>CM033470.1:228359330-229021214 GCA_019447015.1 Hymenochirus boettgeri | reverse complement strand
ACAGCAAGAAAGCAGCTTCATTTTAAAGTAAACCCACCAGCATTTAAGAGGAAGTAAGTTGTGAATATACATAGATGAAATAGTTTGTAAAGTACTTAGCCAAATACAATAAATTAAATATATATATATATGTGTATATAGATAGAAAGAGACTGGCACTCACGCTCAGGATACAACTGCCAGGGAGCTCCCAACAGATCGAATCATATAGTAGAAATAATAGATCAGGTCACTCATTGGTCTTACACAAAAACAGGTGGGTTTATTCACATCACATCAACATGGCAACGTTTCGGTCCCTGGTCTTGGACCTTTATCAAGCCTTTATCAAGCTTGATAAAGGTCCAAGACCAGGGGACCGAAAAGTTGCCATGTTGATGTGATGTGAATAAACCCACCTGTTTTTGTGTAAGACCAATGAGTGACCTGATCTATTATTTCTACTATATGATTCGATCTTGTTGGGAGCTCCCGGCAGTTGTATCCTGAGCGTGAGTGCCAGTCTCTTTCTATCTATATACACATATATATATATTTAATTTATTGTATTTGGCTAAGTACTTTACAAACTATTTCATCTATGTATATTCACAACTTACTTCCTCTTAAATGCTGGTGGGTTTACTTTAAAATGAAGCTGCTTTCTTGCTGTTCTGTATATCACTGTGGTTTCATGTTTACCTTGGCTAGAGTGGAAGAAAGTTAAGAATAAGGTGATGACCCAGAAAAAAAGTGTCAGTTTTAATGTTTGTTGTGTTATTAAGTTTAGGTGGTAGTTCCTCTGTACGTTTTATTGATGATATTGGTTGTAAAGGGATTTATAGCTGATGTGAACTCCTGCTCCCTTCAACTACAGAGTATCAGCCCAATAATGCTTATTTCGTTTATTTTGTTGCACTCAAGTTGACACAAGTGCAACATTAAATTTTATGTTGTACGTGGCTTGAAATACTAAAAGCTCACTTTATAGAGGTGCCGTGTTCATGTTACATTTTGTACTATATAGTATATGAAATATGAGGTTTAGATCTATTCGTTTCTATGGCACAAGTGGCAATATCTATGGCACAAGTTGCACTTTGATGATGGGGATTGTCATTTTTATCAACATTAGTTTTAAAGGATTTATGACTGGTGTGTTATTATTTCCCATGTAGAATGGAGGGGATTTATTCATAAATTCTGTATTGTGTATAATATCTAAACATTCTTATATAATAGAGAAAAAAGTTAAAGGACAAGTATACTCACCTCACCCTCGCTCCTCTTCCTCCATAGCTGCATAGTACCCAGGGTGAGGACCTAAAATCGCTAAGTCCTCACCCTGGGTTCTTTCTCTAACTCCTGCACTACTTACCCCAAATCTGCTTCGCCGATCGCTCCATAAAAGTTTGAAAGTTAATTTGCGACTATAAAGTCAGTGGGGGGAGTGATAGTTCGAAAAGTCTGGGTGATTTACAGCTAAACTAACTTACTGTAAATGGCTGAGCACCAGGGAAATGGTCTGGGGAACAGTCCTATCACCAAAACTTTGAACACTTTAAAAATAGGCGGGCATTGGGGTTTTGCCCAAGCTAGATTCGAGGGTTTACGGGCTAATTCGAGGGTTACCGAACATATTCATTCGAGGGTTACCGAAAATAAATAGAACCATAAATTCGAGGGTGACCGAAATCGATCGATACTTCGATGTTACCGAAATCGAACGATACTTTCTGAGGATTATCAAAAACGGACATACTTTGAGGGTTAGCAAATGATACATACATTCCAGGGTTACCCCCAAAAACGAACAATACTTCGATGGTAACTGAAAATTCAAGGCTACATACAAGGAATTAGCGAATGGTACATTATAGGGTTGGTGAAATGATCCGTACATTCGTGGGTTACCAAAAACGAATGATACTATTTGAGGATAGTAAACGAACATTCTAGGGTTAGCAAATGAATTTTCAAAAAAATACAGCCGTGAGTCCTGAAAAAATGAACTAGTTAGAACGCCAAACTAGTTAGGAATATTGAATTTGTCCGAACTCATAAAGTTTGGATTGAAATCGGGTTTGAGTTCGGTTTGGGTCCATCTCTCTAGTATAAGACATCTCCATTAAGCAGCCAAAAACGGGCGTCCCAGTATAAGGGGCAGCATTAAAAACTAGACGGTAGGGGAGCTAAGCAGTTAATAGCAGCAGTAGTGAACGTAATAAATACACACTGGTAAGTGACCTTCCGACGCAACCCTTCCTCCTGGGTCGGGGAAGCACACCAAATTAGTTGTATATGCAAGCAACTGTTGGAGCAAAAGGCAGTGTGCGGATAAATGCGTTAATAAGCAGGTATGAAGCAAGCAAGCAGAGTTCGGCCCTGTTTATCGCAGTGTTAATGGTACAGCAGATTAATTGAGCCTCCACATTCAGCTCGTATACATTACCGCCCTTAGGTTCATAGCCAGCTTACTCGCACACTCAATATGATACACCAGACAGTTGCCAAGGAGTCCCTTAGTCCACTCAGTCCAAACACCAACAGTCTTTGGGTGTGGTGTCCACCTTCACCAGGTCCATCTCCTTAATGCCTCCGGCCCTTTTTCAAAGCCGTATTATGTGTTTCAAAATACATGCAATCTACTGTTATTTCCTTATGTACATGTGCCAAATATACTATAGGGGGAACTTTAAGAAGTACACTTCATCTTCCTATAAAATATCCAATACAGTCATTAGCTAAATTTATTAGCCTAAAATTATAAATAAACTGCAGGTATAAAACACCATAAAAGTATACAAAGTACCTATTTGTACTACAAATATCATAACATAACATGCCTAAATGCAGTTATGTTCCCTTCGATTTCTATCCGAAAAACTGTTTATCTTAAATCAATACCCCCAGTTTTACAGTGCCAATTCAAAGCAAAGGGTATCTGTTTTAAAATTTATTGAGCAAATACAACATACAGCATTTCTCTAAAGAGATAACATCTGTGCTCAAAAAGCAATGGCAGTAGCCTCACAATGAAAAGTAATTGATGCTCAAAACCTATAAAAGTGCACTTAAAAAGGTAATGACTACTGTGTGTTCCTGAAATGCTTGAGCAGAGCAAAGCAGTTATAAACCAATAATATCAGTAAAGAGAACCAGCTTCTATTTAGGAATATTAGACTTTATAGATTTAGGGTGCATGTTTTTAAACGCAGTAACTTTCCACTGTTATCGCAAATATATGCGGCCGGCGGCGGAAGGAAGTCATTATCGCCACGATGCTGTTTTGCATATCGCTGCCGTTCAATTTATTTATAAATCAGTGAGAATGGTGCTGTGCACACACCAGAGGCCCTTAAATGACTGGTCAATATGTGACAATATGATTGCAGATTGAAAGGATGCCCAATCATATGGTCACATATTTCAATCATAGCAAATCATATGGTCATATATTTCAATCTAGCAATCATATGGTCACATATTTCAATTCCTAGCAATCATATGGTCACATATTTCAATCTAGCAATCATATGTCACAATTTCATCCTAGCAATCATATGACACATATTTATTAAAATGATTGGTCAATATGTGAACATTATCAGGGTATTCATTAAAGTTCTTATTGTTAAAAATGGTGCTAATTTTGCCCCAACCAATCAGATGTTAGCTTTAAATGTTTTAAATAAGATTGATTGGTTGGGGCAAAATTAGAACAATTTTTAACGATAAGAACTTTTGATCCTCCCTGATTATTTCTATGATTTAAAACTTAAGCAAGCAAAATTGGATTTGGTCTACCAGCAATCCTATATAAGAGAGAAGACAGAAGGCTTCAAGATGCTGTTGGTGGCGGCGGCATCAGCAGTGTCAACAAAGGCACAGAGAAATTGTTCTGGTGTCTGAGACAAAAAAGTAGATGATGGAGGCCTTAAAAAGCACCAAAAGGTGTTTTTAAGGGATCCTGGTTAGGTGCTAGGCCCTGCCTATGGAAGTGGTAAAAAGGGATAAACATTCCAGCAGCCCCTTGCAGCAAAAGTAAAATCTATATTACCCACAAATTGCCAGGGCGATACATTTTGTGAGAGAAACAATGGTCTTCATAAATAACGTATGTTTTCTTAGTGATGTGTCAATATAGAATATGCCGGGAGGCACACTCAGGTAAGAATAATAGCAAACTTTCATTTTTGAGTGCCTCAACATACAAGCCCAGATACAGTTGATGCTGTGGCACCTTACAATTTTACCTGTTGGGAATCCACAATTGCTGATTCTTATGATGTGCCCAATATGAAATAGATTAGTTAATAGATTTATTATATCATGTCTGGCTTAAAAGTTTGCGTTAACTGGATGATGAAATTAAAATACATTATTAAATTAGTTTTTAATTCCCTGTGTGTAAAAAAAAATAATGATCCCAATTAAGTTTTAAGGAATAGTTCACTCCCATAGTGAACTATTTCTTTAAGTATTGATTGAAGCCCGGGAGGTTAAGGAGCTATGCTTTTCCTCCCGTTCTTCATCAAAAGTGCAGGGTCCGGCAACGCGCCTATAGCTGTACAGAACAGGTAACTGGTCGGAAGATTTCATGTGGCTGCGGGTGGATCACGCCAAAAGGGAAGTTTCTTCTTACCTTCGTTTCCCAGACCCTGCACTATGATTGAAGATGGGAGGTAAGGCATAGCTCCTTAACCTCCCCGGGCTTCAATCAATTAATTTGGTTGTTAGTTGGCAGTTTTTTTTACCAAAGTACCAGAAAGAAGAATGTTCATCCTATCCCCTTTACCAGAAAAATTGCTCCAAATAGAAATAAACACTGCAGAAAATTAATCAATCTTTTAATGAAAAATAAGCCTTTGAAGAATGGCTTTTAGGGGCCATTCATCCCAATCCAGTGTTTCGCTGACCACAAAAAACTAGAATATGCTAGAACAGCCACAACTCTGAAAGCTTGCTGGGCTCTTCTTCAACTCAATTCATTTCATTAAACAGACCCTGGGTTAATCCAGTGGTTGCTTTCAAGCCTCAACTACCTTAAAATTATCTTGAGTAAAGTTGGATTTGGTTGCAGTAAAGGGCATATTTTTTTCCCCAAGCAGTTATTCCTCAGGTCTCTGCTTCCTGGTAGCAGTCATGCTGTGCCGTTTCGATCTTGACCAAGGGCTGCTTATCCGCATGTTTGCTCTGTGTGGAGTCTGATAGTATTTTAATTACGCCCCATCAGGGAGTTTTTTAGGTTTCTTGAGAAGTCCAATCTTAGGGTGGTCCTCAGTCTGCAGGGGCATGTGCAATGTCATGGCTGCACTTCCTTTGCATTAAGGTTCATAATTCTGGGGACCTGCTGTCTACACCTTAGCTGGTATTCCCACAATGGCTCCGGACTTTCATTTCAGTATTGTCATGAATTCCCAGCTCATGTTCCTAGTTCATGGCTACTTTCCGACATCTTACTTGGCTGGCAACCTACTGGGAACTTGACTTGCATTTGACTATCTCGTTTGTGGCCTCTGGTATTTGGAGGACTACTGGACTCTGTCCTTCTTCTGGATCTGGACAACCACCATCATATGACTAAGTTACTGCTTGAGAACCACTGGATTACACCAGACTACATCTTCTGTCTCTGTACCCTTGCCAAACAAATGATTACTTTCCAGATTGTAATCCACCTTGTATCAGTTACGTGGGTTACAGAGAAATTGCAACCTGGTAAACCTCTGCCAGCGTAACACCACCACCCTCATGGGCTCTGTAACCACTTTATTAGGTAAGTCTTCTTGTTGTCATCGTCAGTGCTAGTAAACCTCACAATAATGAGTATAGAGTTAAGAAAAAAATAATGTCACTCATAATTTTCAGACAATGACTCATCTGGTGTCAATCTCTTTTACTTGTGAAACATTTCTAATTTCAGCAAATGGTAATTTTATTACTATAGGCTATATAACCTCCATGTGGAATGTTTATGGTTTTATATCTGATTACACTGGTAAAGGTGGGGGTATTACTTACTGTAAGAATGATCTATGTATTTTGTGCTGGTGTCTAAACACTAGACAATGTTACTGTAGTAGTATAGTATTTGAGGTTGAATAAAGACATATGTCCATCCAGTCCAACCCATCTAGCAATATCCTCATTTCCTGCCTAACTGATGATCCAGAGGAAGGCAAAAAAAAACAAAACACATTATAAAGGGGGGAAAAATTCCTTCCTGACTCCGAGTGGCAATTGGAAATTTCTCTGGATAACCTATTATGTTATCAATACCAGTAACTTGCAACATTCCTTGTTGCAGAAACTTATCATCCAGATTTTTTTTTTTAACTTATCAATGAACCTGCCCATAACAACATCCACTGGGAGACAGTTCCATAGCTTTACTGTTCTCACAGTGAAAAAACTTTCTAACTGAAGCCTAAACCTTTTTTCTTCAAGGGATGGCCACATGTCCTTCTGACATGTTCTGTTGGTGAACAATGCCCCAGATAGTTTATTGTAGAGGCCCGTTAATGTATTTATACACAGAATCATATCCCCACGCAAGCGCCTTTCTCCAGCATACAATAATTGTAACTTTTTCAGCCTCTTTCATATTCAAGCTCCCCCAATCCCTATATAATGTAGGTGCCCTTCTCTGAACCTTTCCATTTCAAAGATGTCCTTTTTGTACACAGGATTCAAATTTGCACTGCATATTCCAATAAGGCCTTACCAATGCTTTGTTTGGATTCCTCCCTGAATCCATACCTTTCTTTTACAAGACATACAATGCTTGGCTCTGGCTGTTGCCACTAGTACTGCTTGCTTCCTTTAAGTTTATTGTCCACCAAAAACTCCAAGATCCCTTTCCAACAGCGGATTCACTTAAAACAGAGCCATTATAGTATAAAGTCAGTACAAGGATTTTTCACTCCAAAAGGCATACCTTAATTTATCAACATTGAATCTCATCTGCCAATTAGCAGCCAATGTGACAATCTCTCTAGATCCCCCTGACAACGATTGCACATCCTCCAAAATGTTTAATGGTCGACACTTCCAATATTAATAGATTAAAAGAAGTGAACCCAACACAGAACCTGTGGCACCCCACTTAGCAATTAGTCCAAATGATGAAGCCCCATTAACAAATACTCTCTGCCTCCTATTCATTAAAGGATAAGTGCACTGTAAAATCAAGTTATGTTCATTTGGAAGCTGCCAGCTTAAAAATACTGTTGCCATATTTTTTTACCTATGCCCCTCCGAGCCTATCTTTTGTGGCCTTGAAAGGTTGCTGACATCTTGTTACTGGTTTGCTGAATGTTAAGCTCCGCCCCTCTTAGATTTCCTCTGCTCACACACATGTGGCACAGAACTCACAGGCATTACTGTTTGATGCTAAGTAGGACAGGCACGGGACTCACAGGCATTTACTGTTTGAGGCTTTCAAGCAGGAGAAAGCAGAGGAAATCAGAGGGGCGGAGCTTAACATTCAGCAAAACAGTAGTAACAAGATGTCAGCCACCTTTCAAGGCACAAACCAGGCTCTGTTGACACAATGAAACCATAATTTTTTTTGTTGAGTTTGAGAAAATGGAGCAATCGAATTGAAATCCCATTTAAAAATGGATTTTTTAAGAAGAAAAAAGATGTCCTTTGTATATAAGAACAAATGTAAGTCTGGAAAAATCGCAATGTTGCCTTTTATGTCATGGGGACTGCGTCTTTTTCTTCTCTAGAATGCTTTCCTATTTTTCCTTTTCTTTCATTTTGTTTGCTATTCTTTTTCTTTCCAAAACAAGCCATATCTTCCCCGTAAGTATAACATGTGTTGCTTATGACCCCCCCCCAAGACCTCTGACTGGTGTTGTATTCCTTTTCCTGTCCCTTTTCTTAGCCCACCTGTGGATTTATGTTTTGCAATGACACAACCGTAAGTGAGACTTGAGACTTGAAACTAGTATTGTGCATGATGGTTGATAAGACCAAAATTATTTATCTAATTTGAGAGACAGGTTTTGGTAAACATGATGTTAAATAGGTAGGGAATTGAAAATATGTAACATTAGTGTTACGAAATCTTCTTTTTGAGATTGTGTTGGGATTATTAACTGGAATATAAAAATTTAATTTGCCAGGTCAATGGGATACCTGTACTACGCAGAAGGTATAAATGACAGCGATGATTAGGAGGCTTTGGAAAAAATATAAGAGATGCCAATAATATTCTGGCATGTCTGCTACAGTGGATATAAAACACTATACACACTCTATAAAATGGTAGGATTTTGTTAAATAATAAAAAAAAAAGGTGAATGATAAAGAACTTGGATGGGTTAGTGTGCACAGTATACTTAAAACACTAAAAGTTCTTTAAGTACCCACTTTAAAGGGTCACTATACATAGAACATGTAACATAGTAAACATATAACAAGAATTAAGTGAATAAAGAATTCGTCAATCAAGTCCAACCTATCATTTTTTTTTGTTTTTTTTTTTTTTTTAACCCTACCTAAGTTGATCCAGAGGAAGGCCAAAAAAAACCCCAGCTTAAAAAAGGGGGGAAAAAATTCCTTCCTGACTCCAACGGCCAATCGGAAAGTATCCCGGCTCAACCAGATCTATATGCATTAATCAGTAATTCTCAATATTTTTTATTTTAGAAACTGATCCAGGCCTTTTTTTAAGGTATTCAATGAACTTGCCCTTACCCTCTGCTGGAAGACGTTCCACAGTTCACCGTCTCACTGTAAAGAAACCTCTCCTAACTGAGATGAACTTCTTTTCTTCCAACTTAAAGGATGTCCCCGAGTCCTCTGATATGACCTATTAGTGAACAATGACCACCAGAGATGTTCACTGTATGGGCCATAATATATTTGTATAATTTATCATGCTCCCACGCAACCGCCGTGCTCCAATGTAAACAGCCTAACTTGTCTATTGCCTGCATATTCAAGCCCCTCCATTCCCTTATATAATTTAGTTGCCTTCTTGAACGCCTCAATTTCCAAGATAGTCCCTGGGTATATGGGATTCCAACTGCCACCGCATATTCCAAAGTGGCCTACCAGTGCTGTAAAGAGGGAGAATAATATTTTCTCTCTGTACCATTTCCCTCTTTATACAAGACAATTATCTGTCTAGCTCTAGCTTTGCTACCTGGCATTGTTGCTTTACAGCTAAGTCGTGTTATCTTACCAGAAACCCCCAAATCTTTTTCCATTCAGATGCACTTACACAGAGTTATTTATGGTGTAGGTGGCAAGGGATTTTTAAATCCAAATGCATCACCTTACACTTTAGTTCAACATTGAATCTCATCTGCCTTCTGCTGCCCATTTGATAATCTATCTAGCTGCTGGCTGCAGCACTTGCACATCATTGGAGTTTCCAAGCCTCTGCCATAATTAGTGTCATCAGCAAACACAGAGACCTTGCTTCTCAATGCCCCTCGTAAGTATTATAAACAGTATGACAGAAGCGGATATAAGAACTTGGATGGGTTAGGGTGCACAGTTTACTTAAAAATAAATGTTCTTTAAGTTACCACTTAAAGGGTACTATACAACTTACATTATTGAAACTATAATGTGGTACTCTATGTAACACTACATATGTATCTGCGCTTGCTTTGTCATGAAATAATTAATGTTTAGTTAGTGCTACTAATACCACCCTCACTTACTTACGCCTCCTTGTAGTGTCTGTGACACGATGTTCTGACACAGCCTCACCACCAATGGACACTGCTCTGCTACACATCTCCCCCTCCCTCCCCCTGCCTATTTTCCCCGCCTGTTTCTATTAATTGTTGCAGAAAGTGTGCGTGGCAGGCAGTCAAAAAGCCTAGTAAAAGGTCAGACATAAGACACATTTAATTATCTGCTTCTGTAGTGACAGGTGTTCCCTATAAATGCTGTGATTTTAAAATGATTCTCAGAATCTACAGCTCAGATTAAATCGATTTTTTGTGAAGTAGTGGGACTCTCTATATTGTAATATGTATTTGAAAATTAGATAGGTATACTGTAGATACCCTTTAATATGGGACATTATATAAGACCATACTAAAGATATTTGCATATGGGCAGAGTCATTGGACATGGCGGAGGCAAGGACTATTTAAATGAGTATTATATTAATAAATATATTACTGGATATAATTGCTTGACTTATGTTTTTATTAGTGAACTGGACGAGCATATACAATAGTTGCTCAACACTAAATTTTTTATATTCTTCTTATATGGATAGTAAACTTTGGATTCATGTAAGCATGGGGTATGTAATATGTGGAAAGTGGTTATTAATACTATTAAAGGATATGCTTGTGAAGGTTTTCATATCCAGTTCATGGTATATCTGTTGTATTCAATTAGGATCAACTGGACTTTGAAGTTTGTTCTTGAAGACGTTCGCTCCCAATTGCGTTTCAATTCAAATGATCTTGTACAGGAATCTGTGGCAATATGTACCCTGGAAATCCCGATGAGCAATCACAGCCAGGTGTTAGGGGCGTGATTGCATAGTGGCTAAGAGGTGTTATAGAACGCCCAAGTAAGTTTAAGTCAAAACAGCATTGTACAGGCAGACAGTTGGTGTGAAACCCCCCACCTCTATTTAGGCTTGGTTTCTTTATTTTCACATAAATGGCCTCCTTGACACCTCTCTTGAACCAGTCACGTTCCTTTGCCAATATGTTAACATTACAATCTTCAAAGGTATGTCCTTTATCCTTAAGATGCAGGTACATGTCTGGTCCTGACCCGAGGAATTGGCTCTTCTGTGCTGGGCCATATGTTGATGCAGTTGTGTTTGGTCTCCCCCACATACAAATCAGAGCATTCTTCATTGCACTGCACTGCTTATATGATATCGTTATCTTGTGTTCGGTATTGGGTCTTTGGCCCAGTGTGTTGTTCGGTTTAAAGCAGACAGGGATACGGTGTTTTTTTGAAATTCTTCTTAATTTCTCGGAAGACCCTGCTACATATGATGACCATGTTCTTTCTTCTGTCTTGCTTTTCCCCTTTACTGTTGGTATACCTGGTTCTTTTCTTTCCTTCTACTTCTTTGACAAAGGCCCAGTGGGATATACACAAGTTTTAAGGGCTCCTCTGAGATGTTTCATTTTCCTTAGCCTTCGCCTCTGTGCTAGTGGGATGTTTCAACTCTGTGTTTGCAGGGTTCTGATGACACCCAGCTTGTGATCTAAAGGGTGGTGGGAGTCAAACATCAAATACTGATCTGTGTGTGTTGGTTTTCTGTAAACCTCTACTTCCAGTTTACCATTCTCCCTTGACTTCTACCAACCAGTCCAAGAAAGCTAGTTTGTTGTTTTGTACCTCTACCCTTGTAAATTGATGTTTGGTCTACCGCATTAATGTGTTCTGAGGAAGCTTGTACTTCCTTCTGGTGGGATTTTAACCCAGGCGTCATCCACATATCTGAACCAGGGCTGGGGGTGCTATGCCCTTAAAGTTTTAAGCGCCTGTTTTTTCTACCTTCTCCATGTAAAGGTTGGCCACAATAGGTGAAACTGGAGATCCAATAGGACACCATGTTTTGCTTATAGAAATATCCCAGTATTTGAAATAGGTGGTATTCAGGCACAGTCCAGTAAAGAACACACCTGTTCTGGGTTGATACAGTTCTGCTGGTAAGAGTGCGTCTTGGCCTACCAGTTCTCACCATGTCAAAGCCTCCTTGGTGAGAGTATACAGGTGAAGAGAGTGTCACATCATAGGACACCATAGTTTCTTCTGCACCAAGTACTATATCTCAATTGTCGTGATGAAATCCTGAGAGTTCTGGATGTGATGCTTAGAACTCACCAATGGTCCTAGATGTTGGCTAGGTATTTTGCCACCTTGTATGTTACAGATTGATGCTGCTGACTATGGTCTTAGTGCTGCCCCTTCCTTATGTATCTTTGGAGTCCATATATGCATGGATGTGCCTCACCAGGGTAGAGGCGATGATACAGTTGCTCAATCAATGGCTTTAATCCTTTTGAAGCTGTGTAGTAAGTCTATGACTTTTTCTGTAACGGCTGGTGGGATCCCTTGTTAAGGCCTCATATGTGTTGTTATCAGCCAGGAGTATGGTTCACCTTAGCATGGTAGTCTGAGGTGTTGAGTACCATGTGCATCTTCCCTTGTCTGAATGATAAAGGACATAACCTTTGAAGAGTGTAATGTTAACATATTGGCAAAGGAACGTGACTGGTTCAAGAGATGTCAAGGAGGCCATTTAGTGAAAAAAGAAACCAAGCCTAAATAGAGGTGGGGGGGTTCAACACAACTGTCTGCTGTGTACAATGCTGTTTGAACCTTACCCTGGGCGTCCTATAACACCTCTTAGCCACTATGCAATCACGCCCTTAACACCTGTGTGATATGATAATTGGATTTTCCAGGGTACATAATTGCCACAGATTCTTGTACAAGTCATTCTGAATTGAGAAAGCCAGTGGATGACTAGCGAAACGTCTTCAAGATAACTTCAAGTCCAGTTGAACTAATTGAATACAACAGATACATTAAAGTTATGTTCACCCCAAAATCTTAATTTTTCTGTTGGTAGTGTATCCAACCCATCTCCAACCGCCAAGTTACTTTTGTAAAACAAGCCCCATAAAATACTTAGGCTTCTTTGTTCCCCGGCAGTCTGCTCCCAGCTCTCTGCTTACAGGAAGCAGCAGAGAGGGCCAGACCGGCACAGTCAGTGATTGGCTGAGAGTCAGTCAATCACAGATGCAGCTGCCGCTATGCAGCAGCCGATGGAAGGAAAGGTGGTCTGGGGTATACTACACTATGGAAATATATTTTTATGGTAGGGCACCGAAGCAGCCTGAAGGGATCTAGAAGGTGCGCAGCCAAATTGTGCGGGCATCCAGAATTGTGTGTGTATATGTCTAAGTGAAAGGCACTCAGCTCTCAAAATTTACTTACCCTGATGCAAACAAAAAATCATAATAATATGCTTGCAATGTGTAATAAAGCACTCTTGATATGGAAGAAGTCCCTTGTATGTACCAAGATGTAAGCTAAATGGATGACTAAAATCCATATATACTGGGTAAAAAAGGTCTATAGCTGCATGTAGCTTTCTAGTGTATGGAGAACCCGGGACATTCTTGGTTGTTTATCTATTAGTACACTGCTCATATTGGCACTTTTCTTTATTATATCATTTTTCAAAGATAAATTTTAAATAGGAGTGTAAAACTAATGAATTAAACATACTGTAATTTAATGTAGCATGAAACTATGAATTAAAGCTAAATGACAAGTGGCCTTTACCAAAAATAATATAGAGCAGGGATGTCGAACTCCCAGTCCTATAGATTTTGAAAACTACAACTCCATCATGCTGGGAGTTTACAAAAGTCTGGGGGACCAAAAGTTCGACATCCCTGAAAAAGCGCAAAAGCGCAAAAAAAAAAAAGTCCAGCTTTTGAAAAGCACAGACTGTGGCTGAGATATGACACAGCAGCCTTGGTATTTAGATTATTTTTTGTACACAGCTGGTAGTGCATTGAGTTACTGAAGCTGAATATAGAATTCATACAAAAAAAATTGTTATTACTGTATTTTTAGTAGCTCACTGAGCATTGTTGTTTTTGAACTATTAATGGTTCTTGGGGATTTAAACAAATAAGGAAAACATAGGAAACTGCTTAATCTTTGTTCTTTAAGCATTAAGCATTTTTTAATAATTGGACAAATAATACTGGCTTTGTAAGTGGACTAAATATGCACAAAGAATAACACATTAGATTTGAAAGGAGCAATATAATTAAATGATAGTAAAAGTACACTGCTGGGAGAATATGAATAATTTAAAAAGCACTATAATAATAACAATAATAATGTTTTATTACACTGGCAGAAAGGGAACTTTGCATTGGCTGAGAGAAAAATGAAGGGTCACTAAATATATGTACTCTGGTTTGCAGTAACAGCAGTTAGAATATATATTAATAAAGCTTTGATGCCTCATTTTCCCATGATGCATCATGTTTTCTGGTGCCCAATGAACATACATGAAACCTGAACTCGTATGGAACTCACTCTTTTTAAGGGGATACGTAGTACATTGTTAAGATTGTACAAAGCTATTCACAGTGCAAATATATACTATGCATTAGACTTATCCAATGGGGGAATTCACAGCGGAGCGCTGCAGATGCACAGTGCTCCTTTCTATCCTTACGACCGATTAGCTCGACGAGTAAGTCTCGCTTGGGCAGCGTGCGAGTGCCGAAGAGGCACTCACTCAGCCATCACAAGTCATTTACCAGAGGCGTGCAAGGGTTAGCGCGTAAGTATTTAATGCAGCTATAGCGGGCAGCTATAATACGTGAGGGTGAGATTCACCCAGAGCCATGCAGCCTCTGGTAAATCCTGTACAGGAGAATCTGGGTGAATCTCCCTGCATGTGCCTTCATAGGTGCAGCATCCCCCCAAACCACATTTTTGTTTTTAACCTTCCCCAAAGATGCACTGAAAATATTGACAAGACATGGTGCCATGCTGCCACCTCCTGTTGCAGTTGCAAGTTGGTTTTGAGCAAGCACAGCAGCAGTGAGCCAATACCTGGTCACCGTGTCAGCTATTGCCCATGATGTCACCGGTGCACCTTAGACTGACATCCGTGACCAGGAAACAGAGGAGAGAGAGCCTTGTAAGTATCTTCAGGGGATTTTGGGTAAGGTTAGTTTACATATAGGATGCACCTATATGTAAACTTTTATTTAATTCTGAACATCTGCTTTAAGGTTGAGAGTGAAGAATTTGAGATTACATTAAAGGAGAAACTAAAGTATCAATTTATGAAGCTAGGAATGCCTCACCTCACATGCAAAGAGAGGTGAGGTCCCATGTTGTCTTCTTAAATTATTCTGCAAACCACTGATCCTGCTGAGCTTACTGTGGGCTGTCATGTAACTGTAACAGTTGACTGCAAAGTGTCATCATTTGTCATGCGCTGGACTGCTGCAGACAATAGCAAACTTGGCACATGGCAAATGATGCTGTGCTGGCCAATGTGGTTACTGTTGAGTTGGCCGGAAAGCAATTGGAAGCTTTGCAGAAGGATTCAAGAAGAACAAAGTTGCAGAGAGAGGCGTGAGTCAGGAGGTGTTGTACTTTCCAGCCTCTTTCTAAAATATGTGTCAGTTCTATGTAATGAGCACAAATCTAAAGTTGTATTTACACCATGGCCGACTTTTCTGCCTATGTAATGTAAAGACTATTTACAGGAGAACTTGTAAGTTGTAAAGTTGATGTGTATTAAGGTTTTTTTTACAGCTACGGCGTAAGCAAATGCTTAAGTCCATTATAATACCTTTCATAATGAAATGACAAATAACTAAGAAACATCAAGGCATCTGCTCTGCAGATGGAACTCATCCCTAATTCAATATTAATTAATCATTTCAGCAGGGAACAAGTTTAGCAGGAAAAAAAAGAGTAAAAGTAAAATTAGAATGTTTTAAGAGATCAGCAGCAGACAATACAAAGATTGCTTTACTGAAGGCTTCAGAATTGTTTGAACCACTTGGTAAGGAAATGACATAGCAAGTTTTGTGTCTCAGTAGGAATACAAGAATACAAGTCCTATTCTAGAGAATGGTAAAAAGCACCGACCACAATGAAACAGTTTTTCCATTTACACATAGCGTATGCTCCCAATAACTTGATATTACACAAAGTAAAAATGAGTTGTTTACCATTTATTAAGGAGAGAGAGAAAAAACATAGAGAGAAAAAAATAAAGCTGTACAAGGTTTCATTTTTAGTCCTTGTCTTAGCATGTCAAGTATGTGACATTTTGTCAGTCAGATTAACACCGAATGTGGTCATAGGAAATTATGTGATATGGGGACAAACAGGGCATACCTAATAGTGTACCTTGAAGTTTTCTGGTGCAAAGGAAGGATAATAGTGGTTTGGCTAATTTTGTGGCTATAAATTTCCTTCCTACTTTTCTTGAATAAAGGAGAACTAAACTTACATTTTTTTATCCTAATGCAAAAGCTTTTCCCCCCAGAACCTATACATTGTATGATTTTTCTCTAGTAAGTTGCATTTAGTACATGTAAGTATAGATTCTGTAACCAAGAAGGCTTCCATATTGGTCCAATACAACTCACAGCGCATGTTGTCTTTACAGAGCCATGCCCCCTGACCCCAGTATTCACTTCTCTTCCAAGAGTTCACAGGTTTAAAACCCCAGTCTACTTATTAAACATACAAAAAGTCTACTGCCGAGTTATTGCTTTTTTCTTGTTTTGTTTCATCAGTGTTCTAGAAAAATATAACATTTCTACATATGTAAAGCCTTCCTGGAGAAATACAGATTAGTTGATTTTTTTTCCCCTAGCAAAAGATAATGACACTACATCTTCTGCATGTGCAGTGGTGGCTCACTGCTAAAGTTCTGGTTTTAGAAACACAGAGACCATGAGTCACAGGTTCTAATCCCCGGCTTACTTTTTTTGTTTCCATTATGTTCCTAGCAACAGATAAAGATTGGTACATGTACTTACATTCCTCCTAGTAGCTCTAGTAGTTCAATGCCCCAGACTTTCACCCAGACTTTTATTTTACTGAAATATTAATATTTTGTTTCTGACATCCATGCTAGACAAAGAAAAAAACTGAAAAGATTACTTTTCTTTATGTATGAAAAACACAAGGAATTTATCTTTGTTAGAGACAGAGAGCATTTGTAATATGTTTACATAAAAACTGCATGAGACCTAGTTCTGTGTGAGGGAGGGATGATCCCTGAGCTTTAACATGATTGGGTGTCAGCTTCCAGGAAGAAAGGCTACAACTTTCTGTAAGTGTACTGCAACACTTATCTGGGTGTTGCTGGCCCATAGAAATTACCCCACAGGTTAATTCATAATCACCCAGCGGCCACAGCAAAGGGAGAGGTGAGACACATCATTTGATATATCTTTGTGAAAGTGCTCTTCTATTGGAGAAATGTTGTCTGGAGACTTTAGTTCCTTTTTAAGAGTAGTAAGGTATGCTGCAATGGTAGGAACAAGGCTTTCCTACTTGAAAGCAACTCTAATGTAACCTATTTTGTAGCTATTGTTTAAAACTTGTTGGTGTTCACTATCATGCATGTTTATGTGAAAAAAAGAAAAAGATTAGGAAAAAAGAATCAAATTATGTCTCCAGTGCATATGTAGTGAAGGTTTAATGCTCTGGTGGTTAATGCTGGTTTAGGTCAAATAAAATGTTTGGAGAGACAAAAAGAAAGAATCCTGTCAGTAAAAGGGTAAATCTGTTAAAATTTGATATTTTTAGAGAACTTTGTTAAAAATGGATATAATGGGTAAAAAGGACAGATTTTCCAGAAGAGAGAAGGCTGAGAATAGAAAGATTTGTGACAGGATAAACTGGGTATAGGTAGAAAAGGGGACAGGGTAACCTGATGTGAAAGTGAGGGGCAAATGGGAAAGAGAAAATTCTCTTGAGTAAAAGTTAAAATATATGGGAGAGCGTGATTAAATAAAGAGATAGATGTGCAAAAGTTCATTTTATTTATCTCTTTTACAGTTAAACCGACGTCATTGATGTGGACATTTATGTCAACAGCATTGGGCCAGTGGTCTTCAATTAATATGGTAAGATATTTTAATTTGTGATTAGACAGTTGATTATAATCATAGAAATGAAAAATTGTATACATTTGTTTGCCTTTGATTATATAACAGTATATAACGACGTGCTGAAGTTAAACACAATGGAGTTAACATAAAAGATTTGCACATTTTTGTTTAATGCTTATAATTTGAAAATGCTTTTATCAAGCTGTTACATCTGTCATGAGTTGCTTTATGAATTTTTTTTTGTAAAACCTCGTATCCTTTGTGCTAAATGACATGTTACTGACTGCAAACAATCACAGTAGATCTGAAGCTTGTCAGGCTAACATCAGATATTAATTTAGCTACAGCTTTCTAATTGTTCTAATGAAAATAATGAAGAATAATAAAACTCCAATACCATAATTTGTAATGGAGATAGATAGAGAGAGACCCAAGGTTCATCACAAATGGTTAATTTCATTATTTAACAGAAAATATCATTATTTTTTAACAGTGCTTTTTCTTGGGCATGTAACAATTGGTACAGGTTCCCAATACAATTTCCCATCAACCGATACAATTTTTATTAAACTTAAAACATACCTAGGTCTTGGTAGGAGCGCTCACCGCTTCAGTGCACTCTTTGGTTCGGCGTTCCAGCATGCGAGCTCCATCTGACATGGAGGTCCCAGAAAGACCTTGCGATACTCTCATCAGCCAATCACAAAGGAGGAGGGGAACAGTTCGCTCTGTAACTAGGAAGACGCCGCCATAGTAAAGTGAAACATAGAGCTTTTATTATCCAACAGCCAAAATGCTTATACAAATTGAATGGTGCCACAGCTGTGGCAATTGTTATAAGCATTTTGGTTGTTGGATAATAAAAGCACTGTTTCACTTACTATGGCGGCGTCTTCCTAGTTACGGAGAAATGTTCCCCTCGTCCTTTGTGATTGGTGATACATATTTATGTTGTTTAGTGTAGACAAAATAGTATTGCTGAAATTTCACCTTCTCTAAACTTGCAATAACCATTTCAATAGATGGTGTAGGTACGGTAGATAGAAAGAACACACATACACAAGAAGATAATAGCTTAAATATGCTTGTGTAGGTTTCATTCATCCAGATCAGGTATATCTATTGTATTCAATTAGATCAACTGGACTTGAAGTTTAGTTCTTGAAGACGTTTCGCTAGTCATCCGACTGGATTTCTCAATTCAGAATGATTGTACAAGAATCTGTGGCAATTATGTACCCTGGAAAATCCCAGTTAGCACATCACAGCCAGGTGTTAAGGGCGTGATTGATAGTGGCTAAGAGGTGTTATAGGAATGCCCAGGGTAAGGTGTCAAAACAAACATTGTACATGGCAGACAGTTGGTGTCGAACCCCCCCATCTCTATGTAGGCTTGGTTTCTTTTATTTCACATAAATGTCCTCCTTGACACCTCTCTTGTACCAGTCACGTTCCTTTGCCAATATGTTAACATTACAATTCAAAGGTATGTCCTTTATCCTTAAGATGCAGGTACACGGCTGAGTCTGAACGAGGAATTGGCTCTTCTGTGCTGGGCCATACGTTGATGCAGTTGCGTTTGGTCTCCCCACATACAAATCAGAGCATTCTTCACTGCACTGCACTGCGTATATGATGTCGCTTTTCTTGTTTTCGGTATTGGGTCTTTCGGATGTACCAATTGCTGCCTCAGTGTGTTGTTCGGTTTAAGCAGACAGGGATATGGTGTTTTTTGAAAATTCTTCTTAATCTGTTGTATTCAACTGTGCCACGTACAATGCTGTTTGACACCTTACTCTGGGTGTTCCTATAACACCTCTTAGCACATATCCAATCTTGCCCTTAACACTGCTGTGATATGCTAATTGGGATTTTCCAGGGTACATAATTGCCAACAGATTCTTGTACAAGTCATTCTAAATTGAGAAAGCCAGTCGGATGACTAGCGAAACGTCTTCAAGAACAACTTCAAGTCCAGTTGATCTAATTGAATACAACAGATATACCATGACCTGGATGAATGAGACCTTCACAAGCAAAAAATCTTCTTAATTTCTCAGAGACCCCTGTACATATGGGATGATCAGTGTCTTTCTCCTGTTTGCTTTTCTCCTTCACTGTTGGTATTCGTGTTCTTTTCTTTCCTTCTTCTTCTTTTGACAAAGGCCCAGTCTGGATATCCACAAGTTTAAACATTGAGATGTTTCATTTCTTTAGCCTTCGCCTCTGTGCTAGTGGGGATGTTCTCAGCTCATGTTGCAGGGTTCTGATGACACCAGCTGTGATCTAAAGTGTGGTGGGAGTCAAAATCAAAATACTGATCTGTGTGTTGTTGGTTTTCTGTAAACCTCTACTTCCAGTTTACCATTTCCTTAACTTCTACCAAACAGTCCAAGAAGCCAGTTTGTTGGCTTTCTTTGACTGAGGTACAAAACAACAACACCTTTTGACACCTTACTCTGGGCATTTCTATAACACCTCTTAGCACTATCCAATCACGCTTTTAACACCTGGCTGTATATGCTAATTGGGATTTTCCAGGGTACATAATTGCCACAGATTCTTGTACAAGTCATTCTGAATAGAGAAAGCCAGTCGGATGACTAGCGAAACGTCTTCAAGAACTAACAAATAGCTTAAATAATAAAATAAACTATTTGGTACATTTTACTTGTTAAAACAGACTTCCACCACCTTCATATCCAGAAAATAAAGTTTAAAACTTCTTTTGAGAAGAAGCCAAAGTACAATAGAAAATGGTCATCTTCAATATTATCTTTGTGTTGGTATCTAATAAATAATTAAAAGTAGTGACTGCATAGCTGTTGTGATTTTGTATGTTTTACCAAGGGAAGGGCGACTATAATAAAAAAGAAACACTGCTAGTCATTCTATGATGTCAAGAATGAAAAGAAGGGTAATGATATAAGATATAGGGGTGGTGTAAATATTACTGCTGTATTTTTACATACCATCTCAGTTTTATTGCTTTTATCATAGGCTAGCTTTGTTTGCCCATGTGTATCACAGGGTTATAAATGATGTTTTCGTTCTGTCAAGCTTTAAAAAGTAATGCTGGAGGAAACTACAGATGTGCTCATACTTCTAAAAACATTAAATTCAAGAATCATTTACCATTCATATAATAAAGACATGGGCTTGCAAAATCTACTAAATATTCTCAGAGTCTTTGTAGTAAAATTGATGGGACATTAATGATTGCAATTATTTTCATTTTTTTGCAGGCAACTGGCAGTTGCTATTCAAATAGCTTTTCCTAGCTTTGATTTCAAAGCAGAAAAAAAAAAAAATATCATGGCTATGAATAATGTTTCATATCTGCGCGGATTGTTTGTGCTCGTTAATAGAGTCTGTTGGACAATTTATGACATTCGTTGTATGCATATAAAGTTGTTTGTTTTTTTTGTTGTGTGACTGCTTTATAATAGGTTTAATTCATTCACACCACTGAACATTCAGAATCACAGAAGACTAGAGACTTCTGACCATGATGAACCTTTAACAAGGGCATGTGAAAAACCCATGTAAAACAAGTTTAACTTCTGCGTTTGTTTCTGCCGTTTGTAAATGAATGAGCTGCTTATGCTAGAGTACCACTATTCATTTTTGGCAATACCATGTGCTGGAAATACAATTCTGTTGGAATAACAAGGATGCGGTTTAGATAGCTTTTCATATTGTGGTTTTTCCCGTGTAATAAGGACTAAATATGCTTCATGTCTACCCATATTAATGAATATCTAATTTTCAATACAAATTTGGCTGCTTCTTTTCCTAATTTTCCTAAGCTCCAAAGTAATTGATAACTTTTGATGGTCCAAAATTGCATTTGTTACCAACAAATTACATTTGAAAGAAGCTGTATTAGTATTTTTTATTAAACATATAACATTTCATCCCCAATACATTCTTATTCTGGAAACATGTGTTATTTCTGACAATTTACAATAATTATAACCCAATCGACCGCCTATAAAATATTAGTAATTGGTCATGTGGTTGGTGCACATTACTGTGAATGGGTCTAGGCTCCCAAGACTTTACATATAAAAAAAATGGAAGAGGACTCACATGCAGTTCAATCTGCAAAAGTTTATTGCTGCGACATGTTCGGGCATCAACCTGCTTTTTTTCAAGCATAAACTGACTCCCCACATGGGAGTTAATAGCATCACAATCCCCGCCCCCAAGACTTTCAGCAGGAGTCCAATAATGTTGATAATTTGTAGTCCAATGTGACCAATCAAGATTTTTAATTACTATTACTTTCTGAAGTGACCATTCAACATGTATATTATGTTCTTTCTTTATTGGTAAATTATTTATTTTCTGCTTTCTGAATAGAAAACTTATTTTACATTCAGTACAAGATACAGTAGAATATTTTTTCCTGACACATTTTTCTATCTGAATCCTCTATTTTATTGTTGTCGCGTTTTACTTTTTCCCTAAATTGATTTTGCAGATCTAGCAGTGATACACATAAAGGCAGAGAAAAATAATCAGTATGTGACTCTCAGTCACTGCCTGAGTCAGTTGTGTGCATATTGAGTTTTGGTATTGCATCTTAATTTTACAATATACAATTTACAGAATAATTCATTAGAATTTTACAGAATTCAAGAAACAAAGATGTTGATGTGTTAATAAGAACAATATACATATATATAATGTAAAATAATAACTCAATGGAAGCCTTAACATTGGTAAAAGCTGTTGAAACCAATATTTTTTCAGGCCCCAGAAATTGTATTCAAATTGAAATGTTAAAAAAAAGTTAAATGTATTAATTCTGTTCCTTTATTTTATTCTGTTCCTTGATTCTGTTATGAGTCCAGATGTACTACAATATTGGCAAGGTAGTCATTAATTAAACACCTTGCTGAATTATTGATTTTTAGCACATGTCGTTTTTCCATGATGCAAGACTAATACTTTAGATGGTAGAATTTCTACATAACCTTCAAAATGACGCTATACCAGAAATCCCAAAGAAATCTACAAGCTCCACAACAGGGGTTCATAGGAACTGTTGTTTTGTCAGGCATGTGTAGGCAATAAGAAAACTTGACATTGTCTGGAACATTGTTCATTTCTACTCCAGGATAAAAAAAAGTCACTTTGGAGAAATTCAGAGCAGCAGGCTCAAAAGATTGTAGATGGATACATATGTTTAGTTTATTAATAAGCTTTGGTAAGAGTTGCTGCATAGACTGCTGGTACAACAGCACCATTTTAGCTCATCAAAAAAAGAGTCACTTGGATGAGAAGCAAGTTAACTCCCTGTTCCCTGCAATAAAAGTACCAGTAACTGTCAGAATAACAAGCCTCTGTAGAGTCCATTCCCTGGTTGTTCACAGTGTTTGACCATTAGCTGTTACACCTGCTGCTTCTTGTGGTAAATACAGTAGGAAGTCACTGTAACTTCCTTTTCCTGCAATTCATCCTCTTTCAATGAGTAATTAGCTGTTTGAGCAGCACCAGTCCACCAATACACACTAAATGCACCCTAAATGCATTTAATAACATCTGTTAATGATTTGAAATAAATGTGTATTGCTATTTTTAATGTAATTAGTGGTGTAATTCTGTTATAATGCAGGCAACAAGTGTTAGGTTCGTAACACGTATGATATTCAGCAGACCTCTGAGCCCTGACCGATCCCTGATCCCGACTCACCCAGGACGAACAGCTTTTTCGGACGATAGTCCTATGTGTGTATGCTTTCGGTCGGTGGTCGTTCGTCGACCACCTTGATGGAGATCTGCTGAATATCGTACAGTGTACAAACCTCCAGAGATTAACATCCCTTCTCAGATAACCTCTACAAATTACAGCACCAAACATTGTTCCTGCTGATTTTTTTTTTACTTCTAATATATACAACTGGCCACATCTCAATTTATATTAAATTGCAAATAAATTCCTAGTATAAAACCCACAAACCACCAAAGATTAGAAACTGGTTCCACGTTCATGTACATCACAAAAACTATTTGTTAAAGAGAGAAACAAAATAATAGAAATTATGAAAACTGGAAACAAGGTAAATAACATCTATAAATGTAAATTACATGTCTACAGTTTGTCTTTCTTAGAAGTATCATTGTTTCTAGTTATCAGCCATATAATGTACTTTTTCTTTAATAACTCTAGGTAAGGTAGGCCTAGCAAGGTAATAACTTTGTAATGTTAAGGGAATTTAAAGTTTAGTTCACACAACTAGAAAAGAAAGTGAAATATTAATGTGTCTGTAACAAAATCAAATAACATCAAACATTTCTACGTTTTCGTTCCAAATGAGGCAAATTTGCCAGGGAATTTCTCAGGTGCTCTATAAAAAGTCCTCTACGCAGGACCCATATGGATCAACAATAAATGAAAGCGGTGCACTGTGTAATGTAATGAAGCGTGTTTATGATTTCAATAGTCTGCTAATATAATATATAGGGTTAGTGTGGGTTTAAGACAACATTTAGTGCATGCCCATTTGTATGTTATGTGGTGTTAGAGATGCAATTAAAACAAAGATGGAAATAGTCTGAGTTTGTGGGTATTTATAATGCAATAACAAGGTATTGAAAAGGATGGAAATAAGAATGTAATATGAAGCACGTAATGTTTGACTTTCTGCATCAAACATATAAATGAAAGGTATGCACACTCACCACATCACCTTTAATGGCTCCAGGTGCAGTACAGCTGTTGTGTGGCTCCAATTCCCTTTACACTGGATAGAAAAAAAGAATGCCATACGCCACTCTTGAGAGCTGGTCCCCCCGAAACGTTGGGTTTTGCTATGTCAATAAAAAAGGTTTGTAAACCAATATTCACCAGCTCTCAGAGTGGCGTATAACTTCTTTGTATTAACTTTCTGCATCACCACAGAGGTAAGGAATTGTTGTTGATCATACTGTATCACCTGTATATGTCTGTGAACCTTGACAACTATATATTATGGCTTGGAAAATATGGGGAACTGATGTATATGCCAATTATTGATTTAATTTCTGTAATTGCTGGATTTAATCACATATTAAATAGCTTACTTTGATTATTAGTAAATAATAAATAGTATTATTTGGTGGTAGTAAGATTCACATTCTTCACTGTTGTGCCATGAAATTAATGAGCAATTGCTTTATTTTTTGTTATCTTTTAAATTTGTCCAGGAAATATAGAGAGGTCCCTTTAGGCCAAAATTGTCCAGTGTGTACAAGTCCTTTGAGTTTTTGTGCCTTGTGGAATGAAAGACCTGTAAAGGTAGGGTATTATTGCAATTTTTCCACTTGCCCAGTGTGTCAGTGTGCAGTTACCGCTTTTACATACGTATAATGTTAATAAAAATTGTTTTCACTTTTACATTTAAATACTTCAATCTGAATAAACTATATGATACTAAGGAAGTTTACATGTCTACAAAAAGCTTCAGTAATTTCTGAATGATTAGTATACTATTGTTGTTTTTACATGACATGCATGCAAGCCACTTATTGAAACATATTTCAGGTCACTGCAAAATGAAAATCAGACATGCTGCTACTGTAACATTTGTATTGATTTTTAAATAGTCTATGACATCATGAAACCTGTTGATAGATGGCCCAAAATATGTATGTCAGATATTGAATAACATGAGGACATTTTATGTTGTCTGTTTTTCAATAGCAAATCTTCTTGGCGGACTGAAGAATGGTGCATATTTTCTAGCCAAATAGCGAGCTTTATGCATTTAAAAAAAAAAAAAAATATATATAATATATATATATATATATATATACACATATAGTAGAAATAATAGATCAGGGCACTCATTGGTCTTACACAAAAAAGGTGGGTTTTACACATCACATCACATGGCAACGTTTCGGTCCCTGGTCTTGGACCTTTATCAAGCCTTTATCAAGCTTGATAAAGGTCCAAGACCAGGGACCGAAACGTTGCCATGTTGATGTGATGTGAATAAACCACACTGTTTTTGTGTAAGACCAATGGAGTGACCTGATCTATATTTCTACTATATGATTCGATCTGTGGGAGCTCCCTGGCAGTTGTATCCTGAGCGTGAGTGCCAGTCTCTTTTATATATATACACATATAATATATATTTAATTTATTGTATTTGGCTAAGTACTTTACAAACTATTTCATCTAGTATATTCACAACTTACTTCCTCTTAATGCTGGTGGGTTTACTTTAAAATGAAGCTGCTTTCTTGCTGTTCTGTATATCACGTGGTTTCATGTTTACCTTGGCTAGAGTGGAAGAAAGTTAAGAATAAGGTGATGACCCAAATGCAAAAAAAGTGTCAGTTTAATGTTGTTGTGTATTAAGTTTAGGTGGTAGTTCTCTGTACGTTTTATTGATGATATTGGTTGTAAAGGGATTTATAGCTGATGTGAACTCCTGCTCCCTTCAACTACAGAGTATCAGCCCAATAATGCTTATTTCGTTTATTTGTTGCACTCAAGTTGACACAAGTGCAACATTAAATTTTATGTTGTAAGTGGTTGAAATACTAAAAGCTCACTTTATAGAGGTGCCGTGTTCATGTTACATTTGTTACTATATAGTATATGAAATATGAGGTTTAGATCTATTCGTTTCTATGGCACAAGTGGCAATATCTATGGCACAAGTTGCACTTTGATGATGGGGATTGTCATTTTTATCAACATTAGTTTTAAAGGATTTATGACTGGTGTGTTATTATTTCCCATGTAGAATGGAGGGGATTTATTCATAAATTCTGTATTGTGTATAATATCTAAACATTCTTATATAATAGAGAAAAAGTTAAAGGACAAGTTACTCACCTCACCCTCGCTCTCTTCCTCCATAGCTGCATAGTACCCAGGGTGAGGACCTAAAATCGCTAAGTCCTCACCCTGGGTTCTTTCTCTAACTCCTGCACTACTTACCCCCAAATCGCTTCGCCGCTCGCTCCATTCCTCCGTCTCTACCTGCTTCAGTGAGAGATCGCGAGGCAGCCATAGGAAGATACGCTGCAAGGGCGTGTTCTTCCAATTGGCTGCCTCGCGACTGTCACTGACAGTAGGAGAGAGGTGGACAGGTGAACAGTCTGGATCGGCGAAGACAGATTTGCAGGTATAGTAGTGGTAAGTAGTGCAGGAGTTAGAGAAAGAACCCAGGGTGAGGACTTAGCGATTTTAGGTCCTCACCCTGGGTACTATGCTGCAGTGGATCTGGGAAAAGGTGAGTATAATTGTCCTTTAATATGGTTTTGAATAAGAAATTCCCCCACATTCATATAAAATACATAATTAGTAGTAAAATAATTTACTAGTGATTCTAATGAAGCGATTACAATTTATCAGCTTTAGGTGCTTTTTGTGATTGCAATGTACCGTATACTTGAGGTCAAGAAGACTCTATTTTAAATTTGTATTTTAAACACCTGGAACAATTTAAACATGTCTTATAATCACTTGTGAGCTTTTATTCCCTTAGAGAACATTTAGCTTGTCTGATTTACAGCATGTCCTAGACAAATTACTTTAATGCTACTTTGAAGGAATTAAATTTGGATTATAGATATTCTAGACTTGTGGAACTTTTGAATTCCACAGCTCATCTAAAATACAGCAATGCTGTTGAAATGACATTCATTGAGGCAGGTTGAAAAGTAAGTGATTCTTGTATACTGTGTTGAATTCCTATAATTGTTTGATTGATTTTGAAACCATCATTTGCCCTTTGGAATAGAATCTTACAAATGGGTAGAGTTCTTAAAGTGGCAAATTGGTGAATTTTCCATTTTGATTGTACCTGTCTTAAACGCTTCAGTCCTAAATTTGAGTATAATATTAATCATAGTATGGAGAACTTGCTGTAAATTTGTGTTGCAAAGAGTGATACTGTGGGATTTTCACTAAGGGAGAACTAGACGGACCTGGTATATTGTATAAACTTTTTATTATTTTCCTTATAACTTCAGTCATTTTTTAATTCCCATTCCTTTTAGTACACAAAAATAAAAGCATAATGAAATGATATTGCAAAACTTAAAATGATATTAAAAAAAATTATATTGCTGTAAAATAATCCTGAACAGGGGTGTTCCTAGAGTTTTTGACACCTGAAACAACTTTTAAATGCCGCCTATCAGCAGATGGGGGGTGACACGTGATGTGGGCAAGGCTTCATCAGGGAACAAAGGTGTGGCTTGTGCAGGTGGGCTGACTAACACTGACTGGTGAACTGGAGGGCTGACTTAACACTGGTGGACTGGTGCTGAAATGCGGTATTGCAGGAAGGAGGATTTTTTAAACTGACATCTTTTAAGTGTTCCGCAGGGGCATGCCCTTAGCCAATGTTTCATACATACAGTACTGTAAGGTTTTAAAAATGAACTCCCTGTAGAAAGCAGAATTTGAATTTCATAATTGTAGTGTTTATCTGTTCAACAATCCACTCTCTTACGTTGAAATAGAAGGAACGAGTAAAAGTTGTAATTCATAATCAGGCCAAAAAAAAACTGGAAAGGAAAAATTTTAGCAAAAAATTGGTTATTATTTTGTTTAGCATAAGGAATGTTAATGATAAGAAATGGTAACATTAGTGGTATAACAGTGCACCACAGGTCTCTGCTGGTAAAAGCTTTATTGGCTCAACATAGCATATTCTAATTTTAATGTCTTTAAAGGCATGTTGTATTAAGTCAATAAAGCTTGGACCAGCAAATACCTTTGAAGGGCACCTAGCTTAAACAATGCTTCATTCAGCCAGTAATGCTTTCACCAGCAGAAACCGTTGGTGTCCTGTTATTCCTCCACAGGTAACGTAACTAATTTCTTTGAACAGTTCACAATCACCGGAGCAGTTGTTGAACTGTACATGTAGATACAACTGGACTATATTGCAGTAACTTTTTACACAAAAAATATTGTAATAGAATTACTGATTATTATTAAAACACAACACAATGGTTTTGTCCTTGTTTTATTATAAGATAACATTCTAATCTGTGTGGTTAACATATGTTCTTACTGATTGTGCATAAAATAGAAATAAATAATAAATGCACATAACCTTATATTTTGCATCCTAATGTGTCCTTCTTTGTTATTGGTTATAATATGGGTATATTATATATATGGCTAAATCAATACCATATTATAACCAATATATAATATTGGTTATAATATGGTATCGATTTAGCTCTATATAAGAACTTTTTGTGGGCAGTCTTGGTATTCAAACATTCATCTATCAGTGCTTACTTAGTTACTGATGGGAATTTGCTATCAGCAATGATGAATGGTTGTATTGTAAATAAGATGATTTTAAAGTAAAACATTTATGTTTACACTACACATATAGTGTGCCCACTTTAGCACATTTCAAATTGACCCCAAAACTGTTAAATGCAGCTTTAGGACACCAAGAACACGATATCTTTTAAATGAAAAACACATTTCTTTTTTGTGCTGTTATTGTCACAAATAATTCCTTACTGTGAACAGCAGAAATGTAAAGTCATCTCAGTAAAAATAGACAGTAATACAGGAAACAACCACTCAGGCAATCTGCAGGGTGAGATATCACCGACTGCAACAAAAATAGTACGGCAAAAAAATAACCAACTGCAAATAATAAAACAAAAATTTATAAAGACAGAATCAATGTACTTATGATATCCTGTGGAAATCCATAGTCATAATAGTAGTTACTTAAGTAGAAAACTGCTAAAATAAAGGAAAATATGGAGGGATACAAAATCTTTGTTCCATAAGAAATAAAATCAGTTGATGGGTTTCATTTCAGAGTATTCCATAAATTGGTAATTGTGATGAACATAACATTGAGGTTAATGAAATGTCCATGCCTAAATTAACTGACAAAATATAAATTGCAGATCAGAAGTTAGGACTTGAACTTTTGCCACGTTATATCATATTATGCAAGTAAATACACCCATTATATGTTACAAAGACCTAAAGCAGGGATGCCCAAACTGCATCCCTCCAGAGGTTCGAAAACTCCCAGCATTCCTTGGTTGCAGGATGCCGTGATGCCTCCTGTCAGTCCTGTATAAAACTAGCTTGCCTTAAATCTTTCATTGCTCTTTCCCCCTTTTCCATTGTGTTTCCATAATGGTTATTAATAGAACATGAGGTAGGGTTAATTTAAAGGCTAAATACAGCATATCCCAGAGACTTAAATAAAGTATTAATGCTAATAACGCTACCACATTTTTATTATTAGTTTCAAAAATGCCATTTTTTAAATCCGCTTAATAGTTTTCTCTTATCGTTGTCTGTGCAGAGGTAAAGTAACTCTAAACTAATGCTTGCTGTTTAAATTAAACATCTTGTTTTTAAGATGTGCTATTTGTGTTAACTGTATACGAAGCTTGGCACAGCTAATCCAATAAATGGTAACAGATTGGATGAGATGCACAGAATCAGCAGTTAAACACTTACAGGGAGATTCAATATAAGTTCTTAACGTTTAAAATGGTGCTAATTTTGCCCCAACCAATCAGATGTTATTTACCACTTGAAAGCAAACATCTGATTGGTTGGGGCAAAATTAGCACCATTTTAAACGATAAGAACTTTTATTGAATAACCCTGAAAGAATGAATTCTGAATTAGCACTTTTCCAACTCACCATACACAGGCATGCAATCTGACAATAAATTAGGGCCCATAAATTCTCCTAGCTGTTTGCATACATCCATTTATTTATCTCTATAGTTGCCTGACAGATAATACACAACAATCTTTCTCTCTGCGCAGAGTTTTAATTATCTTTAATTAATTAACAAGCAATTTGGGACAATTTGCTTAATGTAGAACATTTAAATGTCTGACAACAATAGAAGTAAGAAACAGACCAAGTGATCACTCTTTGTAAAACATGGTTGTTGTGCTTGGTCCTATGCCATTGCTGCCCCTCAATGTTTGGCAGATGTGTGTGGCCCTGTTAGACTGTAGAATTTGGATGCGTTTCTTTACAATATTGGAGGGAATATATTGTAGTATACAGTTTAGTATTTTCTCCGTGTATCCTTCATATTAATTGTTGCAATAAAATGACGTAAGAAACCTTTAAGGCTGAGGCCACACAACAGTGCACAGCAACACACGTGAAAAGCACACACCTAATCGTAGCACATACAATTTGCAAAAAATGGTGAACGCATGAGATCAGAAAATGGATCGCAGCGCATGTCACTGGTCATGTTGCAAAATGCAATTGTATGCATGTGAGAAATGCGTTAGTGAGGCCTAGCCCTTACAGGATAAATAAATGTTGGTTTTGTAGATTTAATTGCTTCCTATTAAAATATTGTACTGTTAGCATTAATTGTGTTATGAAAATGAAACTATTATTTGCTAAATAATTTTTTTCACTTCAGACACAATCTGTTAGGAAGGAATTTAGGTTAGTAAGATGCTTAATTTACCAAAACTGTGAATAGTGTTTGGATATGAGAACTTGATTTCCAGTATAGGTGGGACCATTGTCAGAATAACACGAAAATCAATCATTAGATCATGTTGTAAACTCACAAAAAGACATTAATATAAAAGGCAAATAAGGTCTGGGCACTTTCAATAGGAATATACAGAAAAAATTATGTGGTTAGGAAGCCAATAGACAGAACGAAAGGGAGGGTTTTATTGTTGCTTGGCTATGGAAGCTGAAACCTCATCCATGAACTGCCCAAGAAGAAAAAGTTAATGTCACTGCAGATTCTCTTCCTATGTCTCATTAACCCTGGAATTACATATATAAAGTCACAGCTTGCAATAAATAGTTCTAAAATCCCAGTCTATGCAATATTTGTATACATGTGGAGCTCCCTTATGTGGCTCCATTACCCGTTAAATGTCCTCTGGCTCCTATGTGAGCTTTTATCCACTGTGTTAATTTATTTTCTTTCTTTCTGCTTTTTACTTTTACCTTTGTATGAATCATGGAAGTCTTGCTTAATAAACTTACTCACCTGGATCTTGTATGCATTACATTTTATTGAAACCTTTTTTTGTATGTTGCATAAGATAAGATTAAGAAAAGTAGAAAATAGATGATCTGTTATGGTCTCAATAAATAACTAAATAATTAACCAACTACAGTAATAGGGCAATGCAATTTTCAAAACCCTCACTAACCCCCTTGCTTAAATTTGGTAAGAGTGTGATTAAAAGGATGGCAACTTTTGGAATGCAGCTAATGCATTTATATTAGGGTGAGAATAGCAGGGCAATATTTTGAATAACCTTGTCTTAAAAGGGTATGTCTACCCGGAAAAAAACTTTTTATATACTGAAGCCCACCCCAGCCCACCCCCAACCACCAACTTTGTTTTCTAAAACAAGCAGCAGAAATGTACTTACCGTATATACTCGAGTATAAGTCGGTCCGAGTATAAGTCGAGGTACCTATTTTTACCTGAAAAACTTGTAAAAACTGATTGACTCGAGTATAAGTCGAGGGTAGAAATTATCACCACTACTGCCTTCTGATTCTGTGTTGTTTTTAGGCTTTAGTTGCCCTTTAAATGGACAGCTGAATTCCCATACATGAATCCCATACAGTAATAGCCAAATCCAGTACCAGTAACCTCCAATTCTTTGGCACTCCACATGTTTGGAAACTACAACCCCCAGCATGCTTTGTTGTTGCGAGTTTCAGTTTCTAAACATGTGGAGTGGCAAGGTTCAGTAAACTTTCAATTAAGCTTACCATCATCTACAATTCTCCTGAACCCCATATAGTAAAGGGCCCTCTGACCCCTATATAGTAAAGGGAACTCTGACCCCAATATAGTAAAGGGAACTCTGACCCCCATATAGTAAAGGACTCTCTGACCCCAATAGTTAAAAATGTCACCTGAGAATTGTACTTTCAAGCTGTCCTTTGCACTGTACTAGCAGCTGTTTTTTGCCCCAAACTGAGGAGACCCTTCAGATTTACAGATTCCAGTGACAGTGCTGAGTGAGTCCAGCAGTCAGAATACAGGAAGCAGGAAGTGTAAAGGCAGATCAGCTCCTGTAACTTTCTATGCAGGTTAACACAGCGCCACCTACTGGTTACTATCTGTAATTGCAGAATTTGCATCTAAATTAGGACTTGACTCGAGTATAAGTCGAGGTTAGGTTTTCAGGCTAATTTTAAAGCATGAAAAATTCGACTTATACTCGAGTATATACGGTACACTACTTTGTTCGCATGGCTGTCTGCTCCGGCCCTCTGCTTGCCGGAAGCAAACAGGAGCCGGACCGGCAGTCAGGTCTGTGATTGGCTGCCTCTCTAGCTATGCAGAAAGCCGAGGGAGCGAAGGAGCGTAAGTAGGTAGGGAATAAAGCAGCCACTCTGTATCCAGAGGGTTGGAGGAGAGGACACCCCTGCGCATGCCAGCATCCTCAACAAGGACAAGCAGGGACAGGATAACTCACAGACAGTTCCCACTCTTTAGTTTTTGGAACTTTGGCTAGGCACTGCAGAAAAACCCACTACACTGTGGGGCCAGTACTGGGGCAAATTTTCGTTTTGGGGGTGGACATTCTCTTTAAACAATTGCAAATAGGTAATTAAATGTACCCCTTAACTGTATGAAATAAATTTGCCTCTTTAATGCATCACCCTATGTGTGCAGTGACTTGGTCTGCTTATTCTGCTTTGTGCAAGCCCTCTGCTGGTATTGCAGTATGGCCTGAATAATATTTACCCATGGCTGTTCCAACTGTCATAAATAAAAGCCAAACTGAAGGAAACTTACTGTTTCGCCATCATCAATCAGCACAGAGGCTCAGGGATTAGCAATGTTGCCTTGCAGCGCTAAAGTCTTAGGTTTGAATCCTCTCTTGGACACAACTGCAATTAGTTTGTATGTTCTACATTATGCTAGCATTGGTTTCCTCAGGATATTCCAGTGTCCCCCACAATCATAATGATGTACTGGTGTAGGTTGTATGTGTGAAAAAAGCTTAGATATGAATGTATCTATGCTAAAGGTAATGTGGGCGGGGGTTATAAAAAATCCACAATACCCATCAATTACCTTTTTTAACGACATACAGCAATTGTTCTCTAAGCAGAGGATTAGTTCAGATTTATTGTACTTCTGCAATCAGTGTTTGTACAATCTTTACAATAAATGTACTGTACACTAATGGTTTCAAATTTAATGGCCACCTTTAAATCTGGGATTGTGAATGTATACACAGTACTGGGGGCTAGTAGTTTTACACAATTGTTTCTTGCAGACTCTGGCTGATCATCATCGAGGCACGTCTGAACATATGTTTCGCCTGAGAAAGCGCCCATACATGGCACGATTGTCGGCTGAAACATTTGTGCATACACATCATGCAACAAGGGTTGGCCCCCGTGATTCCACATGTGTATTGATACTTTAGAATGCTAGTAGAACTTGCTTTAAATGAGGGGCCTGGACGTGACACGCAAGCTTTTATATTTTGTCCAAAGTGTACTAATACCTCATTGTGACTGGCAGTTGAAACTGCCTGTAAACTGCAACAGATTGCTTAAGTGTGTACACATCTTAATGAAGAAAAGATTCCGTCAATTTAACACCCCATCTAAAGATGGGGCGGGACAGAGCTTGACATCACTGGTTCAGTAGAAAAGTGGAGTTATGTTGTCTCACTCTTTATTTTAATCTCTCACTTTATTGTAATTTAGGAAATCAGATTTAAAAAAACTGCTTATAAAAAGTGTGAATGTGTGAGTGTTGTAATTTTGTGATGTATAGCTCTTCATTATGTATCTATGCGTGTAATGGTATGCAGATAGATTCATTATTTGTGAAATAAATAAATAAAACAAACAACAAATACGCAGGTTTTGGTTGTTGAAAGAAAAGCTGTAAACCTTTTCTTGCTGTGAATACTGTATACTAGAGTTGTTTTCCACAGGACCACCTGCAGTGTTAATCTTGTTGCTAGGGAAGAATGCAGTCACATTACATGGTTTCCCAAAACACTAGAGAATTTTAAGTCTGGCTGCCAACACATTCCCTCCCTTTGTTTTTCTTTTTCTTATTTCATTACTTTTGTGGCACGTGTAAGTTATAGTGATATATAACTGGAATTTGCATTTATTCCAGTGTTAACCCTATACCATTTTATTTGGAAAGTTTGGAACCATTTTTAGGAATATTTTGCCTCTCATTAATTTAATATATATATATATATATATATATTATATATATATAATATATATATATTATATATATATATAAAAGTCAGCTTTCCACCCGCGTGCTAATAAGCTGTTACATAATACAGAAGGTCACAGGATAAGCAAAGTGTGCCAAATGTCTCATTATTCCAAACTACGCATTTTGTCCCTCAATTAGGCCATCATCAGGAGGGCTGAAACGTATGAGTGTATCCTGTTACCTTCTATATAGGTAGGTAGATATTTGTCTTGTATTATCTTAACTTTTTTTCAGTGGAGATATGCAGACATCCCACCCTGCCGAACCTGGCTTCCGGGCAGGGTGGGGAGAAGGAGGCGTGGCTGAGTGACGTGACATCACTGACATCACTAAAGGGGTGGGGTGGAGGCGAAGTTAGGGGAGGAATACATTATGTGACATAAATTATGTCACGTTAGAGGCTTGGCTAGGGGGCGTAACTGGCCTGTGTGACTTTATTTACGTCAAATAGGAGGCGTGGCCAGAAGAAAGGAGGCATTCCGGAGGTGGACTCTCAGGTAGGTTCGGGTCGCGGGAGTTTGGGGTGGTATCGCGGGTGTGCGGGAGACCACCCCAAAATCAGGGAGTCTCCCTCAACTCCCAGGAGGGGTGGGATACCTGGATATGTTCCTTTGAATTATGTCTCCCAGTTGTTGAGCACTTACCTTTCAGATCAGTTTGGTATTGTTATTTATACTCTTGGTTTGTGTGCATGGCATGTGATTTTCCTGGTTTATCTTTCATTCTCCCAATTCAATTTCTAGAATCTAGTGGAATCACCCAGTCATCCAATCACCACAATCTGAGAAACTGATTGTGAGCAATATTTTCTAGGAATGACCTTACGTTCATCACAACATTTTCAAATAACATTTATTCGAACTATTATTCAGCAGTAAAAAAATCAAGACACTAGACTCATGCAAAGGGTTAACATACTGCATCCTAGCAGACAATATGTTAAGGCAAACAGCATTCATTCTATTAAATGTCATATAAGAATGCAAAGTGCATCACATTTACTTTTAAATAAATGTCACACTGCTATAATTATATTAAAATTATAAAAATAACATACTTCAAAACAGAAATACACAAAATGAAATGGTGAGTAAATTAAATAATGAGCAGCAAGTATTTTTTGGTCCTGTAAGGATGAGGTGTGTACTTAAATCTCAATTGACATTATATGTTGTCTTATATGAAGAAAGTAGGTTTTACACAATTTAAAAACATAATATTTCTTTTTGCAGGGATCTAAAACTTTATATTCTCTTTGGGTATTATTGTTATAGAGTTAAGGGCTAGACCAAACTGGAATGTTATCTGCATGCTTATGATCATATTTTTCGCATGTGATTACCACTTTTTGTGACTTGCATGTGATCTAATAACATTATTGACTGAATCTCAGCGCAAACACACGATAATGCATGTGAAACGTGCTACATTGATTGCGCACTCCACGTATGTTATTAGAAATGTATAGTGTGGCTGTATACTTACAAAGCACACTTTCTCTGTTGCTTTCCAGTTACCTTGATACATATAAATATATATGGGTTAGTGTGGAGGGTGATATTTTGGTGCTCTTATTGATTTTAATAATGAGCTAACAAACTTTTTTTACATTAACTAATCATTACTTGGTCAGTGTGCCCATTCTTTGTCCATCTTTGGTATTCTTTTTGTATGCAATATAAATATATATGGTGCACAGAAAAGAAGCACACATAACACACACAGACACAACAAAATATAACAGGAGGAAAATAAACATCACATTTCCCCCCAAGCCAGGCCAAAATACCAAACTGGATAAATGCATAGACAGCTTTAGGCTAAAGGTGCCTATACAGCATATTCCCATGACATGTCCATTTTGCATTCAAAAAAAGTCTGACCCGTTTGAGAATTCTGTAAGATTTACTTTTTGATTTCCAGGTGATGTGCGGATTGCAGAATTGGTGCCTATATTTAAAAAGGGACACTGTTTCCAGCCAGGTAGTTATAGACCTGTCTGTTTGAAATCAGTGGTGGGAAAGCTTTTAGAAAGAATACTAAGGAATATATTTTAGATCACAACATTATAAGTAGATTCCTTCATGGTTATATGTGTAATAGATCCTGCCTAACCAATAGATTGCCTTCTTTGAAGAAGAAAGTTGCATCTTGGAGGGGGGGGAGAGGGGGGGCAGTGGATGGGGTTTGCAAAAACCTTTGATACGCTAACCTATAGAAGGTTCTTATGTAAGATAAGAAGCAGTAGTCTCAACTTTTCTATTTCTAGAACTGGCTAAAGAATAGATTCCAAAGATTACAAATGGAACGTTTTCTAGTTGAACCAGTGTTGTTAGTGGTGTTCCTTAGGGGTCTGTCATCTTTAACTTATATATTAATGGCCTAGTATTGAGTGTGATGAGTACAATCACGGTGTTTGCTGATAATACTAAATTGTATAAAGCAAAAAACAAAAAACTTTCCTGTATAAAAAGGAGCATAATATCAAAGGAGCAGGGCACAATTCTGCCTCTGTATAGAGCCCTTGCATGACCTCATCTTGAGTATGCAGTGTAGTTTTGGGCACCAGTTTGCAGAAAGGACATTAGAAAGAGTACACAAATAGGCAACTAAACTGATAACTGAAGTTGGGCTTGTGTTCCCTAGAAAAGAAAAGTTTGCAAAATTGCAAGGGAACATAATCACCCACAGATATGTTATAGGGAACCACAGCTAATTAACAGGGTATATTTAATTTCATATGGATGAGCAAAAGTCTGAAGGCCACCCCTTAAGATTTGAGGAAAAACCATTTTTCACTTAAGCAACGCAAATGGTTATTAACTGTGAGAGCAGTACATTTAGGGCAGGCAGAATATCCAGGGTTATAGCTGGTGATTCTATTTTGTTTGAGCATGTGTGTTTGGTTGTGTCCTAGTTTAGTTTGGTGTACTGAGGTGAATGTGTCATTTAAGGGGATGAGATACCACTGGACAACACTGTTACCCTTATAGATGACAGAATTCATAAATCCTTATACAGAAAACTAACTGGCTGGTACAATTATCTCTATTGGATTTGAATTTAATTCTGTTTCCTACCTCATAAAGAACCAGCACATGAAAAGATTTTACTACAGCACTTTGCACCCTTTTCTGTGGATCCATATGTTACCCAACCAAGTATAATTTAACCATTCCAGGGCAGGGGCTTCTTTCCTTACATCTTATGTGCTTGTGAAGGTTCTCATTCATCCAGGTCATGGTATATCTGTTGTATTCAATTAGATCAACTGGACTTGAAATGTAGTTCTTGAAGACGTTTCGCTAGTCATCCGACTGGCTTTCTCAATTCAGAATGACTGTGGCAATTATGTACCCTGGAAAATCCCAATTAGCATATCACAGCCAGGTGTTAAGGGTGTGATTGGATAGTGGCTAAGAGGTGTTATAGGAACGCCCAGAGTAAGGTGTTAAAACAGCATTGTCCTATGATGTGACATCTCTCTTCACCTGTATACCCACCAAGGAGGCTGTTGACATGGTGAGAAAACGGCTGGGCCAAGACAGCACTCTTACCAACGAAACTGATCTCAACTCAGAACAGGTGTGTTCCTTGTTGGACTTGTGCTGAATACCACCTATATCAAATACAGGGATAAGTTCTATAAGCAAAAACATGGATGGTGCTATGGGATCTCCAGTTTCACCCATGTGGGCAACCTTTACATGGAGGAGGTAGAACACAGGCGCTAATACCTTTAAGGGCATAGCACCCAGCCATGGTTAGATATGTTGATGACACCTGGGTAAAATCACCAGAAGGAAGTACAAGCTTTCACAGAACACATTAATGCGGTTAGACCAAAACATTAAATTCACAAGGGAAGAGGTACAAAACAACAAAACTGGCTTTCTTTGACTGCTTGGTAGAAGTTAAGGAAAATGGTAAACTGGAAGTAGAGGTTTACAGAAAACCAACACACACAAAATCAGTATTTGATGTTTGACTCCCACCCCCCTTTAGTCACAAGCTGGGTGTCATCAGAACCCTGCAACACAGAGCCGAGAACATCCCCACTAGCACAGAGGAGAGGCTAAAGAAATTAAACATCTCAGAGGAGCCCTTAAAACTTGTGGATATCAGAATGGGCCTTTGTCAAAAAGAGTAGAAGGAAAGAAAAGAACACAAATACCAACAGTGAAGGGGAAAAGCAAGACAGGAGGAAGAACATGGTCATCCCATATGTAGCAGGGGTTTCCGAGAAATTAAGAAGAATTTTCAAAAAACATCGTATCCCTGTCTGCTTTAAACGAAAAAACACACTGAGGCAGCAATTGGTACATCGAAAGACCCAATACCCAAACACAAGAAAAGCGAATCATATATGCAGTGCAGTGCAGTGAAGAATGCTTGATTTGTATGTGGGGGAGACCAAACGCAACTGCATCAACGTATGGCCCAGCACAGAAGAGCCAATTCCTCGGGTCAGGACTCAGCCGTGTACCTCCATCTTAGGATAAAGGACTACCTTTGAAGATTGTAATGTTAACACATTGGCGAAGGAACATGACTGGTTCAAGAGAGGTGTTAGGAGGCCATTTATGTGAAAACAAAGAAACCAAGCCTAAATAGAGGTGGGGGGGTTGACACCAACTGTCTGCCATGTACAATGCTGTTTTAACACCTTATCTGGGTGTCCTATAACACCTCTTAGCCACTATCAATCACACCTTAACACCTGGCTGTGATATGCTAATTGGGATTTTCCAGGGTACATAATTGCCACAGATTCTGTACAAGCATTTGAATTGAGAAAGCCAGTCGGATGACTAGCGAAACGTCTTCAAGAACTACATTTCAAGTCCAGTTGATCTAATTGAATACAACAGATATACTTACATCTTATGGTTTTAAACTCTTTTATTTATCTGTAACTTATTAATATATTTTTATATTTTTCATCTTTCATTTAATACTGAACAGCACAGTGACAAGTTTACATACATTAAACATATATATATAAGTGATTTGATTATATGACCTTGTTATGCATACTATATAAAAGAAAAAATATAAGTCAATGTCAATTTTAAATTTCGCTTTGCCGAATTAAAACATTTTACCTAGAGACGATTGGTTATTTATCCAATTACAGTCTTAGCAATAGATATAACAATATGAGTATCCTTCAGTTGCTGTTTTTCAAGATTTCTAAATGACATCTGGTTTAGCAATCAGACACTGCAGTAATTTTGCCAGTTATCTCATTCAAGGACACACATGAGTGACTCCAGTTGGCAGAACACGGAGGAGCATTAAATTAGAGATTAAGTTCTACAAAACGGTAACCTGATTAACCTCAGTGCTGGTTAGACAAACTCTTTTCCACTTCTTCCAAAATAAACTTCCTTTCAGTTTTATTCTATTATATGTGATTACATACCATAGTAATGTTGTGATTTTGAACTAGTAAACTTATTTTGTAAGCATTGTCATTTTTGTAGTTTCCAAGTGGTGAATTTATTTTTAATGAATTGAGATTATCCTACAAACAAACTTTATGTGCTTAGTAACCAAGTTTGTTCAGTTATAATATACTTAAAGGGCATTCCACCCCCAAAACTATAATTTCCCCACTACTGGCCCATGTGTAGTGCAATAAATCCTTACCTTACATCCCAGCTCCAAATGGTTCTCCTGTAATGTCCCCCCAAGTCTGAAAAAACTGGCCACCAGGAGGATAGCAGAGTCCATATAGGACTCTGCCTCCTGTCTCCCCTCCGGGAGAATTTTGGCATGCAGCCCCCCCCCCCCTCTCTCTCCCTTCCTCCTCTCCCTCACGATTTGGTCTCCCTCCCTTTAGATTAACCATTTTTATATGTTATAGTGCTTGTTCCCCCAGCCCCACACACATTACTCTTATTTGCAGAAACTCCCCTGATAGTTACATACCTTATCCTATCCTCTGCCATTCTAACAGCCGGCAGCCGCGTTTTGACACCTTACCCTGGACAGTTTCGATAACACTCTTTCAGAAGGTCAGAAGGTCTCTGGCTGTGATATGCTAATAGAGACTTTCCAGGTACTTAATTGCCACACAGATTTTTTTCAGTCATTTTAGTGAAGAAGCCAGTTGGATGACTAGCAAAACGTCTTCAAGAACTAAACCTCAAGTCATTTGATCTAACTGAATACAACAGAGTTCCAACAGTAATTACCACGATTGGTTGTTGGATGCTCAACTGAGCAACTGAATCAACCCAGGCACTAGGTCATGGGCAAGACCATAACGTCTCTATTAGGGGTTGCAAAAGGAAGTCAGTATTTCGGAGACATTTATTTTTGCACAGACAAAAGCTAAATGGGCAGGTTAAGGTCACTGGGATAGAAAAATACTGCTCTTTTTTCTTTAAAGCACATGTATTGTACTAAACTTCCCTTTAACCAGTAAGTGTTATCTCTCTCTATATGCTGTAGTTCTTCCTCTTAGACCAGCATGTATGCGGTTAAACAAATCTTTGTTGAGGAGGAGAGAGACATTGGTTATGAAGTGACAGGAAGCAGCTCCAGCAGGTTCCCTTAGTGAAGTTAAACACAGCAAAAACGCTGAGTCATTGTTCAGACATGAACACTGGAATGGTAGGAGCAGTGGGATATAAGAAATATAAGAAATGAGTCACTTACAGGGAGATTCAATAAAAGTTCTTATTCTTTAAAATGTGCTAATTTTGCCCCAACCAATCAGATCTATTAACATTTGAAAGCTAACATCTGATTGGTTGGGGTAAAATTAGCACCATTTTAAACCATAGAACTTTTATTGAATAACCCTGTAAGTGTCATAGCTGAGTGATTTTTATAAGGATATATACCACTGCAGCTCCCATTATAAAATAGCACATTTAGATTAAAACACTATTACAGATGGGAAAGGTGTGTAATTATCACATATATCAAATAACACTATACAAAGTATAGTACTACTATGACATATTTTAATAACAAAAACAAATGATATACTATTAAAAAAGTATGCTTACTACACTTGATACCCTAAGGTTAAATGGAAAACTCAAATGGTAGGTTTAGCCACACCTCTATTCAATATTAATAACATGGGCTGTGAGGTGCCTTCTGTTAAAGAAGGCTCTACTTCATTATATACTCTGTGGAGAGTTTAGCTTTTAACCCCACCTCACATTAACATAAAGCTAATCAGTATCCTGCAGTATCCTGTGAGGTACTTCTGTTATAAGAGGCTCTATTTCATTTTTTACTCTGTGGGGAGCTTTAAGCATCTTTAACCCCACCTCATCTTCACCTATAAAGCTAAGTATCTGTGTTCACAAGTCCTAGCACCATAGCAACTGTAAATCTGGAATGTTGTGGTAATGGTACTGTTTAGTTTGAACTGCACATAGAGGCAGGATAGCCTGGGTCTATTCTCAGACCTGCAGGTTTATTCCACTATTCCACGATATACCTGAGGAAGGGACAGGGTGTCCCGAAAAATTGTATATGTGGTTCAATAAACTTTGTGAATTCACCTTTATGTAGTGTGCTCCCCATACTTTTCTTGTGTTGAAGATTCGGTTGTCTGGGAGTGGAGGGCCAAGGGGATGCCACTACTCACCTTTCTGGCATACAAGCCAACAGTGGTGTGCTGGAGTGCTCCTTTTGACTGTATTTTATTCACTTAGACCCTCTGGATTCTACTAGCAGATATGTGGAATAGGAAAGGGAGTGCAAGTATAGTTAGATTCATGACTTCTAGGCCCATACTCATAAACACCATATCGCAAGTTAGTAATAATGCGCCATTATCGCTAATGTATGACAGTGGCCATACACGTATGTCCACATCATTCAGTTACGTCAATGTCTTTAATTAACGAACGTTAGGACGTAGAATACCATGAGGTAGTAAACCACTGCAATGGTATTCTATGGGGATCGTAAATCTACGATCGCGTTACTGTACATTTACGATTGTTAAATCTGCCTGAAGAAGCTCCTATTGGAGTGAAACGCGTAGTGGTGACCCCCACACCGCATGTATAGCTGTTTGTATACACACCGATGTTACTTTGACTACACGTACTTTTGCTAAATCAGGAAGATCTCAAGAGCCGATGGCCACTGCCGGTCACTGAATTGGACTGCCAGGGGATTGATCACACAAGGAGTTGCCTGGATGTTAAAGCATTTAAGTCTAAATATCGAGCAGACCGATTGCACCTCCGTGAAGAGTTAAATCGGAGGATACATGCTAGCATCGGGAATGGTGTAGTATAACACTTGCCTATAGTGTATCCAACTGTATCTTTTGGCTGCGAGTGATTGGAGGTTTTTTCTTTTTCTTCTTTTGTTTGCGCACACATTTTGTTATACCTTTTTTGATATATTTTAAAGACTCCTCCCCTTGCAGGGGCAGCTTTATGAGGAACGGGACTTGTCTGCAAGGATCCTACTTTTATGATATTGCGATTGAATTTTACCTTCTTTATAGTGGATTTTATTTTCACGTATTTTCACCCCTATTATATATGTGTTGGAAGGGAGTCTCTTTATGGGTATCCGTGTAGGATTAGAGTGAAATGCTTACTTTGTGTGAAGCTGGCCAGCTATATGTTTTTATGTATATATTGTTGAATAAATATGTGTTTTTGATAATATACTTCTGTCCCTGGGTTGGGATTTTTGTTTTGCTTTGTACGCTCCCTCATTCAGTGTGTATTTTATATATTAAAGATAATTTACAATCGTTATCGTTTATTTACGATTTTTTACTATGTATCTACACATAGCAAAACACATCATTTCCACTGTTCACCAATGGGCACACTTTTGCCCATTGGTGCCCAGCAGCAATTGAACTTACAATAAATAAAACATTTAGAATTATAAACAACATAAAACATGTATATATCTATATATATAGATAGATAGATAGATAGATAGATACATGTTTTTATGTTGTTTATAATTCTTAATGTTTTATTATTGTAAGTTCAATTGCTGCTGGCAGCTTATTAGCTCTATAAATGCAATTGACACAGGCCATAGTTTTTTTATTTATCTCATTGAAGTGGATGCTAAAGATCCCCACAGCATGGCACATGGCACTCTGTCAGCAAGCTCTTAAACGGTAGAAAATAGGGTTTGTACAACAAGTGAAAGCATCAGGAAAATATTTTAATCCACCTCTCCTCCAAGTGAGTGGATAGTTCCATTTCGATGCTGAATGCTAATACTGTTTCTTACAAAATGTACAAAGAATCGGGAAACATTTTCATGAAACAGAAAATTCTGTGTTAGTAGATACTGTAGCAGTGTATTCAATATGTAGCTCTTATTCTATGGAGATTCAATCAAATCAACTGAAATTTTTGAGACAAACCTATATTGGGATGGAAATAAAGGTAGTATGACTTATTATATTCAACCACTAACCAATCAGGAATGCAGGCCTATCTACTTGCATTTCAAATGGAAAGGCAGAAATCAGGAAAATGTCAAATATTGGTTAGAAGAAAAATAAATTACTCACAGGTTTCCTTGTAAAATGCAAAGGGATACATACATATACTGTAGTCACTCATTTTAGGAAAACTTGTTTTGCTGTTATATTTGGGTAAAAGCACACAATTCTACTACTGCAATGGGTTAAATTCTGTTAAGTAATTAAGTTCAGTAAATTAATAAGATTAATTAATCAGTCTGGTTAATTATATTGCAATTATAGTTCATGCGATAAAACCTAAATCTTGAGTGGATTACATCACAACAAACTACCTGCCTACTAGTGATGAACAGCTTTTTCTGTTTCCCTTTAGGCTGTTTCCATTTACAAAACAATTACATTATAGTTCTCTTTAAGCTCCAACACTGCAGAACAGGACTTGTTGTCTACGTGTTCTATACATTATCATATCAATGCCTAGAACCCTATATTCCTTTAACTATGGTTGGTACAGCCCATTGCCTATCTACTACTGGTCACTCTAATATGTTATTTTAAAAATGATTACAACAGATAATTTACTGCATAAAATTATACTGCATATGATGTTAGTATTTTGATCGGTCCAAACTAAATTTTTCGGTCCAGACGAAAAAATATCTGTCAGACGACAGACCTGGTCCTCTTAGGGAGATAATGTGTTTGGACTTGTGCTCACCCAGCCAACCTTCCCATAAAGAACTTGGAGGTTGAGTGAGTATAGTACATGAATGGAAGGGAAAGTACATATGCAACTGCAATTTTGGCCAGGTCCATGTGTGAAAGCTAAGACAATAAGCTTTTTATAGACCTATCTAATAGTAATTGTATTCATATTAGGAAATAAATAGACTTGTAAAAACTGTAATTCCTTTTCATAACTGTTCATTTTCATACAGAACAGACACAAACATGATGTAGCTTTGTGGATTAAAGAAAATTAAACAGAATTGCTTATGGGCAGGTGTTCCAACAGAGATTTGTACTGAGATATGTAATTAATCACGAGCTCAGGAAAGAGAAGACAATACAACATTAATTTGTTTGTTATGTGGGATTTCTGTTATTAATGAAGTCTTCTGCAAAGATAATTGCATATATAACTATACCGTTTTATTTAACTTTTGTATGCCAATGTTTTGAGAAACATAAAAATCTTCCAAACCTCTGCTCCGTCCCCATAGTGCCGCCTGTACTTTATTTCTGACTTAAATCCACCCAGGGCTTGAGGATAGACCTTGCAGTGACCACAATTGTTGCAAAGCCCTAAGGCCAGCCCTGAGCTTATAGCCAAACCAGTTCCATCTTCATTCCAACGGCTTTATTTGATTTAGCAGTAAAATATCAGAACTGAAACATGGATATCATAAAGAAACAGTGACAGACTGGTTATCGCTTTCTAATTGATTAAGCATTTGTGTTGAGAAGTTATACTTTCTATTTTGGAATTTGATCTTCTTTTACTTTTGTTCCGGTATTTCTTAATATAACCATGTTTCTCCTTCATTAGCTTTAATCTCGTATTAGTGTCCTTTTCTTATCCATTACCTTGAATTGCCATTCACATCTGTGGTCTAATTAAAAATGATATGGCATGTGAGAAGTAAACTTTGTTCCTCTCATTCTCGTTTTTTTCTTTCTTCTGCCCCAGCTGTTTCTCCTGCTGCTGCCAATATGTATACAGTGTTTTTCATTTAGTGGAACTAGTCAAATGGTGAAAAACACCAGTACATTTGGCAAACTGTAAAAAAAAAAAAACATGAAACTAACAGGGAGATCAATAATGTTCTTATCATTAAAAATGGTGCTGATTTTGCACCAACCAATCAGATGTTAGTTTTAAATGTTAAATAGATTTGATTGGTTGTGGCAAAATTAGCACCATTTTTAACGATAAAACTTTTATTGAATTTCCTGTAAATGTTTATATCCTTATGCATTTTTTTCTGGGTCCCACAATAGGACATGAAATAATGGATCTCAGTTTACAAGCATTTCCGTGCTGGTAGTTCCACCTTTGCTACAGTATATTTGGATTGGATGACACAAAGAAGTGCAGTTTTTATCTGTTGTTATAGATGCATTTTCTGTAGTATAGTATATCATTTAAACATATACAGGAAGATTCAATAAACGTTCTTATAGTTAAAAATGATGCTAATTTTACCCCTACCAATCAGATGTTAGCTTCAAATGTTAAATAAGATCTAATTGGTTGGTTCAAAATTAGCACCATTTTTAACGATAATACATTTTATTGAATCTCCCTAATAGTATATCAAATAAGACTTTTGGTAGAATAAGTGTATGATGGTACATATATGTGCTTATATTGACATCTAGCTTAGATATATACTGGAACATTCTGTTCAGTTAACATATCTTGCTGTGGATACATACTTATATCACGCCAGTTTAAATCAATTGCAGATTTACAAAAAGCAATTGTGCTTTGTTTACTTTTTTCACCGTATCCCATCTGTGCTAAATTTATATTTAGAAACAATTTCAACATCCTCAGTCTGCCCTTGGTACAAGATGTTTTTGGCCACCTATTTAATAACAGATGTGCCAACATTTACCGTTTTATAAAAAATAAACTGTATCAGGATCATCAAACATATTATTTTTTAAATCTCCATTGAAAAATTTGAGGCAAATGCACATTTAATGTGAAGCATAAGGGACATTTTGGATTGACAATGTTAACTATTTATTACATGAATTGGGTATTGCTTGGCTTTATTTTCCATAAGATATTATGTCAGAATCCAAAAATTATCTAGAAAGTTCATTTTCTAAAGAAAAAAATAAAAGACATTGCTCCTACTCTTCTTCCCAACTACTGTAATTTGCAACTGATAACGTCTTCTAAATTCAGATTTTCATTTGCCACTGCCCCATGGGCTTGGAGCTGAAATCATAAAACAGAAAGGCAACAGTGAGAAGTAGCATCAATAATGAATAGTGAGTGACCAAGTGCTCCTAGTCATTTAATGTGTACCTGTTGTTCATTACTTAATAAGTAAATAGGTAAGTGAATAGGAAATGGCATGTTTCTATACTTGCATTTTGTCCAGCATAACAATTACCTGCTGGTCAGGAGGGCTACAACAGCCAATCATGTCTATGATATTATAATGTACCCTGCCATTCCGATTCCTCATCACTCCATAGTGGCAGTCAGGGCAGTGACAATCCAGAGCACCAGCAGGGCAACATTGTGACGTCACTACATCAGTATGCTGGCTGCAATGAAGATGTAACATAGTAACATAGTAATTGAGGTTGAATAAAGACGTGCATCCATCAAGTCCAACCGTTCACCCTCCTTTTAAACCTACCTAGCAGTTGATCCAGAGGAAGGCAAAAGACCCTAGCTATAAAAGGGGGGAAATTCTCTTCTGACTCAAAATGGCAATTGGAAAGAAACCCTGGATTAATCAGAACTGCAGAATATGAATTAATACCAGAGTTCTCAACATTTTTAGTTTTAGAAACTTATCTAGCCCACTTTTAAAGCTATTCAATGAACTTGCTGTTACCACATCTGCTGTTTTCACGTTCTCACTATAAAGAAACCTTTCCAACCTTAAGATGAAACTTCTTTTCTTCCAACCTTAAAGGATGTCCATGTGTCCTCTGATATGACCTATTAGTGAACAATGCACCCAGAAAGTTCATTGTATGGCCCATTAATATATTTGTATAAAGTAATCAATCCCCCAAAATCGTCTCTTCTCTAATGTAAACAGCCCTAACCTGTCTAATCTGCTGCATACTCAAGCCCCTCCATTCCTTATTATTTTAGTTGCCCTTCCCTGAACTGCTTCTATTTCCAAGATGTCACTTTTGCATATGGGATTCCAAAACTGCACCGCATATTCCAAATGAGGTCTTACCAGTGCCTTGTAAAGAGGGAGTATAATGTTTTTTTCTCTTGAATCTATTCCCCTCTTTATACAAACAATATATTCTAGCTCTAGCAATTGCTGCCTGGCATTGTTTGCTACAGCTAAAACTGTTATCTACCTGAACCCCAAATCTTTTTCCAGTGAGATTCACTTAACACATAGTTATTTATGGTGTAGACACCAAACAAACAGTTGCGGGTGTTGGATGAGACACACCCTAATCCAACGGGAGTGGCCAGAACTGAGTGGTGAGCCGGATAACCCTCACCTGTAAAAGCAAATGCTTTAAGACTGGGAATGGTGTGGAGTCTGCCTCCTCCCAGGATCCTAGGTATAGAGTACAATCAATAAAGTTTTAAAACATAAGTTTATTAGTATGAATAAAAAACATTACATCAGTGAACAGGCATGACGGGTCCTTAGGTACAAACATATCTGACGCGTTTCGGCCTAGAACCCGGCACATCAGAGAGAGCCAATCGGTAGGGAGAGTAGGGAGAGACAAACAAAAACTGTATATTTGTGAATTTAGATTTTATCCAAAGGCTATCGTAATATCATCGAAAAATGATCTAGGCATTGTGAGAATGTTGCGGAACGTCAGGTGAGAAGTTTGTAGTGGATGGCCAGCTTAAGAATCTAGCTATTGAAAAATGCAAACATGAGTAATAGAGTTTAATTGTTGACTTAACACAGCTCAGAAGGAGTAAGAAATTATAGAATACACAGACTACTGTAGAGGGGTCTAATTAATGGAGTAGTAGAAAGACTAGGAATTGATATAAGTAACAATGGTGATTTATTTCTTTAAAGGGGATTATTTACTTATTTAACATTAAATGTTAATGAGATGAAGTAGCAAAACATGATTCCTACTTCATCTACAGAGGGTTTGGGAGAAAGCTCTATCTGTCTCCAGTACTTTATGTATATATTTTACATTTTACTGCCAATCATTTAATAGGCATGTTCATCCCTTTTTAAAATAGAAAAAAGTCCAGATTGTGCAGCACTCTATATATGTATTAAACATAGATACAGTACATCATATTAAAGAATACAGCTACATGTGTTACACCAGGTTTCTGATCATTTCAAGCTCATTGGCTGGGATGTATCTATTACATCCATGACTGACCACTGGAAGAACCCGGAAGCAGAAAGAGAGGTACAGAACAGCAGGCAGCCTTACAGTGGTAAACTTACATCTCAAGTATAATAACTGATATAGCACTACCATCAATATAATCAATCAGTGGTGAGAACACACCCAACACAATCAAGTTTGTGCCACAAGTGTGCAAATCACAATAAAATGAATTTACAAGCAACCATGAGGGTATAGATACCCCCGAAGGCTTCAGCAAAGCACTCATCTTGGCACAGTCTCATTTCCACTTCAATGTTGTCAGCCATGATTGTTTGTAAAATAAAACTCACAAGGCTGTTGGCTTCAAAACCACATCCCACATTTAATAACATATATATAACACAAGTGCTAAAGTGAATTTAACACTAAAAACATTTCTTATATATATATATATACTAGCTAAGCGAAAACATGTAGAGGGATGAACGTCTGTAAACATAGTCCATTAGTTTCAAATAGCTACTGCGAAAATGTGCAAACAGACTCCATACTTCCAACTATAGCAATACAAATGGCGTAGCCTTAATTTCTGTAGAAAGGTAGCCAGCAGGGGGGTGTCCAACAACGCCTAGCCTTGGCAAGTCAGTAAATTACACCACTTTGTTCCCAAAGATAGCATATCACACTTGCACATTAAGGTGGCCAACTATGAACTATGAACGATAATGGGTAAATCTGTCTTGGAATGATGGGATTTACCCATTATCGTTCAAGTGTATGGGCTTTTCCCGACCAACCGTAGTGCCGACGAACGACCATAGTAGCCACTACAGTCGGTCAGAAAGACGGAAAATTTCCGTTGGTCATTATCGTCTCCCTTTACTTTAGCAAAAGGAGCCGATACGATCGTTTACGTGTATGGTCATATGACCGACCGATCCCATACCGCGTATTACATATGTGGGTTCCCGACGCAATGTGCCGACAAATACCAATGTTATCTGTTGGCACATTGGGATGGAAATCGCATGTGTATGGCCACCTTAATTAGGCTGACATCAAACTTTACCACTCCTGTGGCCGCATCCTGTTGACAATCCTCATATTCGTATGGCAGTTAGCTCCGATTTATCATGGTAGTTGCTACGAGTCAGCGAGCTAACCTCCATCACTCAAGTCCATCCGCTATCCACAAAGTACTTTTAGCTTGTAAATTATAGACTTATATCTCACAGTTTTCTATCTATTGTATTTTGGGGTTTAGGTGTGATTTACCCGAATAAAACTAAAGGGACCATACATTAGGCCGATTTTATGACAATCCAACATTTCCATCGATTGGCCGAAAATTGTACTTTTCCCATTCTTATCACACGACATTAGATCGTAAATCGATCGTAATTACGATCGGGAAGTCAGTTTTAAGTCGATTGGTAAAATGATTGTAGTGTTTTCTAAAGTTCCGATTAAATGGAATGTAATGTAACCTCACAATGGACGACATCGGACATTAATCACAAAAACAATTGAATGTCGAACAATTTTATTGTACATCTGGTACAATTAACATTGTACATCTGTCTATAAAAGTATCGGTCGGTTTAAGATCTTAATTACGATCGTAATAGTGTATGGCCACCTTTACCCTTACATTTTTTTTTATCCTGTTAATTGGATTATTTAGTCTACAAATATTTTACAATAAAAAAACACCTTTCAATAAAAAAAACAAATAGACCTTTATTTAATCATCAACTTTGCTTCAAATCTTCCCTGCTTCTCATTAAAATAATACTTTCATACTTAAAATTATTATGAAATGAAATATTTGACTTTTGATATCCATGCGTTTACAAAAAAGCTTTAGTGTCTATAAGAAAATATTGGAGAGAATTTTAGAGCACGTCTTCCAATAAGAAGAAAGTAACTCTTTAGGCGCATTTACATTGTTATATATTTGTAGAATGCACTTACAGTATTTTTGGATTAGAGGTTTTAGCAAGGCAAACACATTCCAAGATATCTAAAAGAGGGAAGGATTTGCTTCTTGTAAACATGCCCGAAAATTTCTACATGAATTTTCTTAAAATGAATAAAATAAAGGTTACTTGAGAATGAGATGTGCAAACCACAAATACTTATTCAAAGCCATCTTTGCAGTGTTTAATTCATAGTGGAGAGCATTTTAGACTCCTTTTAGCCTAATCTTACTGGTTGCTAAGTAACAAGTCAGAAATGGCATGCTACTAGCATAATTTGTATTGTAAAATGTTTTTTACAGAAATTAGGCCAATTGTCATTTTAAATAACGGAGAGAAACCTAAGAGACCAACAAAAGTTCTGTTATTGTGTCAATACCTCTAATGCTAAAAAAACTCTGGATGCACACTATTCCTAAACCTTAAAGACACAAAGGAATTCCAGATTGTAATGCTGATTAAATATTGTAAAATATTCAATCAATCTTATACAGTTGGGACATTGCTATCTGTGTCTACATCTGTGGTGCTGTTTTTTGTATAATCCTAGTATATTTCCTTGAAATTAGTAAGATCATAAGTAAAAGGAAAAAATATCAGAAACTGTGTTTTACATTACATTTTATGGTTATTTATAAAGTAAATTCCCACAGCACAGGTGTCTGCAGGTTGGACGTTATGTGCGATGGATGTGTTATTTTTTTTTGCAGTCCTACTGTAAAGTAATACCCCATCAACATTACTTCTCAACATTTCCCTTTAAAGTGTGACACGCTATAACAGTATGATGCGAGTAGAGATGTAATGTGGGTTCGACTAGAACCCATTCGAAAATGGAACGAAACTCAACAGTTTCAAACATCTCTAATGCAGACTGTGTAGCCCTTAAGGTGTTTCTGACAATTTTAAAAAAACTACCAAGTAGACTTTTAGCACAAACAATGTCACACTTTCTGAAGGTGTGTATAAAATGTATATATAAGGGTGTCTATGCCCAGACAATCTACTTTACAATACAAGAGCTTTTTTGGTGTGCAAACAGGGATTTGATTTGTCTGCTTTAGAATTGCTATTGGCTATACATTTAATATTTAGTATTCCATGACTTTCTGATCAAGCATGGTAAACAACCGTAAAATTTTTTACCGAGTACAGATTGGGTTTCTACAAGTGCCAAGGGTTCTTGGCATGCAGAAGCGCCCTTACGAGTCCGGACTTCCCACATCCCCAAAGTTTGACGTAGATAAACACAAATTGAACTGTTTAAGTACTTATGCTATTTACTTTAAACTTGCCCCTGTGGACAGTATTATATTGGTATAAACTACAACGACGTATGGCCAACCACAGGCAGGCTATCAGAATGAGTGGTGCAATGGCACCACCCAGAGGTGAAACTGCCCCCACAATATGTGACAAGTTTGGGGAATAATCAGTGGCGAGACACTTTAGGAAAAGGGACATCCCACCGGCTACACTCAAATGGGTGGCGATTGATTGGGAAGCTCCAAAGGAAGGCAGAGACCGTAAACGGGCACTATTACAGAGCGAAGTCCACTGGATTCGCAAACTCGAACCCAGTCACCAATGGGCATCAACGAACAAGTGGCCTTAGCGTGCTTTCTGTGACATTTGTGACCTTTATGACCTATGTATTCTGTAGTGTACTGTGATCTAGTGACCATACGATGCTTCTGGTATGGTCTACAACCCAAATAGATCATGGTAGATCTAATAGTAGGGGTTACCCCTGGACCTTTATCATATTGGTTAACATGCGGTGGGATGCCTAGATACCCATTGGTATAAATAGGGCAGGGACCGCTAGGCTGGGAATTTCCCCCCCTGAGTAGGTCGGTAGTTGACTTCCAAACTTTGTGTTAGTATAGAAATTTGAATATCCGTGTGTATTTATTAATTTACTTATTAGTATGTATTAGGATTTTTAGCCATATCTACTTATAAGCATTATCTCGTATAGCCCTTAGTCCATTATTGTGTTTTCAGATTTCTGCTCTTAGCCAGTTTTAACTTTTTTATTATATGGATATTATTTATTTATTTATCTACACGTGATACTTAACATACACCCATATATACCTTTATATCACAAGTTAGATATTTCTTACACCAGATCACGATATGGCCTGGGTGTTATGTTCTTTTTCTAGTATAGCTTGACAATTTATGGGTATCATCCACACAGTGCACAATGGGTTAAACCGGATTGGTTAATCGTTCATATTGGACACCGGGGGAGGGCGTGGTGGGGGAGCGGGGTGTGTGTCGGGGAGGGCACTTACCTATTTATTGTTGTGTGATGATCAGTACTGTAACCCTGATGACGGCTCGTGCATAGAGCCGAAAGGCGTAGGTCGTATTATCCTACCACTATGGAATAAACATGATTTTGATTAAAGTCTTGGAGTGCTCTGTGTTACAATTTGCAGTGATATATATATAATATATAATATATATATATATATATATATTTATATAGGTATGTGTGTATGTAATTCATGTTTTCATATATATTTAATCTTTTCTGATTGTCAATTTCTAGCTTGATATTCTTTTAGTTTTACCATTAAAATGGATCTCATCTTTAGGTGAAACCTGTGAGACGTTATTTATGAAAAACAGGTGATGTCATTCATTATACTAGAAGTAGGAAAGGTTTACATTTCCACAATACAAGGTTTCACAGCCTGCAGTCAGAGGTGTGATTCAGGGCTTCATTTTAATGGAAGACTGCAAACGTTTTGTTAACCATAACTTTTGTAGGCCACAGTTTGTCTTTAAAAAAGCATTCTGGAAAATACTGTCAGATCGACCTTATTGTTTGATAATGATGGTACAATCTGAATAGGATTATGTAAGCACCCATGGTAATTTTAGCAAATTTCAAAGTTTTGAATCATGTAGCACTATTTGAGCCCTTTCCTTTCTTGCAGGAATTCAGGATTTTGACTGGCTTTATTTAAAAGGTAAAGTAGTCAAGTAGTGATCCAAAATTTGTTTTGGACAATAATTACAACTTTACTTGCAGTGGAAACAATTCCTTTTATAGTTTTGGGTGGGGCAGGTTTATGTGATTTGTTTAGTCCCATTTGTTACAGCTTAGGTAGTACATGTCACAGTGTGTAGTGAAAATCAGTGTTGGAAAGTCATAGAATGTTGAATATGTGAAAAAAATCTGCTTTAGTTGGTTTATTAAAAGTGTTACCAATTCAATTTAAATGTGTTTATTTAAAAGTTAAAAAAATATTAAATCCTAGAAGTTAACTATGAACTAGAAATAAAATCATTTTTGTAAAAATTTTGATTCCAAATAAAATGACACTAGAAGTATATTAAAATGACATACATCTTCAACGATGGAAATTAGCAGCTAATATACGTAGGGATTTGCTAATGTGCTAAGAACTTAAGAAGTTACATGTTATCAGCAGGCTTGTTATTTTAAAAATGATATATTATATTGTATAAACTAATTTATATTTTTACAGAGATTGCATTTCGAGCAACTATAGGAAAGGTCTAATGTTATGTGTTAATTAATCACTATTTAATTAAATCACACAGCAAATTACACTATACAAAGTATAATAACTACCACTGACTTATATTTTAATTACAAAAAATAAATGATATACCATTTGAAAAAAGTATACTTACTTTACTTGACACCCTAAATTTGAATGGAAAACTCAAAATGTAGTTAGCACACCTCTAAGAGTGCTAAAGGTGTCTCCATATGGGCACTAAAAGGATGTGGAATTTTACTAACATCCAATGAGGTTTGATCTAACACAATGTGCACTGTTAGCAAATAAAAAAATATCAGGCATTGTACATGACAAGACACGCAGTGTAAGGAAGTTCCTCTATTAACCCATTCTTGTGCGTTTGTAAAACATGGACAGACTTAGCCACATCAAAATTCTTCAGACTCACATATTCACTCTCCTCCACTTTCTCAATAGAAAAATAACGACCTTCATTGGGGGGGACAGTCCTGTTTTCTGTTTGGCTAGACAGGAAGTGATTCTTTATGTAAAACTTACTTTGCATGTCTGTTACTCCAGCATTCTCAGAGAAATGGACAGTTTTCCAATATGGATATATTAATAGGATGAGGTTGTGCAGTATCTTTGTTTTTTTTTTAAAAGGCTCTATTTATTGTATGCTCTGTGGAGAGATTGTTTCTCCTTTAAGCCCACCTCACTTTAAGCTATATAGTTAATGGTCTTATTTGATTTCGCCTCATTACTCGCCCATCTCTCTTCACTTGTATACCCACCAAGGAGGCTGTTGACATGGTGAGAAAACGGCTGGGCCAAGACAGCACTCTTACCAGCAGAACTGATCTCAACCCAGAACAGGTGTGTTCCTTGTTGGACTTGTGCCTGAATACCACCTATTTCAAATACAGGGATAAGTTCTATAAGCAAAAACATGGATGTGCTATGGGATCTCCAGTTTCACCTATTGTGGCCAACCTTTACATGGAGGAGGTAGAAACACAGGCGCTTAATACCTTTAAGGGATCGAACCGCAGCCACTGGTTCAGATATGTTGATGACACCTGGGTTAAAATCCACCAGAAGGAAGTACAAGCTTTCACAGAACACATTAATGCGGTGGACCAAAACATTAAATTCACAAGGGAAGAGGTACAAAACAACAAACTGGCTTTCTTGGACTGCTTGGTAGAAGTTAAGGAAAATGGTAAACTGGAAGTAGAGGTTTACAGAAAACCAACACACACAGATCAGTATTTGATGTTTGACTTCCACCACCCTTTAGATCACAAGCTGGGTGTCATCAGAACCCTGCAACACAGAGCCGAGAACATCCCCACTAGCACAGAGGCGAAGGCTAAAGAAATTAAACATCTCAGAGGAGCCCTTAAAACTTGTGGATATCCAGACTGGGCCTTTGTCAAAAGAAGTAGAAGGAAAGAAAAGAACACAAATACCAACAGTGAAGGGGAAAAGCAAGACAGGAGGAAGAACATGGTCATCCCATATGTAGCAGGGGTCTTCACGAGAAATTAAGAAGAATTTTCAAAAAAACATCGTATCCCTGTGCTTTAAACCGAAAAACACACTGAGGCAGCAATTGGTACATCCGAAGACCCAATACCAAAACACAAAGAAAAGCGACATTATATGCAGTGCAGTGCAGTGAAGAATGCTCTGATTTGTATGGGGGGGAGACCAAACAGCAACTGCATCAACGTATGGCCAGCCAAGAAGAGCCAATTCCTCGGGTCAGGACTCAGCCGTGTACCCCATCTAAGGATAAAGGACAACCTTTGAAGATTGTAATGTTAACACATTGGCGAAGGAACATGACTGGTTCAAGAGGGTGTTAAGGAGGCCATTTATGTGAAAACAAAGAAACCAAGCCTAAATAGAGGTGGGGGGGTTCGACACCAACTGTCTGCCATGTACAATGCTGTTTTAACACCTTACTCTGGGGTTCCTATAACACCTCTTAGCCACTATCAATCACACCCTTAACACCTGGCTGTGATATGCTAATTGGGATTTTCCAGGGTACATAATTGCCACAGATTTTGTACAAGTCATTCTGAATTGAGAAAGCCAGTCGGATGACTAGCGAAACGTCTTCAAGAACTACATTTCAAGTCCAGTTGATCTAATTGAATACAACAGATATACTTACATCTTATGGGTTCAAACTCTTTTATTTTATCTGTAACTTATTAATATATTTTTATATTATTTCATCTTTCATTTTAATACTGAACAGCACAGTGACAAGTTTACATACATTAAAACATTAATATATATAAGTGATGTTGATTATATGACATTGTTATGCATACTATATAAAAGAAAAAATATAAGTCAATGTCAATTTCTAAATTTCGCTTTGCCGAAATTAAACATTTTACCTAGAGACGATTGGTTATTTATCCAATTACAGTCTTAGCAATAGATATAACAATATGAGTATCCTTCAGTTGCTGTTTTTCAAGATTTCTAAATGACATCTGGTTTAGCAATCAGACACTGCAGTAATTTTGCCAGTTATCTCATTCAAGGACACACATGAGTGACTCCAGTTTTGCCAGAACACGGAGGAGCATTAAATTTAGAGATTAAGTTCTACAAAACGGTAACCTGATTAACCTCAGTGCTGGTTAGACAAACTCTTTTCCACTTCTTCCAAAATAAACTTCCTTTCAGTTTTATTCTATTATATGTGATTACATACCATAGTAATGTTGTGTATTTTGAACTAAGTAAACTTATTTTGTAAGCATTGTCATTTTTGTAGTTTTCCAAGTGGTGAATTTATTTTTAATGAATTGAGATTATCCTACAAACAAACTTTATGTGCTTAGTAACCAAGTTTGTTCAGTTATAATATACTTAAAGGGCATGTCCACCCCCAAAACTATAATTTCCCCCACTACTGGCCCCACTGTGTAGTGCATATAAATCCTTACCTTACATCCCAGCTCCAAATGGTTCTCCTGTAATGTCCCCCCAAAGTCTGAAAAACTGGCCACCAGGAGGATAGCAGAGTCCATATAGGACTCTGCCTCCTGTCTCCCCTCCGGGAGAATTTTGGCACTGCAGCCCCCCCCCCCCTCTCTCCTCTCCCTTCCTCCCTCTCCCTCCCGATTTGGTCTCCCTCCCTTTAGCATTTAACCATTTTTATATGTTATAGTGCTTGTTCCCCCAGCCCCACACACATTACTCTTATTTGCAGAAACTCCCCTGATAGTTACATACCTTATCTCTATCCTCTGCCATTCTAAGCAGCCGGCAGCCGCGTTTTGACACCTTACCCTGGACAGTTTCGATAACACCTCTTTCAGAAGGTCAGAAGGTCTCTGGCTGTGATATGCTAATAGAGACTTTCCATGGTACTTAATTGCCAACAGATTTTTTTCAGTCATTTTGAGTGAAGAAGCCAGTTGGATGACTAGCAAAACGTCTTCAAGAACTAAACCTCAAGTCCATTTGATCTAACTGAATACAACAGATGTTCCTAACAGTAATTACCACTGATTGGTTGTTGGATGCTCAACTGAGCAACTGAATCAACCCAGGCACTAGGTCATGGGCAAGACCATAATCGTCTCTATTAGGGGTCCTGCATAAAGGAAGTCAGTATTTCGGAGACATTTATTTTTGCACAGACAAAATGCTAAATGGGCAGGTTAAGGTCACTGGGATAGAAAAATACTGCTCTTTTTTCTTAAAAGCACATGTATTGTACTAAACTTTCCCTTTAACCAGTAAGTGTTATCTCTCTCTATATCTGCTGTAGTTCTTCCTCTTAGACCAGCATGTATGCGGTTAAACAAATCTTTGTTGAGGAGGAGAGAGACATTGGTTATGAAGTGACAGGAAGCAGCTCCAGCAGGTTCCCTTAGTGAAGTTAAACACAGCAAAAACGCTGAGTCATTGTTCAGACATGAACACTGGAATGGTAGGAGCAGTGGGATATAAGAAATATAAGAAATGAGTCACTTACAGGGAGATTCAATAAAAGTTCTTATTGTTTAAAATGGTGCTAATTTTGCCCCAACCAATCAGATCTTATTTAACATTTGAAAGCTAACATCTGATTGGTTGGGGTAAAATTAGCACCATTTTAAACCATACGAACTTTTATTGAATAACCCTGTAAGTGTCATAGCTGAGTGATTTTTATAAGGATATATACCACTGCAGCTCCCATTATAAAATAGCACATTTATGTATTAAAACACTATTACAGATGGGAAAGGTGTGTAATTATCACATATATCAAATAACACTATACAAAGTATAGTACTACTACTGACATATTTTAATAACAAAACAAATGATATACTATTAAAAAAGTATGCTTACTACACTTGATACCCCTAAGGTTAAATGGAAAACTCAAAATGGTAGGTTTAGCCACACCTCTATTCATATATTAATAACATGTGGCTGTGAGGTGCCTTCTGTTATAAGAAGGCTCTACTTCATTATATACTCTGTGGAGAGCTTTTAGCTTATTTAACCCCACCTCACATTAACCAATAAAGCTAATCAGTATCCTGTCAGTATCCTGTGAGGTACCTTCTGTTATAAGAAGGCTCTATTTCATTTTATACTCTGTGGGGAGCTTTAAGCATCTTTAACCCCACCTCATCTTCACCTATAAAGTGAAGTATCCTGTGTTCACAAGTCCTAGCACCATAGCAACTGTAAATCTGGAATTTGCTGTGGTAATGGTACTGTTTAGTTTGAACTGCACATAGAGGCAGGATAGCCTGGGTCTATTCTCAGACCTGCAGGTTTATTCCACTATTCCACGATATACCTGAGGAAGGGACAGGGTGTCCCGAAACATTGTATATGTGGTTCCAATAAACTTTTGTGAATTCACCTTTATGTAGTGTGCTCCCCCCATACTTTTCTTGTGTTGAAGATTCGGTTGTCCCTGGGAGTGGAGGGCCAAGGGGATCGCACCTACTCACCTTTCTGGCATACAAGCCAACAGTGGTGTGCTGGAGTGCTCCTTTTGACTGTATTTTATTCCACTTAGACCTCCTGGATTCTAGCTAGCAGATATGTGGAATAGGAAAGGGAGTGCAAGTATAGTTAGATTCATGACTTCTAGGCCCATACTCATAAACACACATTATCGCAAGTTAGTAATACTGCGCATTATCGCTAATGTATGACAGTGGCCATACACGTATGTCCACAATCATTCAGTTACGTCAAATGTTCTTTAATTAACGAACGTTAGGACGTAGAATACCATGAGGTAGTAAACCACTGCAATGGTATTCTATGGGGATCGTAAATCTACGATCGCGTTACTGTACATTTACGATTGTTAAATCTGCCTGAAGAAGCTCCTATTGGAGTGAAACGCGTAGTGGTGACCCCCCCACACCCGGCATGCTATAGCTGTTTGTATACACACCGATGTTACTTTGACTACACGTACTTTTGCTAAATCCAGGGAAGATCTCAAGAGCCGATGGCCACTGCCGGTCACTGAATTGGACTGCCAGGGAGATTGATCAACAAAGGAGTTGCCTGGATGTTATAAGCATTTAAGTCTAAATATCGAGCAGACGCCGATTGCACCTCCGTGAAGAGTTACATCGGAGGATACATGCTAGCATCGGGAATGGTGTAGTATAACACTTGCCTAAGTGTATCCAACTGTATCTTTTGGCTGCCGAGTGATTGGAGGTTTTTTTCTTTTTCTTCTTCTTTTGTTTGCGCACACATTTTGTTATACATTTTTTGATATATTTTAAAGACTCCTCCCCTTGCAGGGGCACTTTATGAGGAACGGACTTGTCTGCAAGGATCCTACTTTTTATGATATTGCATTGAATTTTACCTTCTTTTATAGTGGATTTTATTTTCACGCTATTTTCACCCCTATTTATATATGTGTTAGGAAGGGAGTCTCTTTTATGGGTATCCGTGTAGGATTAGAGTGAATAGCTTACTTTGTGTGAAGCTGGCCAGCTATATGTTTTTATGTATATATGTTGAATAAATATGTGTTTTTGATAAATATACTTCTGTCCCTGGTTGGGATTTTTGTTTTGTTTTGTACGCTCCCTCATTCAGTGTGTATTTTATATATTAAAGATAATTTACAATCGTTATCGTTTATTTACTATACTATTTATTTTTTTACTATGTATCTACACATAGCAAAACACATCATTTCCACTGTTCACCAATGGGCACACTTTTGCCCATTGGTGCCCAGCAGCAATTGAACTTACAATAAATAAAACATTTAGAATTATAAACAACATAAAAACATGTATATATCTATATATATAGATAGATAGATAGATAGATAGATACATGTTTTTATGTTGTTTATAATTCTTAATGTTTTATTTATTGTAAGTTCAATTGCTGCTGGCAGCTTATTAGCTCTATAAATGCACTTGACACAGGCCATAGTTTTTTTATTTATCTCATTGAAGTGGATGCTAAAGACTCCCCACAGCATGGCACATGGCACTCTGTCAAGCAAGCTCTTAAACGGTAGAAAATAGGGTTTGTACAACAAGTGAAAGCATCAGGAAAATATTTTAATCCACCTCTCCTCCAAGTGCAGTTGGATAATTGTTCCATTTGGATGCTGAATGCTAATACTGTTTCTTACAAAATGTACAAAGAATCGGGCAAACATTTTCATGAAACAGAAAATTCTGTGTTAGTAGATACTGTAGCAGTGTATTCAATATGTAGCTCTTATTCTATGGAGATTCAATCAAATCAACTGAAATTTTTGAGACAAACCTTATATTGGGATGGAAATAAAGTAGTATGACTTATTATATTCAACCACTAACCAATCAGGAATTGCAGGCCTATCTACTTGCATTTCAAATGGAAAGGCAGAAATCAGGAAAATGTCAAATATTGGTTAGAAGAAAAATAAAATTACTCACAGGTTTCCTTGTAAAATGCAAAGGGATACATACATATACTGTAGTCACTCATTTTAGGAAAACTTGTTTTGCTGTTATATTTGGGTAAAAGCACACAATTCTACTACTGCAATGGGTTAAATTCTGTTAAGTAAATTAAGTTCAGTAAATTAATAAGATTAATTAATCAGTCTGGTTAATTATATTGCAATTATAGTTCATGCGATAAAACCTAAAATCTTGAGTGGATTACATCACAACAAAACTACCTGCCTTACTAGTGATGAACAGCTTTTTCTGTTTCCCATTTAGGCTGTTTCCCATTTACAAAACAATTACATTATAGTTCTCTTTAAGCTCCAACACTTGCAGAACAGGACTTGTTGTCTACGTGTTCTATACATTATCATATCAATGCCTAGAACCCTATATTCCTTTAACTATTTGGTTGTACAGCCCATTGCCTATCTACTACTGTGTCACTCTAATATGTTATTTTAAAAATGATTACAACAGATAATTTACTGCTATAAAATTATACTGCATATGATGTTAGTATTTTGATCGGTCCAAACTAAATTTTTCGGTCCAGACGAAAAATATCTGTCAGACGACAGACCTGGTCCTCTTAGGGAGATAATGTTGTTTGGACTTGTGCTCACCCAGCCAACCTTCCCCATAAAGAACTTGGGAGGTTGAGTGAGTATATGTACATGAATGGAAGGGAAAGTACCATATGCAACTGCAATTTTGGCCAGGTCCATGTTGAAAGCTAAGACAACTAAGCTTTTTATAGACCTATCTAATAGTAATTGTATTCATATTAGGAAATAAATAGACTTGTAAAAACTGTAATTCCTTTTCATAACTGTTCATTTTCATACAGAACAGACACAAACATGATGTAGCTTTGTGGATTAAAGAAAATTAAACAGAATTGCTTTATGGGCAGGTGTTCCAACAGAGATTTGTACTGAGATAATGTAATTAATCACGAGCTCAGGAAAGAGAAGACAATACAACATTAATTTGTTTTGTTATGTGGGATTTCTGTTATGTAATGAAGTCTTCTGCAAAGATAATTGCATATATAACTATACCGTTTTATTTAACTTTATTGTATGCCAATGTTTTGAGAAACATAAAAATCTTCCAAACCTCTGCTCCGTCCCCATAGTGCCGCCTGTACTTTATTTCTGACCTTAAATCCACCCAGGGCTTGAGTATAGACCTTGCAGTGACCACAATTGTTGCACAGCCCTAAGGCCAGCCCTGAGCTTATAGCCAAACCAGTTCCATCTTCATTCCAACGGCTTTATTTGATTTTAGCAGTAAAATATCAGAACTGAAATACATGGATATCATAAAGAAACAGTGACAGACTGGTTATCGCTTTCTAATTGATTAAAGCATTTGTGTTGAGAAGTTATACTTTCTATTTTGGAATTTGATCTTCTTTTACTTTTGTTCCGTTGTATTTCTTAATATAACCATGTTTCTCCTTCATTAGCTTTAATCTCTGTATTAGTGTCCTTTTCTTATCCATTACCTTGAATTGCCATTCACATCTGTGGTCTAATTAAAAATGATATGGCATGTGAGAAGTAAACATCTTGTTCACTCTCATTCTCGTTTTTTCTTTCTTCTTGCCCCAGCTGTTTCTCCTGCTGCTGCCAATATGTATTTTACAGTGTTTTTCATTTAAGTGGAACTAGTCAAATGGTAGAAAACACCAGTACATATGGCAAACTGTAAAAAAAACAAAACATGAAACTAACAGGGAGATTCAATAAATGTTCTTATCATTAAAAATGGTGCTGATTTTGCACCAACCAATCAGATGTTAGCTTTTAAATGTTAAATAAGATTTGATTGGTTGTGGCAAAATTAGCACCATTTTTAACGATAAGAACTTTTATTGAATTTCCCTGTAAATGTTTATATCCTTATGCATTTTTTTCTGGGTCCCACAATAGGACATGAAATAATGGATCTCAGTTTACAAGCATTTCCGTGCTGGTAGTTCCACCTTTGCTACAGTATATTTGGATTGGATGACACAAAGAAGTGCAGTTTTTATCTGTTGTTATAGATGCATTTTCTGTAGTATAGTATATCATTTAAACATATACAGGAAGATTCAATAAACGTTCTTATAGTTAAAAATGATGCTAATTTTACCCCTACCAATCAGATGTTAGCTTTCAAATGTTAAATAAGATCTAATTGGTTGGTTCAAAATTAGCACCATTTTTAACGATAATACATTTTATTGAATCTCCCTAATAGTATATCAAAATAAGACTTTTGGTAGAATAAGTGTATGATGGTACATATATGTGCTTATATTGACATCTAGCTTAGATATATACTGGAACATTCTGTTCAGTTAACATATCTTGCTGTGGATACATACTTATATCACGCCAGTTTAAATCAATTGCAGATTTACATAAAAGCATATTGTGCTTTGTTTACTTTTTTCACCGTATCCCACCTGTGCTAAATTTATATTTAGAAACAATTTCAACATCCTCAGTCTGCCCTTGGTACACAGATGTTTTTGGCCACCTATTTAATAACAGATGTGCCAACATTTACCGTTTTATAAAAAATAAACTGTATCAGGATCATCAAACATATTATTTTTTAAATCTCCCATTGAAAATAATTTGAGGCAAATGCACATTTAATGTGAAGCATTAAGGGACATTTCTGGATTGACAATGTTAACTATTTATTACATGAATTGGGTATTGCTTGGCTTTATTTTCCATAGATATTATGTCAGAATCCAAAAATTATCTAGAAAGTTCATTTTCTAAAGAAAAAAATAAAAGACATTGCTCCTACTCTTCTTCCCAAACTACTGTAATTTGCAACTGATAACGTCTTCTAAATTCAGATTTTCATTTGCCACTGCCCCATGGGCTTGGAGCTGAAATCATAAAACAGAAAGGCAACAAGCTGAGAAGTAGCATCAATAATGAATAGTGAGTGACCAAGTGCTCCTAGTCATTTAATGTGTACCTGTTGTTCATTACTTAATAAGTAAATAGGTAAGTGTAATAGGAAATGGCATGTTTCCTATACCTTGCATTTTTGTCCAGCATAACAATTACCTGCTGGTCAGGAGGGCTACAACAGCCAATCATGTCTATGATATTATAATGTACCCTGCCATTCCGATTCCTCATCACTCCATAGTGGCAGTCAGGGCAGTGACAATCCAGAGCACCCAGCAGGGCCAACATTGTGACGTCACTACATCAGTATGCTGGCTGCAATGAAGATGTAACATAGTAACATAGTAATTGAGGTTGAATAAAGACGTGCATCCATCAAGTCCAACCGTTTCACCCTCCTTTTTAACCCTACCTAGCAGTTGATCCAGAGGAAGGCAAAAGACCCTAGCTATAAAAAGGGGGGAAATTCCTTCCTGACTCAAAATGGCAATTGGAAAGAAACCCTGGATTAATCAGAACTGCAGAATATGAATTAATACCAGTAGTTCTCAACATTTTTTAGTTTTAGAAACTTATCTAGCCCACTTTTAAAGCTATTCAATGAACTTGCTGTTACCACATCTGCTGTTTTCACCGTTCTCACTATAAAGAAACCTTTCCTAACCTTAAGATGAAACTTCTTTTCTTCCAACCTTAAAGGATGTCCATGTGTCCTCTGATATGACCTATTAGTGAACAATGCACCAGAAAGTTCATTGTATGGCCCATTAATATATTTGTATAAAGTAATCATATCCCCACAAAAATGTCTCTTCTCTAATGTAAACAGCCCTAACCTGTCTAATCTGCCTGCATACTCAAGCCCCTCCATTCCCCTTATTATTTTAGTTGCCCTTCCCTGAACTGCTTCTATTTCCAAGATGTCACTTTTGCATATGGGATTCCAAAACTGCACCGCATATTCCAAATGAGGTCTTACCAGTGCCTTGTAAAGAGGGAGTATAATGTTTTTTTCTCTTGAATCTATTCCCCTCTTTATACAAGACAATATATTTCTAGCTCTAGCAATTGCTGCCTGGCATTGTTTGCTACAGCTAAAACTGTTATCTACCTGAACCCCAAATCTTTTTCCAGTTGAGATTCACTTAACACATAGTTATTTATGGTGTAGACACCAAACAAACAGTTGCCGCGGTGTTGGATGAGACACACCCTAATCCAACGGGAGTGGCCAGAACTCGAGTGGTGAGCCGGATAACCCTCACCTGTAAAAGCAAATGCTTTAAGACTGGGAATGGTGTGGAGTCTGCCTCCTCCCAGGATCCTAGGTATAGAGTACAATCAATAAAGTTTTAAAACATAATGTTTATTAGTATGAATAAAAACATTACATCAGTGAACAGTCCATGAACGGGTCACTTAGGTACAAACATATCTGACGCGTTTCGTGCCTAGAACCCGGCACATCAGAGAGAGCCAATCGGTAGGGAGAGTAGGGAGAGACAAACAAAAACTGTATTATTTGTGAATTTAGATTTTATCCAAACGGCTATCGTAATATCAATCGAAAAATGATCTAGGCAATTGTGAGAATGTTGCAGGAACGTCAGGTGAGAAGTTTGTAGTGTATGGCCAGCTTAAGACATCTAGCTATTGAAAAATGCAAACATGAGTAATAGAGCTTTTAATTGTTTGACCTTAACACATGCTCAGAAGGAGAGTAAGAAATTATAGAATACACAGACTTACTGTAGAGGGGTCTAATTAAATGGAGTAGTAGAAAGACTAGGAATTGAATATAAGTTAACAATGGTGATTTATTTTCTTTAAAGGGGATTATTTACTTATTTAACATTAAATGTTAATGTAGATGAAGTAGCAAAACCATGATTCCTACTTCATCTACAGAGGTTTTCTGAGAGAAAGCTCTATCTGTCTCCAGTACTTTATGTATATATTTTACATTTTACTGCCATCATTTAATAGGCATGTTCATCCCTTTTTAAAATAGAAAAAAGTCCAGATTGTGCAGCACTCTATAATATGTATTAACATAGAATACAGCTACATCATATTAAATAGAATACAGCTACATTGTGTTACACCAGGTTTCTGACTCATTTTCAAGCTCATTGGCTGGGATGTCATCTATTACATCCATGACTGACAACTGGAAGAACCAGGAAGCAGAAAGAGAGGTAACAGAACAGCAGGCAGCATTACAGGTTAAACTTACATCTCAAGTATAATAACTGATATAGCACTACCATCAATATAATCAATCAGTGGTGAGAACACACCCAACACAATCAAGTTTGTGCCACAAGTGTGCAAATCACAATAAAATGAATTTACAAGCTAACCATGAGGGTATAGATACCCCCTGGAAGGCTTCAGCAAAGCACTCATCTTGGCACAGTCTCATTTCCACTTCAATGTTGTCAGCCATGATTGTTGTAAAATAAAACTCACAAGGCTGTTGGCTTCAAAACCACATCCCACATTTATATACCATATATAATAACACAAGTGCTAAAGTGAATTTAACACTAAAAACATTTCTTATATATATATATATACTAGCTAAGCGAAACATGTAGAGGGATGAACGTCTGTAAACATAGTCCATATAGTTAATCAAATAGCTACTGCGAAAATGTGCAAACAGACTCCATACTTCCAACTATAGCAATACAAATGGCGTAGCCTTAATTTCTGTAGAAAGGTAGCCAGCAGGGGGGTGTCCAACAACGCCTAGCCTTGGCAAGTCAGTAAATTACACCACTTTGTTCCCAAAGATAGCATATCACACTTGCACATTAAAGGTGGCCATACATATGAACTATGAACGATAATGGGTAAATCCTGTCTTGGAATGATGGGATTTACCCATTATCGTTCAAGTGTATGGGCTTTTCCCGACCAACCGTAGTGCCGACGAACGACCATAGTAGCCACTACAGTCGGTCAGGAAAGACGGAAAATTTCCGTTGGTCATTATCGTCTCCCTTTACTTTAGCAAAAGGAGCCGATACGATCGTTTACGTGTATGGTCATATGACCGACCGATCCCCATACCGCGTATTACATATGTGGCGGTTCCCGACGCAATGTGCCGACAAATACCAATGTTATCTGTTGGCACATTGCGATGGAAATCGCATGTGTATGGCCACCTTAATTAGGCTGACATCAAACTTTACCACTCCTGTGGCCGCATCCTGTTGACATCCTCATACGTCTATGGCAGTCTAGCTCCCGATTTATCATGGTAGTTGCTACGCAGTCAGCGAGCTAACCTCCATCACTCAAGCTCCATCCGCTATCCACAATAGTATCTTTTAGCTTGTAAATTTATAGACTTATATCTCACAGTTTTCTATCTATTGTATTTTGGGGTTTAGGTGTGATTTACCTGAATAAAACTAAAGGTGACCATACATTAGGCCGATTTTATGTACAATCCAACATTTCCATCGATTGGCCGAAAAATTGTACTTTTTCCCATTCTTATCACACGACATTAGATCGTAAAATCGATCGTAATTACGATCGGGAAAGTCAGTTTTTAAGTCGATTGGTAAAATGATTGTAGTGTTTTCTAAAGTTCCGATTAAATGTGAATGTAATGTAACCTCACAATGGACGACATTCGACATTAATCACAAAACAAATTGAATGTCGAACAATATTTATTGTACATCTTGGTACAATTAACATTGTACATCTGTCTATAAAAGTATCGGTCGGTTTAAGATCTTAATTACGATCGTAATAGTGTATGGCCACCTTTACCCTTACATTTTTTTTATCCTGTTAATTGGATTATTTAGTACTACAAATATTTTACAATAAACAAACAACCTTTCAATAAAAAAAACAAATAGACCTTTATTTAATCATCAACTTTGCTTCAAATCTTCCCTGCTTCTCATTAAAATAATACTATTCATACTTAAAATTATTATGAAAATGAAATATTTGACTTTTGATATCCATGCTGTTTACAAAAAAGCTTTAGTGATCTATAAGAAAATATTGGAGAGAATTTTTAGAGCACGTCTTCCAATAAGAAGAAAGTAACATCTTTAGGCAGCATTTTACATTGTTATATATTTGTAGAATGCACTTACAGTATTTTGGATTAGAGGTTTTAGCAAGGCAACACATTCCAAGATATCTAAAAGAGGGAAGGATTTGCTTCTTGTCAAACATGCCCGTAACATTTCTACATGAATTTTCTTAAAATGAATAAAATAAAGGTTACTTGAGAATGAGATGTGCAAACTACAAATACTTATTCAAAGCCATCTTTGCAGTGTTTAATTCATAGTGGAGAGCATTTAGCTCCTTTTAGCCTAATCTTACTGGTTGCTAAGTAACAAGTCAGAAATGGCAATGCTACTAGCATAATTTGTATTGTAAAATGTTTTACAGACATTAGTCCAATTGTCATTTTAAATAACGGAGAAACCTAAGAGACCCAACAAAGTTCTGTTATTGTGTCAATACCTCTAATGCTAAAAAAACTCTGGATGCCAACACTATTCCTAAACCTTTAAAGACACAAAGGAATCTCCAGATTGTAATGCTGATTAAATATTGTAAAATATTCAATCAATCTTAATACAGTTGGGACATTGCTATCTGTGTCTACATCTGTGGTGCTGTTTTTGTATAATCCTAGTATATTTCCTTGAAATTAGTAAGATCATAAGTAAAAGGAAAAAATATCAGAAACTGTGTTTTACATTACATTTTATGGTTATTTATAAAGTAAATTCCCACAGCACAGGTGTCTGCAGGTTGGACGTTATGTGCGATGGATGTGTTATTTTTTTTTGCAGTCCTACTGTAAAGTAATACCCCATCAACTATACTTCTCAACATTTCCCTTTAAAGTGTGACACTGCTATAAACAGTATGATGCAGAGTAGAGATGTAATGTGGGTTCGACTAGAACCCATTCGAAAATGGAACGAAACTCAACAGTTTCAAACATCTCTAATGCAGAGCTGTGTAGCCCTTAAGGTGTTTCTGACAATTTTAAAAAACATACCAAGTAGACTTTTAGCACAAACCAATGTCACACTTTCTGAAGGTGTATAAAATGTATATATAAGGGTGTCTATGCCCAGAACAATCTAACTTTACAATACAAGAGCTTTTTTGGTGTGCAACAGGGATTTGATTTGTCTGCTTTAGAATTGCTATTGGCTATACATTTAATATTTAGTATTCCATTGACTTTTCTGATCAAGCATGGTAAACAACCGTAAAATTTTTTACCGAGTACCAGATTGGGTTTCTACAAGTGCCAAGGGTTCTTGGCATGCAGAAGCGCCCTTACGAGTCCGGACTTCCCACATCCCCAAAGTTGACGTAGGATAAACACAAATTGAACTGTTTAAGTACTTATGCTATTTACTTTATAACTTGCCCCTGTGGACAGTATTATATTGGTAAAACTACAACGACGTATGGCCAACCACAGGCAGGCTATCAGAATGAGTGGTGCAATGGCACCACCCAGAGGTGAAACTGCCCCCACAATATGTGACAAGTTTGGGGAATAATCAGTGGCGAGACACTTTAGGGAAAAGGGACATCCACCGGCTACACTCAAATGGGTGGCGATTGATTGGGAAGCTCCAAAGGAAGGCAGAGACCGTAAACGGGCACTATTACAGAGCGAAGTCCACTGGATTCGCAAACTCGGAACCCAGTCACCAATGGGCATCAACGAACAAGTGGCCTTAGCGTGCTTTCTGTGACATTTGTGACCTTTATGACCTATGTATTCTGGTAGTTACTGTGATCTAGTGACCATACGATGCTTCTGGTATGGTCTACCCAAATAGGATCATGGTAGATCTAATAGTATGGGGTTACCCCTGGACCTTTATCATATTGGTTAACATGCGGTGGGATGCCTAGATACCCATTGGTATAAATAGGGCAGGGACTCGCTAGGCTGGGAATTTCCCCCCCCTGAGTAGGTCGGTAGTTGACTTCCAAACTTGTGTTAGTATAGAAATTTGAATATCCGTGTGTATTTATTAATTTACTTATTTACTTATGTATTTATGGATTTTTAGCCATATCTACTTATAAGCATTATCTCGTATAGCCCTTAGTCCATTATTGTGTTTTCAGATTTCTGCTCTTAGCCAGTTTTAACTTTTTTATTATATGGATATTTATTTATTTATCTAGCACGTGATACTTAACATACACCCATATATACCTTTATATCACAAGTTAGATATTTCTTACACCAGATCACGATATGGCCTGGGTGTTATGTTCTTTTTCTAGTATTAGCTTGACAATTTATGGGTATATCCACACAGTGCACTAATGGGTTAAACCCAGGATTGGTTAATCGTTCATATTGGACACCTGGGGAGGGGCGTGGTGGGGGAGCGGGGTGTGTGTCGAGGGAGGGCACTTACCTATTTATTGTTGTGTGATGATCAGTACTGTAACCCTGATGACGGCTCGTGCATAGAGCCGAAAGGCGTAGGTCGTATTATCCTACCACTATGGAATAAACATGATTTTGATTAAAGTCCTTGGAGTGCTCTGTGTTACAACTTTGCAGTGATATATATATATATATATATATATATATATATATATATATATATATATTTATATATGTATGTGTGTATGTAATTCATGTTTTCATATATATTTAATCTTTTCTGATTGTCAATTTCTAGTCCCTTGATATTCTTTTAGTTACCATTAAAATGGATCTCATCTTTAGGTGAAACCTGTGAGACGTTATTTTACTGAAAACAGGTGATGTCATTCATTATACTAGAAGTAGGAAAGGTTTACATTTTCCACAATACAAGGTTTCACAGCCTGCAGTCAGAGGTGTGATTCAGGGCTCATTTTAATGGTAAGACTGCAAACGTTTTGTTAACCATAACTTTTGTAGGCCACAGTTTGTCTTTAAAAAAGCATTCTGGAAAAATACTGTCAGATCGAACCTTATTGTTTGATAATGAATGGTACAATCTGAATAGGATTATGTAAGCACCCATGGTAATTTTAGCAAATTTCAAAGTTTTGAATCATGTAGCACTATTTGAGCCCTTTCCTTTCTTGCAGGAATTCAGGATTTTGACTGGCTTATTTTAAAAGGTAAAAGTAGTCAAGTAGTGATCCAAAATTTGTTTTGGACCAATAATTACAACTTTACTTGCAGTGGAAAACAATTCCTTTTATAGTTTTGGGTGGGGCAGGTTTATGTGATTTGTTTAGTCCCATTTGTTCTACAGATTAGGTAGTACATGTCACAGGTAGTGGTAGTGAAAATCAGTGTTGGAAAGTCATAGAATGTTGAATATGTGAAAAATCTGCTTTAGTTGGGTTTATTAAAAGTGTTACCAATTCAATTTAAATGTGTTTATTTAAAAGTTAAAAAATATATTAAATCCTAGAAGTTAACTATGAACTAGAAATAAAATATCATTTTTGTAAAAATTTGAATTCCAAATAAAATGACACTAGAAGTATATTAAAATGACATACATCTTCAACGATGGAAATTAGCAGCTAATATACGTAGGGATTTGCTAATGTGCTAAGAACTTAAGAAGTTACAGTTATCAGCAGGCTTGTTATTTTAAAATGATATATATATATTGTATAAATATATTTATATTTTTACAGAGATTGCATTTCAGAGCAACTATAGGAAAGGTCTATATGTATGTGTGTAATTATCACTATTTAATTAAAATCACAACAGCAAATTACACTATACAAAGTATAATACTACCACTGACTTATATTTTAATTACAAAATAAATGATATACAATTTGAAAAAAGTATACTTACTTTACTTGACACCCCTAAATTTGAATGGAAAACTCAAAATGGTAGGTTTAGCCACACCTCTAAGAGTGCTAAAGGGTCTCCATATGGGCACTAAAAGGATGTGGAATTTTACTAACATCCAATGAGGTTCTGATCTAACAACATGTGCCACTGTTAGCAAATAAAAAAAATATCTTAGGCATTGTACATGACAAGACACGAAGTGTAAGGAAGTTCCTCTATTACACCCAATTATGTGTCGTTTGTAAAACATGTGACAGACTTAGCCAATCAAAAATTCTTCAGACTCACATATTCACTCTCCTCCACCTTTCTCAATAGAAAAATATACGACCTTCATTGGGGGGACAGTCCTGTTTCTGTTTGCTAGACAGGAAGTGATGTCTTTATGATAAAATTACTTTGCATGTCTGTTACTCCCAGCATTCTCAGAGAAATGGACAGTTTTTCCAATATTGATATATTAATAGGATGAGGTTGTGCAGTATCTTTTGTTTTTTAAAAGGCTCTATTTCATTGTATGCTCTGTGGAGAGATTGTTTCTCCTTTAAGCCCACCTCACTTTAAGCTATATAGTTAACTGGTATTTTGAGCTTCCAAGTCCAATCCCATAGAAACCATGAAACTGTGTCCTGCACTGATGATTTATAACAAGAATGAAACATTACAGGATAGTCTGGGTTCTACATCTGGCTGACCAATAGTGAACTCTGTCTAACAGACTCCCTGGTGACCGTCAATGGGAAGGGTGAATATTGGTGGATGGTTTCAATCTATCCTTTATAGAAACTTCCATTGGATATACTCTTGATTGATTTCTATTGGAGGGAAGTGATATATTTAAGTTCTGCACAGCAGTTATATTTTACTGTGGGTTTAAATCTCTATAAATTAATCAGAATAAATAAATAAACAAAACAGATTAAAGCGATACTGTTATACAACAAATATAACATGGATAATGTCTATGTATATTTACCCCATGTATTTTTAAAGCACTTTTAATACTTGAGCACTTTCAAATATAAATGTGCTGTATTATTAATAGGGTTATATTTATTAATGCATGGTATCACTCATTTGTGATTGGTCGAAAATCAACGATCACGATCGTAGATCTACACCCGCAATCGGAGATTAACAAACGCCCATAAAATACCATTGCGGTATATTGCTACTGCCTGGTATGCTACAAATAAACATACATTTATGTCCGTGATCATATATTAATGCTCACAGTATCACAAGTTTTTAAAAATGGCCCATATTTTGGGGAACTTTTCACCCAGGGGGCCATATTTAGCAAATTTGCCATACTGCAGATTATTGCTTTCAAAAAAGCTGGCTTAATCTCTTCCCCTACCCCAAACCAAGTCTATACTCCCCCCAAAAAATGTATAATTTGTTAAAAATGTTATTTCTAGTATATCCTGTATTTGAAGTGAAATGTTAACAAATGGAATGTAGTTTCAAATAAAATGTTTGAACAACACAACACAAATGTTCAATGACAAAGTATCTTTATTGTGACAATTTGCAACTTTATTCACATCTTATGTGACTATAATAAATAAGTTTTAAAAAAGTATGATTACAATCGCAGGCATACATTTCGGGGATGGTACACTGCACAGTCACAAAAAAATGCATGCACACAATTAAAGCAATCTCACCCATATGTGGTTCAGTCAGGTAATCCAGCCATCCTGCTCCTCTCTTTCCGAATACACTAATCACAAAAATGCTCCTGGACACTCCAAAGATCTTTGAAAATATTCTTGTTTATTCACCCATATGTGAGATCTCTCCAGCAGCGTTTCGGGTGGACCTCCACCCTTTATCAAGCTGCTTGATAATTTATTTAATTATGCTTGATAAAGGGTGGAGGTCCACCCGAAACGTTGCTGGAGAGATCTCACATATGGGTCAATAAACAAGAATATTTTCAAAGAACTTTGGAGCGTCCAGGTGCATTTTTGTGATTACATGTATTTTAAGACTGAGGAGCAGTACAGTCTGCAGAGTGACGGCCTGGAGAGGAAAGTGTGATCCAAAAACCTGTGAGTTTCCGAATACACTAGTGAGTAAAGTAGCCGCTTCACAAAGAAGTAACGTCACAGCCACCGTCCTGTATCTTTGTCCGGGTGTCTATTTCGCAGCTCCACATCTGTCTGAAGGCAATCTTACAGGTTGGTTGGCAGTCTGTAGTGCATATTTTGTGACTGTGCAGTGTAGTGGGTGGACCCACCCAACACCCTTAGCGATCCCCTAGGATTTTTTATTCACATACTTTGGCTCACAGGATAGTCAGGAACCTGTATTTATTCTATGTTGGACAGTGCTATTTTTCTAATTGGGGACTTACCATACGGAGACATACCAGCTACCAGGACTTTTACACCTAGCCTTACCTATCTCTAACAGTGGTTTTAATGTTGTTATATTTATGGAATGTTAGTTATGTATACATAATAGTTTTTGTAATAAATTTGAGTGCATATCACTGAACTTGTGTTCATTAAACTCGATTTGTTTAGTGGGTTTAGAAATGTTTCCCCCACTAATGGTATTTATTTAATTGGGATATTGGTGGTTGAGTGTCATGGGGCCTTTGTCCCATGTTATAGTAGAGTCTTTCTCTTTCTATTATTCAACGAATCTGATAAGTCCAGAGGAGTGCTCTGTGTCCTATTACTTATCTATAAGTGAATAGTAGCACCCAGGCATATGAGATCGTGGAGACCAGCGGAAGTGCATATATATATATATATATATATATACACACACACACACACACATAGATTGGGCATGTGTGCTTCATAATTCACTAATGCACAATGGTAAGTTGTGTCATACATAAAAAATTTTATAAAATCTGCTACGTGCATAGCTAATATTAAGTGAAATAAAAAAGACAGCTCTGCATCCCGCTGCACTGTAATGAATCAGATATATACTAATCATAAATAGTTTTTATTCTTTACATATTCTACTGTAAATGACTGGATGCATTTGGTTGTCTAAAGAAAGTCTACATTTTCTAAAACACAAAGGCAGTGTTTGACACTAGCTATAGAGTAAACCACGAGGAACATAGGTGGCTCCAAACCTCTACTGGTTCCTAGTTACCACCAAAGTCTGACAAGATCCTTATTCGGCCAGGACTCCCTCGGGTCCCTCCGGGTCACGTGATGGCTCGCGACCCCTTGGTCTCTACTGGGGTTGTGCTCCTGAGTTGGAAGTCTGTCCACGCCTCCAAGTCCTGCAACAACACTGAATAGAAAGACTCAGCACCAATTCCTCCAGTCCTCCTCAAAGCATCAGTCACGATCCAATCTTTAAAAAACGTTCCTTTATTTAAACATATTTTAAAAGGTGAGTCATACAGAGAAAAATAGCAGAAATGTCTGACACGTTTCGGGTCTAGTGACCCTTACTCATATACATACATTCATACAGTAAACCACTGTCTGTACATTGCAGTCAAACGCATGGCCTGATTTTTTGATGTGCTGCGTTTCTCCAGTATTTTCCTTACCATGCTACAACTGTTCGACATTCATACAAAAGTGGTCCCGAAGCCACATGTAATATTTCAACCTTGAGGCTACATCTTATAAAATAAAAATACTAACCCAAGACACCTATTAAATGATTTACTGCACTAACACAACTATATAGATTTGTAACAGTCAAAAAATAATAGACTGTATCAAGGCATTGGATTTATTTTACATTTTAGTAACCCATAAGAACCCATTCTGTCAACATATGATGAGGTGTTATTTTAATCCCTTTTTTTAACCTTCCTCTGTTCATAATGTACTTGACACCTACAATAAAAAATCTTTTTTTGTTCTAATCAATTTTGAACTTGACAACCTCTGAAAGTCATGTGGATTCATTCTTCCTATTGCTTGGATTTTATAGATATGTACTCTATGCCTCCTTTGTTAATCCCAGCTGCTGGCTAGGAAAATTGTTACCTGCAGTTATTTTTTAAGGCTTATGTTATAAAACCAAATCAACACTATTTATAGATAAAATAAGTTACAATAAGTCAAAAAAAACTTTAGACTTTATTATACACACACACACACATATATATATATATATATATATATATATATATATTTATATATAGTATGCAGTCACAGACACTCAGTCCACCACCCTCTCCTGGGCCTGGGTGCTGTTGAATATATCAAATAATCATAGAACAAAGGTAACATAGTAACATAGTAACATAGTAATTAAGGTTGAATAAAGACATTCGTCCATCAAGTCCAACCTATTCACTTTTTTTTTTTTTTTTTTAACCCTACCTAACGAGCTTAACATTCAGCAAACCAGTAACAAGATGTCAGCAACTTTCAAGGCACAAACTAGGCTCTGTGACACATATGAAACATAATTTTTTTTTGTTGAGTTTGAGAAAATTGGAGCAATCGAATTGAAATCCCATTTAACAATGGATTTTTTAAGAGCTAAAAAAGATTGTCCTTTTGTATATAAGAACAAATGTAAGTCTGGAAAAATCCTGCAATGTGCCTTTTATGTCATGGGGTACTGTGTCTTTTTCTTCTCTAGAATGCTTTCCTATTTTTCCTTTTCTTTCATTTTGTTTGCTATTCTTTTTCTTTCCAAAACAAGCCATATCTTCCCCAGTAATAACATTGTTTGTCATGACCCCCCCCCCAAGACCTCTGACTGTGTTGTATTCCTTTTCCTGTCACTTTTTCTTAGCCCACCTGTGGATTTATTGTTTTGCAATGACAAACCGTAAAGTGAGACTTTAGACTTGAAACTAGTATTGTGCATGATGGTTGATAAGACCAAAATTATTTATCTAATTTGAAGACAGGTTTTTGGTAACATGATGTTTAAATAGGTAGGGAAATTGAAAATATGTAACATTAGTGAAATCTTTCTTTTCTGAGATTGTGTTGGGATTATTAACTTGGAATATAAAATTTAATTTTGCCAGGTCAATGGGATTACCTGTACTACGCAGAAGGTATAAATGACAGCGATTGATTAGTAGGCTTGGAAAAATATAAGAGATGCCAATAATATTTCTGGCATGTCTGTACAGTGGATATAAACACTCTACACACTCTATAAAATGGTAGGATTTTGTTAAATAATAAAAAAAAAAAGGTGAATGATATAAGAACTTGGATGGGTTAGTGTGCACAGTATTACTTAAAACACTAAAATGTTCTTTAAGTTACCACTTTAAAGGGTCACTATACATAGTAACATAGTAACATAGTAACATAGTAACATAGTAATTAAGGTTGAATAAAGACATTCGTCCATCAAGTCCAACCTATTCACTTTTTTTTTTTTTTTTTTTTTTTTTTTTTTAACCCTACCTAACAGTTGATCCAGAGGAAGGCAAAAAACCCCAGCTAAAAAAGGGGGGGAAAAATTCCTTCCTGACTCCAAACGGCAATCGGAAAGTATCCCTGGATCAACCAGATCTATATGCATTAATACCAGTAATTCTCAATATTTTTTAGTTTTAGAAACTTATCCAGGCCTTTTTTAAAGTTATTCAATGAACTTGCCATTACCACCTCTGCTGGAAGACAGTTCCACAGTTTCACCGTTCTCACTGTAAAGAAACCTCTCCTAACTTGAAGATGAAACTTCTTTTCTTCCAACCTTAAAGGATGTCCACGAGTCCTCTGATATGACCTATTAGTGAACAATGCACCAGAGAGTTCACTGTATGGGCCATTAATATATTTGTATAAGGTTATCATGTCCCCACGCAACCGCCGCTTCTCCAATGTAAACAGCCCTAACTTGTCTAATCTGCCTGCATATTCAAGCCCCTCCATTCCCCTTATTAATTTAGTTGCCCTTCTCTGAACTGCCTCAATTTCCAAGATGTCCCTTTTGTATATGGGATTCCAAAACTGCACCGCATATTCCAAATGTGGCCTTACCAGTGCCTTGTAAAGAGGGAGAATAATATTTTTCTCTCTTGATTCCATTCCCCTCTTTATACAAGACAATATCTTGCTAGCTCTAGCTGTTGCTACCTGGAATTGTTTGCTACAGCTAAGTCTGTTATCTACCAGAACCCCCAAATCTTTTTCCATTTCAGATGCACTTAACACAGAGTTATTTATGGTGTAGGTGGCACAGGGATTATTAAATCCCAAATGCATCACCTTACATTTATCAACATTGAATCTCATCTGCCATTCTGCTGCCCATTTTGATAATCTATCTAGGTCTGCTTGCAGCACTTGCACATCCTTGGAAGTTTCCAAAGCTCTGCATAATTTAGTGTCATCAGCAAACACAGAGACCTTGCTCTCAATGCCCCCTTCTAAGTCATTTATAAACAGATTAAACAGAAGCGGTAGTTGATACAATGCACCCAAATGTTTTATTCAAACAACATAGTGCAGGCAACGTTTCGGTACCTTTCTAGGTCCCTTTTTCAAGCCTTACCTTAGTAACAGCGCACTCCTGGGTCAACAAAGTGCTGGCGACGTTTCGGTCAGTGTTCTAAGACCTTTCTCAAACCCTGGTAACAGGTCCAATGCGATAAAACATCACTAAAATGCTAAAAGTGTTTCATGTGATAAATAAATAAATAGATTTAGTGATATAAAAAACTTAGTTATTTCTCAACAGACTGAATTATATTAGAAGACATCAATTACTCTATTGTCATAGTACTATGCTGATTATTAACCCCCTTAATAATATACATAACAAATTTTTAAAAGAATAGGCCCGTGCTCATTTATATATACATATGATAGACTTATCTATCACTGAGAAAACATTTCAAGGAATATTGTTCATAAGGACCGTTGGGATGCACCATGTTGAGGAATCTAATCCAACGGGTTTCCGTTTGTAATAGTATTGTATTGGTCCCCACCCCTTCTCAAACTTGGGACATGGTCAATGCCAGAGAATCTGAAGTTTATGTCTACATTCGAGAAAGTGTTTTGCCACTGGTGGACATAAATCATAAATGGCTTGGAGTGTGTGCCTTCCTTTGCTTAGATAGATTATATATATATATATATATATAAATAAATCATCCACCAATCGAAAGCACTCCATGGGACTTCTTAACAAATCCAAACGTTTATTGCATGTATCGTATCAACGCGTTTCAGCCTACCAACAGCCCATCATCAGGATCCTGATTTATGATCGGTTTGCGCAACGTTAAGTCTCGCTTTGCAGCGGCTGCTTGAGTCCCGGAAGAGACACTCTCACAGCCGTCACAAAGGGATTTACCAGAGGCTGTGCGGGTCTTAGCGCGTAACGTCTTATTGCGATACTATTTAACGTCAGCTATAGCGTTAAATACTTACATGCGGGTGAATCTCCCTGTTTGTTAGTAAACAAACTATGGCTAGCCCCTTTTAAAAGGCAGATTGCTTTACAACCACTGAGGTCTTTGTCACCATAAAAAGGCAATCTGCAAGTTGGTTGTGGAGAACGTCACATTCCATAGGAGACTGCACAATCTGGCAAAATTTACAGACACATCCAATTATCGCTTTGTCTGATTTGAACAAAGAATAACTGACATCAAATACTGATATTTGTGATATTTAAATATTGGTCAGTCGGGTTAAAATACCGGCCTGTGTGTACCTAGCCTTAAAAGTTAAAAAAAGGCCTTTGTAGTTGTAAAGCAGAGGGCAGAGTAAATCTCAGTGTTTTTTCTAAATTGGAAAAAGGCTTTTTTTTTGTTTTCTTCTTTGTTTAAAAACATGTTAATATAGTGTAAATATAATGTGAAAATGTGACCATATCTACACACTACAGAGCTGAGTAATGTTCAGCCTTCTAAATCAAGGATATCCCAACATGTAAAACTGCTACAGAAAGCATTTTATCAAAAACATGTAAGCAGAGTTTCCTACAGTGTACTTTATACATTGACAGTCTTTTGGCCAATAATGCACAAAGGCTATTTGATAGGCTGCACAGACGTACTATATTATTGGACGCCTTTCTATGATGCTGAATAATGTTTTGGGCCTGTTAAAAAAGGGTTACCCTGAAAGATACATCTTTTTGCTAGAAATTCTTAAATGGGTACTAAAGTCAACAAATTACATTGTCCCAATACACAAATTCACAGAGATAATACAAGCTGTGTCTCACCTTTCCCTTTGCTTCAGCTGTTGGTTAATTAATAAAATTATCCTGTGGGTTTTAAGGACCAGCTTCCATAATCCACCTCTTTGTTTTGGAGGGGTTATGCACTAAAGTGGAAGACTATGTAATAGAGCAGGTGGCACAGACGTCATCTGCCCTAAACTAAAGATACTCAAATTAGCACTGCATCAATGAAGGGACACTAATAAAAGATGGCAATTATAGCACGTAAATAAACCAAGCTCACAGGAATAGCCAAACTAAAGTTGTATTATAGACAAACACATAATAACAAAACAATAACCACAGTCCCATGTAGAAACCCCCCCCCCCCCCCACAGTCACCCACAATATCAGCGGCAGATAGGAGGAATAAATTAGATGTGCATACGTGACAGCACCGTCCAAACAGTTACTTGAATATAGATACTATGTAGATAAATCATGTGCTAAGCTGGATGCACAGTGTCCTTGATCACAGATCCCAATCTGAAACACAATTGTAATCCACACAACTACTTCCATGATGCATAGTTACCGTCCTCCGTGTTACCAATCTTAAGTCCAATCCTACGGTCAAAGTTCTTCCTACAGAGGTTCCCCGGTTCCCACATCTGCGTCCGTTACTTCCGGTTTGCACTTCCTGTCCACCACGCTGGAATCCACCATTGCTTCTCCTTACTCAAACTCTCTCTGTTGCTGCAGTTAGTGTAAAACCCATGCTAACTGATTATTTGATTAGCGTGGGTTTACCCTCAGTTTGCAGTGCCTGGAGACGCAAGCAGAGAAATCCCACATGACCCCATTCCTGTGATGCATAAAATCTTGCAAGAAGATTATTACATGGTGGGATCTCAGGAAGGAAGACGCTCTGGCTTGCATATTGCAAATACACAGTACACTTAACATACACAGCTGATCAAAACAATGAAGTTGCAACTTTGCCCCTAGATGCTGACAGTCAAACATATTACAGCACAACTCTGAGACCTGCCTCAGTTAGGCACAAATCATGTTACAGCAAATCCTGCCTTTCTAGGACAAAGAAGCGTGTACAATTATTTAAAAAAAAAAAACAATATCTTAGACCACTCACCCCTTTGCATTTTATAAAATAAAAATCAAAAGCAATTGTTGCAATTTTTTTTCTAGAAAAAAAACACTGGTACTTATTACAAGGTACAATTAGAGATTTCATCTTTTGGAAGGAACAGAATAGTAGTCAAACATTAAAAAGGCAGTAAAATAATAATAATAAACAGGTAACAGCAGCAGTTGAAGTCTTATCAGAGTCTGTGCACAGAGACAGAGACAGGGGGCAAGGCTGTTTTTTTTTCTTCCAGTTTTTCTAAATCCAAAATGCTTACATGGGTGTGAAAGGAAAAAAAAAGGGTGTGAAATAAATATAGAAGATCAAGTGTTTTGTTATATGATTTTGACCTTTGTTTAAATTGTAATATATGTTTTTGCAAACATAATATTGAACCAAGGACTATAAGGCAAACTTTTCCACTCTTGGTACAGTAAATGCAGTTTCTTGGATGTTTGTTCATATCATACAGTCATAGCCAGGAATTTTATACTTCTTTAAACAAGTGACTCACATTACTAATTTGTTAGCATGTTCCACACAGCTGTGCCTTGCATTTTTTCTACTGGTTCTGATAAATGATTTAGCCCAGAGCAGAAGGGAAAAAATCGTTCTTTTTGAATTAAATAAAATGCGAGTTGAGGCTTGTAATTGCTTTGTCATAACATGTCCTTGTTATATTACCTTAGAGTATATGTGAACTTAAAGTAAAAACTCAAAACAGTAAATGTATTGGTGTAAATTTATTTATCAAGCAGCTTTTAAAGGGGAACTGCGGTACCCACATAAGACTGCCCCAAATATAAAGTCTTCTCCCTTTTAAAGCATCCCAGGTTTGCATTTGCTTTTTAAGTTATAAATTAAAAGGTTTTATTACTTGCAGTGCCTCTTAAATACATAACCCAAGCCAGCATTCTTCCCCTCTCTCTGAGGTGTGAACATACAGTAGTGACATAGTATTGGAGGTTGAATAAAGACATACTTCCATCTACAGTATTCTAAAATTTTACAATGCCCTTGTTGCATAACAGCTGATCCAGAAGGTCTGAAGGTTATAAATATCCCTTTAACTCCAAATGACTCCAATAACAAAATCACTTGCTCAGCAGTACTTTATGTTGTAATACAGTACCTGTAACTTTTAATACTCTGTTATTTTAGGAACTCACCTAGTCTTCTCAATTACCACATCTGCTGGAAGCGGGTTTTCCACTTAAACCGTTCTTATTGTAAAAAAAAATGCCCTTTTCTGAACCCTCGCCATTTTAAAGATGTCTTTTTTTGTATGCGTGATTCCAAAATTGCACTGCATGTCCTATATGAGGCCTTATCAGTGCTTTGTAAACTAAAAAAAATACTTTTCAGGGAGATGCAATATCTCTGCTTCTTACCTTTCCATGATCCTACAATGATTACGTCCGGTATTGAACCACTGGGGCCACGGATTTGTGCAGGTTTTTAGTGCCTTTACTTTCCCGTGTAAAGTGTTTTTACATATTCTTGTTTTCCGCCTTCCGAACTTCCGAACCGCGGATTTCTCGTATTTTCGTCAATACGTATTTTCGAAAATTTTCGAAATTACGAGGATGTCTCTTATTTTCATAAATACGTATTTTCGAAAATTTTCGAAATTACGGGGATTACTCGTATTTTCGAAAAATCCGTTTTCGAAAATTTTTAGACCATTTACGAGATTTCTTGTCATTTTTAGAATGTTTTTTCATTTTAACGGGTCCGCTCGCAGATTTTAGAATTTTCAAATTTTTTCGAAAATTCGCGGATCCTCGAGCGGACCGGATTTTGCGAAGTTCGGACATCTCTAATGGTTGCTGCTACAATCAGCCTGCTAAACCCTGGACAAATAAAAGCAACTAGTTCAATAAGTTGGCCAAATTAATTTAAGCCCAGTCACCACGTCAAGGTTGCTTTCTTTAACTGGGTCCTAATCTACTGGTACTTGCATTTTTGGCTACATGAGCTGACAGCTTCTCCTGTGTGGCCTGGTTGCTTAAAGCTGACTCTCTAGTTTAAAGTACTTTGCTCAAACAAGCACATGACCTAACTCTGGGTGGAGTACAATTACCCAGAAGGCTTGGTCAAACCTTCAATGTAACACACAATATATAGAAAATTGGGCTTTTGTACATCCATATTAAAGTACAACTAGAGACCAAAAATATAATACATACAAACAATAGAATTCTAGTGCACAAACAATTCTAATTGCATATTAGCTGCCTCCATAAGGTTGCTGCTACAAATGGCCTGCTAAACCCTGGATAAATAAAAGCAATTAGTTCTATAAATTGGCTAAATTATTTTAATCCCAGTCACCACATCATGGTTGCTTCACCTTCAATCTTTACCCCTTAAGGCTAGATACACAGAAATTTTTTTGGCCCAACAAACTATTCGCAACTACCAAGTGATCAGCCGGGTCGAATCACTGCCAAAGGTCCAAAGGAAAGTACATGATCGCCTGTGATTTTCGACATACCTGATTGGCCATTTGCCTGATCAAGACGAACGGACAGCTGAGATTGGTTGGGGGCGCCCACAAATACACCAACCAATCAGTTGGTCTAAAAAATTGGATAGTGTATACCCAGCCTTATAAAATACAAAATCTTCATAGTTCTAGCTGTTACCAGATTTAAACTGGGGTGTGCTTATATTGATTATTTACAACTATCCAGATTATGCCTAAATAAAAAAAAATCTGTTGTCTTCCTTTTTTTTTACCTTGTGTGACAAATCTATTGAGGGTTTTTTTTTGCAGATTTTTAAGAAAAATATACAGTGATCCTCTAAATGTTTTAATACACCAGAGCAAATGTAATGCCTTTTCACTAGGTGACTTATTTATCTCACTTTAAGTAGATACTTAAAGAGTGGACTCTAGGAGACATTAATAAGAAATAACACCCTTAAATGGAAAGAAGACACATAATTCTCAGTAGCCAACTACATTAGAAGGTTATGGCTGCTCCCAGCAGAGCGTTACTGAATTATATTTTCATAGCAGTGAATGTAAAATGAATACAAGTGCTAGTTTTAAAATGCCACATAGAAAAGCTAACATGCAAAGCAGAGTGTAAAGGTTAATTTGGTGCATGACTTAAAATAGATAATTAGAAAAGGCCTTTTTTGCCTCTATGTTGGAAAATGTATATATACTGTTTGAATTTGATTATTTATTCTTGCTTTATTATAAATATGTTATGTTATCAGGAACAATATATTTTAACATTATTGTTTCTTCATCTACAGTAGCATCTATAAAGATAAACAGGGTGCTCAATATAGAGAGCTATTGCACCCGATACAATAAAGTAAAATGGGTGAAGACCAAAAATGCAAGGGCCTTATCCCAGAGGGTAAAGCTGGTAGATTATATACCTACCTTCTTGCCACTCCAGATGTGCCCCGTCCCCATCCCTTGGCCACCAATTATTTGAAGAGCCCATTCAAATTGACTCCAAGCCAGAGTGATGAGGGCATCTGGAAAGTAAGTAAAAACAATTGAACAACCGTCTGTATTCCCTGAAATGAGGACCTAGTATTTGAGGTCCTTACCCTTTATACATATATAGCATAAGAGAAGGGGTTTAGTTTGCTTTGTGTTCTCCTTTAGGTTTGTTTTACTATATAAACGTAATATCTATTCAATCAGGGTATAAAACACTGTGGTTTTAAGTCCATATTCACAAATATTATGTTCCCTTGGATAAAACCTCTAAATGGTTTTCAGTGTTATTCAAGATTTTTTATCTGTTTTGTAACTTAAGAGGCCCATACATATACCAATACCGATCATATTATACCTCAATATTGCATAATCGTCAGATTGTGTATAGGTGGTTGGCTGATCGTTTGCCAATGTACCAGCATATCATGCAAGCAGAATGTTTTTTTAGCAATAGCAATCGTATGATTGGAAATGGTATGTGTATGGCCTGTATTAAGTTGGCCATGCACGCAACCATAGCAATCATGCAATCTGGTATTATATGATCGTTTTGGGTGATTAAACATTTTTAAGCTTGTCCAAATGGTTGGAAAATCGTACGAATGCCATAAGATCAATGCATGATCTCCCATACATGATATAATGATCGTACAATATCGGAAAATATCCTGATATTGTAGAATCAGGATCTTTTGTGTGTATGGCCACCTTTAAGATCTTTATTTTCTTTACATTTTCTTTCACTTATCTGGTGTTACAAGATTCTTTCCAGAAGATTGTTAAATAATAACAATTCTATAATTATCAAATAAACGCCAAAGTATCTGAATGAGTGAGAAGGTGTCAAAGGCTTCAGAGCTTAACATCTACCGACAATAATGACAAAAGGAACTTGTTACTGTAACTAGAAGTTTTAGAAAATGTTAAAACCCAGAGAAAACTGCCTTGGCATTTCTAATCACTTGACTTTCTCCTATTATCTTTTGCTGCTTTGTCTGATCTATTTAGTTTAGCTCAATTGGAAAAATTCATTCAGGCCTCAGGCATTTGATTATTACAAGCATCTTCTTCAATATTGAATGTCAGGGGCTGCATTGAAAAAAAGATTTTTGGGATATTTCTTTTGGAAGGATTTTACATTGTATAGCATGATTGTTAAACACTGTGGGGGAGATTTAATATTTGCCTTCTGTGCTCCTCACTTTATACATTCAACACAAAGTCCACTATAAAAGCTGAAATTGGGTGTACGGTGATGTAGGAAAAACAAAAAGATGTTGGTCCTTTTTAAATATGCCCCTTAGTATAGTTTCAGAAAAGGTATATTGTATCTATTATCTCAATAATTTAGCAATTCAAAGTAATACAGCAATATTTATGAGAACATTCTGTGATTTAAATTATGTACAAAGCTCTGCCAAATTAGTAAATACTTGTTTACCAAGGAAAGCTTTTTAATCAGATGATTTCATGTTTGCTATTCTTAAATCTGCATTACATATTACACTAAATTATTTTATAGCATGAACATGTTAATTACCTTTCTGTTTTGAGAAGTTTCTGCTGTGTTTTATGTTGAGGGCTTGTAAACAGTAGAGAAATTTCACCCCAGTAGAGCATTTTAGTCAGTTGGAGAGTTAACTCAGTAGTGTGCTTTTACTCAGTGTAGTGATTTTACTCGGTTGAGGGTTTTCAATCAATGGAGGGACTTTAGGCTCCCTTAAAGAGCAAATGTACTTGAAAGTTTCAAAATTATAAAAAAGTGTGTACCTGCATTGGTTAATTTTATGGGAGGTTAGACACTAATCAAAACTAAACACTAAAACCAGCAGTGTTCACAGCTAACATTATTAACAGTTGATCACGCTGTATCCAAACAAGAATAGGATGTGAGATGCATTCATACACTTTTTAAGAAATTTATTTTTCAAGTATAGTGGTATTTTAAGCCCACCTCACCATAAACTTTATAGCTACTGTATATTCTGTGATAACAGTTCCAACCCCATACTATAGATGCCATTTATCCAAATCTCGACATCTAAAGCTGGGTACACTCTCTGCAAGATTCTGTCTGAATTTTTCTAAAGATCCCACTACTCACAGTCCAGAACACTCTCCCTATGTAAAGCATAGGGAGAATGCTCAAGACTGTACATTTCCCTCAGCCGCGACTGACTCCCCATACTTTAAAGGATAAGTTCTCTGTAAAATTAAGTTATGCTCAATTGGAAGCTGCACCTAAGCCCCCCCAGAGCCTACCTTTTTAGATTCAAAGTTACTGACATATTGTTTGTCCTTAGGTGCATGTTTAGCTCCTCCCCTCTGAGATTATCATCTACCTCCTGATTGGTAAGCCTCAATAGGTAAGACTCATCCACTCTGTGCATCGCGTGCGCCGTGACATGATGTCATCGCTGCATCGTCAATCATTCATCATTCATTTTAGAAGCTTGAGGCCTAATTAATAAACCCAAAGATTTATTAAGTAACAAACAAATAAAAATAAAGATAACCAAGGAATGGTAACACTCCAAGATGGTATAGTGTCTAGCTAATAGGAGGTTACAAAGAGGAAGCCTCTGAGGGCTTTTTGGATCTCTCTTATATACAAAATTGGACACATTCACTCTCATTCATAACCCAAACTCCACATCTATCAAAGGATATTCACATCCTGAAGAAAGTCTCAGCCAATCAAGTCAATGTTATACGAGACTCCTCCTAGTAACATACTTTATTCCATCCTGTAGAGGTCAGTATAAGTCCAGGAAGGGAGAGTTAATATCACCTGAGGTTGGCAGTATTATACTGCAAATAAATGTTGACCTAAACCTGTATGACTGCTTCCAGAGTGGAGAAAGCAATCTAATTTATACAAACAGTAGAAGCCTAGTGCACATCCAACTAATTTGCTTACATTTAACGTTACCAGTGAATTGCGACTTAAAAAGCCTGCCAGTGAATTTAAAGTAATTAGTTCAATAACTTGGCCAAATTATTTTAAGCCCAACAACCACGTCACGGTTTGCTTTATTCTGCTGGGTCCTAACCTTTAATCTTAGTAAATTTTACCTTCGTAAGAGACGTAGTTCTCAAACTTTCTTAGTAACAGTATCTGCCTTTAATGAGATGAAAATCCCTGTCGCTCGAAAAGGAGAAAGCAATCCATGGCATTTTCATTCAAATGGACAGTCACTGTTGTCCTCCACAGGTGTGGTCCTCTATTGTAGCAGCTCCTTTGAAGATACAATAGTATTTGGTCATGTTTGCCCCCTGATCCTCTGTTGTTGTAGATCCTTTGAAGTTACAATAGCATTTGTCTATGTAGCCATGTTAGTTATACTATAGCATCCATTTGTCCATGTTAAATCCTGTCCATCAGGCCAGCCTGGTCAGTTTCTGGACCATCTGTTTGTTTCAACCTTTACACTTGAGGGCTTATGTTATCTTCCTGACTATCAGCTATTCCCAACCCAAATCCTGGATAGATGTTAACTTTTAATCTACCACAGGACCCCCTGTTTAGTGATATTAGCAATATAGAATATAACAGATTTTAATGCCTGCTTTTAGCCAGCATTAAAATCAAGCTGTAGGTAATGGGCCGCATACGTAATATTGAATCGCACATGGGAGATTTGCCCAGAAGGAAAGCACCTCCAGGTAAATCTACCTTTTTTGTGTTATGCACACAATACCTTCTCTCTTTCCTAAATTCTAAAGTAAAAAATTTTCAGTAGCATTTTTAATAAAAAATTTAGTTCAAAATAAACTTTACATGAGAAGTTAGATGGAATGAAGTTTCTTTAAAAAAGGTTTCTATGGAATTCTTTGTTTACCTGCCTGGCCCTATTCTCCATTTTCCATTCAAATCAATGCCAGGTAGTTTTATGTATCAATAAAGACTGCTGCCAATACATTGCTATCATGGGTCATTTATTCTCTAAACAACTGCTAAGAATCACAGCCAGCAAATCATGTTGTATTGCATTGCTGTTTATTTCTGGATTGTCTATCTGTTTCCTTTCCTCCATCAATGCTAAGGGAAACAATTTAGCAAATTTTACATTTTTCTCTATTGCTTTAAAGCACCTGAATTGTTCTTCCGCAGTAAAGTAAAACATCAACTTTGTAAAAAAAAAGTTGCTTGTAAAACATCAGCAGTGAAACGGACATGTCGGTGCCTACAAAGAAATAAAAGAATAATTACATAAAAAAGGGGAACCGTGGTCCAAAAAATTGACAGAAATTGTTTTCCTGAGTATTTTTACAATTTACTATTTTTTTCATAGTTTTGAAGATATTTTCATTTTTAGATGTGATATTGTATCAGCATTCCAGATCCCCTGCACTTCCTGGCTTCCTGGTCTGAAAGCAAGTGACAACCCCAGTTACCCTCCCTCACTCATACCTCAGACCCATACCCCCCTACTGAAAACTATTTGAAAACAGCATTACAGGCAGAGACAGAATCATCTACATTTTCTGATTCTGGCTCTGCATTAAATGGATGTTTTCACAGTTTTATGGGTTGGAGGTGCAAGGGGGAGGAGCAATGGAGGCCCATGAGTGGGAGGGGTCACAGGGGTGGGATTGCACCACCTACTTCTCTGAATCCCTCAGTAAAGAAACAGACAGAGCAGGAAGAATGGGGGCTGTGGGGGCCCACAGCTCACAGCAGGGAGAGACATCTGAACTGTAAATAACATGAGGAATCAGAGTGCTACTAATAGGTCTACAGAAGGGAGGGGGCGGGAATTCCGGTTTCCCCCACATGCACTGTTATATGCGGCTGTGAGGAGCAGCCTCTGGTATGTCATCGGGATGTCTCCCACCCCTTAACTTTCCGATCAGAGATTTGCACACATCTTGGGACTGTACAGCATGTAGAGAGGTGATTGATGGCTCATTTTAAATGTAGGAAGCTGGCATTTCATTTAAAAATTCAGCTTGTTTGGAGACCACAGTTCCCCTTTAAAGGAGAACTAAGCTTGATTTACATGTAAGAAGTATATTTTATAACTAAGAAGGCTATAATGTTGTTGCCAGTATAAATCACACCCAATATAGTTTTCAAAAAACCATGAAAGCATGTGCACCCATTAGCCACATCCACTTACCCCACTTTTCACTGTCTCTATGCAGATATGCACGTTTCTATGCAGATGTTTACCATCAACATGGAAGCCTCTGTTAAGACTTAGAAAACTGCTTGTTGCCCTATAGTTTATTTTCCAGCAAGCATGCATTGAAGATAGCATACCAGGAACAATATAAAAAATAAAAAAACTGATCTTTTTTTTAAAAAAAGTTTTTTTGCTCTCATTCTGTTCCTAGCAGAAGATAACACTTCTAAATGTAACTTTTTTAATTGTGCATGCTGTGGTGGTTATGCGCTTGCGCATACAGTACAAGCTCCGTCAGGGACTGTCAGAAGAACAGCAGAAGAGTGATACCGGGTAAGTTATGTAACTTCGTTCCTGGCTTTTGATAATTTAATTGAAAAAAAGGATGTAAGACATTTTTCCTTTACCTCTGAAAACCCCAAACTCAATTTCGGCAGTGAAGATTTTTAAACTGTGAAGGATATAAGCTGTGATTACAGAATGTCAGTAGTGCCGTATGTGTTGGCTAATACTTTGTAACTCTTTCTCTTTTTGCTATTCCTTTTATACAGTAGTTTTGTCTCACCTTGTTTCTTCTAAAACTAGTGCATGTACATTATTCCTAACAGACTTCATAAATAGCAGGTCAATGGTAGAGATGGCCGGTTCGCGGACCCGAACCCGGATCCGCCGCGGTTTTCTCCCGTCCGCGAGCTGCGGATTATTCCGGACTTCCGAACTTCCGAACTGCGGATTTTTTTTTTTTACGAAAATTTTCGAAAATACGAGTATCCCGTAATTACGAGGATCTACGATACGTGGCGGGATACGAGTAATTCGTGTAAATTTTCAAGACGAGCAAGCCACATGATCCAAATTAGCCAATGCCAGCTATCATAGTTACAGAAAGCCTCGTTTTTTTACGGAAATCTCTCGTTTTTATGGGAATCCTCGTATTTTCGAAAATACCGTTTTTTTAAAGTCACGCTAGCGGACTGTACTTTTTAGGTATTGTTGGCATTTATACGTGCTTCTAAGGCCATTACCCAGGTCCCTGAGTGGTTAAGTGTACGTTACCAAGGCTATTTAGACCACTTTTAATGCGGATTTTGCCGAACTTTCATTTTAATACGTTTTAACGGGTCCGCTCGCGGATTTTCGAATTTTTGGATTTTTTCGAAAATCCGCGGATCCTCGCGCGGACCGGATTTTTCGAAGTTCGGACATCTCTAGTCAATGGCTGAGCTGGTGCCAGGGAAACAATACAGACAGTCCAGACATTTTAATGTTTTGCAGAATGAATCATGAATTTCTGTTTGTTAATCTAAATATCTAGTTTAGGTGTGTTATAGTTGTTATATAGTGTTATATGTTCTTGAAACACTATCAATAGGTCCATGAAAAACAATAGTGTTGGGGCTCTATGGACAGGCAGTCTAAATATGCAGGCCATTCAGAATTTGCTCTTTGTACTACGTTGTTAATTTTAAAAAGTCAGAGACTTTGACGGATTGTGGAAATAAATGGAAATAAAGCTTTTCAGTCACTCACAAAAATTGTTGATCTAATCCCTCCTTTATTTAAAGTATAGTAAAGTATAGTTTTCCTAGCTGCTGTGGAGATATCTATTGGTCAGAATTATTTTTCAAAAATGGGCCCCTATGTACAGGTTCAACTTTCATATCACTTTTAGGTCTTATAGATATTCATTCCATTAGCTTTGTACGTTGCTTGTTAGCAGTGTTGAATAAATAATAGTCTAATTAATTGTACTTAATTACCTGGTAAAATGAGATGCACATTTAAGAATTAATACTTTTTTCTAAGAGATAAATCACAAAAAAATGCATATTCATTGATTTCTGAAATATAGCAATAAGTGCAAGAGTTTAATTACAGTATATAAATGATGGACAGAATTGGTTGTGGAAGTTTGGAAAGAACACACAAAGAAAAAAATAAATGAAATTGTTTTAACATTAGAGTTTGGTTTGTGATTTACTGTGTTTGGGCTCCCATGCAGTAAAACTCCTAGTAACAACTGCATCAATTACCAGTACCATTTAAAAATTTATCATAGTGTCTTAACGCACCAATGCAATGAATTGCTTTTCTCAGACCACTGACACTGCTGTCATTATTTGTGATACATGTGTAGCATTCTGATTAGTCTATAAAAAGTGAATAATTAAAATGAAAGCAACACCCATTTAATGAAACCAGCATTAAAAAAGGTCTTCCTGTATAACTTTGAAAAGGCCTCATTCATCCACAACCCAAGCTCCCCAACCGTTGCATGTGGTATGTGATTAATTCCGTGCAGTCAGGATCAGGATCAGCTGTTTGCAGGATTGCAGTCTCACAAATTCATGCAATCTGGAGTTCTGGGACCCCCTTCAATCCCCAACCCCCCATGGTTTCAGGGTATTTGGTAAACCTTTGCTTATTAGCTAAACATGTTATTTGCAACAGGACTCTGCCTTACATGCTATACAGGTACTCCAAGTTAGCTAAGATTTGAATAAGATTTTACTATGGACCACATAGGAGTGCCATCAATAAGAAAATAGTGTCTTGAATTCTGAAATCACTGATTGTAATTGCCGGTCATTATGGTGTAGAATGTTTCAGTGTTTGTTTATAAATACCCGATGAATGGGAATGTCATGTTGACTTAATCATACCAGGTAAGTTTTAGAAAAATTGAATCAAAGAAGCTTAACCCTAAAGGGACCCATAAAGGTACATATCGCAATATTGCGTTTGATAGTGTATGGCCAACTGACAGTTCATTGGCAGATTTTCAGCCCTGACAGGCAAGAATCCGTATTGGTATGTGTATGGGCCCTTAAACGATGGAACAAAAATCTTTCAGAATGAGCATTCCTTAACTAAACTAATAAAGTATATAAGTGGGTCTGGCAAAAAAGACTTTACATTTTTTGGCAGATTTGATCACATTTACAAAAGTAAATTTCCTTCAGCTTGCCAGTCTATTAAAATTCACATTGGGAATGTTGGTAAATCCAACAGAGTTAGCAGTGGTTGGATTCATGGCCACAAATATTATACTGCATTGAACATACTGTACCTTGATCAATGTCAGGTTTCTATTAAGTCTAATGAAAAGGTTTTACCAATGCTGTAAATAACCAACAACTTTCTGAACAGATTGTGAGTCATTGATTGTACTTTTGGCCAATGAATGTTAAAAATCATGGTTAAATGTTAAATTAACCCAAATTTCCACAAAATTTTGATACAATCCGGAGAACTGCTGGTGGAACAAAAGAATGACTGACATTGGTCGCCCACAGCTCTGATAAATGAAATATTGGTTGGGTGGTCAGCACAAAATATCTGCTTGTGTGTAACTAACCTTAGTAAAAGTGATAAAAAGGAACAAACGTGAGAAAAAGCTGGAACAAAAATTAAATTTAAGACCATTTAGTTTAAAAAAAATAGTAGAATTGAATTTTTTTGAAAAAAGGATACAAAGCATCTTACATGTATTAAAAATGATAAAAAGGACAGTTAAAATCTTTCCCCTTACCAATAAAAGTACCCAGGGTGTGGATCTAAACGCTATGTCCTTACCCCCAGGTTTAAATTTATAATTCTGCCAATTCTGCTTGCAAGTTACTGTAGCCTGCTTCTTTACTCAACTGTTGGTTGCAAGTATAAAGATAAAAGCTGCACAATGAATATAAAGAGATCCCTTATCTAATGCACCAGCTAAATACAGTATCATTATTTGTTGGTGCAAGACTGGGATTTAGATGGTTTATTAATGTTTAGAGGCTGGGAGGAATTATAATAAAAAATGAGCTTGGCTAGAAGAGGAGGTACAGTATCCATACTCACATCAATGTTGGGCTACAGATAGATAAAAAAGATAAAACATAATAGCTTGTGTTTTCAGTGCTATTGGAAATTATCTTGCCTTATTATTAAACTTGACATAGTATTCTAGTCTAGCATACAGTATATGATGATATTCCTATTGAATCTGTAAATATCTGTTTAACTTCTTTAAAGAAAAAGAGCTGGCACATTACGATTGCAGGCGCTCCTACATGGGTTTCAGCCTGTACCACACATATAAGTCCCCCTTACTCAGTCATATTTGATGTTTCATTGCCTTAAAATGACTATACAGTTACATTTTACTTTACCATACTATTCTTTTAAAGTAAATAAATCTTCAACAAGAGTTTTATAGCAATAAAATATTCAGGCATAATGGGGAATTGTTAGTAAAGTACTATTTTATTATATTTATAATGGAATTTCCTGTCCAATAAAGGCTTCATGCATAAATCATAAGAAATAGTGACCTCTTTTGGAGAGGTATTAGGCTTAGGTCACATGGCATTTTTAGGAGAATATGCAACCTTATACAAATACCCTCAACGTGTCAAAAATAACACCTTCCATGGGCTATTACAGAAATTGCCTATATAGTGTTCGTATAAGCTATTTCTTAAGCTTATTAAATGTTTGGTTCTACAATAAATGATTTTGCATATATCTAATGGCAGTCTTTGTGTCTATAATAACAATATACAACAATTACAATCAAACATGTATATCATTACGTATGCTAATTTTGTACAAATCAAAATCCTTTTAAGCAAATATATTAAGTCTGAATGTTTAGAAAGTTTCCATGATTTAATTAAATTGTAGAAAAACAAAACCATCAAGACAATACAAGTTTCTATTATTTTAAAACTCAGATAACATTTTGAATTATAATCCTTTTACTCCATTAGACTTTTGAATGGAGAGCTTAGAGGATCATTAATCATACTTTTTGACCTAAAGACATTTTCTAAAATGTAATTCCTTTATAGAAACATGCCATTTTTATCAAATTTTAAAATGTCAGTTTATGACTGTTGCTAAATTGGATGATCTTTAGCAAGCAGTACTTGAAACAAAAATCCCAAGTATTTAATCAATTGTGGTTGATTTTCTGGCTCTCAAAGACTACAATGACACTTTGGAGAGCAGAAGGACAAGTGGTGCCACAACATCTCTCATTTCTAATTGTAAGTAATACAAAAAGAAAAAAGTCATTAGACATAGACATTTTAATGTTTTAATTACACACTTATATATATATACTAGACTTTAAGCCTGTTACATTAACAGGCGCTAGAAACCCAGAGTGCCCCCTCACAGCCAGAGTCCCTCCTCTATCCCGCAGCCAGCGTCCCACCCTCTGTCCCACAGCCAGTCCCCTCTGTCCCACAGCCAGTCCCCCCTCTGTCCCACAGCCATAGCCTCCCCCTGTCCCACAGCCAGTCCTCCCCTCGATCCCACAACCATAGCCCCCTTCTGTCCCAAGCCAGTCCCATGACTGTCAATAGTTAACTTAAGAAATAAATCCAGAGCAGCCAGCAGCTGCATTCCTTGCCATCCAACCCACACAGTAACAACCCTGTGTCAGTCTCTGTAAGTGTGGCTCAGGCCCCTTGTCTGGAATTGAAATAAATCCAATCTGAGGCTATGATGCTGGAGGTGGCAGGCCCGGCACATTCTCTCAGTCTCCCTGTGCTACTTGTAACTCAAGGTCCAGTCCGGTCCTGCCCCTAAATGCACACTGTGTGATCCGATTGGGTGCTCTGCTCTAGAGTGGAAAAAGCAGCCAATCAGGGTCCACGCCACGGCTGCACACTGTGTGGACCCTGATTGGCTGCTTCTTTCAATCAATTATATTCTAAGGGAGGAGTGGGGACATCTAGTGGCCAGAAGAGGTAATTTCAGGGACACACACAGATTCACACACGCAGCTTTAGTGTTTTATAATATAGTATAGGATACATACAAAGATATTGGAATCATTTTTATTAATCTTACAAACACATATATATAAGTATATACCAAGATAAAAAATATGCAGCTCAAACCAGTATTCATAATTACTTTTGGGTGCGGTGCAAATGATATCGGCAATTTAAACATTACACAAAAGTCTCATATCTGCAAGCAATGAAGGATAAGCACCTGCACTGAGGTTAAAATGGATACCCCTAGTTTGTACATTGTTTGTACAAACATGCTATAAGCTGAGGCGCCACTTCAAGGCAGTAGCCAGGCATCAATCCTAACCTAATAATAAAATTATTGTCCCTGGGGGGAGAAAGACTATACCTGCTTTACTCTTTATTTAGTATGACCTCTTCCAGGGAACCATATGGGTTTATATAGCTTATGAACCTTCTTTTTATCTGGACTGCCTTAAAAGGGGTGGTTAATTAGTGTGTACAGGGAGCACGCATACAGTGGGGCTAGCCGCAATCGCCCTCTAGTATATACCAAGATAAAAAATATGCAGCTCAAACCTTTTTTCTTTTTTTTTTTCAATAAACTTTATTGACAAAATTGTCCAATAAAAGTTATTTACAAGTCCTAGGAGTGCTCTGACTTTTTGGTTATCCATTATCTATATATATATATCTATCTATACAATATATTATATAATATATATATAATATATATATATATTATGTTTAAATTGCCGATCTCATTTGCACCGCACCTAAAAGTAATAATGAATAATTTTTGAGCTGCATATTTTTTATCTTGGTATATACTAGAGGGCGATTGCGGCTAGCCCCACTGTATGCGTGCTCCCTGTACACACTAATTAACCACCCCTTTTAAGGCAGTCCAGATAAAAGAAGGTTCATAAGCTATATAAACCCATATGGTTCCCTGGAAGAGGTCATACTAAATAAAGAGTAAAGCAGGTATAGTCTTTCTCCCCCAGGGACAATAATTTATTATTAGGTTAGGATTGATGCTGGCTACTGCCTTGAAGTGGCGCTCAGCTTATAGCATGTTTGTACAAACAATGTACAAACTAGGGGTATCCATTTTAACTCAGTGCAGGTGCTTATCCTTCATTGCTTGCAGATATGAGACTAAATTGCCGATATCATTTGCACCGCACCCCAAAGTAATTATGAATACTGGTTTGAGCTGTATATTTTTTATCTTGGTATATACTTATAATATGTGTTTGTAAGATTATAAAATGATTCCAATATCTTTGTATGTATCCTATACTGTATTATAAAACACTAAAGCTGCGTGTGTGAATCTGTGTGTGTCCCTGAAATTACCTCTTCTGGCCACTAGATGTCCCCACTCCTCCCTTAGAATAAATTGATTGAAAGAAGCAGCCAACAGGGTCCACACAGTGCGCAGCCGTGGCGTGGACCCCTGATTGGCTGCTTTTTCCACTCTAGAGCAGAGCAACCAATCGGATCACACAGTGTGCATTTAGGGGCAGACCGGACTGGACCTTGAGTTACAAGTAGCACACAGGAGACTGAGAGAATGTGCCGGGCCTGCCACCTCCAGCATCATAGCCTCAGATGGATTTATTTCAATTCCAGACAAGGGCCTGAGCCACACTTACAGAGACTGACACAGGGTTGTTACTGTGTGGGTTGGATGGCAAGGAATGCAGCTGCTGGCTGCTCTGGATTTATTTCTTAAGTTAACTATTGACCGTCATGGGACTGGCTTGGGACAGAAGGGGGCTATGGTTGTGGGATCGAGGGGAGGACTGGCTGTGGGACGGGGGAGGCTTATGGCTGTGGGACAAGAGGGGGGACTGGCTGTGGGACAGAGGGGGGACTGGCTTTGGGATAGTGGGGGGCTATGGCTGTGGGATAGAGGGGGGGACTGGCTTGGGACGAAGGGGGCTATGGCTGTTGGACAGAGGGGGGACTGGCTGTGGGACAGAGGGGGGATGGCTTGGGACAGAGGGGGCTATGGCAGTGGGACAAAGGGGGCTATGGCTGTGGGATGGGGGGACTGGCTGTGGGACAGAGAGGGCTATGGTTGTGGGACAGGGGCTATGGTTGTGGGACAGAGGAGGCTATGGCTGTGGGACAGAGGGGGGACTGGCTGTGGGACAGAGGGGGGACTGGCTGTGGGACAGAGAGGGGGCCTGGCTGTGGGACAGAGGGGGGCTATGGCTGTGGGACAGAGAGGGGCTATGGCTGTGGGACAGAGGGGGACGCTGGCTGTGGGACAGGGGGGCGCTGGCTGTGGACAGAGGGGGGGCACTGGCTGTGGGAGAGAGAGGGCGCTGCTGTGGGACAGAGAAGGGGCGCTGGCTGTGGGCAGAGGGGGGATGCTGACTGTGGGGCAGAGGGGGGGGCACTGTGTGGGGACAGGGGGGAGAGCGCGAGACTGACTGCAGAATGTGGGGGACTGGTGTGGGAAGAGGGTGGGACGCGGCTGCGGGATAGAGGAGGGACCTGGCTGTGAGGGGGCACTCTGGGTTTCTAGCGCCTGTTAATGTAACAGGCTTAAAGTCTAGTATATTATATAAGTGTGTAATTAAAACATTAAAATGTCTGTGTCTAAGACTTTTTTTTTGTATTACTTACAATTAGAAATGAGAGATGTTGTGGCACCACTTGTCCTTCTGCTCCCAAAGTGTCATTGTAGTCTTTGAGAGCCAGAAAATCAACCACAATTGATTAAATACTTGGGATTTTGTTTCAAGTACTGCTTGCAAGATCATCCAATTAGCAACAGTCATAAACTGACATTTTAAAATTTGATAAAAATGGCATGTTTCATAAAGGAATTACATTTTAGAAAAAGTCTTTAGGTCAAAAAGTATGATTAATGATCCTCTAAGCTCTCCATTCAAGTCTAATGGAGTAAAAGGATTATAATTCAAAATGTTATTGAGTTTTAAAAAATAGAACTTGTATTGTCTTGATGGTTTTGTTTTTCTACAATTAATTAAATCATGGAAACTTTCTAAACATTCAGACTTAATATATTTGCTTAAAAGATTTGATTTGTACAAAATTAGCATACGTAATGTATACATGTTTGATTGTAATTGTTGTATATTGTATTATAGACACAAAGACTGCATTAGAATATGCAAAATCATTTATTGTAGAAACAACATTAATAGCTTAAGAAATAGCTTTACGAACACTATATAGGCAATTTCTGTAATAGCCCATGGAAGTGTTATTTTTGACACGTTGAGGGTATTGTATAAGGTTGCATATTCTCCTAAAAATGTCATGTGACCAGCCTAATACCTCTCCAAAGAGGTCACTATTTCTTATGATTTTGCATGAAGCCTTTATTGGACAGAAAATTCCATTATTATAAATATAATAAAAATAGTACTTTACTAACAATTCCCCATTATGCCTGAATATTTATTGCTATAAAACTCTTGGTGAAGATTTATTTACTTTAAAAGAGAGTTGGTAAAGTAAAATGTAACTGTATAGTCATTTTTTAGGCAATGAAACATCAAATATGACGAGTAAGGGGACTTATATTTGTGGTACAGGCTGAAACCCATGTAGGAGCGCCTGCAATTTAATGTGCAGCTCTTTTTCTTTAAAGGGCAACTAAAGACCACAGAACAACACTGAACCAGAAGGCAGAACCCCTTGATATATAAACCAGTGATCTGTGTCTACCTCTCATTTGATACAGGAGCTGGGAAATTTAACTAACTAAATGGTTGTGATTTACTTCTCAGCCTTCTAAATAAGACAGTTGGTCAAGACATTAGTTCTCACAGCTCAGTCTTAGCTATGCACAAACTGTTACAGTTAGTCACACCATAATAATCTCTAGCAATCCTTTTACAGGACAGATAAAGCAAGGAAGCATGTGACTGAGGTCAGGAGGTGGTCTGACATTGAACATACACAAGATACTTCATCAAGTTCTTAACAGGCTTTATTTACTTGAACAGAGTTTACTAAAGTGGCAAGTTTATAGTTTATGGTGTTTTAGGGGGTTGTTTTCAGATTGGAGTTATAAAATGGGGTTAGTTCTCTTTAAAGAAGTTAAACAGATATTTACAGATTCAATAGGAATATCATCATATACTGTATGCACGACTGAATACTATGTCAAGTTTAATAATAAGGCAAGATAATTTCACAATAGCACTGAAAACACAAGCTATTAGTTTTATCTTTTTTATCATATCTGTAGCCCAACATTGATGTGAGTATGGATACTGTACCTCCTCTTCTAGCCAAGCTCATTTTTATTATAATTCCTCCCAGTCTAAACATTAATAAACCATCTAAATCCCAGTCTTGCACCAACAAATTTATGATACTGTATTTAGCTGGTGCATAGATAAGGGATCTCTTTATATTTCATTGTGCAGCTTTATCTTTATACTTGCAACCAACAGTTGAGTAAGAAGCAGGACAGTACTTGCAAGCAGAATTTGGACAGAATTATAAATTTAAACCTGGGGGGGTAGGACATAGCGTTTAGATCCACAACCTGGGTACTTTATTGGTAAGGGGAAAGATTTTAACTGTCCTTTTTATCATTTTAATACATGTAAGATGCTTTGTATCCTTTTTTCAAAAAAATTCAATTCTACTATTTTTTTAAACTAAATGGTCTTAAATTTAATTTGTGTTCCAGCTTTTCTCACGTTTGTTCCTTTTATCACTTTACTAAGGTTAGTTACACACAAGCAGATATTTTGTGCCGACCACCCAACCAATATTTCATTTATCAGAGCTGTGGGCGACCAATGTCAGTCATTCTTTGTTCCACCAGCAGTTCTCGGATGTATCAAAATTTTGTGGAAATTTGGGTTAATTTAACATTTAACCATGATTTTTAACATTCATTGGCCAAAAGTACAATCAATGACTCACAATCTGTTCAGAAAGTTGTTGGTTATTTACAGCATTGTAAAACCTTTTCATTAGACTTAATAGAAACCTGACATGATCAAGGTACAGTATGTCAATGCAGTATAATATTTGTGGCCATGAATCCAACCACTGCTAACTCGTTGGATTTACCAACATTCCCAATGTGAATTTTAATGAGCAAGCTGAAGGAAATTTACTTTTGTAAATGTGATCAAATCTGCCAAAAAATGTAAAGTCTTTTTTGCCAGACCAATATATACTTTATTAGTTAGTTAAGGATGCTCATTCTGAAAGATTACCCATACACATACCAATACGGATTCTTGCCTGTCAGGGCTGAAAATCTGCCAATGAACTGTCAGTTGGCCATACACTATCAAACGCAATATTGCGATATGTACCTTTATGGGTCCCTTTAGGGTTAAGCTTCTTTGATTAATTTTTAAAACTTACCTGGTATGATTAAGTCAACATGACATTCCCATTCATGGGATTTATAAAAAACACTGAAAATTCTACACATAATGACCGCAATTACAATCAGTGATTTCAGAATCAAGACACTATTTTCTATTGATGGCACTCCTTTGTGGTCCACTAGTAAAATCTTATTCAAATCTTAGCTAACTTGGAGTACCTGTATAGCATGTAAGGCAGAGTCCTGTTGCAAATAACATGTTTAGCTAATAGCAAAGGTTTACCAAATACCTGAAACCATGGGGGGTTGGGGATGTGTGGATGAGGGGTCCCAGAAACTCAGATTGCATGAATTTGTGAGACTGCAATCCTGCAAAACAGCTGATCCTGATCCTGACTGCACGGAATTAATCACATACCACATGCAACGGTTGAGGAGCTTGGGTTGTGGATGAATGAGGCCTTTTCAAAGTTATACAGGAAGACTTTTTAATGCTGGTTCATTAAATGGGTGTGCTTTCATTTAATATCACTTTTTATAGACTAATCAGAATGTACACATGTATCACAAATAATGACAGCAGTGTCAGTGGTCTGAAGAAAAAGCAATTCATGCATTGGTGCGTTAGACACTATGATAAATTTTTAAATGGTACTGGTAATTGAGCAGTTGTACTAGGAGTTTAGCATGGGAGCCAAACACAGTAAATCACAAACCAAACTCTAATGTTAAAACAATTTCAATTTATTTTTTCTTTGGTGTTCTTTCCAAACTTCCAAACAATTCTGTCCATCATTTATATACTGTAATTAAACTCTTGCACTTATGCTATATTTCAGAAATCAATGAATATGCATTTTTTTGGGATTTATCTCTTAGAAAAAAGTATTAATCTTAAATGTGCATCTCATTTACCAGGTAATTAAGTACAATTAATTAGATATTATTTATCAACACTGCTAACAAGCAACGTACAAAGCTAATGGAATGAATATCATAAGACCTAAAAGATGATATGAAAGTTGAACCTGTACATAGGGGCCCATTTTTGAAAAAAATAATCTGACCAATAGATATCTCCACAGCGTAGGAAAACTATACTTTACTATACTTTAAATAAAGGAGGGATTAGATACAACAATTTTTGTGAGTGACTGAAAAGCTTTATTTCCATTTATTTCCACAATCCGTCAAAGTCTCTGACTTTTTAAAATTAACAACATAGTACAAAGAGCAAATTCTGAATGGCCTGCATATTTAGACTGCCTGTCCATAGAGCCCCAACACTATTGTTTTTCATGGAACTATTGATAGTGTTTCAAGAACATATAACACTATATATAACAACTATAACACACCTAAACTAGATATTTAGATTAACAAACAGAAATTCATGATTCATTCTGCAAAACATTAAAATGTCTGGACTGTCTTGATTGTTCCCTGGCACCAGCTCAGCCATTGACTAGAGATGTCCGAACTTCGAAAAATCCGGCGCGGAGGATCCGCGGTTTCGAAAAAATCCAAAAATTCGAAAATCCGCGAGCGGACCCGTTTTAAACGTATTTAAAATGAAAGTTCGGCAAAATCCGCATTAAAAGTGGTCTAAATAGCCTTGGTAACGTACAATTAACCACTCAGGGACCTGGGTAATGGCCTTAGAAGCACGTATAAATGCCAACAATACCTAAAAAGTACAGTCCGCTAGCGTGACTTTAAAAAAACGGTATTTTCGAAAATACGAGGATTCCATAAAAACGAGAGATTTCCGTAAAAAAACGAGGCTTTCTGTAACTATGATAGCTGCATTGGCTAATTTGGATCATGTGGCTTGCTCGTCTTGAAATATTTACACGAATTACTCGTATCCCGCCACGTATCGTAGATCCTCGTAATTACGGGATACTCGTATTTTCGAAAATTTTCGTAAAAAAAAAAAATCCGCAGTTCGGAAGTTCGGAAGTCCGGAATAATCCGCAGCTCGCGGAGGGGAGAAAACCGCGGCGGATCCGGTTCGGGTCCGCGAACCGGCCATCTCTACCATTGACCTGCTATTTATGAAGTCTGTTAGGAATAATGTACATGCACTAGTTTTAGAAGAAACAAGGTGAGACAAAACTACTGTATAAAAGGAATAGCAAAAAGAGAAAGAGTTACAAAGTATTAGCCAACACATACGGCACTACTGACATTCTGTAATCACAGCTTATACCTTCACAGTTTAAAAATCTTCACTGCCGAAAATTGAGTTTGGGGTTTTCAGAGGTAAAGGAAAAATGTCTTACATCCTTTTTTCAATTAAATTATCAAAAGCCAGGAACGAAGTTACAACTTAACCCGGTATCACTCTTCTGCTGTTCTTGACAGTCCCACGGAGGCTTGTACTGTACTGTGCGCAGCAGCCATACCACCACAGCATGCACAATTAAAAAAGTTACATTTAGAAGGTTATCTTCTGCTAGGAACAGAATGAGAGCAAAAAAACTTTTTTAAAAAAAAGATCAGTTTTTTATTTTTATATTGTTCCTGGTATGCTATCTTCAATCATGCTTGCTGGAAATAAACTATAGGGCAACAAGCAGTTTTCTAAGTCTAACAGAGGCTTCCATGTTGATGGTAAACATCTGCATAGAAACGTGCATATCTGCATAGAGACAGTGAAAGTGGGGTTAGTGGATGTGGCTAATGGGTGCACATGCTTTCATGGTTTTTTTGAAAACATATTGGTTGTGATTTATACTGGCAACAACATTATAGCCTTCTTAGTTATAAAATATACTTCTTACATGTAAATCAAGCTTAGTTCTCCTTTAAAGGGGAACTGTGGTCTCCAAACAAGCTGAATTTTTAAATGAAATGCCGATTCCTCATTTAAAATGAGCCATCAATCACCTCTCCATGCTGTACAGTCCAAGATGTGTGCAAATCTCTGATCGGAAAGTTAAGGGGTGGGGGACATCCGATGACATACCAGAGGCTGCTCTCACAGCCGCATATAACAGTGCATGTGGGGGAAACCGGAATTCCCACCCCCTCCTTCTGTAGACCTATTAGTAGCACTCTGATTCCTCATGTTATTTACAGGTCAGATGTCTCTCCCTGCTGTGAGCGTGGGCCCCCACAGCCCCATTCTTCCTGCTCTGTCTGTTTCTTTACTGAGGATTCAGAGAAGTAGGTGGTGCAATCCCACCCTGTGACCCCTCCACTCATGGGCCTCCATGGCTCCTCCCCTTGCACCTCACACCCATAAAACTGTGAAAACATCCATTTAATGCAGAGCCAGAATCAGAAAATGTAGATGATTCTGTCTCTGCCTGTAATGCTGTTTTCAAATAGTTTTCAGTAGGGGGGTATGGGTCTGAGGTATGAGTGAGGGAGGGTAACTGGGGTGTCACTTGCTTTCAGACCAGGAAGCCAGGAAGTGCAGGGGATCTGGAGATGCTGATACAATATCACATTAAAATGAAAATATCTTCAAAACTATGAAAAAAATAGTAAATTGTAAAAATACTCAGGAAAACAATTTCTGTCAATTTTTGGACCACGGTTCCCCTTTTTTATGTAATTATTCTTTTATTTCTTTGTAGGCACCGACATGTCCGTTTCACTGCTGATGTTTTACAAGCAACTTTTTTTTTACAAAGTTGATGTTTTACTTTACTGCGGAAGAACAATTCAGGTGCTTTAAGCAATAGAGAAAAATGTAAAATTTGCTAAATTGTTTCCCTTAGCATTGATGGAGGAAAGGAAACAGATAGACAATCCAGAAATAAACAGCAATGCAATACAACATGATTTGTGCCAGCAAATTGCTGGCTGATTCTTAGCAGTTGTTTAGAGAATAAATGACCCATGATAGCAATGTATTGGCAGCAGTCTTTATTGATACATAAAACTACTGGCATTGATTTGAATGGAAAATGGAGAATAGGGCAGGCAGGTAAACAAAGAATTCCATAGAAACCTTTTTTAAGAACTTCATTCCATCTAACTTCTCATGTAAAGTTTATTTGAACTAAATTTTTTATAAAAATGCTACTGAAAATTTTTTACTTTAGAATTAGGAAAAGAGAAGGTATTGTGTGCATAACACAAAAAAGGTAGATTTACCTGGAGGTGCTTTCCTTTGGGCAAATCTCCCATGTGGCGATTCAATATTACGTATGCGGCCCATTACCTACAAGCTTGATTTTAATGCTGGCTAAAAGCAGGCATTAAAACTGTATATTCTATATTGCTAATATCACTAAACAGGGGGTCTGTGGGAGATTTAAAAGTTAACATCTATCCAGGATTTGGGTTGGGAATAGTGATAGTCAGGAAGATAACATAAGCCCTCAAGTGTAAAGGTGAAACAAACAGATGGTCCAGAAACTGACCAGGCTGGCCTAATGGACAGGATTTAACATGGACAAATGGATGCTATAGTATAACTAACATGGCTACATAGACAAATGCTATTGTAACTTCAAAGGATCTACAACAACGAGGATCAGGGGGCAAAACATGACCAAATACTATGTATCTTCAAAGGAGCTGCTACAATAGAGGACCACACCTGGGAGGACAACAGTGACTGTCCATTGAATGAAATGCCATGGATTGCTTTCTTCCTTTCGAGCGACAGGGATTTCATCTCATTAAAGGCAGATACTGTTACTAAGAAAGTTTGAGAACTAGTCTCTTACGAAGGTAAAATTTACTAAGATTAAAGGTTAGGACCCAGCAGAATAAGCAAACCGTGACGTGGTTGTTGGCTTAAAATAATTTGGCCAAGTTATTGAACTATACTTTAAATTCCCTGGCAGGCTTTTTAAGTCGCAATTCACTGGTAACGTTAAATGTAAGCAAATTAGTTGGATGTGCACTAGGTTTACTGTTGTGTATAAATTAGTATTGCTTTCTCCACTCTGGAAGCAGTCATACAGGTTTAGGTCAACATTTATTTGCGTAGTTAAATACTGCCAACCTCAGGTGATATTAACTCTCCCTTCCTGGACTTATACTGACCTCTACAGGATGGAATAAAGTATGTTACTAGGAGGAGTCTCGTATACATTGACTTGATTGGCTGAGACTTTCTTCAGGATGTATATCCTTTGATAGAGTGGAGTTTGGGTTTGAATGAGAGTGATGTGTCCATTTTGTATTAAGGATGCAAAAAGCCCTCAGAGGCTTCCTCTTTGTAACCTCCTATTAGCTGACACTATACCATCTTGGAGTGTTACCATTCCTTGGTAATCTTATTTTTATTTGTTGTTACTTAATAAATCTTTGGGTTTTATTATTAGGCACTCAAGCTTCTAAATGAATGATGAATGATTGACGATGCAGCGAGAACATCATGTCACGGCGCACGCGGTGCCACAGAGTGGATGAGTCTTACCTATTGAGGCTTACACACTCAGAGGTAGATGATAATCTAAGAGGGAGGAGCTAAACAGCACCTAAGGACAAACAATATGTCAGTAACTTTGAATCTAAAAGGTAGGCTCTGGGGGGGTTAGGTGCAGCTTCCAATTGAGCATAACTTAATTTTAGAGAACTTATCCTTAAAGTATGGGGAGTCAGTCGCGCTGAGGGAAATGTACAGTCTTGAGCATTCTCCCATGCTTTACATAGGAGAGTGTTTGACGGATAGTGGATCTAGATGAGTGAGTGGAGATGGCGATCTTAGAAAAATTAGACAAGAAATCTCAGACAGATCTGCAGAGAGTGTACCCAGCTTTAGATGTCGAGATTTGGATAAATGCATCTATAGTATGGGGTTTTGGAACTGTTATCACAGAATATTACAGTAGTAGCTATAAGTTTATGGTGAGGTGGGCTTAAATACCACTATACTTGAAAAATAAATTTTAAAAAGTGTATGAATGCATCTACATCCTATTCTTGTTGGATACAGCGTGATCAAATGTTAATAATGTTAGCTGTGAACCACTGCTGGTTTATTGTTTAGTTTGATTAGTGTCTAACCTCCATAAAATTACCAATGACGGTACACACTTTTTTATAATTTTGAAACTGTTCAAGTACATTTGCTCTTTAAGGGAGCCTAAGTCCCTCATTGATTGAAACCCTCAACCGAGTAAAATCACTACACTGAGTAAAAGCCAACTAATGAGTTAACTCTCCAACTGACTAAAATGCTCTACTGGGTGAAATTCTCTACTGTTTACAAGCCCTCAACATAAAAACAGCAGAAACTTCTCAAACAGAAAGGTAATTAACATGTTCCTGCTATAAATAATTTGTGTAATATGTAATGCAGATTTAAGAATAGCAAACATGAAATCATCTGATTAAAAAGCTTTCCTTGGTCAAACAAGTATTACTAATTGGCAGCAGAGCTTTGTACATAAGTTAAATCACAGAATGTTCTCATAAATATTGCTGTATTACTTTGAATTTGCTAAATGATTGAGATTAATAGATACAATATACCTTTTCTGAAACTATACTAGGGCATATTTAAAAAGGACAACATTTGTGTTTGTTCCTACAATCACCGTACACCCAATTTCAGCTTTTATAGTGGACTTGGTTGAATGTATAAAGTGAGGATTATTTACAAGTCCCAGGAGTGCTCTGACTTTTTGGTTATCCATATATTCTCTATCTCTGGCCTGACCAGCACCCAGGCCATTGTTGTTACGCAGACGAGAGTGCTTCCTCAGTTACTAATATATTATATATCTCCCTTTGTTTATAATTTATGCAAATTTACAAATAATATAATAGACTTCTAGTGGTGCATATCTCTCATAGGGATATGGTTTTCCTTAATAAACAAATAGACAACAATAGCCACATTCCCATGTCAATTGCGGATAAAAAGCTTTTATTTTTAAAAAATGTTTTCCATAGTATAACAACGTTTCGGAATGCATATATTTTTTGTTGTCACAATCACAGTATATAAAGGCTACAACAGGAAATTACATCATGTTCAACATTACATCATATCTTGTTTAACAAGCAATGGTGCCCTATTATGGTGCCCTGTGGCATGTATATGTAAATATCCATGGTGCATCACAATTTGTATGTGCATCATGGCAATCACATATACAGGCCACAGGGCCATCCTATCAGGGTTTAATCTATCTTTATACAAATTCATAAGGAAAGTTACCAATTGACTGTACCCTTTCATAATAAACATCAAACATATATTGTATCTAGAGATGGACTAGAACTCGAACCCGAGTTCGAGCCAAACTTATCGAGTTTGAACGGACTCAGACTTCTCGAACTATTCCAGACCCAGATTTCTCTGACTTTCAAACTTTCCGGACATTCGATAATTATCGACCGTTCGTTGTCGCATTTTCGAGAATTAACGAATTTACCATCCGTTCACTAACCCTTGAATGTATCGTTCACTAACCGTCGAAAGTATCATTCATTTTTGCTAACCCTCGAAAGTATTGTTTGATTTCGGTAACCCTCGAATTTATGGTTATGTTTGCGCTAACCCTCGAAAGTATCATTTGGTAACCCTCAAATTGGCCGTAACCCTTGTATGTAGCTTGCGAAAAACCCGACAATTGCCTGTTCATGTTTAAGAAGTGTTTTAACAAGTTTTGGTGATAGTGACATGTTCCCCAGTAACAGTAAGTTACCATTGTTATTTCAGCTGTAAATCACCCGGACTTTTCGAACTATCACTCTCAGGGTCCAAATTTGAACTTTCGAACTTTTACTGTTCGAAAACAGACTGAACTTAATGAAGTTCAGCCATCTGTATTTGTATCTAACAAATTCATTATTTCTAGATAAAAACAGAGTATCCAAGTGCCAGACAAAAAAATCTCAAATATATTACATGTACATTAATTACCCTATTTAAAAAGATATAAATCATAATCTCGATTTAATCCATGGGGATGAATCAATTTCAAACGCTTTATCCACCAAGTTTCCTGTTTCCTAAGTTTAAGTTCTCTATTATGTGAAACATCATCCAATCTCCTCAAGCACCATGAATCGTAGGTCTTCTGCTGTATGTTCGGCCTCATTAAAGTGTATGGGGACTGTTAATGTATTTTGTTTGGTGTTAATAGATGATTTATGTTGTGAAATTCTTGATTTTACCTTCTGTGTCCTTTCCCCAATATATATCAGCCCGCAAGGACAAATTATTAAATATAATTATTAATAAATAACAAATTTCAAATCACATGTATATATTCCATTGAGTTTAAATTCTTTGTTATTAAGGGAGTTTGTAAATGTGGGCCCTCTGATGACAAACTTACCGTACATTGGACGCAATTGTGGCATGTTACCATCCCTTTTCTAGAACCTTTAGATTTCACCTGAGTGCCCTGTGTCAGTGCCACTATTAATCTAATAGTTTTTCCCCCTCTTGTATGATATACAAGGGGTGGCTTACTGGATTCTTTAAGCCCTTAAAGGCAACTGTGGTGAAAAAACATACAGGGAGATTTAATAAAAGTTCTTATCGTTTAAAATGGTGCTAATTTTGCCCCAACCAATCAGATCTTATTTAACATTTAAAAGCTAACATCGGATTGGTTAGGGCAAAATTAGCACCATTTTAAACGATAAGAACATTTATTGAATAACCCTGATAGTCTTTTAAATCATAAGCAATTGTCTTACCTTTCAAACGATCCCCCTCTCTATCATGATGAGGTCAAAAGTTATTGAGACTTAAATAGACTGTCAAATAACACCCAGGGAGCAGTCATTTTTCATCTCCTCTCTGCACCACTCTATATGCTGAGCGGTGCACATATGGGCGAGGCTTGGCTTTCCCCTCTACTGGCTGCATTCCCCTCCTCCCCTGGGACACATGAAGTTAATGGGCAAAAATTGTAACAACTTTTTCCTGCTTATCTCTATTGCTACTAATCACTTTGCCGGTTATACTCTCCCTGGGGTGTCTCTCTAATGAGGCAATATGAGCAAAATGCTCAGGGCAGCGTCCCTGCTAAATATCAGAGAGGCGGCAGGCAGTGCTCACTTAAATTTTTTTTTTTTTAGAAAAGTGGCAGGCAGAGCAGAAGGAAAAGAAACATAGCATCTAGTAGTACATACGGGCGACATTCAAAAGTTTGGCTCAGGTGGCAAAAACCCTAGAGACACCCCTGTACTCTCCTCTCCTGAGACACACACAGTGAATGTGTAACAGGAGCAAACACATAAAAACAAGAGGAGGAGGAGAGTTTAACCGGCAAAGTGATTAGTAGCAATAGAGATAAGCAGGAGAAAGTTGTTACGATCTTTGCCCATTCACTTCATGTGTCCCAGGGGAGGAGGGGAATGCAGCCAGTAGAGGGGAAAGCCAAGCCCCGCCCATATGTGTACCGCTCAGCATATAGAGCGGTGCAGAGAAGAGATGAATAATGACTGCTCCCTGGGTGTAATTTAACAGTCTATTTAAGTCTCAATAATTTTTGACCTCATCATGATAGAGAGGCAAGAGGGGGAACGTTTGAAAGGTAAGACAATTGCCTATGATTTAAAAGACTATGTTTTTCACCACAGTTCCCCTTTAAGTTGTTGATACAATCAGCTAGTTGTTTACAGTTTTGATTAAATTGGGATATAAAAGAAATCCTTCTTTTATTTTTGTTATTTGGCTTGGTCTCATTTAATTCCTTCTTTCTTAGTTTGTTTCTTGCCTGTGTGATATTCAAATTTCAACTAGTTGTGGCTCCTTTTTATCTTGCTCATTTACCAATCTGCCCACACGACAGAATTGGCTATACAGAATAGGTTTAACTGTTGAAATGTAGTATTTCATTTCAATCAGTAGTCTTGGTGTAAAGCTCTGTGGAAAAATGCCCATTTCCCTTATTTACCCTGACATCTAAAAAGTGAATCCATCCTCAAGGCATTGGTATAGGGCAACATTCAACCCCATCGCAGTCCCACATAACAAAAGGAAAAATTCATTTTTCATACAGGAAAAGTTGTTCTTATGTAAAATAAATTTAAGACATTCTAGGACAAATGTCCTTAATTCCCTATTGCATGTACCATCTGTTTCCATGAGTCATTTTACGGCCCTTAAACCCTCACCATGGAGAATGGACATGTATAAGCAAGATACATCCATGGTGGCCATTAATAAAGACTCATCAAAATTGTGCAATTTATGTAGAAAATCATTGGTGTCTCTAATAAATGATGTAGTATTGGAAACCTTAGGAGATAAATTCCTGGGTTTTATATATATATATATATATATATATATATACAAGCAGAAGGCAGCGTTAAGTAAATTTGGGGACAGCTTTGAGTTATATAAACCTTGTGAGATCAAGGATTTCAGCCATTTCCTGCTACATTTTTGGAGTGGACATACCCTTCATTAGTCAATCCCTCAAGTTTTATTTGGGACATCTAAGGCATAATGTCTATAAGAAACATGATGGGGAAGAATTTTTTAAGGCCCCTTGGGGCAACTGTATCTAGTTCCTTAATCCAGAGTGACTCCCATTGGAATAGCTCTATGTTTGTCCACTCCTTCCTTCTGTATAACTTGTTCAATCAACATCCAATGAAAAATTCACTAGTTTGTGCGTAGCCTCTTTAAAATGACGGACTACTGGTTGCTCTCCAAATTTTGCATGTCCATTGTTTCTTTACTACTGTTTTGTGCCATGAGGGTATGTGCTGATGATTCCAGGGCTAATGTTATGGACTGTCTATGGTTGGCAATATGTTTTCTTATGGAGATTGTGTTTTTGCCTATGTAGTAGAGACCACATGGACAGGTTAAAAAGTAGACCACGTAGGTACTCAAGCAGGATGGGGAATGTCAACTCCCGTATTAGCATAGCTGCAAGTAAGGCATCCCAGGAATTTGAAACATCCATGTTTATCAGTAGAAATCAACTGTTTATAAGTTTTGCTTTCATTGGTTTAAAGTCAAACTGACTTTCTTAGAGGCTTCAAATGCTCCTTCCCTTACGGTAAGTAAGCCCTTAGGTTGAGCTTTTGTAAATGGGAGGGATATATTGTGAGTATTTAAGGGAAAAGTGTATAGCCAGGCAGTAAAGAACTGTCAATCACCCTCCCTTTTTGCATATCCAAGCTCTCCCCCTGTTTACTCTATGTGTAAAAACTGTATCCACACTATGTGCAAAAACTGAATCCATTCTGTAGACATAAAGCCTATTCCTCTGCATGACTAATGGATTCAGCAGTAAGATCCTAAAAAAGGAATAAGCTTTGTCTGATGCACTGTTCTCTTTTAGAAATAAATAATATCTTGAAGTTTCTAGGGGAAATCTGCAAACAGATTGGCAGCACAAGGTGGAGAACATCAACAACACTGGTTCTTTTTATCTGATTACCCATTGTTGCGGTCAATCGGAAATCCAATCTGAAAAACATCTGCCCTCTTTATCTGCGGTAAAAGTGTACATACATTTTCCTTTTAGTGAGATCTTGTACCTCCTAACATGTTATTGTCAATGCTTTATATGACAATCTATTATGGATTTATTTAAGGGGAGACTCTGCACCTTTCATTATTACAAATATTATGAGTTACTTAGCCAAAGCTGCAAGGCTATTTGAACACTCTAATTAAATGATTGTAACAGTGTTGTAGCTAAATATTTAGAAAAAAAAATCCAATTAGCAGTTAAGAAAATCCTTTGAGCAGTCAAGCTGCTCTTCTGTGAAAAGGGGAAAAAACAACTAAGTTCATAACACAGAGTTTGGTACCACAATTGGACTACTACACTAATATTATTACAGAACATACATTGCATTAGCAGGTACTGGTCTTGATCCTTTTTAACCTTCTCCAGAGGGATTTATAGTTCAGCATTAAACTGTTTTGCTTAGGGCTTCACTGGTAGTTGAAAGAAAACTTTTAACTGTCAGGTGAATCCACATTTTATTTGTCCAGTGACGATCAGTTCTGAGAAACCCAAATTAAATACTGTTTGTAGACTAAAATGTAGCCTTTGTAGACTAAAATGTTATTTTAGTCTACAATGGCTGACTAATTAACCTCATTAACCAATTAATTAAAATAACCTCAGGTGTATTGTTTATTTTCTAAATGATCAGTAGAAAAAAGGGAACACATTAAGCAGAAGAGAGAAGTACAAAAATAAAAATGGTTGAATAAAGCTTACTCCATTTTAGGTGTTAATCTGCAATCAGGAATATAATTACTTCCAGACACAGACGCCAATGCTAAATTATCCACATAAATTGCATCAGCTGGACTAAAGAACTTCAGTTTTATGGCAATGAACACATCGCAATGGGCAATTAGAATCACATTCTGTTTTGTAATGTCAAATTTATTTTTGGCCTTAAATTTCTGATTGCTAAAAATGTTTGCTGAAAACATGCAAAATATGGGTGGTGGAGCAAAATTCACACAGCTTTATTCTGAAACAAAAGTCATCATATGGTGCAAAGGATATTTACAACAGAAGAACAAAACAGCAATGCAAAACAAGTAACTAATGAAAGCCCTACTGCAGAGCATGTGTTGTAGCAACCAATACAAACAACGTTTGATAGGACAATATAGAACATATAGATTAGCACACATAGAACACTTATGTGCTTACTTCTATAATCAAGGTGGCCTAGGTGCAACACAGCCCCGGGCCCTTCGTGGAATAACAGGTAAGAAACCGTCCCACTGCACCATTAGTAGAGACTCCAGTTAAGCCGGTACATAGGGCGGAACGCCCAATAGAAGAAAGCAAGCTAGCACTCACCGCTTCTGTCTCTTGGTCCGGGTGTGAGATTGCCCCGAACCCTCCGCTAAAGGTTCTTATCCAGATAAAACAAAGTGAAGAGCAATCAATCCATCAGACAAGGATCCACACGTACGCTTATAAGTAATAAGAAATAACTAAATTTATTGCAAATGCACGGTACACAAGCCCGTAATGGCTTACAAGGTGAACCGCCTGACGCGTTTCGGGCGAAGCTCTGCCCTTAGTCATAGGAACTGCAGAGACAATCTTACCATCTCCCTTGAATGGTGAGTCCACAGGAACTGGATTGAGACACACACCTACCCACATAATTTGGGATTATATAAGCCTAAGAATATTCCATATCACAGAGGACCACGAGAAAATCAAAGACAGGCAGCAATACTGGTCAAATTATCTTTACACTATGTTATACAAACATGGAAAGAATTGATTAATAGAGTTTAGTTCTCTTTTATGAGTCATGTATTGCTCTTTTTCTTCTCAGTTCAAATCCTAACCATAGCTGTTGAATAATCAGGCCTCTATTAAATACATCTGAAGCAATTCACTGCTGGCCACAGCAGTAAGAATTGTGGCTAAAGTAACAATAACAGATTTAATACTGGTTAGAGTAATTTTAGGTGGCTGTGCTGGTATAGTAAAAGACATCCCTGCAGCAGCAACAAGCGATTCAATATTGCTTTTGTGGCCATTTTACCATTACTTTTAACAACCTTTTTCAATGGTCCTTGCCATTGAAAAAGTCGTGTGGACGAAACGCGTTTGACGTTTTGGGACACTGTTTTAACTTGCTCCCCCCCAAGCATCATCCATTTATTTGGTTATGTACTCGGCCCCATATTTTTAGGAGTGGTCTGCCGGTCCGTTGGTTTGGGTAACCTACGTTATCAACAGATATGTTTACACATGTTTTTGTATTATACTGCAATGCGATTTTCTGTGACATCGTTTTTGTGGGGGAGGCATATTATGCCACTCTGCTTTAAACCTATATATACCGTATATATATATATTTATAATATATATATTATATATAATATAGATGCAACAACAGGTAAGCACACCTTTCATTAAACAGCAGCCGGTGTCCATCAAAATAGCATATATAAAGGAAAAAAATGTCACTCACGGGTCTTTTGACGAAAACAGCTTTTTATTGTACAATCACATCTAGCGATTTCAGATGTGATTGTACAATGTGCGAGCCGTCATCAGGATGCATCCTGATGACGGCTCGCACATTGGGCTGAAACGCGTAGATTTGATTGTACAATAAAAAGCTGTTTTCGTCAAAAGACCCGTGAGTGACATCTTCTTCCTTATATATATATATATAATATATATATATATCTATATATATACATTTGAAGATGATGATCCTCTATGGTAGGAGGATGTGTTTTTAGCCCTTGTTTGTACCAAGCACTTTAAATTAAATGCACTGATAATATTTTGAATCGTAATAAAGTATGGGACCGTATTTTTCACGCTAATATTGTGTTGCCCGTGTTTTCCCACTACTTTTTCTCTTCTTTTATATTTGTACCTAATCATATAGTGGGGGTGCACCAAGTTTGTATGGTATTTGTTATATAACATACAGTCCAGCAATTAGTGCCCAACACACCTTTACTTGTTCAGTTACTTTTAACAACAATGAATAGCCAAGTAGTTGTAAAATAGCATTCTGGATTTGTCCAGAGCCACAAAACCAAAATTGAATTGCCATTATGAGATCTACCCAGAGCGACTGTGACTCTGTGCAAATCTCCCTGAAAATATTCCATCAGATTTGTAGAGTATATATATTTCATATATTTTTTATGAAAACTTACATGTAAAAGCAGTGCAATATGAAAAACATGACTTTAACACCTATTTGATATTGTTTTGCTATAAAGAAAAGTTTGTCTATGTCTTGAATGTAATTACAGTACTTTTCATTCAATGCAATGTTTAAGGCTTTAGTAAGGATCTTTAATGTTGATCACAAAAATGTGCGCCCACCTGACTCACATGGGAGCAATTATTTTTTTATTTTTACTTCACATTCTGTCTATTTGAGTAGCTCCAACAGATTGTTAATTTATATGTCACAGTATGTAAAAGCCATATTGTCTGAACGACATTGTTTGACGTTATTTATGGAAGTGCGTCACAAACACTTGCGTGTTTTGAATTCAGACATTTTTGTCTAGTCAATGGAAACGTGTTTCTATTACCTTCAGTTGAATAAATATATGTGAATTGTTAGCTACCATATTTAATTACTTATGCATTTTATTTTTTTAGATAAACTGTTTTATGGCCAATAGTTTATTTGACAATTTATCACGTTTCTAAAATTGAATTCCATTCTGCTTAAAGAGTAGGTTACTTTAATCCTATTATGTTAGAAAGCAGCATTGCTTGTGAGTGATTCTTTTCCAGCTTTTATTACAATGAAATTATATTGCAGTTAATTAGTCACTTTTACAAATTCCAAATCAAACAATTGTAAAACAAATAGCTCACATGTATAATGGTAACATAGATGTCAAGAATGAATGTAGATACAAGTCCAGGTTCAACCCTTACCTTACCGTACCCATGTCTACCTACCTAAAAGTTGATGTACAATAAAACCTGACTGGTTAGGAAGATCATTTTAAAATGAATAAAGGACCTAGGAGCTTTCACGAAGAGAGACGGAAATTGGTGAACGTAGCCGGCAATGTTCCGGAGATCGCAGTGAAGAGAGTTGGGAATTGGTAAATGTTAGCAAGGGATCTTGGGTTCCAGAGATAGACCACAAGGTCAAAGAAAACTGGATTACACCAAATTCCAAAGCCACGCAGAAGAAGCTAAACGGGAATGAGCATGACAACCGGGCGAGGATACAGTTCGGTAGCGAGATGGTAGGCGAAACCTAACACCTTATATCTTTCTCCTAATTTTTATCCCATCATTTGTAAATAGTAGATTTTATCACTTTTTCCAGTTTTACTTTCTCACCTAGTAAGGAGTCTCACCACACTAGATTTTAGTGAAAGTTCTGATCGCAGGCCATCTTAAACCCCCCCCCTGCCGTCTTGGGAACTGTGGGCCTGATAGTTAAGCCACAGCTTCCTGAACATGATCTTAACACATTATCTTTACAATACATTACTCAATACTGTACCTATCTAAAGGTGAATAAAACCTTTGAAGTAAACCGGCTCCACATTATGATTAATACCCCAATCAAACACTGACACACTGATAAAGCTAGAATGAGATTAGACTAAAATCCAATGTGTTAGACTCCTTCCTATATATATATATAGTATATACAAACATAGAAAAGATAATCAATGCACATTCTAGGCCCCATACATATCATATTATCTGCACACTGGCATACTTTATAAACAAAGGGGTTTTAGTATACATTACTGTGATCACATGAATGAAAAGCCTTCCAACCACGTCAAGGTAACCCCAGTCTGAAGGTCCTAACGTCTAACCTTTTCAATTTCTTTTACTTCAATTACGATTAGCAAACTTTTGCATTTCTCATTCTTACACACTGGATCCATATAACAGGCTCTCTCCCTTCCCCCTCAGCCCTAGGCTTTTTAAAATGAGGGAAGAGGCCATCCAGTGCTTTATATTAAAGGCAGAGGACCTCCCATTGAAGGGGCGTGTTGGGGTGCTATACCACATGGAGGCTTACCAAGCCTCCCAAAATACATACAATACAAGAATTGTGGAAGCACTCCAATCAGGCTAATCTACAACAACATTTAGCGGAAGTGCTACTGATCTGGTCAAAACATTTATACAAACATAGAAAAGATAATCAATGCACATGTAGATTAGCCTGATTGGAGTGCTTCCACAATTCTTGTATTGTATGTATTTATTGGGAGGCTTGGTCAAGCCTCCATGTGGTAATAGCACCCCAACACGCCCCTTTAATGGGAGGTCCTCTGCCTTTATATAAAGCACTGGATGGCCTCTTCCCTCATTTTAAAAAGCCTAAGGGCTGAGGGGGAAGGAGAGAGCCTGTTATATGGATCCAGTGTGTAAGAATGAGAAATGCAAAAGTTTGCTAATCGTAATTGAAGTAAAATTGAAAAGGTTAGACGTTAGGACCTTCCAACTGGGGTTACCTTGACGTGGTTGGAAGGCTTTTCATTCATTGTATCACAGTAATGTATACTAAAACCCCTTTGTTTATAAAGTATGCCAGTGTGCAGATAATATGATATTGTATGGGGCCTAGGATGTGCATGGATTATCTTTTCTATGTTTGTATAAATGTTTTGACCAATCAGTAGCACTTCCGCTAAATGTAGTTGTAGATTAGCCTGATTGGAGTGCTTCCACAATTCTGTATTATATATATATATATATATTATTATTAATAATGAAACAGGAAACGAAAAGAGAAAGACATTAGGTAAGTGGAAAAATGGGTGTACACTTCCTTTAAAGGGCATGTCCAGCAATGCTAAAATCTTGTAAATAGATTAAATAGATTCAGCACCCCCAAACCTAATTTTTGCATTATTCGTTTTTAAGAAAGAAGTTACTGAAGAGACTTACCAGACCCAATCCCTCGCAACTCTCCCACACTACCTTCTTCCTGGACGTGGTTGTCAGTCAAATGCAAACGTTGATGTCACGCTCAATAACCTGACAGCCATGACCAGGGCTGAGTAAGGTAAGTCTCTTCAGGGGCATCTTTCTTAGGTTTTAGGGGGGGTGTTCAACCTATTTATAAAATTCCATTTCATGGCTGGACTTGCCCTTTAAATCCCTTCTATGCAGTTTCACAATTAGTTTTGACATAGCCAGTACAGCAATTTTAATTAAAAAGTAAGAAAATTCTGAAAATATATTTATTGATTTGATTATTAATTATTTGAAACTTGCATAAGGTAAACAAATTGGCATTGTAAGGACTGACTAAAGGATAAACAAAACATACTGATCTCACTCAAATACACATAATGAGCAGGCTAGATAAACCAACCAGTTATATTCTAGTAAATTTTCTATATATATTTTTTTTTTAATAATTTTTATTTGATATAAAGTACGTCATGTAAATTAACAGACAAGACTTTGTTTTTGTAATTAACATAAATCATGACACAGACAAAATAGTAAAGCCACAAACTGAATAACAATACAACGTAAAACTTACCGTAATTAATAATAAGTTAATTGAATAGTTAAGTTACGTAACAACAACAATCAAGAGTTACACTTTCAAAGGTTCCGTTCTTAATAAAATAACAGTTAAGAGGAATTGTCATTAATGCTTTGCTCTCAGGTTGGGTCTAAAAGTGCTTCAGTTCTCCAGAACACCAAGGGGACTAAACATTCTAAAAAGATTTTATATTGCCACTTAAAGTGTATGTATACTGCAAAAATGACTTTGCGTCATCTTAATCTATAAATAAATATGTGTAAGTAGAACTTACTCTGAGGTGTGTGTTGCTGCATGCCTGTAATAAAGTACTTTTTTTGCTCAGGCTCTGACCACTGACCTGACTATTTTCCCCCATACCAACTGTGAATACTGCATACAGTATACAGCACACCAACTATCAAACCATTCCAGCTACAGCAAAACTACTTACAGAAATGCTGAAATGTAAGATGTTTCAAATTGGATATCTAAAGAAATAGGGGACAGATCAACAAAAAAATTATACAGTGATAGTTGGGATGAATGATAGTTTCCACTAATGATCAATTAAAAAAAACAAATTTGCCAGTGTACATACCCTTTAAGGAATATGACATTTGTTCATTTTGGCATATCCACCAAATGTGATTGATAAAGTGATTTTGAAAAAGAGCAACTTGTTTCCAGGATGATGCTACCGCAGACTGATGCACAAATGCTTACAATAAGTTTAGCTTAACGAGGAGAACTATCTTCTGAAGGTTCATCCAACAGAGCTATCCAAGGTTCAGGGGATAGGGAAAGATACATAAGATCATTTATAGGTTTGAAGCAGTCAGAGCACCAGCAATGCATGGAATCTGCCTCCTCACCACAACCTCTAACCCATGGTATGTTGTGGTCAATGTTATGTAAGTTTGATGGTGTTTTATACCAATGGAATAGTATTTTAAAGCTTTTTTCTCTAATTTGTCTCTAAAAGTATTAAGAGAGCATTTGTATTAAGAGACCATTCTTATGGATTCAGTTTGGTTCCCAATTTATCTTTCCAGTATGTCATATGGTAAGTCTTATGAGAGAATCTTTTCATATTAATCAGTGTATAGTTTTGGGATATCAATCTGGGTCCTAGGGGGGAATGTATATGTAATTTTTCAAAAGGGGTTAAGTGCGGTGGTGGAACGCTTACCAGAAAATTGTGAGGCTGATATTACAAATTTTAAGGTTACCTAAATCGGCTTGTACATTTGAGGATAACCGAAATCGAACGCTACTTTCGAGGGTTACCAATATTACAAATTTGAGGGTTACCAAAATCGGCTTGTACATTCGAGGGTTACTGAAATCGAAGGCTACTTTCGAGGGTTACCGATATTACAAACTTTTTCTACTAATTTTTATTTTCGATAATCATCTACTTTCGATTATCATCTACTTTCGATTTGATATTTATCGAATTTTCGATAAATATCGAAAACTCGGAAAATTCAGGTTTCGTAAATTCCGGGAGTTCCAAAAGTTTGTTGGGACTTCAAAACCCTCAAAACCCTTAGAGAGTGCATCTCTACTGGCTGCTAAATACAAATGATTAGCATGAAGGCAAAGATACTGCCCCAATTTTCAATATTTCCAGGTATGTAAACATTGAAGGCTTGGGGTTCTGACATGTTTTCTTTTTATTCACATACATTCTAATATTCAGTTATTATCTTGTTTGTTCAATGTACAAAATAAGCATTATCTCTTATAACTGTGTGTACATTTAAGAATTTTTAATGGTGCAAATAATATGTGGAGATGTATGAAATCTAGAAAATGCAAGTGTTTCTTTTAAGGGACTGTAAATTCAAATAATAACGAGGAGGACAAGATCCTGCAGGATGTAATAAAAAGATTCTTTAAAAGAATCTATTGATATAATGTTTCAAATTGCAACTTCCCTGTGTAGTGTATCAACAATTACTCCACATGTCCCCAAGGCTGCTGGGTGTCTGCCAGTATCTGTTGATGTATTTGTTGAGCAGATGGTCACTGCTTGTCACATTTGTAGAAATACATAATAAACATTGCACATTGGTTCGTTTATTTTTTGCTGCATATGTGACCGTGAAATGTATTTTTGTTTCATCCGTTAAATGTGCTAGAAAGTTATCAGACTTGAGGGGCAAACTAGTGCCACACATCATTTGATTTCTGTTCATAATTATGTGTAGAATCAGAAATGGCAGATTTTGGAATGACAGGTAAGCACAGGCCTTTTTCAGAAACAGCACCTGCATGCATTTGACAGCAACATAAATAGAACAGAAAACAGATTGTAATGACATGCTACAGTGACATTTAAAGATATGAGCGTTTTGCAGAAAGTGGAAACAATATATGCAATTTGAATTTTTCAAATGTACAGCCTGACATGTCAATAGAATTCTTTGAAGACAAATGTATTGCAGTAGGCAATAAAAGCAATTGTTATACATCTTTATATTGCAGTGATATGGCTCAGTTTTCTTATTCTAAATTTCTTTCAAAATAAACTGTTTATAAATATATAAATAGATGTAGTGATGATTCTCCTTCTTGGTGTAATGGAAAGCTACCCAGAGAAGCTGTCAATGATGGGTCTCTGTGGGTGGTTAGGATTCTATTACAAATTATTGTAATACAAAATATTAATCTCAGTTTTAAAATAGTTGCAGACCTTTTACAAAATTTTCCATATTTTTTTCCACAAGTCCAATGCTTAAAATTAGGATGTATTTTTTGTTAGAAAGTAGAGATGGACCCGATCCAAGCTTGCAAATGGATTTCACGGATCAGCTGGAACTCGGACTTGGCAGACTTTTTCGGATTTTTCCGAAACCACTGAACTATTTTTGAAAAGTCTCAAATTTAAAAAAAAAAGTCTTCGAAATTTCGATTTTACAAAATTTACAAAATTCCTTAGCCATTTACAGTAAGTTACCATTGCTATTTATACCTTTATACCTTTTGGGCGGAATCTTCAGATTTTTCAAATCCCATTAACGTCAATGAATCTGCATGCAGATTTCTGTATTGTATCGAAAAATCAGTGAATCTGCAATCAGAACTAATTTCAGCCATATCTATTAGAAAGACACAAATCAATGCATGTCAATAAAAGACACAGAACAATGTAGCCAGAGCTGAAATCATAGTGGTTCATTTTTACCTGCAGCAGCATTTGAGCACCTTATTTATCTGCTTTGCAAAGAAAGTGTACAAGTTTTGAGCAAGTGAGCTATCTATTTTGTGGCAATCTGTTTTAAGTGCGTAAGGAATGTAAGGAATGCATTAGAAACTGAAGGTATGAAAACAAGAAATTATTAAAAACAAGATTGCTGTTTGTGTATTAGTGTTTAGTATGGACAGGGTGTACATATATGGTATCTTGGAGCACATTTGGAATCTGAGGTGCAGAGTCTAAAGTGAAAAGTTGCATTATTGCAGTGCTCAGCAAATCTTGGGGAGTGCAGGTAGTGTCATCTGTAGTAGTCATTCATCTGGTGGATGGAGATGGATAAGGAAGGTAGATTTGGAAGGGTCACCAGGGAAAGTAGGGAATGGAAGAGTAGCATTGCATCTTCACAGACAGTACAGCAGAACAGGTTTGACATCTTAGGTATTGAAGCAAAGAAGGACAGCTCAGAAGTAGCATGTATGGAGCAGGCATGTATGGAGCAGGCTAATCCCTTGAGCACTGCATCTCTAATACAAGGGAGGGAGAACCAAGTTCCAGGAAGTCTAGGCAGGTGGTAGTGGTAGTGAACTCCATAGGGTTATCTGCTGCTTAGACCCTTCATGTTAAACAGTATATTGCCCACCTTGACATGTGGTGGATCATGTATGCAGATTATTGAGTGGGGCCAATGACAAAGGTAGAGGTCCTTAAAACATTACTCCCGAGAGTAAGGGGCAATTAAAAAGCAAGGATGTCCAGGGTAATATTTTCAGAAATGTGCTATGTTAGGGAGGCAACCAATCATTTGGTTTGAAAAAGAGAGCATTATAGCCCACTAAATGTCAAAGGTTATGTAGGGTTGGTAAAACTGTTAGAAGGATTTGGGGGGGGGAGAATAACCTCTTTGATTCTTAAAAAAATTCAATAATTTTAGATTGTAAACTAATACCAATACAAGGATTCACTTAACCCTTCCAATTAAATCAGTGACATAGTAACATAGTAATTAAGGTTGAATAATAAATATGTAGGCAATGGGATAAAGCTAAAAATAAGACATGAGATACAAATCTGTATGGATTAGGAAATTAGGGAAAATTTTGATTGATGTCTGGATGAGGAAATAAAATATTCCTAAAATTAATAGAAGCTAGCTGTGAACTGCTACACAGTTTGGTAAAATGATATACAATTAACCAACGTTGCCAGCCAAAAAGACATGTATTTTGTAGGGACATAAACTAAATTTAGTTATGCCCCATAAGGATAATAGAATGAAAACAATTGTGTGGTAATTTTATAAATTTAGACCAGTAACATATTGCATGCACTCCAGTTTTTGATACTTCTTATAAATACAGTAGAAAAAATGCATTCGTAGTGAAGCAGTGTATAGATAAGTTTGAGGAAAATAAAACACTCCTGTTGTGATCTAGGATTTCTCAACCTAGCAAGTATCACATACCGTAATCCTAATTTTTAGAAGTAGATGAATTCATGAACTAAACATGTTAAACCATTCATGGTTACAAAAAGAGAGAATGCTTTCTTTCCAACTATCTGGTTTTTTTTTGTGTGAGATACACATTAGAGCCTCCTGTGCCCAGATCTACAATCACTGTATTCATTTAAAAAAAAAATCCCTATATAATGTAAATGATTCCATATTGCCTATTTCTCTTTGCTTAATAACTGGAGTTTAAAATATATTTGAAATTGGGAGGTAATTTTCACTATGGTCATGGAAAACTTATCTCATTGTATAAAACACACATTGCCATTTTGATTTTCACTGTAGGTAATATGTATGAGGTTTGTGACTGGGAATTTTAAAACAAATAAGCAGAATATGTGGTGCAAAACTAATGTCCAAAACATGATGGAAAAATAAAAGGGGGAACTGTGGTCTCCAAATATGATAGGGTTGAATGAAAAGACTTTCATTGTGCCTTCAAACTGAACCCCAAATCATATATCTAGGTAACATTTGAAAGAAGTTATTGCTGAAAAGGTTCATTCAACACTTTCTGTTATCAGCAGCTTGTAGCATGTGACCGGCTTGTAGTCATGTAATTGGCCTGGATTAATGGGCCCCCTCTCAACTGTTTATGTTGTACACTTTATGAATGTTTATGTCATGCAGACACTTTCATTAATATTGAGCCCTGGTTTGCGGTAGTTTTATTCTCTTTTACCTTTAAATGATTATCGATTTTTATGGGGTTATTGCAAAGATAGAGAAGTCAACACTGTTTTTCTTTTTTTTATATTCTATTTTTAAAATAAACATCTCTCCAAAGAAAATATAATTTAATTGTGGGAAGAAAAATGTAAGAAAATAAAAATGATTGATGAGTGTCTTTTTTTCTGGAAGCTGGAGGGTTATAGCACAAGTGCACTTGAAATACAAAAGCTTTACGGCCTTTAGAGAAGAATAGTATCTGCAAGAGAACTGAGCCTGCTTTTTTCTGTGAATAGAGGGTCCTTGCTGCAGAAGAAAATTACGTAATGCACAACTATTGTAGATAACGCACTGTATGCAATGTAAGTCCACATTAGGTGCAAAATCATCTCATCTGTCATTTAAATGATATGGATAAAAGTAATATTAATATGGATAATAGTAATGTAACAGGATTACTGATAGTTTTATAGAAAATAATAGATCAGACTAATAATATAAATATGTAATGACACAGAGCATATATTACACATTTTCATATATTTAGATCAGTATGTGCATCTTGATATCTTTTAGATAATAAAGATGATCAAAATTCTTTAAAGGAGAACTAAACTTAATTTTTGAAAAAAATCCTAATGTGAAAGCTTTTCTCACCAAAACCCCTATGCATTGTAAAATTCTTCTCTAGTAAGTTGCATTTAGTACATATGAGTAAAAGATTTTGTAACAAAGAAGATTTCTATATTGTTGCCAGTACAACTCATAGCCCATGTTGGCTTCAAAAAGCCACGCCCCTGGCCCCAGGATTCACTGTTTCTAAGTACAGAGTGCCTAGCTTCTCTTTCTAGTGAAATATAAAGTTTCTAAATGAATACAAGTATTCATTGCTGAGTTGCTGGTGGCACACCATGTAAATTCCATGTTTTTAGGAACACGCAGCCCAAGAAGTCACAAGTTCAAATCCCCTAGTTTACTTATACAAAAAAGTCAAAATACAAAAAAGTCTTCTGCCTGAATGTATTGCTTCCCCCCCCCCCCCCCCGGGGCATAACTAACAGGGGAAGCAACCACGTGGGTGCCTGGAAGCAAAGGGGGCCCCATCTTTTTAGTTTTCTAATGAGAGGTAAAACCTCCTCCCAGAAAACCACAGTGGATGAAGCATGGATAGGGGCCCAATCATAGTTTTGCTGGGAGCCCAGTGATTCCTACTTACGAGACTGATTGTTCCCATCGTGTTTCTAGAAAAATATAACGCTTCTACATATTTATAATCTTTATATATAGCAGCTCTGTTTTGCCTTCCTGGAGCAATACAAAATAATAAACTGATATTACTGATATTTATTGGTGGCGCATAGCTAAAGTGCTGGGTTTGGAAGCAAATAGACCATTAGGACACAGGTACAATTCCACAGGCTTCCTTTTTATTGTTATTATATTTCAAGCAAAAGATAAAAATTCTACATGTACTGAAATCCCAGATAGTAGCCTTTTTAGGGGTAGAGGTAGATAAGTTTATTTTTTGCAAGACACAGTATAGAATTCCCCATACCTACTTTTATTTTTTTACTGAAATGTTAATACCGTATATACCCAAGTATAAACCGTCCAAAATATAAACCGAGGTACCTAGTTTTAGCTAAAAAAGGAGAAAAAGATATTGACTCGAGTATAAACCGAGGGGGTTAGTATTTGCCACTTAAGATGTTTGGAAACTACAACTCCCAGCATGCTTTATTGCTGGGAGTTGTAGTTTTCAAACATCTTAAGTGGCAAATACTTGCAAATAGGGGTAAATCCTCCTTTGTTTGTGCATACAGTATGCACAAATAAAGAAGGTATTACTCTTATTTGTAAATATTTGCCCCTTAATGTTGCCCTGGTGTCCGTGGTATTCTCCTACCTTGTCCGGCGGCCGCTCGCTCCTCGCTCCACATCCTCAGTGCGCATCCGGATGATGTCACTACTCGGTGCCGCAAAGTGAGAGGCGCCGGATAGTGACATCATCCGGATACGCACTGAGGATGCGGATCGCGCGGCCGCCGGACAAGGTGGGAGAAAGGTTGACTCGAGTATAAACCGAGGTAAGATTTTCAGGCTTTTTTTAAAGCCTGAAAACCTCGGTTTATACTCGAGTATATACGGTAATCTGTTTCTTACATCAATGCTAGCAAAGAAATAAACTGCAAATATTACTTTTCTTTTTTGTATGAAAAGCAATGGAATTTATCATTGTTAGGGACAGGAGCATTTGCAATGTATTAACACAAAAACTGCACAGACATCTGTCTTCTGTGTCATAGGAAGGGATGATCTCTGAGCTGTAACATGATTGGCTGTCAGCTTCCAGGGAGCAAGTCTGCAGCTTCCTGTGAAGTGTACACTAAGCTGGGTGTTTCCAGGTAAGGTGAATTATGGGAGCTGACCCCTAGTACTAACAGGTTAATTTCATAAATTAGCCAGCATCCACAGCAAAGGGAGAGGTGAGGCACAGCTTTTTGTATTTTTGTGGATGTACTCTTTCTATTGGGGCAATGTTGTTTGAAGGCTTTAGTTTCCTTTTAAGAATGTTTGTAAATGTTGCAGTGTTCCAGACAAATATTTTGTAATTTTTTTTAAAATCAAAATATTGTGATAATTGTACTTAAGAAAGGCTATACTAAATTAAACATTGTTCTTACAAAGGATTTAACCTTTTACAATAAAATATTACAAGTCTGTTTGTCTTTATACTGTACATGTCATATACCCTGATTGGCATTGGCAAGCCATTTGTCCTCTAGCTAAATGTAATGTCGACATCTCCCTTGAAATTCAAGAGACCGTATTGTTGGGCTACGTATTGTACCTGTACCTTGGGGTTGGCATTTCACAAGATTGTTTTTCCTCATTTGTCTTGTCATAGAAGGGAACATGAAATTAAGGAAAAGTGAATTAATACTAGCAGGCACAAAGAAACATTGACACTGGGAAAAGCAGTAACAAGGAGACTACATTAACATGTGCATCATTAATATGAAGGAAACAAGGAAAAAACATTGTGGACGGCTTACTGACAGAAGCAGTGCTTAAACAAGTGGGAAGAGTTATGTTGCTGTCATGGAAATGGAAAGACCTGAGTGGAATGGAGATTTTCTAAACATATGATATAAACAAATTAATTATACATTTAACTCGTGTATTCAAAAGACAAAAATTTAATTTTGAATAAATTACATAGAAACATTTAGCTGCCCTTCAATTTCAAATAGTTGGAGCAAAAGAAAATAAATCGCTAAGAATATGCTGTAACTACAAAAAGTTGTTTTAGGGCAAAACTGTATACCACATACAATCTTTATACCACAAACATGCATAATCTGCTTTGGACTCTGATGATAAGATAATAAGTCTTCAGTAACTATTTATTTATGACAATAAACAAAGTTTTTAAAGGATTACTATACTCACAGAAACAACTTTACATTACCTGAAACTACAATTTGAGAGAAGTAAAATGGTGGTAGTCACATATTTATCTGTCATTGCTTTGTCATTAATTTATTAATGTTTAATGAGTGCTCCTAATTGACCCCCACCTCCCTTACTCACTGCCTCCTTGTAGTGTCTGCAACACTTATAAGTTCTGCACAGCTTCACCATACACCTTGCTCTGCTTACACATCTCCCCTTCCCTCCCCCTTCTTACTTTTCTCTGCTAATTCTCTTAATTGGTGCAGAAAGTGTTCTGCCTGGCAACCAAAAATTCTAGTAAGTGGTCAATGATGGGGCACATATTATAATTTCTGCTTCTGGAGTGATTTCTCACAGCCGAGCGGCCAGGCAGTAAACATCAAAGAGGATCAGGGATGGAGTAAGAACATCCAGGTCCAACAAAACACCCTTCTTGACCGACATGCATTTTTGGAAACACTCCCTTCTTCTGTGATTTTTCTACTTGTTCTATCCTCCGCCTCTTATCTATGGGCATGATAGATCTGCCTTATGTGCATTTTAGCCCACCTTAATACACAGCTCTGCACCTATGACTGTGTTATCTATTTTTGGAGGATATACCTCTTGATTAACTATATTAATCTTTTGCCAGAATCTTTTCCTCACTCTGGAATCGTTATATTGCCCGTGACTTAGGGTTTTTAGGGTGTGATATAGTAAGATTATATGCCATGTTCCTTAATGATTTTTAATGGTTTTTATTATACTATGTGCTGTTATGTGTGCTATTTAATATTATAATAAAGGATTTGTGCACATCATTGGATTTATATACCTACCATTGTTTAGTGGTTATGGAGTAATTTACCCCTGCTAGCTGAGTTACATACTGTGTATTTGGCGATATATCCTGGTAGAGTGCCACAGGGATTGTATAGAGGCCTGTGTAGAGGCAGGGATCTTCCTGAATTAATTGCCAGGGGATCTGTACTGTGTATCTTGTTTTGTTACCCTTGCCTAGCCCATGGCTAGATTAAGGCAATCACCACCACCCAATTCATGGATATTTAATTCTTGTTACTTAGTGGCAACCTGAAATTTACCTTAAAGCATAATCTTTATCTCTATTAAAATAATTGACATTATTAGGGACCTAAAACTTACAAACCCTGAAATAGTAGTTTAAATCCAATAGATACAGTTTTTTATTCAACACCCCACATAATAAAACAAATATATTCAGTGCACAGAAAGATCTCACAAATCTTAATTTAATCTCAGCATGCAGATTTAATGGCTATTATTCATTGTATCTTCTTAGTAATTCACTCAATATCAGTAATAGGAAAATAAACCAAAATAATAAATATGTTTCAGAGAATACAGAGAGATTAAGCAGGTCTAGGATTCTGCTTCAGAATTCTGCTCTTCAGTCAACCTAAAGATGAAAGTGGATTGAAGATAGACATGGGGTCTTAAACCCAGCATGGCTCCTTCTGGGCCTGCTTTCATCTTATGGCTGCATCTTACATATTTCCAGACCAATGAATGTTGGGAAACACATTTAATGGACATAAAGGTAACATTTTGAGGACCTGGATTCATAGTAGCCTGTTTGCTAAAAAAAAAAAAAGTGCAACAATTTTACAAATTTGCCTGACATAGTGCATTGAATGCCTAACTGTATGTTTCCTTTATAAAGCATTTACAAATCTTCTCATGTTACCCACTGTAACACACTTCCAATATTGGTATGTAAATTATTCTAACATTATTCTAGTCGTTGTGAAATTTGTTAAATAAAAAAATTCTATTTAAAACAATGTATTTATCATTCTTAACCACTGAATAAAATGACAGCGTCAGTGACAAATTGCCTTCATATCATATTGGGACACAATATTTTAGATATCTTTATAAAAGAGTATCCAGTTATAAAAGGAAAGTGCCCAGGATGTGAAATGTCTAAAGTCTTCTAATCCTTTCACCACTGTGGCCTCAAAGACCTGAAGAGAATTTATTACAAGAGAAAGAAACCAGAAGCTAGATAGATTATTCACTGTATTCAATGGATGCTTGAATAGAAAAATAGATTTGTCTCTTTTATTTGCATATTGGGAAATCTACTGAATAAGATCCTCTGCTTTTCTCTTTTAAATATGTTCTTTCCAGCTTTTATTTTTAATATCTTCTCTAAAGTCGCTGTCTAAAAGAACAAGAAGAATGCCTTTAGGATGTTTATCAATCACAGTGAGATGTGACCTTGTTAACAATAAGAACCCTGTATTGCAATTGCTTGGAAATTCTCAACTTTGAGATAGGCAATACTAAGAACTAACTGCATTGATAGATGGAGCATACAATTTGAGCTACAACAACAACCTTGACATTTAGCATAAAAAAGATCCATTGGAAAAGCCATGAATCAACAGGAGTTTTTGACAGAAGCTAATTGTGAAGTTAGCAGCTCATCTTGACAGAAGGGTCACACGTGTTAGGTAGTGTGTAAATCTTTAACTTTCCTCAATAAAGTCGTTTCCTTAGCAACTTAGCAAAAATAATACTGAATTCCCCTAACTTTTGTATTGCATGAAAAGTTAATTGTCATCAGATTTTCAGACATATTTTAAGATTTATCTCTATAGAAATGGCCATTCATATTTAAAACAATACATTTCTTTAATACTTTTCTATCAAATATTATTCATAGGATAATAATAATAATTATTATTATTATATTATTTAATCCATTTTACATTTTTTAAAAAGCGGTCTGACTTTATTTTGCTTTATATAATGCAAACAAAGTCAAAAATGCATTGTACTGTGTATGCAATCATTGCTTTTTATGGCAAAAAAAGGAAAAGCAAACTAATATATGGTTTTATATCCTAAATATGTAGATAAATACCCCTGGAACCCATTTATTGTTTAAGTACTGTACATAAAATGCTGGAAATGCTAACCACTGAAAAGTGACATGTGTTACACGTGCTGCATGTCCATGTAGACTTTTCCTCAAGTGGACATCTCCTATCTTTTGTTTAGCCCAATGAGAGAATAGATCTCCTGCTAATTGATTATAGTGCCTTCTTACTAATTTGTAAATGGTCAGAATACCCCCTTTGAAAAAAAATGTGTGGACTGGTGACCAAAACTGCACAGCATGCTCAAGATGAGGCCTTACAACAGCTCTATATAGTGCAGAATTCTGCTTTCCTCTCCCAGCTCTATGGTCCTTTTTATACATGAGTTTTACACAATAGTTTTATTGGTCTTAGTAAAGTTATTATTATTATTATTATTGTGGATTTATATAGCGCCAACATTTTCCATGGCGCTTTACAGTAGAATTAATATACATACATGAGTAGTGCAAATAATTTAAGTGCTGGTCCAGCAGCATTGAGTGTCGTAAGTTAAAGCATTAGTGTGGTACAATAGGATGGAGGGCCTTGTCCGAGAGCTGTAGTGCAGATTTCTATTAACTTACAACTACCGTAATTTATAGAAAGGACAGTTTTTATTAATTCTATTAATTTTCGGAGCTTGTAAAATGCATTTATAAAAATATTTTTAATTGAGTTCATACTTTAAAAACATAAGAATAATCATTATACACATTAGTCTGCCTGAATCAAACTGTCAATCTGCATTTATAATGTTCAAGATTAATGTATGGCTTTTTATTAGTAGTTACCCTTGCTGATTTGCATATTTCTTTACAAATAAATAATTCAGTGTCTGGAAAACTGAAAATGATTTGAGGTAGATTATAAACTCCTGTTTAGATTTATTAAATGGGTTTTATACATGAGTGATTATTCAGCCATCACCCATACATGGGATCATTGGATTGCTCAGTAACCCAACATGGTATGAAAATTCTGGAGCCGATTATTCCAAATCATTTAATCTAAAAGTCCATTTTGTGGGTAACATGCAAGTGTTTTTCTCAATTCAAAGACAAAAGATGTAACTTGGCATTTCACTTGTGTGTCTTTTTCCTTGTCTAATTGCTGTATTTTGTATGGTTAATCATTGGTTGACTTAATTTCTATGTCATGATTTTGTTAAATGTATACCATATCATTTTCAGATGCACTTGCTTGTCCTTAACTTGCAATAACTCATGCTGTATAATAAGCCACGGCCACCTGTCTTTTGTAAGGGATTAACCATCCATTATTATGCGTAACATGTACTTATCCCTAAATAATATGGATAAAACCTGGCAAGTCAGTTCTGTCTTATATTGCTATTTTTTTCTGATAAACCACAGTCTTTGTTCTTGTTCTTTTGTATAAAATGAATGGAATAAACAAAACCTTGCAGTTCTTTAGATTTAGTAGCTTTCCACGCACCATTAGACACAATAAAGGAAAATCTGGTTGAATACTTGAAGAAAAAGTTAAAAGTATCTTTCCTTTTAACCTTACAAAAGACAGTAAGGAAGGAGACTAAACTGACAGTCACAGTTGAAAGCATGGACAATTTTATACACAGTTATAAAGGTTTTGAACTTCTATCAGTTCTACCCACTGTACTGTGCAGCTTCATGGTATATCTTCTAGTTTACATGGAGCCATCTTTAAAATAGCAGAAGAGCCTTTGTAGATCCACTGAACAGTGCTGTTTGGTTTGTTTTGAATCAGCAAATAATACTTTGTTATTTAAATGTTTTTGAAAACTTTTCATTTCTAACAATACAGGACAGTATGCATGCATAAGAATAAATGCATGCAAACTATATAAACAAGACACAGATAAACAAAAATTATATATGAATAATAGATGGCCTGTTCATTGTAACACAATGAATTAAGTTTCTGATCTGAAGAGCTTACAATAAAAGTGGGTTGGTAATATACAGTACATTCACAAATAGGAGGGTAGAAAGTGCCATCTCTTATTATATTAAGGGAGGGAGATTAATATATATTATAAGAGATGGATAGAAGTCTTTACTGAACATAAAGGTCAACAACAAGAGAGACAAGTTCAAGGCAGGAGACTGTAAATTTGTGGTTTGTAGAATAGATCATTCTGTAAGAAACAAATTGTGCATTCATATGTGGGGATAAAATAGAGAAAAGGTTGTTTTAAACATAATTCTTTGCTTGACTGAAACTGAAGTTATAGTTTTTCTCTTAAAAGAAAGTGAGAGTTTTTGAACAACAGAGTAATAATTTGGAGGGGTGAGAGATAACAGGATGGGAGGCCAATTAGTGTAGGTTTTCTTCTGTTTTAAAGGAACAAGAACAAAGATTTTAGCAGCTGAGAGAACAATGCAAATAATGATTGAGGTGCTAACCCAAAAAAACTATGATGCTGCACGCTATATGAATTATGGGATAAAGAATTTTAATAATTGTAATAGTTTACAGGTCCTGTAAATACCAGATGCTGAATATAATACTGTGGTGGTGTCCCAAGGAAATATGTAACTTGAAATCTAATAATATTTAGAACATATTTTCTCCCACACCGAATCATATTTATAATGTGTCAAAAAAAACAATGTCACATACTAGAATGGGCTGACATCCCAGGAAAATGATTGGCATGTGTAGCATAATACATAATACAATACTGTTGGAAATGTAGTGAACCTTTAAATGGGTGAAAACATTTAGACATGATTATAGGAACTAGAATTGGGCAATTAATGGATCCTGATAAACATTAAAACTGCAATATACTGGATATAAGGATTAAATTCAAATAGACAATATGGAGCCCTCCTACAAATATACCGGGGTCATAGTCTGGATCCCACCAAGACTACAAAACATATTCCTTACAGAACACCTGAACAATATATAAATAACTGCCCCCAAATAAAGAATTAAAAGGGAATACAATATAATTTAAGACAGAATACAGTTTTATTCATAGACTCCTCACCCTTTAATACACCGACTATAAACACATCCACAGTGGCTGGCCAGCCTAAACATATTATACTTTAAATCACATTCACTGTAATACAATAAAAATTAGTAAAACCATAAAGATCTATCTTATATATAAAAATCCTGTATATAATGATTAAAATATAGTTGACTCTACAGCCTCTAGTCCTTTAAAATCGTGTGCCAGTTAGAACATTGTTATCAATCTCATCACTTCCCACAGAAGAGTTTCAGACAAGTATCGTCCCTTGGTAGGTTGGATTAAATTGTATCAGATCCTCTGTATACACAGTAGCATCTTACAGTGTGGGAATAAGTTTGTTAGCAACTTTGTTACAATGTATGATAAACTTTCAGATACTTATCGGACTCCACCTCCAATTGTCCCAGCCTCGGGTATAGAGTTCCCCTAGGTGTACAGGCTATTTGCGCTTCCTCTGTCTTTGGTTTGTGTAGAGCCGCTCTCTGTTTTCCCACCTCGCGGCAACTGACCCCAAGAACCTTACTTGAGCACTCTGCCATGTCTCCTGGTTTGGGGTATCCAAGGCCGCTTCACACAGGGGGTACTTGCTTCCCGGCGTACACGCTCCCGCTCGAATGACGTCACTGATACGGCCTGATGAAGTGATAAGGTGAAACGCGTTGCGATTGGAGGTAGAGTCCGATAAGTATCTGAAAGTTTATCATACATTGTAACAATAAGTTGCTAACAAACTTATTCCCACGCTGTAAGATGCTACTGTGTATACAGAGGATCTGATACAATTTAATCCAACCTACCAACGGAAGATACTTGTCTAAAACTCTTCTGTGGGAAGTGATGAGATTGATAACAATGTTCTAACTGACACACGAATTTGAAGGACTAGAGACTGTAGAGTCAACTATATTTTAATCATTATATACAGGGTTTTGTATGTGACTTAAAGTATAATATTTTTAGGCTAGGTAGCCACTGTGGATGTGTTTATAGTCGGTGTATTAAATGGTGGGGAGTCTATGAATAAAACTGTATTCCCTCTTAAATTACATTGTATTCCCTTTTAATTCTCTATTTGGGGGTAGCTATTTATATATTAAATTGGAATAGTACACGATAAATCCATGCCATACTATGTAATCTTGGGGTTAAATATATGGGTAAACAGGTCAATAAAAAAAGAATAGCTCATATGGGGGAGGGAGAAAGTGGCAGCATATTATTGGTTTGAAGAAAGGTTTTGTCGGCTTCAATGTTTGTATTTTTTAAGTATAAAAGTAGTGTTTTTTTAAAGAAGTGCTGCAAGTAACATAAACTGACGTAACATAAAGAGAGAAAAGTATAAAAGCCTCCATCTATGTTTGTCTGTCTACCTATCTCTCTCACACACACTGTGTTTATATACTGCCACTATGATATGCAGTTATGTATAATTTAGCAATACAAAGAATACCTACAAGAAAATAAGTAAAATTATACATTTGCTTGTGCATGTGTTTGAATGTGCTGACAGTTTAGCATCCATGTAAAGGGGCAGCAGCAACTGCTAGAAGGGTAGAAATGCGCATTCCAGCTCCTTAAGCACACACTGATTCGCTTCCTTTGAGAGTTACATTTATATTTATTAAGGGAAGTGTCCTGATGAAAATTTAGAGAAAAATAATTTGTAAAAAAAAGTCCTTCCCAAACCCCAAGAGCCCAATACTTACAAAGCTTAGATCTTCAATGCAGTGTTTTTTGCCCCCAACTTGTAATATAAAGCTGTTAAGTTCATGCTGAAGGTAGGCATCAGCAGTCAGATATTGGCCATGATGTCAGCCAACTTCTCATGCTCCCAGTGTTGAATAGTAACTCAAACTTAAAGGGTAGCTGTGGTCTAGAATTCTTCCAAACTAATAAGAATTATATAAAAAGCCTTCCATCATACCTTCAAAATTAACCCTGAATCACAACTCTAGATAAAATTTGTTAGAATTTATTGCTGGGAAGATTCAGCAATATAACTTCCTGCTTAAACAATTCCTGCTTTTAGCCATGCGACCAGCTTGTAGTCATGTGACCAGCCTCTGCCTGCATTAATAGGCTCCCCTTCTAAACTCTCAATTTTCTACCCAGGTACTTCCTGATTTCCCCAGCATTAAATCTTAACTGTGCATGCTTCTCTCCCAGGGCTGATGGGCGGGGCAGAGGCCAGGTGATGTCACTCAACCTACAGGAAGCAGGAAGTTTGAACATTCACCGAAATGTAATGTCTCACAGGCTCCAGCTAGAGATGTGATTGTCAACTCATTTTAATAGAAATACTGCCCCTGCATCAGGAGCACCTGAGTTCCCCTCCTCAGGAAAAAATGCCATGGAGATATAAAAAGAACCTACAGGGCAAACTACAAATAGAAAATAGTAACCTGTGAACCTATACATATAAAAATAAGCGCAATAGATAGAAAAAACAGGTAGTTTATTACTATATAAATCTATATCTACAATCTATAAATAAACATAGGCTGGCCCCAATAATCATAAAATACAATAAATATATTCTCAATTCCGAATTCTGGGGACTGGAATCAACATTATTCCATACAATGGGATAGTTAATTTGTGGAAATTACAGAGGTTGATGTGCACCTATTGGATGGCCAAATTACTTGGTCCAGGGGCACTTCAGGGTTTTGCTGCCTGAGCCAAACTTTGAATGGCGCCTTTGGTTATTTCCAGGCATGGCGTGAAGCCGCTGTGTTAGGGGTGTGGCTTTGACAGTGGGCTTGGATTTAGCATGGCTAAAATGTTACACATTTTGAACTTCCTATCACATAGCGATTTAAACAGTTCCTCAGGTCTATTAGCAATATGTAAATTACTATAAACAGATATTACATCTCAAACAGCTTGTGTTTCCACTACTATATTGCTCCTTTCAGGTTTTTGTTGCTCAAATCAAAACTATTATTTTACAGCCGTGCTATACATGTTGGTTCAACCTTACAATACATTAGAAATGCCATACTTTCTGTAGTATAAAGATTTAGCCAAAAGAGTTGTAAGCCTGCCCCCAATCAAGGTAGACTCTTCAGCAGGGCCCTAACCAAATTTCTACGAAAAACTGTGCATACCATTGATGGTATGAATGAAAGGATACATTGTTGCATGCCGAGGTGTATAGATTCCAAGAATATATATAGTTTAAACTGGAGCTGTTTCCAAGTTAGGAGGGTGTTTTAGTGTTAGGTTGTTTTTTTTACTGTTACTGCCATTTGACATTGGTCCCATTTGGGTTTGTCTGTAGCCATGTCTCTGGGTACCCCCATGACGTGGCATACCATTTATTCAGGAGAGGTTGGACTTATATTTCAAAAGCTTTTGATTTTTCTTTACAGTTTTTAGTTGTGAAAATCACATTTTGTCTCTGATTTTACAGTTGAGAGAAAAAAGGAAAATATGAAAAATAACTTACAATAGGATGAATAGCTGCATTGTAATCAAAACTTACCTCACTCCCAAAATCCTGTGGTATGTAGTATCTAAAAATATCTCACTTGTGGGGATATTTTAATTAATTTGGTAGAATTCTATGTTAACGTCAGAAGTGGTTATACATATCAATTTGGTTGTGTAATATTCTTGAAAATGCGGATTTAATTTGGGGGGGGTCTACTGTACAAAAACTGGATCAGGTACCTACATAAATCGGGATCGTACTCAGGAGTATCAGAGTTTTCAGAACAGTAACATTTTTGTGTGTAACCTTGAGATAACTGAATAAAAATGTGAAAAATCTATGAAAATTTGCAAATTTAATTTACATATTTTACCCACAAACCCAGTAAAATCTTGAGAAAAGTTCAAAATTCTGTTACAATGTTTAAGTACACTGTACTGAAAAAAAATCTATAATATTCCCTGTTTATGCAAGTTTCCTACTGTTAAGTTTAACTGAACCAATGTCTAAAATCCTGAAAATTCTTCTTGCACAGAACTAATGTTCAAACTGCAAATTGTCAAAAAAAATAAAATATTTTTAGTAGTTTGGACAACGAGATGTTTCATCCCCAAAATTGTTTGAAACTTCCCTATTCCATTAATTTTTATTAGCTGTTATAGACCTGCTACCTCTCTCTGCCCATTTTCTCTACCTAAGGACAATTAGTAAATAAAAAAAAAATAGATTTATTTTCAGGCTTGTGGCTAGCTTTAACGGTGTATTTAGAAGTTTGGAAGGGGCTTTATTATGCAACTCATGATGCTCTGTCCCAGCAGTTGGCAAGCTCCAAAAATAAACTTTGAGGCAGACCCCAAATGTGGTGATGTCGCAGCTCACAGTGCTAGCAGGAAAAACACCCGTCATACTGCTAAATTTGAATAGACTGCAGCTAGAAGTCAAGGAAGTGTGCCCTTTCCCCACCAGCACTAATTCTATACTTACCTACTCCATGTCCCCCACACCACAGAGCTAATTGAACGTACAGAGAGAGTATAGAGACCAGCACCAACAATAAGATGTACATTTACAGAGCTTTAGAAAATAGTGGAGGTAAGTATAATGATATTGGAGTTGGTGAAGGGAAGTAAAGATTTTAGGTGTGGTGGTGGGCATGTCCTTTTAACTTGCTGCAATAATTTAATTCCTAAATTGGGGTCAGTTTGCCCATTATTAGTAACTATATAATATATAATATATAATATTTTTAATATTATAATATTATTAGTATCTTATTTTAAAAGACAACATATCTGTTTATGCTGAGTTTTATACAGTTATTTCAATGGTCGCTTAGCTATTAACCACATCCACTAAACATGTAATTGCAAATCTCCACCAGTATGTTATGTAATTTGAATAATATAAGAATGTGTTCTATGTACATTACTGTTATGTACTAACATAAATATGAAGTAGCCATTTCGCAATGAAGATATATCTATCTAAATGTGTTTAAGAAGTACAGTGAGAGGACTTTACATTTCAGCTATAATTACTGTAGTAAGTTTGGGCTTTTCAGGGTATTTTGTTTGTAATTTATTTTAATGGTGGAAAGTTTTGCAGAAATTTTACAAAGAAAACATTTACATTGCAGAATTTGTTATTTTTAAATGACTGGAGGTTTTAATGGTCTCTACACCTAAAAATCACTGTACCCTATGTTAATTTAAATATCAGCTAGGGCTAGCCACACGCTCGTTTTTTTTGCGTGCGCTTGGTTGGATTGCGATTGCGATTGCGATTTTTCAAAATTATTGAAAACGCGGCAACGCAAAAAAAACCGCGGTTTTTCAATGCGTTTGCGTTTGCGTTTTGCGTTCTGCATTTTTAATCGCAACGCATGCGATTCCTTATTATGAAGAAATCGCAAGCGCAAACCAAAAAATCGCACATGAATACTGCGATTGCCGTTGCTGTTTGCGTTTGGTTATCAGTGGCCTAGCCTAATGATTTTTTTAAGACTGGGTACACATGGGCCAATATTTTGACAGCAGGTCACAAATGTCTTTAGTTATAGTTATAATGATTAGGGCACTGAAAGTGTATGTACCTATGTAGGGAGGTGCTAGACACAAAAAACACTAGGAAAAGAAGTGAGAGGAAAAGACCTGGTCTGCAACACTCTAACTAGAAAAGGCAAAGATCATATGTAAATTTAAAAATCCTTTATTGTGAAAAACAGGGATAAATTCATTAAAAAACACTTAAAATTCCCAGTATCCTCTATGAATATAATGAGTGTGAACACCAAACAACTGTGCAAAATGAGTATCAAGATTAGTAAACCTAAATCAGTCAGATAATAGTGTAATACAAGTCAATCTACACATGAGGGTAACCCTACTACGACCAAAATGAAAACACAGTGCAAGGAAGAGAAAGTGGGATAAAATCGGATCTAACTTCACATGATAGGACGCGTTCGCTCCGCTCTATCTCACGGGAGCTTTCTCAGCTACAGCCTATGCCGTTCTCCTCCCCTAAATAGGGTTGCCTTAGTGACATTTGTGGATTAAAATTTAATAAAATTTAAATAGCGTTGTCTTTAGTTGACATTTGTGGATTAAAAATTTGTCTTTGCTCCCTTTATCTATAAACAATAGTTACCGATGAATTTCTATTTACCATTTAAAGTGTATGGCCATGATGTTTCATATTGATTGGGGGAATAAAATCTTATAATTATATGGCTTACTGTAAGCAACTCTACTGCTTGTGATTACCTGCTATTTTTTTCTTTTTAAATAATTACAGTTTACGGCATTATTTTATTTATATTTAATATACAGTTAAGTTAAATATATCTGTCCAGATGAACGCTTTACCACTAGAGATGTTCGAAAATGTTGAGTTTCATTCCATTTTCTAATTTTTCCATTTCGGAATTTTCAAAAAATTCGATTTTCAAAAATCGTCTACTTTTGATTTTCGAATTTTGAAAATCGGCTACTTTCAATTTTCGGGGAAATTGTATTTTCGAAAATCGTACTTTTTGATTTTCGAAAATCGTCTACTTTCCATTTTCAAAAAATCAACTACTTTCGGTTTCGGAAATGTCTATTTTCGAAAATCGGCTACTTTCAATTCAGAAAATTGGCTACTTTCGATTTTCAATTTTCGAAAATCGGCTACTTTAAATTTTGAAAATCGTCTACGTTCAATTTTCGATAATCGGCTACTTCGATTTTTGATTAATAAAAAAATTCTAAAAATCTGGTTCTGTGACATTGGCGTTCCGAAAATTTTGTTGGGACTTTCGAAGCCTCAGATTCGATTCGAAACTGGGTTCTATTCGAAACCACATTACATCTATTTACCACAAGTATCAAATAAAGGCAATAAAATTACTTATGAAGCATAAATGTTCAACTGCTGCCAACTCAGAGAGGTAGAAACATGCCGCAACTGCAGCCAAAGGAAATTAAGATTAACAACAAAAAAAATAATCGTGTTATAGATAAAAGCTTTTCTTTTTTTCAAGTTATAAATATAGTATTTATATATTTATGAACTCCATAGTTGAATGTAATGGGCATTGCTCCTTCTGTATGGTTTAACTAACACTTGGAGCAAAACAACAACCAGAAAGTCAACGCGTGTAACATTTTACTTGAAATTTCTAGTATTTTGTTTAGCATTTCATTTAATTTTAAATTAGTTATTGGGTCTATATTGGTTTCTCATGCAATGATTTATACAATGTTTCAGTTAGTATTAAAAAATCTATAATATGCTGTATTGTGTTTTGTGGTTTCTCAGAATCTACTAACATTATCTGCAAATTCTCTTATTATTATTGTGGATTTATATAGCGCCAACATCCAAAAGTTAAGTAAGTGTAAATAAAGCATGGTTACTTACTGTAGATGACTCAAGCACCTGTGAAATGCTCAGTGCAATACGTACGAATCACCAAAACTTAAATAAATCGAATTTCTGCAAGTATATTCAAGGATACTTTTAAAGGACCATTGAAACCCTCCAAAATAGCCCCCAATATGCGGTAACCTCAAAAGTAGCCTCGTTTACAGTAACACTGAGAGGCAGCTTTTGAGGGTTACCAAAATTAGCCTTGTATTCAGTAACCCTCAAAACAACTCCGTACTTTCGAGGGTTATTGAAAATACGGAAAGTTCCACAATCTAAAAGTTCTAGATAAGAATTTGGATCTGGGAGTTCCAATTCAGACCCAGATTCCATCTCTACTTCCCCCACCTAAAGATTAGAGATCGGATCTGGGTCGGCTCGGACCCGAATCCGACATGGAGCCCTCGGTTCCGAATCCTAATGATCGTCTGAATCCGGGTGGGACCGTCGGTTTTCGGGACTTCGGAGCCTATTTTCTATAATTATCAAATGTTCGAGGATTATGGAAAATAGCCTAGAACGTTTGATAATCTTCGAAAATACGACCGGAAACTCGAAAGTTGTCTCCGATCGATATTTTCAAGGTTTACCGAACATTCAAGGCAATTTTCAATAATCCCGAAAATAGAAGTCTAAGTATAGTTTATTTGCTATGCTATTAGGCAGTTCCCTATACACATTGCCGATTCTATCAAATCCAACAATTTTGTCTTTTATTGGCTATGTTTGTGCTAGAGTTTTGACTACAATCTGGTTTTGAGTAGAAAATATTTGAATTATTATTTACAATTTGCTACCCTTTAAAGGAACTTTTCACCCAAATAAAGCTTTAACCTTAATTCTATAGCAGAAATAGTTATTAAATAGCACTTATTCTTGTCTTTTTATTTACTCTGAAGAAGGTGTGAGCTTAACATACTGTACATTTTCAATGTTATGTTTATTTGTACAGTATATGTTCAGCTTATGTTAACTGGCTCATATAGATGCTTAAAGGGCAAGTCCAGCCCTGAAATGAAAATTTACATACATGTAAATCACCCCCCCCCCAAAAAAAAAACCCTTAATTGTAATAGTTTGCAATGTGAATTATATAAGTCTAACCTGAAATCTTGGACATGTCTTTTTACCTGTTTTGCTTCCTGGTTTTCCAGTTAACAAATGTCAGTTATGGATTTGACAGTGTACATCACAGCCAATGACTGAATGTTAATTCTCTCATACTGTCTCTTCTGAGCATGCCCAGGCTCAGTACAGGCTCAGTACAGGTTTCTAAATTGCTCAGTTTCCATGAGGCCTCCAGTAGCATAGCAGATACAGTAATGAATTCATAGGACAAAGTATGATATATCAACATATTTTAAAGATGCCATTCTATCTAAAAGATATCTTATGAGGGTGGGAGTTGCCCTTTAAATGTACAGATCCCAACCACAATTTAAATACAGCTGAATTTATTTTAAATTCCTCATGTTGCAGATAGGTCTTTGCACTTTTAACTACTGACTTCTATACCAAGAAAAATTGTAAAATCTGTGTATCTTGTGCCAGCAAAAGCAATATAAAAAAGGCAAAATTGAATATTATGTGAAAGTGCAGAGTAACGTTTTGATTACTGAATTTTTTTTTGCTGTTTTTTAATGGATTTTATTGGAATAAATATTAACATCTTGCTTTCAGAGCCCAATATCACTTTTCCTTTATTAAAAGACAATATCTGGAATTTTATTATAATTAATGGAAATGTAATAGTTTGTATCAATATCATTTTAATTTGCAACTTAGATACATATTTTCAAATTTAAAAAATTAAATTTCTTTGCTGCTAGGCTTTGTAAAATCTTCAATTTTAGATAGGAAATACTTAAGATAGGTTAAGCAGATTGAAGATAGCCTTGGAATTGTGACTGAAAGCAGACTTTTCCAAGGAGCTCAATGCAATTACCAATATTCCTGATAATAGTAACATTTCAATTTCTGTAAAAGTTGAGCTTTATGTAAATTTTAAAAGGGCAAAGTTATATCTTAAAAAGTTCTCATTGTGCATCTACGTGAGAAAGTTAAGGGAATTCGCCAACAACATAAGTGAGAAAAGTTCATCAGATGATATATCCTTCTGCCTCTGGTGTGACATTAAACATATTTAATCCCTCAGGCACAATTAGGCACAAATTCTTATTAATCTTGGCACTAAGATCAGGCTTGAAGCAATTAATTTAATTATAAACCCAGGTGGGTTAAAGAATGTATTGTGTTCAAAACTAGTGACATACCGGTCTTAATATTTACATAATTTTACAAATGTAATCTGTTTTCAGACAGATTAAAGAGTTTATTGTTGTATATATATATTGATTTCAGCAATTTCAGCAGTAATGATTTCAGATTTTGTATTCTCTATTTGTTGGTTTGTAAGACAGTGCACACTGGACGTCTTGGACTTATTATATATATATTATATATATATGAGAGAGAGAGAGAGAGAGACAGACAGACAGAGACACAGGGGAGGCTAAATCCCTTAAGGATACTCTGCTTTATACAACACCTAGGCCTAGGTTTATTTCTTATACATTCTGGGTCTCTTATCCACTTCAGGAGGGCACCTGGTCTGTGGTTGCAGTTAGGCAGCATGAGAATGCTCTGTAGCCTGGGGAGCAAGTTGTTTATGTCTGCTGGAGCTTAGGTCGGCGTTATATTAATATTCAGTGACTGAATTATTTTCTTTGTTTGTGTCGGGATTTTTGCTAGGTTTATTGTTTTCTGTTATTTTAAAGAAGAGACTATGGTTAACACATTTTGTAAACTTGAATCAGCACCTAATAAGCCACCACTGTTAAGGAGCCACTGAATTTGACACTCTGTGCTTGAAAACCAAAAAGCGGTAGTGACATCACAACCCAAAGTAATGTTGGTACCACGTGGAACTCTTGGAAGGAAATTCCGGCCTCATTTTAGAACGTAATGCGAACCAGATACGCTGAGAAACTGCTGATTGGGAATCCCAAGTGCTGTGGCGTCGGACTGCCTTATCTATTCGGTCTGAGGGATTGAGGAAGAAGTGTAATGGACATCAGCAGATGGTGCCGTGATATGGCGATGTATGGTGCATATCGACATATATCCTAATTACAACTTTTCAAAAGGTCTTGTGTTTTTACACCTGTTTATATACAGTATGGTAACAGTTTAAATCCATTATTCTTTGTCTGGATCCAGTTCTGAGGACTGTATACACAGATACTACACATCCACTTTTGCCAGCTAAGACATTTTCGACTTACTAATACAGTTGGGACTTTATATGAGCTTTTATTATATTTATATATCTATGAGATTTATTTATTTCCCTATGAGATATCTATTTTGTTAGAAGGGATATTATATGGGTATATATTATAGATATATATTATTATATATTTATTATATATATATAGATATATATATATATATATATAATATATATATATATATATTTTATATATAAAATATATTATATAATATATATAATATATATATATATATATACCCATATAATATCCCTTCTAAACATAGATATCTCATAGGGAAAATAAATAAATCTCAATGATATTAAATATATAAAAGCTCATATAAAGTCTCAATCATTGGTTGTGATGTCAGCAGTCACAACCTTGATTGACTGCAGGGAGGGAGGAACCAGCTTATTCTGTCAGAAGGGAGGCAATAATTATACTAAATAACTGGTTAATAATACATCTAATTATGTGCTGAATATATCAGTTGGGGTTGGGGAAAGGCCTCTTACAGGGAATGCTAGGGAAATGGGGACATTGGGTGCTCACCCTAAAGCTCTTTGAGCCGTCTGATTAATGATTCAGGTTACTGCCATATGATTGGACCATGTTAATGTGAGTCACCAATCAGTTCCCAGAGCTCCAGGGGCAGTATCCACTTGGTTTTCCTTAATGTGTGCAGGAGTCTTTACTCTGAGTTGTCTATGTGCTTGCATTTTTGCACTGTAGCTCTTAGTTATTTGATTCTCCCCGACTCAATACTCTCATCATTATGAAGGTCTCACATCATCTCTGTGCTTGTATTTTATTTTTAAGTCCTATTACACTGCAGATAGTACAAATAGCAACCTGTGAACCTATACATATGAAAAATAAACGCAATAGATAGAAAAAACAGGTACTTTATTACAATATAAATCTATATCTACGATCTATAAATAAACATAGGCTGGCCAGACCCAATAATCATAAAATACAAAAAATATGTATATACCCATATAATATCCCTTCTAACAAAATAGATATCTCATAGGGAAAATAAATAAATCTCAATAGATATATAAATATAATAAAAGCTCATATAAAGTCCCAACTGTATTAAGTAAGTCGAAAATGTCTTAGCTGGCAAAAGTGGATGTGTAGTATCTGTGTATACAGTCCTCAGAACTGGATCCAGACAAAGAATAATGGATTTAAACTGTTACCATACTGTATATAAACAGGTGTAAAAACACAGAGACCTTTTGAAAAGTTGTAATTAGGATATATGTCGATATGCACCATACATCGCCATATCACGGCACCATCTGCTGATGTCCATTACACTTCTTCCTCAATCCCTCAGACCGAATAGATAAGGCAGTCCGACGCCACAGCACTTGGGATTCCCAATCAGCAGTTTCTCAGCGTATCTGGTTCGCATTAACGTTCTAAAATGAGGCCGGAATTTCCTTCCAAGAGTTCCACGTGGTACCAACATTACTTTTGGGTTGTGATGTCACTACCGCATTTTTGGTTTTCAAGCACAGAGGTCAAATTCAGTGGCTCCTTAACAGTGGTGGCTTATTAGGTGCTGATTCAAGTTTACAAAATGTGTTAACCATAGTCTCTTCTTTAAAATAACAGAAAACAATAAACCTAGCAAAAATCCCGACACAAACAAAGAAAATAATTCAGTCACTGAATATTAATATAACGCCGACCTAAGCTCCAGCAGACATAAACAACTTGCTCCCCAGGCTACAGAGCATTCTCATGCTGCCTAACTGCAACCACAGACCAGGTGCCCTCCTGAAGTGGATAAGAGACTCCAGAATGTATAAGAAATAAACCTAGGCCTAGGTGTTGTATAAAGCAGAGTATCCTTAAGGGATTTAGCCTCCCCTGTGTCTCTGTCTGTCTGTCTCTCTCTCTCTCTCTCTCTATATATATATATATATATATACATACGTCCAGACGTCCAGTGTGCACTGTCTTACAAACCAACAAATAGAGAATACAAAATCTGAAATCATTACTGCTGAAATTGCTGAAATCAATATATATATACAACAATTAAACTCTTTAATCTGTCTGAAAACAGATTACATTTGTAAAATTATGTAAATATTATTAAGACCGGTATAGTCACTAGTTTTGAAGGCACAATACATTCTTTAACCCACCTGGGTTTATAAATTAAATTAATTGCTTCAAGCCTGATCTTAGTGCCAAGATTAATTAGAATTTGTGCCTAATTGTGCCTGAGGGATTAAAATATGTTTTAATGTCACACCAGAGGCAGAATGATATATCATCTGAATGAACTTTTCTCACTTATGTTGTTGGCGAATTCCCTTAAGCTTTCTCACGTAGATGCACAAATGAGACTTTTTAAGATATAACTTTGCCCTTTTAAAATTTACATAAAGCTCAACTTTTACAGAAATTGAAATGTTACTATTATCAGGATAATTGGTAATTGCATTCAGCTCCTTGGAAAAGTCTGCTTTCAGTCACAATTCCAAGGCTATCTTCAATCTGCTTAACCTATCTTAAGTATTTCCTATCTAAAATTGAAGATTTTACAAAGCCTAGCAGCAAAGAAATTTAATTTTTTAAATTTGAAAAATATGTATGCTAAGTTGCAAATTAAAATGATATTGATACAAACTATTACATTTCCATTAATTATAATAAAATTCCAGATATTGTCTTTTAATAAAGGAAAAGTGATATTGGGCTCTGAAAGCAAGATGTTAATATTTTATTCCAATAAAATCCATTAAAAAAACAGCAAAAAAAAATTCAGTAATCAAAACGTTACTCTGCACTTTCACATAATATTCAATTTTGCCTTTTTTATATTGCTTTTGCTGGCACAAGATACACAGATTTTACAATTTTTCTTGGTATAGAAGTCAGTAAGTTAAAAGTGCAGAAGACCTATCTGCAACAATGAGGAATTTAAAAATAAATTCAGCTGTATTTAAATTGTGGTTGGGAATCTGTACATTTAAAGGGCAACTCCACCCTCATAAGAATATCTTTTAGATAGAATGGCATCTTTAAAATATGTTGATATATCATACTTTGTCCTATGAATTCATTACTGTATGTCTGCTATGCTACTGGAGGCCTCATGGAAACTGAGCAATTTAGAAACCTGTACTGAGCCTGTACTGAGCCTGGGCATGCTCAGAAGAGACAGATAGAGGATTAACATTCAGTCATTGGCTGTGATGTCAACTGTCAAATCCATAACTGACAGTTGTTAACTGGAAGAACCAGGAAGCAGAAACAGGGTAAAAAGGACATGTCCAAGATTTCAGGTTAGACTTATATAATTCACATTGCAAACTATTACCATTAAGGGTTTTTTTTTGGGGGGGGGGGTGATTTACATGTATGTAAATTTTCATTTCAGGGCTGGACTTGCCCTTTAAGCATCTATATGAGCCAGTTAACATAAGCTGAACATATACTGTACAAATAAACATAACATTGAAAATGTACAGTATGTTAAGCTCACACCTTCTTCAGAGTAAATAAAAAGACAAGAATAAGTGCTATTTAATAACTATTTCTGCTATAGAATTAAGGTTAAAGCTATTATTTGGGTGAAAAGTTCCTTTAAAGGGTAGCAAATTGTAAATAAAATATTCAAATATTTTCTACTCAAAACCAGATTGTAGTCAAAACTCTAGCACAAACATAGCCAATAAAAGACAAAATATGTTGGATTTGATAGAATCGGCAATGTGTATAGGGAAGACTGCCTAATAGCATAGCAAATAAACTATACTTAGACTTCTATTTTCGAGGATTATTGAAAATTGCCTTGAATGTTCGGTAAACCTTGAAAATATACGATCGGAGACAACTTTCGAGTTTCCGGTCGTATTTTCGAAGATTATCAAACGTTCTAGGCTATTTTCCATAATCCTCGAACATTTGATAATTATAGAAAATAGGCTCCGAAGTCCCGAAAATCCGGACGGTCCACCCGGATTCAGACGGATCATTAGGATTTCGGAACCGAGGGGCTCCATGTCGGATTCGGGTCCGAGCCGGACCCAGATCCGATCTCTAATCTTTAGGTGGGGGAAGTAGAGATGGAATCTGGGTCTGAATTGGAACTCCCAGATCCCAAATTCTTATCTGAACTTTTAGATTGTGGAACTTTCCGTATTTTCAATAACCCTCGAAAGTACGGAGTTGTTTTGAGGGTTACTGAATATACAAGGCTAATTTTGGTAACCCTCAAAAGCTGCCTCTCTAGTGTTACTGTAAATACGAGGCTACTTTTGAGGGTTACCGCATATTGGGGGCTATTTTTGAGGGTTTCAATGGTCCTTTAAAAGTATCCTTGAATATACTTGCAGAAATTCGATTTATTTAAGTTTTGGTGATTCGTACGTATTGCACTGAGCATTTCACAGGTGCTTGAGTCATCTACAGTAAGTAACCATGCTTTATTTACACTTACTTAACTTTTGGATGTTGGCGCTATATAAATCCACAATAATAATAAGAAGAATTTGCAGATAATGTTAGTAGATTCTGAGGAAACACAAAACACAATACAGCATATTATAGATTTTTTAATACTAACTGAGAAACATTGTATAAATCATTGCATGAGAAACCAATATAGACCCAATAACTAATTTAAAATTAAATAGAAATGCTAATTACAAAATACTAGAAATTTCAAGTAAAATGTTACAGCGTTGACTTTCTGGTTGTTGTTTTGCTCCAAGTGTTAGTTAAACCATACAGAAGGAGCAATGCCCATTACATTCAACTATGGAGTTCATAAATATATAAATACTATATTTAGTAACTTGAAAAAAAGAAAAGCTTTTATCTATAACACGATTATTTTTTTTGTTGTTAATCTTAATTTCCTTTGGCTGCAGTTGCTGCATGTTCTACCTCTCTGAGTTGGCAGCAGTTGAACATTTATGCTTCATAAGTAATTTTATTGCCTTTATTTGGATACTTGTGGTAAATAGAGATGTAATGTGGGTTCGAATAGAACCCAGTTTCGAATCGAATCTGAGGCTTTCGAAAGTCCCAACAAAATTTTCGGAACGCCCGAATGTCACAGAACCAGATTTTTAGAATTTTTTTATTAATCAAAAATCGAAAGTAGCCGATTATCGAAAATTGAACGTAGACGATTTTCAAAAATTTAAAGTAGCCGATTTTCGAAAATTGAAAATCGAAAGTAGCCAATTTTCGAAAATTGAAAGTAGCCGATTTTCGAAAATAGACGATTTCCGAAAACCGAAAGTAGTTGATTTTTTGAAAATGGAAAGTAGACGATTTTCGAAAATCAAAAGTAGACGATTTTCGAAAATAGACAATTTCCCGAAAATTGAAAGTAGCCGATTTTCAAAATTCGAAAATCAAAAGTAGACGATTTTTGAAAATCGAAATTTTTGAAAATTCGAAAATGGAAAAATTAGAAAATGGAATGAAACTCAACAGTTTCGAACATCTCTAGTGGTAAAGCGTTCATCTGGACAGATATATTTAACTTAACTGTATATTAAATATAAATAAAATAATGCCGTAAACTGTAATTATTTAAAAAGAAAAAAATAGCAGGTAATCACAAGCAGTAGAGTTAGCTTACAGTAAGCCATATAATTATAAGATTTTATTCCCCCAATCAATATGAAACTCATTGCCATACACTTTAAATGGTATAATAGAAATTATCATCGGTAACTATTGTTTATAGATAAAGGGGAGCAAAGACAAATTTTTAATCCACAAATGTCAACTAAAGACAACGCTATTTATAAATTTTATTAAATTTTTAATCCACAAATGTCAACTAAAGGCAACCCTATTTAGGGGGAGGAGAGACAGGCATAGGCTGTAGCTGAGAAAGCTCCCGTGAGATAGAGGCGGAGCGAAACGCGTCCTATCATGTGAAGTTAGGATCCGATTTTATCCCACTTTCTCTTCCTTGCACTGTGTTTTCATTTTGGTCGTAAGTAGGGTTACCCTCATGATGTAGATTGACTTGTATTACAGCTATTATCTGACTGATTTAGGTTTACTAATCTTGATACTCATTTTGCACAGTTGTTTGGTGTTCACACTCATTATATTCATAGAGGATACTGGGAATTTTTTAAGTGTTTTTAATGAATTTATCCCTGTTTTTCACAATAAAGGATTTTTAAATTTACATATGATCTTTGCCTTTTTCTAGTTAGAGTGTTGCAGACCAGGTCTTTTCCTCTCACTTCTTTTTCCTAGTGTTTTTCTGTGTCTAGCACCTCCCTACATAGGTACATACACTTTCAGTGCCCTAATCATTATAACTATAACTAAAGACATTTTGACCTGACTGGTCAAAATATTGGCCCATGTGTACCCAGTCTTAAAAAAATCTATTAGGGCTAGGCCACACTGAAACGCAAACGCAAACGCAAACGCAATCGCACGCGATTTCATGTGCGATTTTTTTGCGTTTGCGCTTGCGATTTCTTCAATAAGTATAGGAAATCGCATGCGATTGCGATTAAAAATGCAGAACGCAAAACGCAAACGCAAACGCATTGAAAAACGCGCGGTTTTTTTGCGTTGCCGCGTTTTCAATAATTTTGAAAAATCGCAAGCGCAATCGCAATCGCAAACGCAAGCGCAAACGCAAAAAAAACGCAGCAGTGTGGCCTAGCCCTAAGGCTGATATTTAAATTAACATAGGGTTGACAGTGATTTTTAGGTGTAGAGACCATTAAAACCCAACTCCAGTCATTTAAAAAATAACAAATTTCTGCAATGTAAAATGTTTTTTCTTTGTAAAATTTCTGCAAAACTTTTCCACCATTAAAATAAATTACAACAAAATACCCTGAAAAGCCCAAACTTACTACAGTAAGTATAGCTGAAATGTAAAGGTCCTCTACTGTACTTCTTAAACACATTTAGATAGATATATCTTCATTGCGAAATGGCTACTTCATATTTATGTTAGTACATAACAGTAATGTACATAGAACACATTCTTTATAATTATTCAAATTACATAAACATACTGGTGGAGATTTGCAATTACATGTTTAGTGGATGTGGTTAATAGCTAAGCGACCATTGAAATATACTGTATAAAACTCAGCATAAACAGATATGTTGTCTTTTAAAAAAATATAGATGCTTTGTTACTAATAATATTGGGCAAACTGACCCCTAATTTAGGAATTAAATTATTGCAGCAAAGTTAAAAGGACATGCCCACCCACCACACTAAAATCTTTACTTCCCTTCACCAAACTCCAATATCATTATACTTACCTCCACATATTTTCTAAAGCTCTGTAAATGTACATCTTATTGTTGGTGCTGGTCTCTACTCCTCTGTACGTTCAATTAGCTCTGTGGTGTGGGGGGACATGGAGTAGGTAAGTATAGAATTTAGTGCTGGGTGGGGAAAGGGCACACTTCCTTGACTTCTAGCTGCAGTCTATTCAAAATTATAGCAGTATGACGGGTGTTTTTTCCTGCTAGCACTGTGAGCTGCGACATCACCAGCATTTGGGGTCTGCCTCAAAGTTTATTTTTGGAGCTTGCCAACTGCTGGGACAGAGCATCATGAGTTGCATAATAAAGCCCACTTCCAAACTTCTAAATAACCGTTAAAGCTAGCCACAAGCCTGAAAATAAATCTATTTTTTTTTTATTTACTAATGTGTCCTTAGGTAGAAGAATGGGCAGAGAGAGGTAGCAGGTCTATAACTAGCTTAAAAAATTAATGGAATAGGGAAGTTTCAAACATATTTTGGGGATGAAACATCTCGTTGTCCAAACTACTAAAAATATTTTATTTTTTTTTGACAATTTGCAGTTTGAACATTAGTTCTGTGCAAGAAGAATTTTCAGGATTTTAGACACATTTGGTTCAGTTAAACTTAACAGTAAGGAAACTTGCAGTAAACAGGGAATATTATAGATTTTTTTTCAGTACAAAGTGTACTTTAACATTGTAACAGAATTTTGTAACTTTTCTCAAGATTTTACTGGGTTTGTGGGTAAAATATGTAAAAAGTTAAATTTGCAAATTTTCATAGATTTTTCACATTTTTATTCAGTTATCTCAAGGTTACACACAAAAATGTTACTGTTTCTGAAAACTCTGATACTCCTGAGTACGATACCCGATTTATGTAGGTACCTGATCCAGTTTTATGTACAGTAGACCCCCCCCCAAATTAAATCCGCATTTTCAAGAATATTACACCAAATTGATATGTATAACCACTTCTGACGGTTAACATAGAATATCTACCAAATTAATTAAAATATCCCCACAAGTGAGATATTTTTAGATACTACATACCAGCAGGATTTTGGGAGTGAGGTAAGTTTTGATTACAATGCAGCTATTCATCCTATTGTAAGTTATTTTATCATATTTTCCTTTTTTCTCTCAACTGTAAAATCAGAGACAAAATGTGATTTTCAACTAAAAACTGTAAAGGAAAAATCAAAAGCTTTTGAAATATAAGTCCAACCTCTCCTGAATAAAATGGTATGCCACGTTCATGGGGGTACCCAGAGACATGGCTACAGACAAACCCAAAGTGGGACCAATGTCAAATGGCAGTAACAGTAAAAAAACACCTAACACTAAACACCTCCCTAACTTGGAAACAGCTCCAGTTTAAACTATATATATTCTTGGAATCTATACACCTCTGGCTATGCAACAATGTAATCCTTTCATTCATACCATCAATGGTATGCACAGTTTTTCGTAGAAATTTGGTTAGGGCCCTGCTGAAAGAGTCTACCTTGATGTGGGGGCAGGCTTACAACTCTTTTGGCCAAAATCTTTTATACTACAGAAAGTATGGCATTTCTAATGTATTGTAACGGTTGAACCAACATGTATAGCACTGGCTGTAAAATAAATAGTTTTGATTTGAGCAACAAAAACCTGAAAGGAGCAATATAGTAGTGGAAACACAAGCTGTTTGAGATGTAATATCTGTTTATAGTAATTTACACTATTGCTAATAGACTGTCTGAGGAACTGTTTAAATGCCTATGTGATAGGAAGTTCAAAATTGTAACATTTTAGCCATGCTAAATCCAAGCCCACTGTCAAAGCCACACCCACTTTAACACAGCGGCTTCACGCCATGCCTGGAAATAACCAAAGGCGACATTCAAAAGTTTGGCTCAGGCAGCAAAAACCCTAGAAGTGCCCCTGGACCAAGTAATATTGGCCATCCAATAGGTGACATCAACCTCTGTAAGATTCCACAAATTAACTACTCCATTGTATGGAATAATGTTGATTCCAGTCCCCAGAATTTCAGATTGAGTCCAAAGTCTAACCATGATTGAGAGTAGTGCACATCCTCTAAAGATTGCTTTAGCTCCCTCACATCTCAGGATTACCTTTCAAAGCAAGGCAAGATCTTGGACAAACCAAACCAACATTTTCTGGAGGTGAGGGGCATGGCCTGGCATGGCTTAGTAGGACGCATGCCTGAGTAGCTCACCTGCAATTATCCGGGCCAAAATCCTGAAGGGGGAAAACTAAAAAATTACCCACCAACAACTCCTAATAACCCCTAGAGGCAGCAGAACCCCCCTCACCCTGAACCGGGTACATACCACACCAGCCAAAATCCCCATGGCCTGTACACTAGGCCCCACAAGCGTACCGGAGTGGTACATGCCCGACATTCACGGGCCCAGAGGTTCCAGGACCATACCTTTAACGCTGATAGTGGCCGACAGACCCAGGAGAAGGAGCCCTGAGCGGAGGAGCTTCCCAACCAGCATTACTGGGGCCTTACAGAAGGCCTCCAAGACACTGGCCTCTACTCCAAAGGCGTGGAGGAAAACCGTGGACAGGAGCGCCCCATCACCCTAGAGCACAGAGGTAGGAGGCAAGAGCCAAAGGGTAACCCCCACACTCACCTGACCATAGGGCCACCCAGTTGAATTGAGCAGGCACACCCTGGGCACCTAACTGACAGCTAGGCCCCTGAGAAAAGCCTCAAAGCTGCACAGTGCAGGGCAGCTGACCTGTACTGCCACAGACTTTAGTAGGGAAAGAGACATTGGTAAATAACCTTGCAGGCAGACCCTGGGCCCCCACTGCAGGACCAACTCAATATAAAAGCCAATACACCCTGCACTCACTGAAGCAAACCCCTACTGCCCTAACTGATAACACCAGCCCCTGATCTGCAGATACCCAAATTCCCAGATCACCTCAACTGGCACAAAAGGCCAAACTAGGCTCCCACCTAAGAATATACAATAAGGACAATCAACTAACAACCCAGCATGGTCCCAAACAGAGACAGCTCCGGCAATATTCATCTCACTACCAGACACCACCGCTTGACAAAAGCTAACAATCAAGTTACTCCTCAAAATCTCTCATAAAAGAGACACTGTATAAAACCTCTGTAAAACAACACCCTGATCTACCTATACCATAAACTGGAACACAGCTACGATATCTCCCCCCAAAACAGCCCTAGACACATCTGGAAGGCTCTATAGGTTCCGGTGCCTGATGTAAAAAACGAAGAAGAACACGTTATAGACCCAAACGACCCAACTACACCGACACCATACAATCAAAGGTGGTGGCCAAACTCTTAGAGACGATTGCTACCTGCCAGACAACACTGTCAACTAAACTGGAAGAGGTCAAAGTTGATATCTCCCTGGTCAGGCAGGACCTTTACAACTTACGCAACAGAATCACAGAAACCGAGCAACGCATAAGGACGGTGGAGGACAGGGTCTCCCCCATGCAACATATGATAGAGACCCAACAGGCCACAATAAACGCCATACACCAGTGACAAGAAGACCTAGAAAACAGGCACAGGCAAAACAATATCAGACTGGTGGGGCTCCCGGAAAGGGTGGAAGGCTCAGTCCCACCCGGATTCCTGAAAGACCTACTAATCACTACATGATTATAGCTTCTCCCACACATTTGTGGTGGAACGCACACACAGAATACCAACAACCCCCCCGCCCCCCCAGGGCCCCCACAAGAACATTCATTGCAAAATTGCTCAACTTCCGTGACACCATACTCCGGTTAACCAGGGAACAGGGCAACATTCCATACCAAAACACCTTGATCTCACTGTACCCAGACTTCTCCCTGGAAATACAAAAGCAATGCGCAAAGTTTACAGATGTAAAACGCAGATTGTGCTCCACCAATTTGAAATACGCTATGCTATATCCAACCCGCCTCCGAGTCACAAAAGGGGACAAAGTACACTTCTTTACATCAGCCACAGAAGCCTCAGCATGGCTGGACTCCAACCAGGACCGCACAGGAGGCACCTCCCAAGAAGGATACCTACCTACACGGGACTTACAACAACGCTGCACAACTCACCAAACTGGTAAGGCCGCACTTTACAATCAGATAAAATACACGGCCTCACACATTACAATGGCAACAAATATGATGGGCAGACTCTGCCTAAGGACCCCTACAAATAATGACAACTATAAACTATATAAACTAACTATAAAAAGACAGCTGGACGAAAGTTACTTGTTTATCTGTTTTAGTTCAGGGAACAATGCTTGCACTAGTTCTACAGTTCAATGCCAGGAGTTGGGATAAGTTTACTGCTACCCATGCAAAAATGTACTATGATATGTATAAAAAACATTGTGCTGATGTATGTTTAAATCACCCTTTCCCCCCCCCCATTTTTTTCCCCTCCAAGATTACAATGATATATGCAAAAGTGTCCTCCTCCCGGTCTGGCCTGGCCCGGCCCACTGGCTCGATAATTCAAACAACAACAAACTACGTTCAGGGTCTTAGCATGGAACGTTAGAGGGCTCGAAAATAAGACTAAACGATCAACAATTTTACAATATCGCAAGAAAATAAAAGTGAACATAATAGTCCTCCTAGAGACACACCTGGAAGGCCAACAACAAACTGCACTTAAAAGACCCTGGGTGGGTTGGGCATATCACGCCCAATTCACATCCTCCTCTAGAGGAGTAGCGGTATTAGTAACCAAACCCACACAGTTTGAGCTTGTGGAGCTAAGGCTTGACTGGTCAGGTACTTTCGTGTTTTTAAATGTTAAAATACAAAATGTCCCCCTATTTTTACTTGCCTCTTACATCCCCCCACCATTCACAATGTCCTCACTTAAAACAGGTCTACAGTTCCTAGCTGAATACCCAGGGATACCAGCTATATGGTAAGGAGATTTCAACACAACTCTAAACATTTGCCAAGACAGACTGCACCCTACAGGCTGGCAACCCCCCAGGAACCCTGAAACTAGATTTGCAAAACTTATGCAAAATATAAATATAACTGACGCTTGGCGTCAGAATACTCCTGCTTCTCAGCCTCATATAACACGATGTCCAGAATAGACGTGATATTTATACACGCATCACTAATTCCCCACCTACCCCAGGCAGAATATGCTCCAAGAATACTCTCAGACCATGCTCCTTGCTAGACTGAACTAACATGGGCAGAAAACCCTCCTCCACGACCGTGGAGACTCAATCCTTTCTGTTTAACCTTACTCTCAGAAGGACCCGATCTAGCAAAAGAATGGGACTTATTTTTTCACATCAGCAACCAATCTGCTAACCCGATTCAGGTATGGGAAGCTTTCAAACTACATGCCCGTATGACCCTCACTTCCAACATAAATAAAATCAAGCAAATCTAGCAAAAACCAAGAAACAGCTATTTTTTTAGAACACAGAGACTATATGAACATGGTGAAAAATGTGGTAAACTACTTGCATATCTGGCTAACAACGAACACAAACCCCCCATACTCATCACACTGAAGACCCAGGTGGGACAACTCCATACTAACCCAGAAGAAGTAGCGGACTACCTCCTAGAGTATTACAAAAACCTGTTTTCCACCCAAACACAACACACACCTGAAGAGCTTAAGACCTTTATTCAACAAACCCCCTTACCATATCTTCAACAAGATAGTCGTAACTTACTAGAAGAACCATTACTAGAAGAACCATTACCAAAATGGAAATCAGAAACACGCTATCCCAATTACCACGGAATAAAACACCGGGTACGGACGGTCTCCCCATTGAATTTTATATACACTACATAGTTATACTAGCCCCCAAATTGCTTGACCTTTATAATAACATGTTCACCTCACAAACCTTACCTTGTCCATGTCCAGAGCTCTGATGGTACTCATTCCCAAATCAGGAAAAGACCCACTACTACCCAAATCATACAGACCCATATCATTGCTACAAGCAGACATTAAGATACTAGCCAAACTCCTCTCCCTAAGACTAAACAAAATCATACACCATTTAATACATCCAGATCAGACGGGATTCATCCCAGGAAAAAACACTACTTTAAACCCCTTCCGCCTATATATAAACATACAGGCCACCCACAGTAATATTGGTGCAAGATGTATTGTGAGCCTTGATGCTGCTAAAGCATTTGACTTGGTTGAATACACTTCCCTCTGGCATGTATTAAAAAACTATGGTGTTGACTTTATATATATAAATCTTAAATATATTGAAGTGCATTGGTAAGACGAGATATGTACCACTATCTTTTAATTTAATTTAATTTAACTTAATTTAATTTGATCAGTTGAATGATACTACTATAAATATATATGTATATTATATTATAAGCTGTATTAATAATACCCAAGTAATCCATGTCAACCATAATCCATATGCAGTTATGTAATGTACAATATGTTTCAAAATTTCAATAAAAATTGAATAATAATAAAAAAAAACAACTATGGCTTTGGAAATCGCTTTATACAGTGGTTACAGCTCCTGTATTCCCACCCCAAAACTCAGATTCTAGACAACGGGAGGATAACTGACACTTTCCCACTGGCAAGAGGTACCCACCAGGGCTGCCCACTGTCCCCCCTCCTCTATGCCCTAGCAATCGAACCATTGGCAATCCAAATTAGAGAAGACCAGACACTACAAGGCCTGCAACTGGGTACATGCTCCGAAACCATTAGCCTCTATGTAGACGACATGCTGCTATATCTTACAGATGAGGACACGTCCCTAAACAGAATCCTCCACCTGATTAGTCAATACGGAGAATACTCAGGCTTAACAATAAACTGGAGCAAATCACAAATCTTACCACTAGACCACTATCCTGCAAATACCATCCCCACTCCAATCCTGCTGCAAAGATCCGCCACTAACAAATACCCAGGAATCAACGTCTCCAAAGACTCAAAAGAATACCTGGCTTTAAATGTAGAACCCCTTATACAACTAGTTAAACACAAAACTCAAATATAGTCCAAACTCCCAGTGGGAGTAGCAGGACGTATCAACCTCACAAAAATGATTCTACTACCCAGAATTCTTTATATTGTATGGTACTCCCCAATTCTCATCCCCTTACGATATTTCAAAACACTAGATTCAATAATCAGACCCTTCATATGGGGATCGAGTAGATCGAAACTAAACTGGCAAATACTTAAACGCCCGACAAATATGGGAGGAATGGCTGTCCCAGATTTTCTGCACAGTCCCAAAGACACAATGATAATATATGCATCAACACATCTAACACCTTAGTAGCTATAATGGAAATACTAAAAAATGGGTAGCAAAAGTTAAAGTTAATGTAGTTAAACCGTAGCATTATACTAAATACATACCCTCCTGGAAAAAGTTTGAATATGTTAAAATCAATGAATCAATGATAGCAAAAACCAGGCATTTCTTTCAATGTAAAGTTTACTGTATGATAAAAAATGTTAAATAATAACTTGCCAAATGTACAATTCAACGTTCCAGACAACCCATTGTTACACAGTATATGTGTCTATACCGCTTCTAAACAAAACGGATAAGGCTAGAACATTCACAAGAAGATGTATGAAGCAATACCCCTCGTTTCCTACTGTCATACAATGTTATAATATGTAAATTTGTGTGTTAAAAATGCTTTTATTGTTTCAATAAAATACCTTCTTAAGGAGGGGGAAAAAAAAAAATTCTGGAGGTATCTGGACACCGATCCCAGTGTCAATAACTTGAATTTCCCCAACTTTTACTCAACTTTACTGCATTTGCAAGCTATACAAATCCAGTTCTGCAGCCTGTGGAGTTGTTTTCAATGGGGGAATACCAACTCCTTTTATTTCCCAATAAGTGATTGTCTTTTCTTTTCTAAAAGGCATAATTTGTAAATATGGGGTTAACATTCGCATTAACAGTGTTTCATTTTCGGCAATGGGTCTATTATTCAATATTTGCAAACATTCATTTAAATTGTCCTTCCAGTGATGATAACCTCCTCCACCCTTTTTCTTAAACTGTTCTTTCAATAGCCCATTCATTCTTTCTATTAGCCCAGCTGCCTGTGGGTAATAGGGTATATGATAGATCCACTCAATATTATTCAATGAACAATACTCTTGCACTTTTTTCCCCTTTAAAATGTGAACAATTGTCACTCTGAACTTGTAAAGGGACACCATAATATAAGGTTATTAATTCTAGTGTCCGTAATGTATTTTCTTGATTGGCATGTTTACAAGGATGCCCTATCATATATCCTCAAAATGTATCCACAGCCGTGCATACATATTGACAGTTGCTGTGTATGGGTAAAGGACCAATATAGTCTATTTGGCAAATTTGACCTGGTAACTTTCCTCTAGCTAATTGCTCTCGTACTGTCTGTGGTAATTTCCTTTGCTGAGTTTGCTGACATATGGGGCATTCCAAAATCACACTTTTAATCACATCCAGGGATATTCCTATTCCCCGAATCTTAGCCCATTTGAGGGTAGCTTTCTCACCCAAGTGCCCACTCTTTTGGTGTGCCCACAAAGCTAATCCTTTTAACTTATTCTTTTTCTCTGCATTTTTAATTTCTATGTCTCTTGCTGTTATCTTTGCTTGCTGATCAGCGTAAGCATTCCACAGATGTTCTGATGATCTAGGAGTCACATGTGCATCAACATGAAACACTGATACTGTACTAGAAAAGATATCCTCATCTCTCCCATACTTCTTTAAAATATCTTGTTCAATTATGTTTTTGCCATATAGACATTCAGTTCATTAAAATATTTACTGCAGACTATAAATTCAAAGAACAAAAACCATCACTTGCTTTTTCTTGTTTTAACACTTGAAACAAAACACTGTATATAATTCAACATTCTGACTAGTTTCCCTATTCCTGTCATAGATATTCATTTTTCTGTACAATGATTATTTAACACTACTTTTCAAAATTCTAATTTTTCTATATATTTTGCCAAACCATCCATAACCATACATTTTGTTTCCATTAGTCTGTTAATCAAGAGTGACTACCTAACACACTGGGACTCCCCCTTTCTGTGTAAGACAGCCATACCTTACTAGATTACTACTACTAACCTACCAATTCCATTTGGTAGTAAATCTCTTAAGAAAGACTAATCAATGTCTTCTTTAATAATCTATACTTCAAAAACAAATGCTTCATAAGAAGAAAACAAAACAACAAAAAATATAAATACGTACATTTTATGGGAAAATAAATAGATCCACATAATTAAACTTTTTATTTAATATAATATACATAATAAATCTTTGATACTCAAATTGTATCATATGATTGGCCAGATCATATGGCACTTTTTTAATAAAATAATTTATAACCTGCACACTCAAAATGAATCACAAAAACAATCATACTACATATCAAGAATAATATGAAACATATTTAAACTAATTGTTTATTCTAAAATCTTAAAAGATCAACACATACACATAGATCTGTTAGGAAAAGATCTTCTTTGCATAATTCTTGGGTCTCCTCAAGGACGGAGATCTGCTTTTCCTAAATAAAATACAAGAATGTTAGAATCCATCACAACAACATTATATCCTTCACTCCACAAGTGATATTATTTTACTCCACAATACATCTCCTTCTCTATCATGTATCATCATAGTAAATATAATTTACTAAATTCTATTCTGTCCTATTCTTAGAGTTTTTACATAACACTCTACTATTACTTGCTAAATCTGTGGTCATTGATGTGAGAGTCAATGTACAGAGTCAGATTTTTATATTCAGCAATTTTACAAGGGAATACAATATAAAGGCGCTTTACAAATGTTATCGTATTGTAATATTGCGTGGGTTTCCTCTGGGCACTCCGGTTTCCCCCACAATCATAAAGACATACTGATAGGTTGTATCCAGATCAAAAATACAAGATCTGAATTCACCAGCCTGCCTATGATGCTTACAATGTGCAGAGATCACTATCCATCCTCTCCCCTCTAAACTATTGAGCTTCTTCCTAGGCTCTAGTTTAACATTTTTCAAACAATGAACCACATCAACATCATAAGGTTCTGAATCTTTTAAGGAAAAATAACAGTTTATACACAAATCAGCATTAATACACCACTCAGTGGCTAATATTTCATATGGAATTCCACCCCAAACTGGGATACTTATATTATTTATAACGTTCATCACTATACTAACTTTCTGTTTCCTGAATATTTACACAAAAGACAAAAACTCAATATCAGTTATGCACTAGCTAAAATTACCTCAACACAATGTCAACACAAATACCTTGTATCCTGCCAGCTACGCCACTTATGTTCTGCTTTCTGAAACAGAACTTAGCTTACCCTAGAAACAGCCCAGAATAAGCCACACCCAATGTAATATAACAATTTTATTAAAAGATTTATCAATGGATTATTTAAAACAATTTAGGTTGATTGATTATATAAGTATATATAATTACAATCTGATTAATTGATAATATAAGTGAGAAAACAATACTTCACCAATTGGAAAGGCAACAACATCTCTTGACTGAACATTCACTGGGGGACCCTGTCACGGCGAAGCCAAGGGTAGCTCCCATTGGGAACAAGGGCAATCCTCCTGCTCAAGCAACAATATCCATAGATCTCCGCCCTCGGGCAAGACTATTAACCTCCAAACTTGGGCAAATCTCCAGGAATGAGAAACATCAATCTCCCCGGGCTTGGCAAACCAGTAATCTCCGTACACAGATAGAAGTTGCAGTACCCTACCCAGCATGTCTGCTTGTAGGAGAAGTCCCAATATGATATTACATGAGCAGCTGTTTTATAGTCTTTTGCTACAGAGAAGGTTATGTTCAGCATCAAGAGTCCAGATAATAGTTGTCAGAGGGTCCTTTACTATCTGGGCTATCTGGGGGTCAGAGTGCCCTTTACTATATGGGGGCCAGAGGGCCCTTTACTATATTGGGGTCAGAGTGCCATTTTCTATATGGGGATCAGAGTGCCCTTTACTATATGGGGGTCAGAGTGCCCTTTACTATATGGGGGTCAGAGTGCCCTTTACTAAATGGGTGTCAGAAGAATTGTAAATGAGGGTAAGCTTAATTAAATGTTTATTGAACCTTGCCACTCCACATGTTTAGAAACTACAATTCCCAGAAACCAAAGCATGCTGGGAGTTGTAGTTTCCAAACATCTGGAGTGCCAAGGAATTGGGGGTTACTGGTACTGGATTTGGCTATTACTTTATGGGATTATGGGAATTCTGATGTACATTTAAAGGGCAACGTAAGCCACAAAACAATAGAGAATCAGAAGGTAGTAGTGGTCATAATTTCTACCCTCGACTTATACTCGAGTCAATCGGGTTTTACTAATTTTTCAGGTAAAAATAGGTACCTCGAGTTATACTCGGATCAACTTATACTCGGATCGACTTATACTCGAGTATATACAGTATATAGGGTTATTTGCATTTCAGAAGAACAAGTAATATTAGCAAGATTCTGCAAAATATGGCTTCATCATTATAAAATGGCCCCAATTTAAACATAGATTCATTATCTACAGAGTCACACACCATTCGTATCACATTTTTATCACAGGGGGGAAGGTGTGTATCACTTAAAGAATTATTTTATGTGTTTGTTTGTTTTTTTATCATTCCCGGCTTTGTTTGGTTCTTGCAATTCATAGATCTATTATTGACTACGATTAAAGCATTTCTTTTATTCATTCTTTTAAAGGGAGAATGTGTTATTTGCTTGTACTGTAGGGATTTGTGAAATATTTTAATCAATTACTTGATTTTTAAATGACACTTAAATGTCTGGACCCATCAGTTGATCTTTTGCAGGCAAATACCTAAAACATTGAAACATGAGTTTGCTGAATGAATCAAGAGATAAATTTACAGTATTTCACTGGCGGTCTTTATTAATAAAATTATACATACGGTTAGAGATGGCCGGTTCACGGATCCGAACCGGGATCCGCCGCGGATTTATCCCGTCCGCAAACGGCGGATTATTCCGGATTTTCCGCCTTCCGAACTTCCGAACCGCGGATTTTTTTTTTTCCGCAAATTTTCGAAAATACGAGTATCTCCGTAATTACGAGAATCTGCGATCTTCGTAATTACGCGGATTCTCGTAATTACGAGAATTTTCGTAAAAACGAGAAATCCTTGTAAATTAAAATTTTTGGGGATTATTTTCAAGACGGAGCAAGCCACATGACCCAAAGCCGGGCTAGGGCTATCCCTTCTGATCAAGGAAGGCGGGTAGTAGACTGGATTACCCAGCCTTCCTCATCCACCTCCTCACAGGCACAGAGCAGCCGAGCTGCCACTGTAGATACTGTGCCTGCTCCTTCCTCACCTAAGGGTTCCTACTGTGGGCATGGAACCTGATCCGCTCTATCAGGAGTTCGTTGCCCACATGACGCATACCTTCGGGGATCCGGAGGAGGAGTCTCGGGATCTGTTTTCGCACACTATGTGTGGGGCTAGTGTGCTTGAGGAGGAGCCGTGCACTGATGCACAATCTTTCCTGTCGCCCGAGGCGGAGGAAAGTGCTCAGTGCACAGGGGGACAGGAGGCTGACGATGTCACGCAGCAGTCTGTGAGCAGCCAGGGAACTAATGCAGGGGGTGAGGTTCCAGATGCTGCTGCTGTTAGTGACGCAGCCTCCAGTATTGAGGAGGTGGAAGTGGACGATGAGGTCACCGACTTTCCCTTGCAGGAAGCATACTCTGAGGGAGAGTAGCCAATGGGGTGAGGGGTATGTCCAGTGGGTCTAAGCCTGCCTGGCCCCACAACAATGGTGGCAAACCGCAGTGGACATTATGTAACCCAGTACCCCCATCGCCTTCTTTCCCTTGTTGTGTGCAAACTACTATATAGGGGAATGTGGCCAATGTGGTGTGTGTAATGGCATTAATGGTAAGGTATATACAATTATAAGTACCAGACATATAGCTAGCTAAATAGATATGTGTATTGTAATTTTTCAAATAAAAATTGATTATGAATCTATCTGAATAATTTGATATATCGAAAAATAAAGCCCAAAAACATTTTTGTTTTACAAACATATTTTTTTTTTACTGGGTCAGTAAAGTGTGTTTAACTGTGTCTCTGTGTCTATATCAGTGTGCATTTATAAGATAAAAAGAAATCAATTTTTAATGATCGATTTCATTTTTAACTTTACTTAGCCTTTTAATTAAGGCTGCCATGGAAATGGAAGGGTGGGCCACCAAGTGTGTTTACCTGTGTCTATGTGTGGGTATCATTTTGAATTTATAGGTGTTATGTTAAATAAAGTCACTTTTCAGTGATTTATTTTTTGACTTTACTTACCCTTTAAATAGGGCTGATATTGAATAATATAAGAAGAATAATAATGTAATAATAACCAGTGAATGAGAAATACAAAGAACTTGGATCTCTCTTTCTCACAAGCCAAATTTAAGGATTATTGATGTTTTTAAAAACATATATATAAATGTGTTTTTGTCAGAAGTGAATTAAAATATTTTACTACGTATTATAATACAGTAATATAATAAAAAGTATACTTGCCTTCTATCATCTGCCGTACGGCTGCCACATATTGAGGCCTCTGCCTCCGGCGCCGCACATGATGGGTGCCAGGGGGGAACTCATCGTACCCCCTGAGCAGCAGGTAGTTCATGGCATACAACTGCCTTGCAGAACTAGCCATTTTGCTAGGCAGGAAGTTCCGGTTCCTTGTGGTTCCTCGTTTTTACGAAAATCCTCGTTTTTTCGGAGATCCGCGGGTTTACGGAGATTCTCGTTTTTACGGGAATCCTTGTTTTTTCGGAGATCCGCGGGTTTACGGAGATTCTCGTTTTTACGGGAATCCTCGTTTTTTCGGAGATCCGCGGGTTTACGGAGGTCCTCGTTTTTACGGAAATCCTCGTTTTTACGGAAATCCTCGTGTTTCTAAGGCCATTACCCAGGTCCCTGAGTGATTAAGTGTACATTACCAAGGCTATTTAGACCACTTTTAATGCGGATTTTGCCGAACTTTCATTTTAATACGTTTTAACGGGTCCGCTCGCGGATTTTCGAATTTACGGATTTTTTCGAAAATCCGCGGATCCTCGCGCGGACCGGATTTTTCGAAGTTCGGACATCTCTACATACGGTATGTTTGCAAGATTTATCCTCTGTAAAAGCTACAAAATCAGGCATGGTAGTACTTTACGGGACATAGTTATAAGATAAAGATGCTTTTCCAGTGTGGTGAGACTTCTTACTATATGATGAAGTTAGACTAGATAAAGTGATCAAATCTACTATTTACAAATGACAGGAAAAAACCAAACACGGCAAGTGAAAAAATATATATACCCGTCCTTCAAACCTGAAAATATTTGTGTTACATGCTGCCATTGATACTGGATATCTTGAATGCAATAACCATGATTTCTGTAAGAATTACTGTATTAGTGTATTTTTTTTTTCAATTGTGAGCTTGTGATCAATTAATTAGAATTTACAATGCTTGTTTTTAAGCAAATAAAAAAAGTTTAGGTTTTTGTTTGCTATCTTATTTTAGGACAAAGGTAACTGCACATCCTGTTGTAAACCAATGATTTGTCCTAACTGCTAAAATTACATTGAATTCTAAACTACTGTATATAAGAGTTTGTGAACCTGTCTTCCTTTTATCAACTGCACATTCATTTAAAGCAGAATGCATGTGAACTGTCATTAAACAATCTGAAGACAGGTTATACGTTATTTCTGTGCAAGCAATGCACCAGTCATTTTATCGGTAGACACATGTAAACCTTGAATTTCTCCTGAATTCACCTCTGTTTATGACTTTCCATTGTAGCATATTTCTTTCATCGATTCTCAAGAAAGAGTTTATTCAAAATACACAAAATAGAAGTTTTAGGTTACTTCTCATTAAAAAGCTTCTATTGGCTTGGTACGTTGTTTTCGGCATTTCTGTGACCACCATTATTACAATCTTAAAGCAGCGTTAACAATTGGTGCATTGCGGCATTGGAATAGCCAATAGCAGCTATCTATACATTGCCCCATATATGCTAATCATTTTATCAGTAGACATAATCTCATGCCATAATCATGCAGATGTGAGAAACAATCATAAATAATTAGTGAAGGTTAACTGATTGCAAATACTTAGAAGAACAGTCATTTATTTTTTCCTGACTTTCATTTTGTTATTTACAGTACATACATAATGTATAACATTTCGATTTTCTTGATTGAACAGTGACAATTTTCACATAGTTTTATGGTGGTTTGACGAGAATAATACTGTATATTATCAGGTATTTTATATATACTAGACAATTAAGCCTGCTACATTAACGGGCGCTATAGACATTAAGCCATAACGTGTGTTATGCAGACAAATACATCTATACAGAGAGACACATACATGCATTCACACACATACAGACACACACATGTGCATGCAGATAAACATACACACATGCATGCACACACATAACTTGCATAAACACACAAACACGCATGCAGACACATGCATGCAGACACACATACACACATGTGCATGTAGATACACATATGCACACACACATACACACATTCACATATGCATACACACATACATGTAGATATACACATATGCATACATGCAGAGACACACACATGCATGCAGCCAGACATACACATATGCATACAGAAACCAACATGCATGCAGACCAACACATACACACATGCATGCAGATCCACACAAACACACATGCATGCACACCCACATATACACAAATGCATCCACACCCACATGCAGAAAGCTCCCCAAACCTACATTACACTTGTCACAGAACTGACTCCTTACCACTCACAGCAGCACTCAGCAGGCTGTATATTGGACTTTCTATGCAGCTGTGTATGGGTGTTTCTATGGGGCTGTGTATGGGATTTTCTATGGGGCTGTGTACTGGACTTTCTATAGGGCTGTGTATTGGACTTTCTATGGGGCTGTGTATGGGAGTTTCTATAGGGCTGTGTATTGGACTTTCTATGGGGATGTGTATGGGACATTCTATGGGGCTATGTATTGGACTTTCTATGGGGCTGTGTATGGGACATTCTATAGGGCTGTGTATGGGACTTTCTATGGGACTGTGTATTGGACTTTCTATAGGGCTGTGTATTGAACTTTCTATGGGACTGTGTATTGGACTTTCTATGGGGCTGTGTATGGAACTTTCTATGGGACTGTTTATTGGACTTTCTATAGGGCTGTGCATTGGACTTTCTATGGGACTGTGTATTGCACTTTCTATGGGGCTGTGTATGGGACTTTCTATGGGGCTGTGTATTGGACTTTCTATGGGGCTGTGTATGGGACTGTGTATTGTACTTTCTATGGGGCTGTGCATTGGACTTTCTATAGGGCTGTGTATGGGACTTTCTATGGGACTGTGTATTGTACTTTCTATAGGGCTGTGTATTGGACTTTTTATGGGGCTGTGTATTGGACTTTCTATGGGGCTGTGTATGGGACTTTCTATAGGGCTGTGTATTGTACTTTCTATGTGGGTGTGTATGGGGCTTTCTATAGGGCTGTGTATTGGACTTTCTATGATGATGTGTATGGGACTTTCTATGGGGCTGTGTATGGGACTTTCTATGAGGCTGTGTATGGGACTTTCTACAGGGCTGTGTATTGGACTTTCTATGGGGCTGTGTATGAGACTTTCTATAGGGCTGTGTATTGGACTTTCCATGGAGCTGTCTATGGGAGAAATTTAACCCTCGGTTTATACTCGCGTCAAGCATTTTTCCTAGTTTATCAGTTAAAAATAATTACCTTGGTTTATATTCGGGTATTTATTTATACTCAAGTATATATGGTATTTATATAGTCACACAGAGAGTTGTGAGCTTTCAGACGCTGCATGAGTCGGACCATTCAAGCAAACAAACACCCAGGGAGGCAGTAGGATTTTCTTCTTCCAAGGAATAAAAAAATTAGTTTATGAATAGTTAGTCTATAAAAAAGTGGTGGAAAGATGACTATCCCCAATATCAATCAAAGCAACATTGCCTTTACACTTGCTAAAAATTCATTTAGCATTCTTGAAAACAGTTTCTTTTCTCCATAGTAAGTAAATGAGTCTGATGAAGTTACAGCTGTTCATTTTCTCATCTGCCACCTGTAGGATTCCCATGGTTAATAAACTTTTTTCAATTGAAAATACATTGCAGTTAATATTTAAAGAATATGGATGATTGTTTATCCTTAACATTACAATGTAATATGTGCAAACATTTACATTCCAAATATATGGTAAAAACAATAGATTTTATATAACTTAATGGGTTTTCTCTTTTGCATCAGTCTGTGCTGAAGTTAAGCAAGCAATCGGGATTTAATGCCCACAGGCACATTGACACCCAAAGATTTATTTTAATAATAACTAAAGGCAAAAAAACAACTTTCTTAGGATTCCCCTTTGGGTCGCTAAAGTTAAAGCAAAATTCAGGTTATCTGAACCATAATTCTATTGTGGTTACTATTTCTCTTGTTCTGTTAATACCAAAATATGTGAAAACTATAAAGAAATATACGTGGTGATTAGAATAAAATAAAGGTTTAGGCAATTTAATTATATTTTTTTAAATATTAATGGGGCAATCAGCAGAGACGCGGCGGTGCCCAAAAACAGGGTCGCCAATCACTATAACCAATAGCGGTTTTTTAAAGACAAAATCATTAATGCCAGCAAATATCTGGCAATAAAGATTGAGAATGAGTTGCTATCGGGGCAATATAGAGTGTTAGCAGTATATAGCCCTGTAAGTGAAGCTCATGTCAATATTAGCTGGAAGATTATCAGAAATATTCAAGGAGATGGACCAAATCCATTTGTGATTGGTTAATATTTCAATTCTTGCAATCATACGTTCACACATTAACCAATCATATTGGAATAATAAAATTCAAATATGGTTGATTAATGTGTGATCATATGATTGCAAGCATTGAAATATTAACCAATAAAAGGCACTTGTCAGTGCCGCAAGGACACTTCTAAGTGCCGGGGAGGGTGTCCTGTTGGGGGGGGGGCCTTAAGCCCCAAAGGGAACTTGTCAGTGCAACAAAGGCCCTTCCAAGGGCAACATGGGTACTTAAAAGTGCCAGTGAGGGAGGTCCCATTTGAGCTGTGGGACTCCTTAAGCCCCAAAAGACACTTGTCAGTTCCACAAGGGCCCTTCCAAGTGCCACAAGGGCACTTATAATTGCTGGGAAGGGGGGGTTCAAGCTGCGGGACCCCTTAAGCCCCAGAGGGCCCTTGCAAGGGCCACAATGGTCCTTCTAAGGACCCGAGAGGGGGTCCCGTGTTAAACCGCGGGATCCCTGAACGTCCAACTGTGGGACTTTCGCCCGTTCGGAAATCCTCAGCTGTCCAAGGATTACCGAACAGCCAAAAATCCTTGAACGTTCAGGAATCCTCAAACATTTGAAGATTTTTGAAGATTTACTGCACACATTTGGACCCATACTGGTAATGTTTCATCTACACATTTTCTGCATTCCAGCATCTTTTCACTGTTCAAAATTGGGATGGCCAGTTCGTGGACCCGAACCCGAAATTTTTAGTAAATGTCAGTATGTTTTTTTTTATTTATTACTTACAAATACACTCAAACATTATAATTGAATATTTTTATTCATTTCCATGACTGCTTTACTATAATTTGATTTTTTTCCCCTTTAGAACACATCTTTCACAATAGTCTATTGTTTATGTATTTGTGTTTTGTTCAATACAAAAAAGCTGTCAGTAACTGTGGATGTCAATGTTATATACTGTACTGAAGCACGTAAACAAGAGGAAAAATTGAAAGGGTTCATGGGAATTGATTCATACACAGAAAATCATAACAGGAGAATACTTTGACTTTTCACTTCCTTGGGAGCAGAAGGTCCCCAATGAATTTATTTGCAAACCTTTGCCAAACCTTCAAGCTCTGAAGAGATAGAACAAGCTGTGAGCATGATGGACAAAAGCTGAAAGTGAGATGGGTGACTGAGAAATAGAAAGGTGAACGTAAACTATCATATTTCTGTGAAGTTGTAATAAAGGATGTTTTATCTATAATATCAAGGAATGATTCTTTGCTTGGCAATAGCATTATGTTCTACTCTAGTCTAAAACATTTTTATAGCTTAGACACAGGATTAATTTGTTTGTCAGCATGAAGACACCAAGATAAGAGAAAGGATAAAGGAAAAAAGAACCAGTCTGAAATCCTAGCTTTCAACCACAAGCTAGTTTGTGCAGGCTTACTGATATTAAATAAAAAACAAAAAAAACGTCCCAATCTGTAAAGATGGTATGTGTGCTACATCCCCATCCACTGTGGCTACATCACACCATAAACATCTTTACTTGTTTAAACATACGTGTGGTTTCTTCACAATCATCTTTAATGCTCCATTGTAAAAAACTACTTACTGGTCTTCCTGCTTCCCATCTCTCTCCCCAAAAGAGACGGGAAGAGTCGATACTAAACTTTGTTCCTCATTAAACAGCACATTGTATACAAAATCCTTATCCTAATATTGAAATCCTTTTGCTTTGCTGCACCTCCTGCAATTCCCTCTCTAGTGTCCGCATATGTTCCTGCCTGCACCCTTAGATCAACACAGAACCACCTTCTGTGCAGACCCACCACTTATACTGCTTACTTTCGCCTTAAACCTTTCTGTCTTGTTGCTCCCATTGCTCTTATTAAGAAACTTTAATTAGCAGGCTTAAATCTACCCTTACATCCTACCTATCTGGTAATCACTAAGAGATGAGTACTGTAGGATAAGGTGATGCCTTTTTATTATGGACTAACAGTTCGTTTTTACAGACAAGCTTTCGAGAGATATACTTATCTCTTCCTCAGGTCGAGCAGTACTAAGAAACACAGGGTTCTGTATTGTGGAGGATAAAAAAAAATTACTGCGTTAATGCCATCTTTGTGGGGGATATTGCTATAAAGGGATTCTACATCCATAGTGAGAAGAAGTGTACCAGATGGAAGATCCTTAATGTCACTGAGTTTATTGAGAAAATCTGTGGTATATTGTAGGAAACTGGGAGTTATTTTTATCCACCAATAATACTAACTATAGTACTGTTGTAATCACCAAACTAATCAAATTTATTCTTACTCACAATAACTTTCAACAAAGAAACCTAGCCCATGGGGACTGCTATGGGAAGTAAAATGGCACCACAATACGCAAACCGTTTTATGGCGGACTTTGAGGAAAGATTTCAAACATCCTCACACCATACACCATACAGATATTATCATTACATTGATGATATTTTTATAATATGAACAGAAGGTGAGGAAAACCTCACTAAATTTCACAGCTCATTCATGAATTTCCATCCATCCATTGCACTAAAAATGGACTACTCAGCAGATTCCATTCATTTTCTAGACACTACAATCTGCATTAAAGATGGTAAACTGCACACCTCCATCTATAGAAAACCTACAGACAGGTGCAGCTACCTCCATTTCTCCAGTTTCCATCCTGTACACAGCAAAAAGGCCAAAATACAAGGGCCATCGGGTACAACAGAATATGCTCAGACCCAAAGGATCGGGGCAAACATCTTGATAAGTTAGCACTGTCACTAACACAGAAAGGGTATAAGCCTAACATCATCCACAAAAACATCCAAAAGGCTCTGAAAACACCAAGAGAAAACCTACTACAATACAAAAGGAAAAAAACAAACACGCATTCCACTAGTGACTGCATACAACCCTACACTAGAGGGAATACACAAAATATTTAAAGAATTGCAGCCAATTATCTCAGAGGATGACACCCTTAAACACATCTTTCCAAACCATCCAATCTTAGCATTCCGCCAACCACCCAACCTCAGACAGAAACTGGTAAACAGAAAATTGCCTTCGGATCTTAATGGTCTCACTGTAGGGACCCAACCTTGCAATAAAAAGAAATGTAAACTATGTCATCATATCAATGAATCAACCAACATAGCACATGACAACGGCACCTTCACCATTAAAGGATCATACTGCTGCGCATCCAGGAATGTAGTTTACATGATCCAGTGTAACCACCAAGTGTCCCAATGCACGTTATATTGGGGAAACAGGACAAGAATAACGCCAGAGAATGAATAGCCACAGACACACTATAAAAATTCATGAAAATAAACCCAATTGCCAGAATAACAACACAACCTGCACACCATTCAGAGACACCATTTCATACTTCCTAATCATTCTGACATGGACCTCTCAATATTGTTCCTTAAGGACAATTTAAAAACACCCAGGAAAGGAAAACCTTTGAACGTTGAATGATCCTCTTATTTAACACTAAACAAACTGGTTTAAATAGGGACATGGGATTCCTCAGCCACTATCAGGAATATGTTTGCTCCATTCCCACTTCCCCGCTCCCTGCCTGCTTGTACCTTGTCTGTATCCCACTTATTACTTTCACTAATTATGTCCTATTTACAGTTCCCTAATGTTTACTTTGTTGTTGTTTTTATTGCTTATAGTTCACCCTATATGCTTATCCTTGTTTTACATTCCTAACGTAATACAATTTCCAAAAAAAGGCTGTAACTCTATCAACTTTGAAGAAGTGATGTACCCTGTGTACTGCTTGACCTGAGGAAGAGAGAAGTGTAAAGGTTCGTACACATGTTACTTTTCTTACGATACAGCCAACGAACGTTCAACAACAACATCGTCAATCCTCATTTTTCAAACAACTATTGTACACACAACAATGATAAAAGCAACGATAGTCATGCAAACGTCAGACGTTCGAGGCATCGCGCAAGCTTTCATTTTTGAAACAACGTTCGTATGATCACATGATTACCGAAACCAACGCATGTGCCTTTCTATACATTTTCATAGAAATCTACCAATGATCTTCCGACCATGTAGAGATATAACGACAATCAGCAGAACAAAAACCATGCCGGTCGTCGGAAAAAGCCGATTGTTGAAGCTATATTTTCGCACAAAAATGTCATGCGACTGCTCTTTCGTCGGCTGTATCGTACGAAAATTATCTAACCTGCGTAGCTTATCTCTCGAAAGCTTGTCTGTAAAAGTGAACTGTTAGTCCATGATAAAAAGGTATCACCTTATCCTACAGTACTCATCTCTTAGTATATACTACTGGACTAATACAGCTACAACCATTTTATCTGTATCTGGTAATCAGCACAGTATATGGTTGTTTTAATTTGCACTGCATAAGTCTCACTACTGCACTTCTATCCCTTCCCTTTGTATCTCTATGTTACCCTCCTAAGTAGATTGTAAGCTCTACAAGACAGGGACCTCCTTTCCTCATAGCAAGGCTCAAGCATTTATATACTTATATACTGAACTATTTATGTATTTATATATTTTTGTCCCCCTTGTATGACTTTATTGTATATGGTTATCATACAGTGCTGCGTCCCAAAGTGGTGCTATATAAATTAATTACATACATACAATGCTCCTCATTTCTTTAAACTACAAAGTTATAGATTGTAAACCTATGAATCTAAAATTTCTTACAATAACACATTGAGAAAAGGTTTGCTTTTTTTAGTAAACTATCAATAAACATAGACACATATATGGGATTAGAATTCAGTATGTTTATGTAGTTAAGTATTATTAATATTATGAACTATTTTATGTAGTCAGTTAATTGATATTTACTAATAGAACATCAAGGATTGAGAGGCAAAGATCTTTATAAAGTAGAACTAATTTATAGATGTCTTCTAGTTAATTATTGTTTGACAAATCCCCATTTCTCCAATAAAAGTGTAATTTAGTTGTACAATCAATGTTCAGGCAAATCATTTTGTTGTAATGCTTTGCAACATTACAGAATAGGCTTTCTGGTTTATTAGAATAATACCTTTTAAATTATATTTTGTTTGCATTTTTTTCAATAACTGTTATCTCTTACATGCACTGGAGCAGAGGATAAATCTTAGCAAAGATGTAGACTGCTAGTTTGCTTTTTTAATTTCTTATACATTGCAGTTTAAAAATATATTTTTTTATACCTTTGTTCAATGTTTAATTATGCCTTTTATTATCTCATAATTATAGTAATTATGAGAAGTGGAAATCAAATACAAATGAAAAAATTCACTATGAAAACTAAATATTTTTCTACAAATTACATTTTATTTTAAAAAGTTAAAACTATAAGACATATTGGAAAAGATGCACCGATATTCGCTAATTAGTTGTAATTACTTTCTCACAAATGGATTGTACAGGGTAAACGATCCCCCCCAAGAATAATGCTTTTATTGGTGAGTCACTCTCTCAAATTAATACTGTACTCCCATGTGTTTTTCATTGAATCCCTATTTTACATAGTTTCTTATTTCTTACTTACAGCTTATTTCTGTACTGATTTGAGCTAAACATATATTAAGGTTAAATTTTTATACAAGGCTGTTGTACATTTGTGCAGTAGTTTTAAAGGGCGTGTTTACGCCCCTAACGAACCAAACTTTTAACCACACATTCTTGACCCTCCAAAAATTTTTTTGCAATAGTTACCTATACTCGAGTATAAGTCGATCCGAGTATAAGTCGAGGTACCTATTTTTACCTGAAAAATTTGTAAAAACTGATTGACTCGAGTATAAGTCGAGGGTAGAAATTATCACGGATTTACCAATTGCTGCCTCAGTGTGTTGTTCGGTTTAAAGCAGACAGGGATAACGGAAAAAAGAAAAAAAGAAAAAAAAACATCGTATCCCTGTCTGCTTTAAACGAACAACACACTGAGGCAGCAATTGGTACATCCGAAAAGACCCATAACCGAAACCAAGAAAAGCGACATCTATCGCCAGTGCAGTGCAGTGAAGAATGCTCTGATTTGTATGTGGGGGAGACCAAACAGCAACTGCATCAACGTATGGCCCAGCATAGAAGAGCCAATTCCTCGGGTCAGGACTCAGCCATGTACCTGCATCTTAAGGATAAAGACATACCTTTGAAGATTGTAATTTTAACATATTGGCGAAGGAACGTGACTGGTTCAAGAGAGGTGTTAAGGAGGCCATTTATGTGAAAATAAGAAAACCAAGTCTAAATAGAGGTGGGGGGGTTCGACACCAACTGTTGCCATGTACAATGCTTTTTTAACACCTTACTCTGGGCGTTCCATAACACCTTACCACTATCACATCACACCCTTAACACCTGGCTGTGATATGCTAATTGGGATTTTCCAGGTACATAATTGCCACAGATTCTTGTACAAGTCTTCTGAATTGAGAAAGCCAGTCGGATACTAGCGAAACGTCTTCAGAACTACATTTCAAGTCCAGTTGATCTAATTGAATAAAACAGATAAACAATACAATATTCAGTGCATAAACACAGTGAAGAGAAATATCTTATGTATTGTGTACTGTAAATTTCTCTACCTAAATGTACTATAATTTTACCTAAATAGAATTTTTGTTAATGCACTGACATTATTGACATAAGATGTATAACATTTATTTTAATCCTAAAGTATAGGATTGTTTTGTATTTAATATCTCTCTTTTTTAAAACTGATTTTATTATTGTTGAACTTTGAATGATGGATTTTTAAATATATTCAACTTTTAATGTGTTTAAATTTAAATTTGCTTTAGTTCACAGATTATTCCACAGTATTTGTTCTTTCCTTTATTGGAAAACATATAATTATTTTAAATGAATAAAAATGGCAACTAGAAAGCTATAAAAAAAGAAAAGACAAATTTCCCACTATGATATTCATGGAGTGTGGAACTTTCAATATATAGGGAGAGTAACATTCCCAGTTTCCATGTGATCTCTACATTCAGTAGAGGCCCAGTCTAATGTTTTTATGGATGTTTTCTTACGAATAAAGCCTTTTTGATATTTTCGGAGTCTGGTTGCCTAGCTTCAATACACACTTGGTGTGGTTTTGCCAAATATAACATTTCCCTGTACATTTATTTTTTTGCCCTATTGTGAAATCTGAACATTATTGTGAGCAGATTTGCATAAATATTAGGGACAGATTTTGCTGATTAAATTGTCACCGAGTCAGTTTTTAATAAATGTCTGTTTATATGGCTGTTCTACTATGGTTGGTTTATTGTGGGGGTATAAACTAAACATAATAATTTAACTCATTCACATTTCCTGGTTATTTTGCTCTCTTAATCACTATTTAATCCATGATAGTTTCAAGATCCTATTCTATCCTGTCATTGGGTTAGGGACAGGACTATAAAGAACCTATAGTGATACATTTCATGAGAGATGTCTAGAACTCGAAGTTGACCGAACTTAATAAAGTTCGGACGAACACAGACTTTTTAGAACCTCCCTAAAGTTCATCTTCGGATTTTCTGAACTTTCTGACATTTTTCAATAATTCTTGAAATGTCGATAATTATCAAATTTGCGACAACCCTTGAATGGAGTGGATCAGTGATAACGCTTGTAAGCGGTTCGGCGATAATCCATGTTTGTGGAACATACTCCTGGGTTTTTTAATTTCCACTGATAAAACTCCACAAAATTCTGGAAGTTTGTCAGTTTGAATCTCCGGTATATCCCTAGCATTTATACTTCTACAAAAGTAATTAATTGCCTGGTATTCCTGTTGGAGATTGAGATATACCGGATGGTACAATATATGGGATAAACAGACTAATGGGTGACTAGGGATTTGCCAGAGCATTACAATACCATATTCTAACTATACATGATGCTCTGTCTAAATATTATGCCACTGTAATTGTTATATAGCAATCCTGAAATGGGTTTATATAATGGTACATACAAATTAAGACATTCATATATCATTTAAAAATGTGCCATGCTAAATTTTAAAACATTTATACCATAGACTGTTTAATTTAACCAACAGAGAAGATTAGAAAAATGTAAACTATGTAGGCAATGGTTGAAAAGTCAGCAAGATTAGTTCATTTCATGGTTGCCATGGGGAAAAAAAACAGTTCCAATCTGTTTGATCTCGTCTCTGGTGATTTCAATGAAAAACAGCAAGAGCTTTGATGGAAAGCTTGTGGGAGTGAAGTGTTTTATTGCTGGATCAAGGCATCTACACTAGTCAGGAAGAATTACAAAGTTAGATGTTGAACTAGCAAATTTTTTTTAAAAATTCTATTTTTTTATCTTCAAATGCCTGCCAGTTGGCTTGTTTTATTGTCTAGAAAAACACATAGGGATATTTATAAATTATTAAAGCATTCAACAGACAACTATTATGCTTAATGGCAGCAGATTGTGATATAGACCTAAATAGCAAGTAAATGTTTTATTTTATGCTTACTAAAGATATTTTTGAAGTAAACATCTAAATTGATTTATTGTCCAACATTTTAAGAAAACTGGCAACAGTAAATACACAAATACATTTTTATTAAATTACAGAGGCAATAATTTAATTACACATAATTGCTTCTTCCCATTAGTTTCTGGTAAAATTATAAAAAGCATATTCATTAAAAACTTTCCCCTATATAACAGATTAGTATTTGAATGTTATCAAAAATGTCACTTATTTTAATTTGCTTTTAAGAAGTTTTATTTGGATAGCATGCAAATATGGATATGGAAGAGTAAAGGACACCTTAGTCAGGGCTGTCGTTTTGGCTCTCTTTTTTGCATATATTTGTAGTGTATGATTTGAAATACTTTCATTGAGCTGCAAGGACTGTAATCTTCTGCTTCTAAAGATGGGTCCTGGACAGGTTGTTTTGTGGATAATCCTGATCTGCTGCGGAGAGAAAGGCAAACAACAATAAGAATCTTTAAAAAACTAATTTTGGACAATACTAAGTAACTTACAATCCTTATGTATACTTGTGAATGATAGATGAAGCTATACAGAACATTTATATAATTTGGTTCTTCAAGATTTTTCCAAAGATCTGACTAAAGACAAGAGTTAAACTACTGTAAGTTAAATATTTTTTTAGTATAAACAACCTTATATATTTCTTTCTTTTTCCCCTCTGCATTTGGGCTCAGTTTCGAATTATGATGCTATGAAGTTTGCAATTTGCTCTAAAGGGCACCCCTTAAGTAAGAATTGTATACAGGTGAATTACCCTCAAAACCACAGTTATAAAGTTCATAGATGTATCTAACCTATTGCAGACTGAAATACACTCCTTCTTTGCCTCTCAGTTTTTCTGGGTAGAAGCTGTGATGGCTGTGACAGTTGACATCAGAGAAATGACTTAATTCTGTTCTCTGAGCCACATTCTGTGCAAATGTGCAAGCTTGGAAAGATTTTACAAAGCAAGTTTGCACATGAGCAAGCTTGGAAGACGAAGCAGCTACTTTTCCGAAGACAGAGGCGGGAGCTAGACATCAGGCTGAAATACAGGTCAGTCTTACCTCTATGATCTTTCTAACAATTGTGTTTGTGTGGTTGGGAGGGTGATTTTCCTGTTACAATTTTTAATGTAAGGCAAACCAGATGTGTCTTTAGACACTTTATAATTAAAGAGTATCTCCACTGGTAAAATATATTTTTGGTATTCAGTTTTATTGAAGACAGGAGTTAAAGGAGCTGTGTCTTACCTCACATTCTTCAATAAAACTTTCAGGAACCAGAAAGAGTTTAGGAACTTACTCGAACTCTCGCTCCTCTGGTGTGTCCTCTGACGGTCCCGACAGATTTAAGATACAGTCCGTCAGACCTGTCAGAGGATGCAGTAGAGGAGAGATCAGGTAGTTCTTTACATTCGTTCCTGGCTCCTGAATCTTTTATTGTGAGGTAAGACACAGCTCCTTTACCTCCCGTTCTTCAACTAAACTGAATACCAAAAATATTTTACCAGTGGAGATACCCTTTTAAAACATTTATTAAACTGGCCATTTTAGCCACTGCAACCTTTTCCCCTATTAGTAAGGTGTAAACTTACCACCCATCGACTTAAATAGGAAATATGCTTAGTTGATTTCTATTGTAGTCAATGAAAAGCAATATGTATGCCTTTCTCAGTATTACTTACTTGTCAATTGAATAGAAGCAACAATAAAAGACTGGAAATTTTCCGTTTGACATAAACCTAACAGAGTCTCTTATATTTAAAATGTAATTTACTTCTTTGGTTTGTGAGCATAACACTAGCAAACCTTGCACAGCATGCTGACAGTGTCATTTTTCTCATCAGTGGTTTATACTGTATACAGTATGAAATAATGGCTTTCTTTGTTTAGTATTCTAACTGAATTTCTATTATGTCTGGTGCTTTATGGTAAAATGCACGGCACTCACAAGGATTAGGAAAGCCAGTGTTCTGGCCATGTTGTTATTTCTAAGCATATTTTCTATCAATTTAAACCTGAGTGTAGGATGTAAATCATTTCCATGTGATAGATAATTGATTAATTAGGGGGGTAGTTTCCCATATTATTTATTTTATATCAAGTTGTTGGTAATTATTAGACAGACAACTATCATATAAATATCTTTCAAATATATGCAATGCTCTTGTAAATCACTGAACTACAAAGCACTTAGGAAAATACTCAAAGGTATTAAGGGTTGCGCAAATAGCAAAACATAATTCCAAAAAACAGTCTTAGTAAAAAAAAACAAAAAACCTCATGCCACATCTTAAAGAACTGCAAACTACCAATTCTGTCCAAAAGTACAATATGTAAGTACAGTGTGGCTAAGACTAACACAATCACCTCTAAATAAGATTAAGAAGTTAAACATCAAAACTGGTCCAAAAATACAGAAAAAAGACAGATTTTTCAATGTTGTATGGACAGCTATAATTGAAGATTAGTGGACATTTTAGGATAAGAAGGACATAATTAACTCCCATACTTGGAAGTCCCTGAAAGATTCTATCTCAGAAGTAGTACTGGACAAAATTATTAAGGTTATCATTTTATACAGGGGAATGCTCCATTGCTATCATCCAGTATTCTGGTGGTTGCTAGCAAAAGCTTCAAAAATGGCTAATATGACTATATCATTCTACTAAGAACCTAAAAGTTCTGGAAATGTGTGGAACTGAACAGTGTGGCCATGACAATTGCTGCTACCAGGACAATTCATTGTAACTGGTAAAACATTGAAACATTTAAGACATAGAAGGTTTGTTTCATTAGCAATTTAAAAATAGGGAGGCTATATGGATGGCTGAATATTACAATAGATCCCTTTTAACTCTCCACTTCACACTTTTACCCTCACAAAATCATAAACAAAATAGTTTTGACCAACTCCACCCCTGATAATGTGTCAGCTATTAGAGCTGTTTATTGGCAAATAATTCCTTGTTACCTACTGTACATTATTTAAAGTTTATACTACTTTTTTTTTAGAGGGAACAAAGTTTAAATATTAAAGCACCGTTACATTTAAAATTAATGGCTGTAACGTCTATATTGCTTTTAAATAAAGAAAAGGGGGAAAAAACTAATATTGTTTATCATTTTATCAGCAAACACATGTTCGTACATATTTTCCTTGAAAATTCGAATTTTCTAGAATTTTTAAAAGAATTTAAAAAAATTTGGAAGGCGGAATTCTGGAAAATCCGCAAGATCCGCGATTTGTGATCTTGGAAATCTGCTGCGGATCCAGGTTCGGATCCACAAACTGCCCATCTCTACTGCTCATAGCACTTTTCTCGCCTACCAAATGTTCATTTGGAACTAACTTATCAACTTTAATTGGTTTTGTAATAACCAGCAGCAGAAGGAAGAGGAAACAGAAACAGAGCAGCATCATTTATTGGTGTTTTTTTCAGGTACATATAGTAGCTCTTTAACTCAACTTAAAAGGGTGCATTTTTGGATTATACAATTAATTATATATAGTATGAAATTGTGCAATTTTAGGACTGTCATTCACAAAACTGAAAATGTTTAACAGACAAGTACATCTTCAATTAAAAGGGGATAAACTGTATTGTCAGTTAAAGCACAGGTGCCAAGGAAAGTGTAGAAAGGAAAGAGAAGAAACAGGAAAGAGAGATAACAGAATAGTGAATGTGGTCAAAAAGGAAGGTGGGGTGGGGGGAGGAAGGCAGGAGAACAAAATAAAAAAACCTAGTTAAAAGCAAGGGAGAGACAAGGAAAATGTAGGGGGGGGGAAACTGGTGGGGATGCAGTGATCTGAAAAGTAAATTATTCATAACGCAAAATGTCTGGTTTAAACCAATGTTTTTTGAGTCAAATAATAATTCTTCGCTCAAATGCTTTTCTCTCCTGGGTGTTGCTAAAATGTCCTTTAAGATTTGGACCTAAAAGTTTTCCATCTGTGACCAGGCTGGGTAAAATGGTGTCCTACAGGGAAACAGTTTCTACCCTGGTATGGTTGTGATGCTACTTCTGTGAGACCATCATCTTTTGCAAAGAAGAAAGAAAAGCATTTGAAGCTAAATTATCTTTTATTTGACTCTAAAAACAATGGTTTAAACCAGGACATGGGATTCCTTTCGCATTATGAAAACTGACTTTAACATCATAGCTTCCCCTTACCATTTCACACCCTTTCTTTTCCCCTTTTCTTCTCTCTTCCTCCCCCACCTATTCTCTTGACCATTACACATTCTGTAATCTCTCCTCATTTTATTACCTCTACATTTTCTTTGTCTCATTTTGCTTTTAACTAGTTGTTTGTTTGTTCTCCAGGCCTTCTCTCTCTCCCCTTCATTTTTTGACCACCTCATTATTCTGTTATCTCTCTTCACATTTTATTACCCTCTACACTTTCCTTGTGTATTTAACTAGTTTTTTTTTTCCTGCCTGCTCCCCCCCTTGTTTTTTCTTATCTTTTAGAATTAAGGTTCTTACACATGCTCAATTTGTACCTGAGCCACGACCCCCAACACCAACGGCTACTGCACAAACAGCCGTTTTGGCCTGGAATCGTCCGTGTGTATAGCGTTCGGTCGTAGGTCTTTCGCCGATCCGCCTGGCAGATCAACTAACAACCTTGTCAGAACACATACACATGCGTGATTCTCGCCCCGAAATGGCCATTTGTCACGCTGATTTATTGTCATCGGGGGTCATTGCTCACTGTACACATCGGATGTGTGTACGAGCCTTTAGCTTTTTACTTTCTGTAAACCTTTGTTAAAATCAGTACTACTCTGACCTGATAAAGAGGTTTAGCCCTTGAAAGCTTGTCAACTAATTAAACTGTAGTCCATAGAAAAAGTTCACAGTTCTTCTATTTTTTTTTATATATCTACTAGCATATGCATGTATCCAAGGTAGAAATGGGGGGGGGGGCTATAGCAATGAACAAGAAATGTCTATCGTAGCAACAATGGATATCTTTGCATTCTGAGTACTTTTAATTTTCTGTAAGTTTAAACATATTGCTACATTTGACACTATCCAACGGAGTAAAGGACGTTACCTTCAAGTGAAATCATTTGTAACAGACAATGTTTCATTTCATTCACTTCAATTTATCATCTGCGAAATATTCATTCGCTGGAAAAGAAAAACAATGACACTTGGCCTAATGAAGTAAAAACGTTCTCAACAAAATAGGATTCTGTGCAAAATATGTAAGTATTTTCAATATGATGCGATGAGGCTGGTGAACTGTAGTAAAGACAGGGCATTTTCTAAAATTATATTGTTCATCCACAGAAGCGATCAAATTCTTTAGCTGAGTTCTGCGTAATAACAATGCTATTGATAAAGGCAGGAGTGGGCTTTTTACTCATTTACTCATAGATTTTGTAACTTCATCGCTTGCATAGAGTATGTGTTTAAACTTGGCAACCTATTAAAATAAGTGCACTGTAAAATCAAGTTATGGTAATTTGAAAGCCGTAGCTTTAAAAATAATTTTGCCATATTTTTTTTACCTATGACCCTCCAAAGCCTACCTTTGTGCCTTGAAAGTTGCTCATGAGTTGCTCGTATATTGTATAACGATGTTGTAAACCACTGAAAAGAGTGAGGCAGAGTGTTCAGTTATGGCTCCATTCTCCATCCTAGCCCTACTTCCTACTGTACATATATTTGAATTTATTTAGTAGAGTCGTTAAAATGTAACCCAGACATAACCATTAAATAGTTCTGTATATTTCTCTTTACCGTTAATCTATAGAAAAAGCAAGGAAGAATCGATGGTTAATAATGAATGTAGATTAAAAAAAGTTTGTTTTGTAATCTGCTCTTTAGTTTAAATTTAATTTCTGAAAGTAAATTATGTATTATTGTTAAAGATTCTCTGAAAAGTCCAATATCTTTCAGTGAAGTCGTTAGGCTAAGATAATTAAGTGAGACAGAGAGTGTCTCTAGAAAAAGACAAAATGTATTAGTAGTTGCTTAACCTAGGAAAGTCCATGAACAAACAAGCATATTTTCATTTGAATGAATAAAACAAAACATGTGTAAGTGAACATTTTTTTAATAAAGGTTGGTAACTTAAAAAGTAAGTGAGTAGAAGTGTCTGCTTTACAGTAACATAGAAATTTAGGGGCAACTAAAGCCACAAACAACACTGACCAGAAGGCAGAACACCTTGATATAAACCAGTAGTCTGTGTCTTACCTCTCATTTTGATACAGGCACCAGGAAATTTACCTAAATAACATATGGTTTGTGTTACTCTCCAGCATTCTAGTATCACACAGTTTGGTCAACGACCATTATGTTCTGCACATGCTCAGTCCTTAGCTATGGCACAAACATGTTACAGTTGGTCACACCCTTAATATATCTCTAGCCAATCCTTTTACAGGACAGATAAAGCAAGGAAGCATGTGACTGAGGTCAGAGATGTGGTCTGACACTGCACATACACACAGATACTTCATCCAGTTTCTTACAGGCTTTGATTTACTTTAACAGAGTTTGCTAAAGTGGCATTTTAGTTTATTGGTGTTTTTAGGGGGTTGTTTTCAGATTCTGGAATATTGGGTTTAGTTCTCCTTTAAGCCCACCTTCCTGAAAACATTTCATGAATTTTGTCATTTAACTCACCTCTCCGCGATCCTGCAATACCAGCATAACGAGATTAGGATTGTGGCAAGATAATATCACGGTTTTGTGCTCGTTTAAAGTTTCCTACAATACCATGTTAAGTTTTGTGCATAGTTACATAATAGTATAGTATTGGGAGCACTAAACTGTTTCCAAAATATTTGCAAATGGCGCAATGCCCTAAAATAGTCTAAAACTTACATACTTATGTGTTACACACAGTTGCATGTTTTTTGCTAAAAGTTTTCATATATTTCCTCTCCCTCCTATACAAAAGTCCTGTCACCGCCAGATCACAATTAAGTCATGCGTCCATATATTGTGGTGTATTAATCAGCAATAAGGAAAGCTAGTTTAAGGGTTCGTTACTTTAAAAAATCGAATTTCAAAAACCCTTAGATACAGCAAGATTCCACTGCTCCAAAACTTTTTTCAGATTTTAAATCTGAGCTGTAGATTCGGAGAATCACATCATTTTAATCACAGCATTTATATTTTTTTAAATTTCTTTTTAAAATTACACAACTTAAAAGGTTCACAAGTAGCTTTTATGAAGTAGGAAAGTTTAACAAAATTATTCAGAATTGATTTGAAATTATATAGACAGAGTACAACTTTGAGGGACAAAAATTTCAGATGCTACAATGCAAAAGTTTACTATTAAAATTCTCAATTTAATGTCATGTGGTGTAGGCACTTTATGCATGTGCTTTTTCTTTTTATTGTTTTTGTGGGGGACGAAGTATCCTGAGCCTAGCTTGCCTTCTTCTTCAGGTATTTTCTTTTTTTTAATATTTATAATCATTTTATAACATAAAAATAGTCATGTCAAAAGGCAACAAGTTGCAATTAATAATACCTTCAAATATACTGCTTACCATAGCTTAAGTGTCATCACATCATCCCTGCTCCAAGTCTGTACCCAGGGTTTGATTATGCTAATTTAAGACTTAAAGAGCCATGCTTTTTTACATTTTTGCTGTAGTGTAGAGCTCCCTCCCCACCCCTACCGCTATAGTATTTTGTCCAAAAACTCCCCCGATCATTACTTACATTACCTCTTTCCACCACGCATCTGTCATGGCCTTCTGCTTGCATGAAACTGCAAGCAGGGGCTGGACCGGCAGCCGCGTCCATGATTGGCTGAGAGGCAACCAATCACGCACGCAGCTGCCGGCAGTGGAGAACGCCGGAAGAAACAGGCAAATAAGTACAGATCGGAGGAGTTTCTGGACAAAGTACTATAGCAGTTGTGGCTGGGGGAGGGAGCCCTACACTACAGCAAATATATGTTACACTAGGGGGAGAGGAAATCAACATGTATTGGAGGGAGGGAGGGAGGGGGAAGGAGGGTGGAGCTGCACTGAGCTGTGCAAATTCTCCGTCAGCGGAGGAGACAGGAGGCAGAGCCCTATATGGACTCGGTATATATGGCTCCTGGTGGTAAGTTTTCTGGACTTTGGTGGGACATTACAGGAGAACCATTTGGAGCAGGGATGTAAGGATTTTACTACACTACACAGTGGGGCCAGCAGTGGGGAGAATTTGGTTTTGGGGGTGAACATGCCCTTTAATTCTGGAAAAGATAGTAAGTACCTGCACAGACAGTTAAATAGAGTTATGAGGTTTTACCTATAAACTAAATTTGACTTAACCTTCTGGTATTTGTGCATTTGTTTAGAGAAACTTCAAAAGGGGCTTATGATTTTAGTATCTCTACCACCAATGCATTAGCAAGAGAAATTAATTGATTTAGGTTTTTAGGTAGAATGCAATCTATGAGTGACTTTTACCAATCAACAACACCCTCTATTTAGGTATTCTTATATCCAGTTCTCTTCAAAACAAATGAGTTATCATCAAAACTGAATGCATGAGAATCAGAGTGGCTGAACAGATACAAGTCTTGCTTTATAGATGTAGGATATTCACCTAAGTAGGATCCCCACCTATGCAAGACAAAACTGCTAAATCATTGTAATATTGTTCTTTTTAGTTTAGATGCTTTGGTTATCAAGGGGCCATTGCTTTGTAGATGAAGGTTTTTCTTGCACATAAGGAACGCATTGTATTAAATCAATTAATGTTACATAATAAACTGACTGTATCAGCAATTTAAAAGATTTTGTTGAACATACCTAGTGTTTCATAAATTATTAGTCTTATACCATATATACTCTCGATTATAAGAGGTTTTTAGGCTTTAGTTGTTGAATACAACAACTTAATGAGTCTCAAATTATTAAAGGATCTGAAATGCATTTTAAGGGTTGATAGTTCACAAAACTGCTGATTATTTCCCATTGTTATATTTGGAATAAATTTGTGGTAAGGATCCTGTGAACAGGCACTTGGAAAAATGGAAATCTATATTTTTTAAATATGTGAAACAAGACCCAATGACTTTCATTGATCACAATAACACACGTCAAAATGTATTCCCCTTATATTGTAACATTATCCTTGTTAAAAAATTATGGTGAACACCATGGTATTTGTATTAGGTTGCATTTTCAATTATGAACCTAAACTGTTTTGTCCATCTCTAGTTTTACATTTAAGTCACTATGATTATGTTCTAAGTTTAAAATAATTAAACCTTACATTTGAATACTTGCCTCACCTGAAATACTTCTTTAGCTTCACAAAATTGTATTTGTTGTAAAGTAAAGCACACTATGCATTGTGCTTAAATATCTATAATGCTCTAAGTAACAGAATGATGGAACTCACTTCATAGCATAAAGTTGTATTAATTAAAGGGTCAATATACTTACTAAACAACTTTATCTCAAGCTACAACTTGAGAGAAGTAAAATTTTGGTACTCATATATATATCTGTGCTTGCTTTGTCATTAAATTATTAATGTATGTATGTTTATGCTTAGAATTCCAGAGGACGGGAGCCAGAAAAGAAAAGGTTTAAGGCAAGGGAGTGAGTGTGAGTCTATATAAGAGATGGTTCTGTGATGAGCGAGGGTACAGGCAGGTACATATGGGGACACTAAAGAAGAAATTAAGAAGGAGCAGAGAGCGAAATGATTTAAATGTTAAGAGAGGGATTTTGTAGATAATGAGTTGATTAATGTATATAAAACCCCTAGCAACATGCCGACTGAAGGGTAAATGGAGGTGTTGTCCACAGAATTGGAAAAAGGTGGGATAGGACCAGGTTTGGTGGGAAAATAATTAGTTTGGTTTAATTAGTTTAGTTTGAGGCATTGGTGTGTTATCCATGAGGAGACAGCACGGAGACAGCACAGAGTCAAAAATGCATGATTGGGTGTCAAGACAAAGCTGGGGCTGGAAAAATATCATCGGCGTACAGATGGTAGTTAAAACCAAATGAGCTGATGACTTCAATGGTATAGAGGGAGAGCCCTGTGGAACCCCAACATTAAGAGGATTTTTTTTAAAGAAAAGTTATGGAGTATGTGGGATCTTGCAGTATCTAAAGGTACAATTTTTAAAAATTAGATACCCTTTAAAACGTGAAAGAGCTGTTTTTTTCACAATGAAATATATTATTGTTCTTCTTACAAGTTTTCCAAATCATTATGATGAACCACAGGCCAAGTAAAATCCACCAAGCAAAAGAAGACATAATGTTCCATCATCTCTAACCTACATTAACAGACCTACTTTTTAGCTCCATTTTCTCTCCATTACCATATTATCTGAAATGAATTTATTATTAGCCATTAGTTCTACTTTCTAAAAAATCTTAAAATGTTAGGCACCCATCCACACTGATCACATAACAGAAACTGCAGTAACTGTGATAGAGATATCGGGTAGTTTTATTTTTTTATTAATCAAAAAATCTCTCTCTCTCTCTCTCTCTCTCTCTCTCTCTCTCTCTATTATATATATATATATATTATATAGAGAGAGAGAGAGAGAGAGAAGACGACGAGACAACAGAGACAAGACTGACAGAGACAGAAAGATATATAGACACTCATACGTTATTTTTAATGGCCAATTTGAACATGTTTTAAGATATCTCATCTTAAATCATGAGGGTTTTGAGTTTTAAACACTAATATCAATGTTAATAACATCTTTGCGATTTTCACAATTGTCTTTCATCCAATTATCCAAGTGAACTATGACTTTAATAAAGCCAAGAAATGTTTTTACTTTCATCTTAAGTGCATCTCTTTCATCATTGATGTTTGATTATCTGCTGTGATCTATTATCTCAAATAGAACAAAAAAAAGCAAGAGATACGCAGATGCTTTATCTCATATATAAGAAAGCTTCATTTGTCTTTGTTATAGTTGGGTAGCCAAAATTTATTAAAATAGTTTGCTCTAGTAGTATAGGATAGTATTTGAGGTTGAATTAAGACATACGTCCATCCAGTGGCAATTGGAAATATCCCTGGATCAACTCTACTTTATGTACATAAATACCAGTAACTTGTAACATTCCTTGTTTCAGAGACTCATCCAGCTTTCTTTTGAAACTATCCAATAAACTTGCCATCACAACGTCCAATGGAAGACAGTTCCATAGCTTTACCTTTCCTAAAACCTTTCCGAACTTAAAGGGCATGTCCACTCCCAAAACTAAAATTTAACCTTCTACTGGCCCCACTGTGCAGTGTTTAAAAACCCTTACCTTACTGCTCAGCTCTTTATGGTTCTCTTGCAATGTCTGTTGAAAGTCCTAGAAATTAAGAGTAGGAGCCATTTCTAGTGTAATTTGTTTCTGCCTGTAACTGTTCCTCATCAAGGTTTCTATGAGGGCAAGCATGCTCAGTAATCACTAAGAGGCAGCATTGGAAAAGGGAATTTTCCATCATGCAATTCACTTAATTTGCATGAACATTCTAGTTATAGCAAATCTGCACACAGCAGAGGATAGTTCGGATTGGATATCTAAAAATAAATTTTTTTCCATATAGATGCCCTTTTATACCTTTAAACTTGTGCAGAAAGTGCTTGCAATAAACTTGGATTTTTGTTGCCGCATTTGAAAGGTCTTTTTACATATGTCCTTCCTGCTACGGGAATGGTGGCAACTAAAGAGTTACTATGATAAATAACAGAAACTCTTTAGTTGCCACCATTCATTTTCTCTATAATGAGGTGTACAAGTTGGTTTTGTCCTGGCTATGTGGTGCACTGGGGCAATAGAGAAACACATTGCATTTGTTAGCATCTTTTTTATTTGATAATAAGTTTATATTGTAAGTGGATATATGTTTAGTTATCAGATCATCTCATTATTTGGGGGATGCTTATAGTAAATGTAAGTTGCAGGGCTGCATTAATTACAACCTGGTTGTATTTACACTGCATGTTTTCAATATACAACTATCCCTTCCCTATCTGCCCTTTGCTGTTTGAGAGAGATTGTCAGGGAATGGTGAAACTAGTAATACAACTGCATAGACACTTGGGTTAGTCACTATTTTGCTAAAGGAAAGTAATTTCAGACTCTGTAATCCAAACACTTATTTTCATTTATCTGTTATAACAACATTTATGTGCATTTATAGACTCCTATACAACACCATAGGTATGAAACCCAGGCACTAAAAAAAAAAAATATTCATTTGGGCAGTCTAGAACCAGCCATCTACTTGCAAGTCTCTAACCTAAATACAAAGGCAAGACCTGCTAGTTTGACTGCTGATTAGAAACTGAGCCTCTCTGAATATTTCATGCTGTTTTATAGTGTCTCATAAACACACACCCAAAATCTGATTGGTCTAGATACAATCTTAAATCTGATTGGATCTTGGACCAATCAGATATTGGGGGTGGGTTTAAGAGTCACTACAAATAGTGAATGTTCAGTAAGGAGAGCCTGTTTCAGTTTTGCATTTCATCTTAAATGTTATAGCTTTGTTCTGAGGCATGCACTGGGATATAAGCTTATTGAGTGATTCTGGCTGGGTAGCTTGAATGGGCAGCCCTTAGTTCAGATGGCTCTCAATTTAGTTCTCAGTATTTGGCTTTCTGTATCTAAGAAAAAAATAATTCCAGTAAAAGTTTGGTTTGCTGTTCCAACTAAATATTGAACAGGAGATCTGAGTAACAGAGCTATTGATGTATTGGAATATCTGGTTCCACAATTTCACCAGAAACAATCTCCTGTAATAGAACAGAGGGAGATGATTGCAAACCAGTCTAGAGAGCAACATGGCAATCAAAGGGATATCAGAAACACATGCAGCAACGCTGAGTGTGAATAATTGCAGTGTAAAAGCAACCAGTAATACATGCAGCTCTGCTTGTAACAACTGTTGTGTCTTACTATAGAGCAAACAGCAGCGATCAGCACTCCATTCCAAGCAAGGAAATGCCTGGGTGCCATTCAAAAGTTTCAGACCTGTGAGTGCCTTCGTATTTCTGTGTGTGTGTGTGTATATATATATCTATATATCTATATATATAGATATATATATATATACCATTGATCAACTGATTCAATCTGACATCAACATGCTACTTGCACACAACAATATCAGATCATGTAGTTCTAATGACTATAGAAGAAGGGAATGGGTTAATGTAAAATCCCAGAATCCCAGGTGGCACTTGCAAATCAGTTGCACAGATTCTGCATGTTTAATTAATAAATGTAGAAAGAGCTATTTTAACCATTATGCAAAACCCTTCTGATTGGTGGACATATCTCCATAGACTACAAGCACACTGCCCACTATAGGAGGAGTGAAATCAATGGCTACACCCATAAGAAACACAAAAATGAAAATAACTTGATAACTGTTCCAAAAAAATAATGAAAGTATATGGCAAAAGTACACAGGATAGCGATCCCTACACTACAGCAAAACATAGTTTTGGGGGTGGACATGCCCTTTAAAGACTAAATTACTTTTCTTCAAGTCTTAAGGGATGTCTGCATGTCCTCTGACATGTTCTTTTGGTGAACAATGCCCCAGATAATTTATTGTATGGCCGATTAATGTATTTATACACAATAATCATATCCCCACACAAGCGCCTTTTCTCTATTGTAAATAATTGTAACTTCTGTCTTTATACCCAAGCTCCCCATTCCCTTTATTATTTTAGTTGCCCTTATCTGAACCCTTTACATTTCCAAGATGTCCTTTTTGTATACAGGATTCCAAAACTGCACTCCAAATGAGGCCTTACCAATGCTTTGTAAAGAGGGAGAATAACATTTATCTCCCTTAAATCCATACCCCTCTTTATACAAGACAATATCTTGTTGGCTCTAGCTGTTGCTGCCTGGCACTGCTTGCAACATTAAAGTTTGTTATTCACCAAAACCCTAGGTTCTTTTTCCATCAGGGATTCACTTAAAGGGGAACTGTGGTCCAAAAATTACTTTAGGTAAATTGACAGGAATTGCTCTTCTGAGAATGTTTGCAATTTATTGTCATTGGTTATTTTGCATAGTTTTGAAGATATTTACAATTTTGTGTGTGATATGGCAGCAGCATCATCAGGTCCCCTGCACTTCCTGCTTCCTGCTCTGAAACTATGTCAGTGGATGACAGTCAATCTGCCCTGTGTCTCCTCCTCTCCTTGCAGCCCCCCACCTCTTGCAAGCCCCCCTGGTCCCTCCCAGTCTTGAACCCCCCCCCCACTCATGGACCTCATGGTTCCTCCATTTGCAGGCCCCCTTGGCCCTATGTGACCCCACCCACTTGTGGGTGTCTTGGCCAAGCCCACTCATGGGTGCCGTGGGACACTCAGACCCCCCCCACAGAAAACTGTGTGAAAACAGCTTTTTCAGGCAGAGTTGGAACTCTGCCTTAAAAGGCTGTTTTTACATAGTGAGAGAGTAGAACTAAAGATTCCCTTGCCTTCACTGTGAGGTTCTTCACTTCACTCATCATGGAGGGAGAGGGACTTCCTGTCTCCTGTCTTGTCACTGAAGTCTGAGGCTGTGCTTGCCAGCGGCAAGGCAGAGGAGCAGCCTTAGGAATGTCACATGTCAGCCTCCCACCCATTAACTTTGTGGTCAGTCATTTCTTTATATCTTGGGCTGTGGAGCACGTAGACAGGTGGTTGATGGTTCGTTTTAAAGGTAGGAAACTTCATTTAAACTTGTTTGGAGACCACAGTTCCCCTTTAATACAGAGCCATTTATAGTATAAGCAGAACAAGGATTTTTAAGTCCAAAATACATAACCTTACATTTATCAACATTAAATCTCATCTGCCATTTAGCAGCCCAATGGTACAATCTAACTAGATCTACCTGTAACAATTGCAAATCCTCTGAAGTTTTAAATAGTCAACAGTTTTGTGTCATCAGCAAACACAGAAACCTTGCTGACAATACCGACTTCCAAGTCATTAATAAACAGATTACATGAAGCAGCCCCATCACAGAACACTGTGGCACCTTACTTAGAATCTTAGTCCATATTGATGAACTACTAACAACTACTCTCTGCATCCATACATTAACCAACTTTCTCTCCATGTACAAACATGCCAACCCAGCCCAAATTTAGTTTATACATTAGCCACCTATGGGGCACTGTATTAAAAGCCTTAGCAAAATCCAAGTATACTACATCTATTGCTATGCCAGAGTCTAAATTCCTATTCACTTCCTCATAAAAGCTAAGCAATTAGTTTGACAAGATCTATGCCTCCTAAATCCATGTTGATTAATTCTTATAAGTAGATTGCTTGTGAAGGTTCTCATTCATCCATAAAATAAAGAAACCAAGCCTAAATAGAGGTGGGGGGGTTCGACACCAACTGTCTGCCATGTACAATGCTGTTTTAACACCTTACTCTGGGCATTCCTATAACACCTCTTAGCCACTATCTAATCACACCCTTAACACCTGGCTGTGATATGCTAATTGGGATTTTCCAGGGTACATAATTGCCACAGATTCTTGTACAAGTCATTCTGAATTGAGAAAGCCAGTCGGATGACTAGCGAAACGTCTTCAAGAACTACATTTCAAGTCCAGTTGATCTAATTGAATACAACAGATATTTATAAGTAGATTGTATGCTCTAAGGGGCAGGGACCTCTTTCCTCATGTTACATGTTTTAAGCACTTGTATATTTAGTGATGCTAATTAGATATGGTCGAACTATTGAAAGTTCGGTCCGTTTTCGAACTTTCGAACTATTGTAAAAGTTCGAAAGTTCGAAAACGGACCCATTAAAGTCTATGGGAGGCAAATAGTTCGAAAAGTTCGAGTCAAATACAACTAAAATATTAATGGTAACTTAATGTAAATGGCTGTGGGACCTGGGAAATGGTCTGGCGAGCATGTTCCAATATCCAGGACTTTCGTAAAATCGATTTTACTCTCACGCACGCTACTTTCGAGCTTTCGCGTTCGAACGTTCGAGGTAACATGGACATTTTACTCGCAGATTCAATGCTCGCGTATAGGCTGTAATGGAGACTTTACTCGCAGATTCAATGTTCGCGCCTAGATACCATGTACATTTTACTCGCGGATTCGATGCTCGAACGTTCGAACATTCGATAAATCATCGAAAGTCCGGGAAATATCGAAAGTCCGCGTCCGAGATAGTTCGAGAAGTCCGGGTCCATTCAAACTCGAACAGTTCAGCTCGAACTCGAGTTCGAGTTCTATGCCATCCCTAATGCTAATACTTATTTATATGTTTATGTATTTATTTACTGTCCCCCTTGTATGACTTTTTGTATTCTATATTGTACAGCACTGTGTCCCCTAGTGGTGCTATATAAATAAACTTAAAATATATGTACATACCGTATATACTCGAGTATAAGTCGAGGTTTTCAGGCTGTGAAAACAGCCTGAAAACTGAACCTCGACTTATACTCGAGTCAGTCACTTACTGATGGAGGAATCCGGCTGCCGCGTCCACTGATGGTCGCATCCACTGACGTCACAACTCGGCCCGGGAAATTAGACCGGCGCCGAGTCGTGACGTCAGTGGATGCGACCATCAGTGGACGCGGCAGCCGGATTCCTCCATCAAGTGCATGATGTCGGGGCCCGGACTCTCCTGCAAAGGTAAGGTTGCAGCATTAGTAGTAGTGTAGTGTAGTGGCAGGGTGAGAAGATGGGTGCAGGGAGTAGTGTAGTGCACTGTAGTAGTGTAGTGTAGTGGCAGGGTGAGAAGATGGGTGCAGGAGTAGTGTAGTGTAGTGTAGTGGCAGGGTGAGAAGATGGGTGCAGGGAAATAGGTTTTATTCTTGGGGCTGGAGGGGAGAGTAAGGAGTCAGGGACAGGGTAGTGTGTTTTTGGGGTTAGTGTTGGGACAGGGTTATGTGTTTTGGGGTTAGTGTGTGCAGTTCCACTCCAGATGTTTCTACTCCCTATTTCCCTTCTACTACTCTACCCTCGACTTATACTCGAGTCAATTTGTTTTACTCATTTTTGAGGTAAAAATGGGTACCTCGACTTATACTCGAGTCGACTTATACTTGAGTATATACGGTATATACATACATAAGGTCAGTCCTTGAAACATACTCTAGAATATGTTCCCTTTTTTTCTAGTATCTTCCCGACCACTGAAGTTAATTACCCGGCTGTGAATGACTACCCTTTTTTAATATTGGAATTACATCAGCTTTTTTCACACCTTCGCACATGAGGGAATCTGCAAAATCTGCAAAATTAAAAACAATAGCCTAGTATATAGGTAGGATATAAGGGTAGAATTATCATATATAGATATATAGATATCATATACTGTGCTGGTTACCAGTAGAGATGGTCGAACTATTGAAAGTTCGGTCCGTTTTCGAACTTTCGAAACTTTTCGAAAGTTCGAACTTTCAGGAGTATAAATGCGTGGCTAAGAGAGTGGTGTAAGGAGATGGGGTTTGGGTTTTTAGAGAACTGGGCTGACTTTTCTGTTGGCTACAGGCTCTTTAGTAGTGACGGATTGCACCTCAATGGTGATGGTGCAACTGTTTTGGGGGAGAAGATGGCTAGGGGGTTGGAGGAGATTTTAAACTAGGTATGGGGGGGGGAGGGAACGTTTAACTACACAGGGGTAGATAGAGAAGTTAGGGATCTGGGGGCTAGTAACACAACGGAGGGAGGAGAAGGAGGAGCATAGAGGATAAGGAGGCATGTACGACCATGTATGGAAGTAAATCAATTGATAATCTAAAATGTATGTTTACAAATGCAAGGAGTCTGGCTGGAAAAACCGGCGAACTTGAAATAATAGCGTTAAAGGAAAGGTATGATGTAATTGGTATAGCAGAATCATGGCTTAATGATTCACACGACTGGACAGTAAATATTGAAGGGTACTCCTTATTTAGACATGACCGAGTTAATAAGAAAGGAGGAGGAGTATGTATGTATGTTAAACAGGAATTGAAGCCAAATTTAAAAGATGGAATAGATGGGGGAGCAAACGATGCGGCAGAAACATTATGGGTGGAACTGTGTACAGGAAGCAAGAAGGTAGGTAAATTAATTGTTGGAGTGTGTTATAAGCCACCAAATGCCGGGGAAGAGGTGGAAATGAATCTCCATATGCAGTTGGCGAAGGCTGCTGGTATGGGGCATGTTCTGGTTATGGGGGATTTTAACTACCCTGAAATAGATTGGAGTAATGGAACTGCCAGCACCTCAAAAGGTATAAAGTTCTTAAATTTCCTATATGAGCATTTTCTTTCACAGATGGTAGAAGTTCCTACTAGAAAGAATGCGTTGTTGGATCTGGTGATATCTAATAACCCAGAGCTCATTTTGGAGATGAAGGTAATGGGAAGCTTAGGGAATAGTGACCATGATATAGTGTCATTTAATATAGGTTGCAGAAAACTAAAGTGCACTGGCTTAACAAAAACTTTTAACTTTAGGAAAGCTAATTTTATGCTTTTAAAGGAATCGCTCCTGCTCATAGACTGGGGGGAACTGTTTCTAGGTAAAGATACTGAGCAGATGTGGACCACTTTTAAAGGGATATTAAACTATAACATTTCCAAATCGGTTCCTTTAGGAAACAAGTGTAAAAAAATTAGGTCCACTCCTGCATGGCTTAATGCTCAGGTAAAAAGGGAAATGGAAAAAAAGAAAAGGGCTTTTAAAATTTTGAAAGCAGAAGGCACAGAACAGGCTTACAGGGACTTCAAATGTTGTAATAAAGAGTGCAAGAAAGCAATTAAACTAGCTAAAATAGAAAATGAAATACGGATTGCCGAACAAAGCAAGTCCAACCCCAAGATGTTTTTTAAGTATATAAATGGTAAAAAAATGAGGACTGAGAATGTGGGACCATTAAATAATGGAGCTGAGGTGGTTGTAGAGGATGCCGAAAAGGCTAATCTGCTAAACCGTTTTTTTACATCGGTTTTTACTGTTGAGAATCCTTACAGTAGGGATCGTAACAATGTGCAGGGAGGAAATGAAGAGTTTTCACATTGGATAACAGAGGATATGGTACGGAATCAATTAGACAAAGTTAATATCAATAAAGCGCCAGGACCAGATGGATTGCATCCTAGGATTTTAAAAGAGCTTAGTTCAGTTCTAGCAAGACCACTGTGTCTCATCTTTTCAGATTCGCTTTTGTCTGGGGATGTGCCGCTGGATTGGAAAAAAGCCAATGTAATACCAATATTCAAAAAAGGTAGTCGTTCACAGCCTGGTAACTATAGACCTGTAAGCCTAACATCAGTGGTAGGGTAGGTGATGGAAACTTTGTTAAGGGATCATATCCTTGACTTTGTCTCCAGAGATCATCTTATTAGTAGTAGTCAGCATGGATTTATGAGAAATAGATCATGCCAGACAAATTTAATTGGTTTTTATGAAGAAGTGAGTAAGAAGTTAGATTCAGGCACAGCTGTGGATGTGGTATATTTGGATTTTGCAAAAGCCTTTGATACTGTGCCACATAGGCGACTAATGTATAAACTGAGGACTGTTGGCCTTGAAGAAAACATTTGTTCATGGATAGAGAACTGGTTATTGGACCGCAAACAGAGAGTGGTGGTTAATGGAGCTACATCTATGTGGGCTAAAGTTCTAAGCGGTGTTCCTCAGGGTTCTGTACTGGGGCCGCTTCTGTTTAATCTGTTTATAAATGACTTAGAAGGGGGCATTGAGAGCAAGGTCTCTGTGTTTGCTGATGACACTAAATTATGCAGAGCTTTGGAAACTTCCAATGATGTGCAAGTGCTGCAAGCAGTCCTAGATAGATTATCAAAATGGGCAGCAGAATGGCAGATGAGATTCAATGTTGATAAATGTAAGGTGATGCATTTGGGATTTAATAATCCCTGTGCCACCTACACCATAAATAACTCTGTGTTAAGTGCATCTGAAATGGAAAAAGATTTGGGGGTTCTGGTAGATAACAGACTTAGCTGTAGCAAACAATGCCAGGTAGCAACAGCTAGAGCTAGCAAGATATTGTCTTGTATAAAGAGGGGAATGGAATCAAGAGAGAAAAATATTATTCTCCCTCTTTACAAGGCACTGGTAAGGCCACATTTGGAATATGCGGTGCAGTTTTGGAATCCCATATACAAAAGGGACATCTTGGAAATTGAGGCAGTTCAGAGAAGGGCAACTAAATTAATAAGGGGAATGGAGGGGCTTGAATATGCAGGCAGATTAGACAAGTTAGGGCTGTTTACATTGGAGAAGCGGCGGTTGCGTGGGGACATGATAACCTTATACAAATATATTAATGGCCCATACAGTGAACTCTCTGGTGCATTGTTCACTAATAGGTCATATCAGAGGACTCGTGGACATCCTTTAAGGTTGGAAGAAAAGAAGTTTCATCTTCAAGTTAGGAGAGGTTTCTTTACAGTGAGAACGGTGAAACTGTGGAACTGTCTTCCAGCAGAGGTGGTAATGGCAAGTTCATTGAATAACTTTAAAAAAGGCCTGGATAAGTTTCTAAAACTAAAAAATATTGAGAATTACTGGTATTAATGCATATAGATCTGGTTGATCCAGGGATACTTTCCGATTGCCGTTTGGAGTCAGGAAGGAATTTTTTCCCCCCCTTTTTAGCTGGGGTTTTTTGCCTTCCTCTGGATCAACTGTTAGGTAGGGTTAAAAAAAAAAAAAAAAAAAAAAAAAAGGGAATAGGTTGGACTTGATGGACGAATGTCTTTATTCAACCTTAATTACTATGTTACTATGTTACTATGAAAACGGACCCATTAAAGTCTATGGGAGGCAAATAGTTCGAAAAGTTCGAGTCAAATACAACTAAAATATTAATGGTAACTTAATGTAAATGGCTGTGGGACCCGGGAAATGGTCTGGGGAACATGTTCCAATATCCAGGACTTTTGTAAAATCGATTTTACTCTCACGCGCGCTACTTTCGAGCTTTCGCGTTCGAACGTTCGAGGTAACATGGACATTTTACTCGCAGATTCGATGCTCGCGTATAGGCTGTAATGGAAACTTTACTCGCAAATTCGATGTTCGCGCCTAGATACCATGTACATTTTACTCGCGGATTCGATGCTCGAACGTTCGAACATTCGATAAATCATCGAAAGTCCGGGAAATATCGAAAGTCCGCGTCCGAGATAGTTCGAGAAGTCCGGGTCCGTTCGAACTCGAACAGTTCGGCTCGAACTCGGGTTCGAGTGCTATGCCATCCCTATGGCTAATACTTATTTATATGTTTATGTATTTATTACTGTCCCCTTGTAGACTTTTTGTATTCTTATTGTACAGCACTGTGTCCCCTAGTGGTGCTATATAATAAACTAAAATATATGTACATACCGATTATACTCGAGTATAAGTCGAGGTTTTCAGGCTGTGAAACAGCTGAAAACTGAACCTCGACTTATACTCGAGTCAGTCACTTACTGATGGAGGAATCCGGCTGCCGCGTCCACTGATGGTCGCATCCACTGACGTCACAAACTCGGCGCCGGGAAATTAGACCGGCGCCGAGTCGTGACGTCAGTGGATGCGACCATCAGTGGACGCGGCAGCCGGATTCCTCCATCAAGTGCATGATGTCGGGGGCCCGGACTCTCCTGCAAAGGTAAGGTTGCAGCATTAGTAGTAGTGTAGTGTAGTGGCAGGGTGAGAAGATGGGTGCAGGGAGTAGTGTAGTGCACTGTAGTAGTGTAGTGTAGTGGCAGGGTGAGAAGATGGGTGCAGGGAGTAGTGTAGTGTAGTGTAGTGGCAGGGTGAGAAGATGGGTGCAGGGAAATAGGTTTTATTCCTGGGGCTGGAGGGGAGAGTAAGGAGTCAGGGACAGGGTAGTGTGTTTTGGGGTTAGTGTGTGGGACAGGGTTATGTGTTTTGGGGTTAGTGTGTGCAGTTCCACTCCAGATGTTTCTACTCCCTATTTCCACTCCCTTCTACTACTCTACCCTCGACTTATACTCGAGTCAATTTGTTTTACTCATTTTTGAGGTAAAAATGGGTACCTCGACTTATACTCGAGTCGACTTATACTTGAGTATATACGGTATATACATACATAAGGTCAGTCCTTGAAACATACTCTAGAATATGTTCCCTTTTTTTCTAGTATCTTCCCGACCACTGAAGTTAATTACCCGGCTGTGAATGACTACCCTTTTTTAATATTGGAATTACATCAGCTTTTTTTCACACCTTCGCACATGAGGGAATCTGCAAAAATCTGCAAAAATTAAAAACAATAGCCTAGATAAAACTGAACTTTGCTCCCTAAGGACCTAAAGATGTATTTTATCTGGTCCAGGGGATTTATTAATATTAACCTTATTTAATTCTTTCGGTACCATATCCTCGGTAAACCAAAGTGCACTTGCATCTTTTACACCATTATTGCTGCTATACTCTATGCTAATTGGACTCTATGCTATGGTAATTGGATTTTCTATAGTGTATACAGAGGGGGGAAAAATTGTTCAAGACATTTGCTTTATCGCCATCCTCCATAACAATCTTATCCCCATTAATTAATGGTGTCACACTTTCAGTCTTTATCTTCTTACTATTAATATACTTTTAGGGTTAGTGATGCTAACCTAACTTCATTATTAATTTTAGCTTTCTTACAACCCTTGTTACAGTTTTTATAATTTCTAAAAAGCCCTTTCTGTTCCCAGGAACTTAAAGGTTTTAAATGCCTTTTTCTCCCTTTCCATTTCATTCTTTACATCAGACTTAAGCCACATGGGTGCGGACTTATTGTTTTACATTTATTTCCCAAGAGTATAAATTTAGATGTGAAGTGGCTTAAAATACCCTAAAAAAACAGTCCACTTCTGTTCTGTACATTTACCTGATAATATATCATCCCAGATAACATGCCAAAGAGCTTCTTTTAACATGGGAGATTTTGCTTTCCTGAAATTAAAAGTCTTTCGTTTGATAACATATGCTTAACAACACTTTTTCATGGTCACTATTTCCTAAGCCTCCAGTTACCTTTAAATCTATAATTTGTTCCACAATGGATATTACTAGATCCAACAGAGCTCCTTTTCTACTAGGAACTTTAACCACCTGTGAAAGGAAATTTTCCTGCAGCAAATTCAGGAACCCATCACCCCTTTCTTCACCCCTATTACACCATTATCTCCAATTTTTGCATCTCTCGCATTTGCAAACATACATTATAGATTATTACCCCTGTCATTTATTTTGCTCTTTAATATACATGCCTCCCTATCCTCTATGCAAGCCCACCCCCTTTCACCCACCACTGGCCAATCTACACCCTGCTTACCCCCTGTGCTATCTATCCCAGTGACTGATGTTACCCTCCCCCAAACCTTTTTTAAAATCTCCTCCAACCCTCTAGCCATCTTTGTCCTCTTGGTTTTGCGAATCCCTGCAATACTGCAAGCTGCCCCCTTAGACTCTCTACCTCAGCTTCCAAACCCACTAGCATTCATATGTCCTTAATAAACAGTACTTAATAACAAAGGAATTAATAACAGCTTCCACTCACAAGAAACTTCCTTATGTCAGGTACAAAACATTGGTGGGGAAATGTTATTTTCATCTGTATTTGTTTAAAATTGCTATTTGTAAATAAAAAAGAGGTTTGATTTTCCCTTATTGGTCTTTGCTATCAAAATATTTATAGAATAAAAATATACATCAAGATATATATCAATATACATCAAAAAACAGAATTCTAGTGCACAAACAATTCTAATTTCATATTAGCTACCTCCATAAGGTTGCTACTACAAACAGTCTGCTGGAACATCGGGGGAAAACAGGCAATGTAAGTAGAGATTGGGGGAGTATTGCTTTAAATAACTATGGCGGTTGGGGTTGGGGGAGAGAGCCCTACACTACAGAAAAGGGGATGTGGGCTAGGGGGAGGGAGAGAGAAATGGGAGGGAGAGGGAGGGAGGGGAAGGGAGGAGAGACAGGAGGCAAAGAGAGAATGGGACTTGGCCAGGCTCCTGGTGGTCAGTTTTTTGGAATTTTGAGGGACATTGCAGGAGAACTATTTGGAGCAGGGATGTAAGGTAAGGATTTTACTACACTACACAGTTGGGCCAGTAATGGGTTAGATTATAGGGTGGACATGCCCTTTAAAGTTTGTGTGAGCTTAAAACTAAAATACAAATAAAAAGATTAAGAAACCAACCCTGGTGCTACCAGAAGATAGATAGATAAAAATCTACATCAAACAGTAGCCTACAGTTTCATGTAGTCAATTAAAGGCATTTTTTGAAAAATTCCCAAGTGTGCACTGGACTATATCTACATATATAAAAACAGCATTGTACATGGCAGACAGTTGGTGTCGAACCCCCCCACCTCTATTTAGGCTTGGTTTCTTTATTTTCACATAAATGGCCTCCTTAACACCTCTCTTGAACCAGTCACGTTCCTTCGCCAGTATGTTAACATTACAATCTTCAAAGGTATGTCCTTTATCCTTAAGATGCAGATACACGGCTGTTTTAACACCTTACTCTGGGCGTTCCTATAACACCTCTTAGCCTATGTATAATTATATCATATCATCAAAGTATTTATATCTAAAGGTGATTCTGTTCAACAAATTCATATCTGGCTTGGGGGCTGAACATGCATGAATTTTTACATTTGGATTGAATAGCTCAAATGCTAAGGCAAGAAAGTGTAGATGAGAAGCAATTATACACAAATTATTGCAGAAACTCTTATCTGTAACCTGTTTATTTGCATATTTTAGTCTGCACTATTATGTTTGGGTGAACGGTTTCTATGGAAGAGGAATTCTTTTGTAATTATTTGCTTCTTTTTGCAGAAAGACAGGCTTCAAAAATGAATTTCCATATCTAGGAAAAAGCACCACTGACTGCTTGTATTTTATTTATTTAAATTCTTTCGTACTTTTTCTCCGCCATTGTATTTATTTAAAAATGTTTACTTCATGGAGACTTGCCTATTAGTGGAATACAATTAAATAAGATGAAGTAAACCAAGGATGTAACAGTCTGATGAATAGAGCAAATGGAGAGAGTGGTTAGAAAAAGAGCTTTTTGTAATTACCAACATTAAAATCAGGTAAAAAGGTCAAGGAGACCTGCAAAGCAATCTGCAGCCATTGTGGGAAGACGTAGGAAAGAATATAATATATTGCTTTTCAAAGATAAAATATGTAAACAGTATTTGAAATACAATCTTTTTGAGAAAGAAGAACAAAAGAATTGAAAAAAATCTATGAATTTTCTTATTCTCAAATCCAACATTCTGTATAACTTTTAAGCTATCAATGTAATAAAAATGTGTTAAAATTAAAGTATTCGGTTATGTTTTATAACGATTTCTAGATGTTAAAACATACAGTAAATATACAAATACTAGGATATCTAGTTATAGACATTATATCTAATGTTTTTGTTGTTTTTGCATTTTAAAAAGTAAAACAGTTCAGCCTCTTAGAGAGCACAAGATGTTGTGTAATTAGCTCTGTTTATCAAAGTGATAGGTTTAGATGCAACTTAGAATGCCATGGTCAGTATTTCCATTGTCTACCAGCATGAATATTCATGGCCATTTTCCTATTATAATTGTAATTGTTACCATGCAATTCTCATGGTTTATTCATGTGTTACCCTAACTATTGCATACAAGACATTAATGAATAGGGATGGCCGGTTCGTGGATCCAAACCCAGATCCACCGCGGATTTATTCCATTCGCGAACAGCGGATTTTTCCAGATTTTCCGCCTTCCGAACCTCCGATTCGCGGATTTTTCGTATTTTCGCTAAAACTCGTAATTTCGAAAATTTTCAAAAATACGAAAAATTTCGTAATTTCGAGGGTATTTTTCATTTTAATGGGTCCGCTTGCGGATTTTCGAATTTTCGAATTTTTTCGAAAATTCGCGGATCCTCGAGCGGACCGGATTTTGCGAAGTTCGGACATCTCTATTAATGAACTGTAAAATAAACAAAATGAACCTGCTAGTAACAATCCATTAGAATTTAATAATATATTGGCTTGCTCAATTGGACCAGCAGATTCTAAACTTTGCATTTAATTCTTTATAGCATTAGGAATAAATGAGATTTAAACATTTATGTTACTTACTGTAACTTTTGGTTTTGTAAAAATAATACACAAATAAGTCATATGGGTATATTTATGTACATATTGTAAGATGTATTCCATTATAATATATTACATTTGATTTTGATGAGAACAACTTGTAAAAATAGTTAACTGTCTTTTTTATTATTAAGGGAAGAGGAAATGTTTTACAGCTTTTTAAATATTAGAAATAATTAAGTAATAATCGAAAATTAAAAAGCAGAATAAGGCAACCCTGCTTATGACAGAAATATAATTATGGTCTTCCATGCGTAAATAATGCATTGCCTAATAGACAAACATTACTATTAACCATTCTTACTGGCAGCAACATAAAATGCAAGAAAACTTTTCACCTCCAATTTACTAATTTAGATCATTACACCCCTGAAGAACTGAAGATAGCCCAATCAAGCTTACATAATGTCTGTGCAATCATTCTCACAGCTAGAAGGGATTCTAGACTTATTCTATGCATATTTACATTGAGTTATAGGATTGAATTCTACTTTTATATAATTTGAACATTTCTCTAGAAATAAAGTTCTCATTTATAAAGTGCAGATGGTTAAAACCACAGATGTTGGAGATCTTCAAGCTTCTGTGAAAAAGGTGTCTCTATATGTATAAACAAGGAAAGAGATGATCAATGCACATTCTTGGGCCCCATATATCATAATATCTAGTGCAATAGCTAGTGCAAACAGTAAAAACATGGGGGGTTCTAGTTACAATTTTATGCATACAAGTGAAAAGCCTTCCAACCTTTCACAAAGCAGCAACCCTATAGTAACTGTATAAACCATTAACATATACCCTGTCCAGCTTCCAGGTAGGCCCATAATGGCTGGAATAGGTTCTATATTCAGCCCTATGGCCACCATGCAGGACAAGGTTTTTGTGACAAAGGTGCAAAAGGCAGCATCATATATCAGGGACACGTTCCATTTTCTAGAGAAATTAAAATCTGGTTGCTTAAAGCCAGTGGTCTGTATAGTGAGGATAATTCACTATTATCCTCACTATACAGATAATACCCACTATTACAGATAATGTTTTTCATGCAGTGCTTGCAGTTGATACTGATGAAGAGTTATTTCAAATTTGATTTGGACTACTTTGGGACAGCGATGGGATCTAATGCTGCTCCGTCATATGCCAATGCCTTTATGGCTTGGCTGGAAGAGGAGTATGTCTATAGGTCATCTACCTTCACCAGACACTGTTTAGCCTGGTGGAGGTTTATAGACAATATCTTTTTGATATGGCGGAGCAGCATTGAATCCCTACTGTCTTTCCACGAATATCTGGAAAATATTCATGCGAACATAAAATTTACTATGAATTATGATAAACAGTATGCTTTTTAGGTATAAAAATAACGGTTGGAGAAGGCTTCCAAATGGAACTCTATTTGAAGCCAACAGATAGAAACCAATTGCTTGGAAGTTTTCACCCTTTGCATGTAAAAAAGGCTATCCCCATTAGTGAATTTACGAGGGTAAAAAGGATTGTGAACTCTCCTGATAGGAAAGAGATCGAGTTTAGAGAAAAATATAATAAATTGAATCAAAGGGATTACCCAGAAATGGTAATAAACACAGCTTTGGAAAAACTGAAAGGTAGAAAGACAGGGATATATAATTATCGAAATCGAAAGTAGATGATTATCGAAATTGAAAGTAGATAATTATCGAAATCGAAAGTAGATGATTATCGAAAGTAGATGGTTATCGAAATCGAATGTAGATGATTATTGAAAATTAAAATTGAAACCGCAATAATCATAGAATTTATGGAAATGACTATCGAAATCGAAAGTAGATGATTATCGAAAGTAGATGGTTATCGAAAGTAGATGATTATCGGAAAAAAATTTTTTAAACTGCAATAATCATCGAATTTATGGAAATTACTCTGCCACATGACCTAAATTCACCAACCACAGTAGTGCCAACCCCCTGGGTATAAAAGGCAATATTTCAGACATCATTTTGTGAGTGTGTTGGAGAGTTTTGTAGGAGACCTGATAGTGTTGGAGTTTGGAGAGATTTTTTTTGCTTTTTATTATGAGCTTTGATTGTGTGGATTTCAGTGTGGTGGGTTAACACTTGCTGTTACACACATTTATAAACCTAAAAGTCCTTTTAAGGACTACTGTGATACCCAAAAGGCCTTTTAAGGACTAACCCATGCTTTTAAGTACTTTGGACAATTTTCTTTCCATTTAGAGGGCCTGGTTTATTTTATTTTTCTCTATCTGTATTAGTGTATACAGTAAATATATATATACAGGATAATGTGCCTGCCCCTCCCTCCCCTGTGTCTCCTACTGTGGGCATGGACCCTGATACTATCTATCAGGAGTTTATTGACCACATGTTCCAAACCTTCGGGGATCCAGAGGAGGAGTCACAGGAGATGTTTTCCCACACTATGTGTGGTGCTAGTATGTTTGTGGAGGAGCTTTGCACTGATGCACAGTCCTTCCTGATGCCTGTGGCAGAGGAAGAAAGTGTTAAGTGCACAGGGGGACATAAGCTTATCATCCAGCAGTCCAGAGACAGCAGCCAGGGAACTAATATAGGGGGGAAGGTTCCAGCTGCTGCTGCTCATGTTAGTGCCACAGCCTCCAGTGATGAGGAGGTGCTCGTGGACGATGTCACGGATCGTTAATGGGTGCCACAAATTGGAGAGGAGGAGCAGGAGAGTGTGTCTGAGGGAGAGCGCTCAGAGCATGAGCACGAGCCTGAACCCAGAGGCAGGACTGGGGTTAGGGGCAGAAGCAGCAGCAGCGCACCTAGTACTGCACTTGAAGGAAGGCCCTATTAGCATCTGGTGCCAGTGCTCCACAACAGCAGGTGACCTCTGCTCCAAGGCAGGCCAGTGGCTCAGCAGTGTGGGACTTTTTCACCTTGGCTCCAGGTGATGCCAACAGACAAAGAATGTACGTTCCCTTCCTCATGCCCAAGGAGCCACCACTCCCCCCCCCCTCCAGCTTCATCAGATGCTTTACCAGTGGAACTTAGGGAGGAGAGACAGCCTTTGGCCCCAGCAGGCGGTGATAAGAGGCGCCTTAACACTGCTGCTGGTTCGTCCACTAAAAGGCAGGTCTCTCTTCCCCAGTTATTGGAGCAAAGACAGAAGCTATCCCCCAGTCACCCCCAAGCACTGCGTCTCACTACCGGCTTAGCAAAACTTCTGGTGGAGCAACTGCTACCATTCAGCCTGGTAGACAGTGCTCCACCACCTGGTATGCCAGTCTCCACCACCCCTCCTCATCTGGTGAGTCCTCCTTTCAGACAGCCCTGTGCCCCCCTAGAGCCTATTCTTCCTGCCAGGTGAGACGGTGCCATGCAGTTTTGCAGCTTCTGTGCCTTGGTGATAGGAGCCACACTGGGCCAGAGTTGCTGGCAGCACTGCAAGGGCAAGCTGAGAGGTGGCTGATCCCCCACCATCTCTCAATAGGCAAAGTTGTGTGTGACAATGCCACTAATATCATCTCTGCCCTTCGCTTGGGCAAAGTCACACATGTTCCTTGCCTGGCCCATGTTCTCAAACTGGTTGTCCAGCGGTTCCTTAACAAGTACCCTGGCCTGCAGGATGTACTGAGGCATGCTAGGAGGGTGTTGAGCCACTTCAGATGGTCATACGTGGCCACAGCTCATCTGTCCGAGTTCCAGCAGCAGCACCATCTGCCGCAGAACTGCTTGATATGCAACACCCCCACCTGCTGGAACTCTAGTCTCATGATGATGATGAGGCTGCTCCAGCAAAGGCGAGCCATCATGGACTATTTGTACCATTACAGTACAAGATCAGGCTCTGGAGACCTGGGTTTCCTGTTACCCAGGCAGTGGCGGCTGCTTAGGGATGCTTGTCGTGTGCTTGAGCCATTTGAGGAAGCCACCAGGATGGTAAGCAGTGATGATGCCACCATCTCGGATACCATCCCTCTGGTGTTCCTCCTCAAGCACATGCTACACAGCATCCTTGACAGGGCACTAGCTGCAGAGCAGCAGCTATGTGAAGAGGAGGATGACGATACCATGGCTCTTTCTGAGCCCAGGGATCAGCTGTCTGATGATGAGGAGGAGGATTTTGTTGACCTGGAACCAGTGGAAACTCAGCGTTCTTCTAGGGGGACACTTCAACCCTCCCAAGTACCACATGTCATCAGTGGTTGGGGAGAGCTTGAATCCGACACTGTCGTCCTCATTGATACTGAGGACATGGGGTCCTCTGAGGCAGGCAATTTGCGGCAGATGTGCTCCTTTATGTTGCAATGCCTGTGCAAGGACCCCCGGATTAAGGCCATCAAGGAGAAGGAGCAGTTCTGGGTGGCCACCCTTGTAGATCACCGCTACAAGGGTAAAATGTCTGAGTTCATCCCTGCATCTCAGAGGGAAGGAAGAATGGGAGTGCTGTTGCGTCACCTCTGTTCTGCCTTCCCAAGTGCTAGCAGGCCGAAAGCACCTGATGCTGGGGAGGCACAAGGCTCATGTCCCCCTGTGCCTGAGAGGAGGAGCAGTACTGGAGGCGGTCTCGCAACCAACTTCAAACTATTCTTCCAGACGCAGTTGCCAGGACCATCTACTGGCAGATCCAACAGGCAATACCTCAGTCACCAGGTCACTGACTACATCGGATCCAGGGCCAGTGTAGATTCAGACTCAATCAGAGAATGAGGATCCACTGGACTATTGGGTAGTGAGGCTTGACATCTGGCTGGAGTTGGCACAGCATGCCATTGAGGTCCTGTCCTGCTCGGCATCCAGTGTCCTTTCGGAGAGGACCTTCAGTGCAGCAGGGGGTCTTGTTACGGAGAGGAGGACTCGTCTCTATTGTGAATGTGGACCGTCTGACATTCATCAAGATGAATGAGGCATGGATCACATCTCAGTACAGCATCCCTGTTGCTGATGTCTGTGACTGAAGGCCTGTTGCCCCTTGCCACCCATACTACTCCTTCCCACTGCCTCAGTGTTCACCTTGAGGCCTAGCTAATGCCAGCTCAGCTGGCAAGTGGCTATTTTTTTCTATTTGGTAGGGTCATGCATGGTCCTACCTTGCTCTACCTCATTTAAGCTGTGTAACGTCTAATTTTTCCAGTGTAGGGTCAGTTGTGTGTGGCTCTATTATCATGGCTGTCTAAGCTATACTAAAGCTAATCTTTCATGGTAACTAAGTTAAGAACAGCTACTCTGTGGCTAATGTTTCTTACCTGTGGGTCAATCCTGCCTGGCCCATGCCAAATGTTTACAACCTTGGGGTGTCATCCGTTCTGACCATTTTGTACAGCTGCACCAGCTACTCTGTGGCTAATGTTTTTACCTGTGGGTCAATCCTGCCTGGCCCATGCCAAATGTTTACACCATTGTGGTATCACCTCTTCTGACCATTTTGTATGGCCACACCAGCTACTCCGTGGCTAATGTTTCTACCTGTGGGTCAATCCTGCCTGGCCAAAACTAAAATTTTATACCCTTGTGGTGTCACCTGTTCTGACCATTTTGTACAGCTGCACCAGCTTTTCTGTGGCTAATGTTTTTACCTGTGGGTCAATCCTGCCTGGCCCATGCCAAATGTTTACACCCTTGTGGTGTCACCTGTTCTGACCATTTTGTACAGCCGCACCAGCTACTCCGTGGCTGTTTTTACCTGTGGGTCAATCCTGCCTGGCCCAAACCAACAGTCTAAATTTGCATGTCTGGCTGCCTTTTTGATTCATCCACAATGCTAAGAATCTGTTCACCTGTGATGCTGCCCCATTACTCACTTTCCCTTGCACTATAAATACCCTGAGGGAGAGTTGCTACTAAGGCGTGGGGTCATTCTATCAGGGCAAAGCCTGCCTGGCTCAGCAACAATGGTAACAAACATCAGTGGGCCTGCTCATGTATTACAGTGGGCCTGCTCTTGTACTCTGTGGTGCTGTAAAAAATGGTACCCCATCACCCACTTTCCTCTAAACAATGAAAACTGTGTGTGGTGTGATAGTATAAGTATGTGTGCAGTAAATTATAAAGACAACATTTTTTAAGTTTGAAAAAAAAAAAAAAAAAAAAAAAAAAAAAAATATATATATATATATATATATATATATATATACATAAACAGAGCGGAATCAGTCAGCACACCATTCCAAATTCTTAGTGCCCGGGTGACACTCTAACACAAGGGGTATACAGTAAAGGGCAGAAGAGGCACTCGCAGGTCTTGTGAATAAAATATAACATTTAATAGAAAGTTAAATATGGATGTTCGGTAGCTGTCGCTACCGACATATTAATTGATTTTATTTTTTTATATAATCTTACAGAAGAGGAAGATACAGGGACAGAGGACTCTGCCCCATCCTCTCCTTCTCCTCCTCCTCCTTCTCCACCTCAGTCTCCGGCACCACCACAAGGCAAGTATCACGGTTTTAGCCATTGTTTTTACCTTGAGGCTGAGGCCACACTGCAACGCCCTGAAGAAGAGGAGGAGGAGAAAGAGAGGATGGGGCAGAGTCCTCTGTCCCTGTATCTTCCTCTTCTGTAAGATCATATAAAAAAATAAAATCAATTAATATGTCGGTAGCGACAGCTTTGTTGGGCTTTTTAACGGCCCACCAGTTTGTTCATTAACACTAATTAACATTAACATTTAGGCTGAGGCCACACTGCAACGCACAGGAATCGCACAGAATCGTAAGCGTTATTGCATGCGACTGTGTGCGCGATTCTTGTGAGTTTTGCCCATGCGTTTGTGCCATTTTGTGTTATGTTAACGCACCAAAAATGGTGAACGCATTCGTTACCAAAACGCGAACAGTCGCACAATCGCATGCGCATCGGAAATCATGGGAATTTTTGCGTTCACGCAATTTCCATTTTAGCAAAAATCGTGGGCACAATCACGAATGCAAAATGCGGGCGCAAACACGAGAAAAATGCTCTAGTGTGGCCTCACCCTTTTAGGTAATGGCTGGCATGTAATAAGCTTTTAAAAAAACAAAAGTTTCTCTGACAATTATTTATGTGATTTAAAAATAAATGAGATAATATTGTATATAAACATTTTATATAACAATCAAAGCAGAAATAAATGGCTAAAACAATGATACTTGCCTTGCACTCTGAGAAGTCACTGACATAGCTTGACCTCTGCCTCTTCAAGTCAGACCACCTTCTCTGCAGCTGGAAGATGGTCTGGCTAACGTCATATTTCGTTTGCAGCTTACACTGCAAACTGCGCATATTGCTCAATCTGTGCCTTTTAAAATGCAGGGTGCCAGCCGGCATCCCATCATAGTTTTTCTTGGCGAGGTAGGCCACCATTTATCGCTGCAACTCCATGCTTGGCATCCTGGCTCAAAGTGAGGCTCTAATTCAGATGCTTATATAGTGGGACAAACAGGAGACAGCAGCCCGAAAACAGGAAGTTGATACCGAAAGCAGAACAGCCGGTTTTGGCAATCCCTGAAAATACAGGCCGATTTCGGTAACCCTCGAAACCGCACATCAATTTTGGTAATCCCCGATTTAACAAGACACGCAACCCTCGAAAGTAGCTATTGATTTCGGTAACCCTCGAAAGTATGGATCAATTTCGTTAACCCTCGATGGTTATGTCGATAATCCTCGGAAGTGTCAGTTTGTTTTGGTAGCCCTCGAATTTGTATTTTCGGCAACCCTAGAAAGTAGAGATCGATTTCGGTAACCCTCAAATATAGAAGTCGATTTCAGTAACCCTCGAATGTATGTTTCTATTTCGGTAACCCTTGAATATGTAATATCGGTATCCCTCGAAAATCGAATGTGGAGCTTGAAAACAGCCCGATCGTGTGGAAAGATATATTTTAATGAGTTTTGGTTATACTTATGGGTTCCCCAGACCATTCCCCAGGTCCCAGTGTTATTTACAGTAAACTACTATTACTATTTGATCCTTAAAATTGATAGAAACTTTCTAATTTTTTTCTCCCATAGACTTCTATGAGTCCATTTTAGAATCTCCGAATTTGTTCTCTAATCAGAACAAATCAAAACAGAGACGTTTTTGGGGAAGAAAAGTTTGGGCATGTTTCCACGCCTACACTGTGTACATTGCTATGTACGGAAAGGGAAATTGTTTCAACACCCTGGTACCAAAAAGGTGTATGTATTAAAGGTGTGTTTTACGTGTGACACCAGATATGTGGTTTACCCATTGTGGTGTCTATATAATATAATGTATGTGGGAGAAACCACCCAACCTATTTGCTCACGCATCACCCAACATACATCCAGTATCCAACTAAAAGATTATAAACTGCAAGTCCCTAGGCATTTTAATAAACAGCGACATAGTGAGAATGATTAATGAGGGAAACAATCTCCATGCCTAAAAGAGGGGGAAGAGGGGAGGGGACAGAGTTAGAATTTTGAAACAAAGAGAGGTGCAATGGATACATAGGTTAAGGAGTTTGGCACCAGGAGTTCTAAATAGGAATTACAATTTGTATCTATTTTTATAACCCATATTTATATGCGTAATGAAAAGAAGGTCCATCTACAGAGCATCTATTTTTTGGACACTAAACTAATCCTATGTAATGCTTAATGTGGTTTTTCTATCATTGCAAGATAGCTGATAAATGGGGTAAAGGTTAAATGGGAACATGTATAAAATAAAGGAATGAGTGTAATGCCAACCCTTTAAAGAGACGGGGTGGAGCAGGCATATGCTGTATTTGCTGTTTTAATACCTAATGAAGAAACGTAGTATTGAAGGAAAAGCAAATGTGCTAAAAGAGATTAAAGCATTTTGAAAAATCAATCCTATGTGTATTTGAAATCTCTGCGTATAATTAGGAGTAAAGAAGCTACACTCCTGTGTACTGGCACCAGGAATTGTAAATCTGAAAGGTGTGCGGTATCAACTGGGTTGTATAAAGAGATAAATGTAGATAACAGGTCAGCACTTCCTTCATATAATTAAAGTGTCGATGTCTCACCCGAAAATACAGGTGGTGCTATGAGTGAAAGAAAAAAGCTAAAAATTTATTTAGGAACAGGTGGCAAAAGCGTCACCTTCCCTAAACCAAAGAAACTCAAAATAGCACTGCATCTAATAAAGGACACTAATAAAAAATGGGCTAATTAAGCACCTGAATAAACCACGCTGCCAGGAATATCCAGATTCAAGCTGCATTAGTAGAAAACACACAATAAAATACAATAACTATAAACCCCATAAAAAAAAAACACAGTCACCCATACTATAAGCAGCAGAGGAGAGAAACAAATTTGCAGAAAATAGCAACACTGCCGAAGTACTAAGTATTAAAATGCACCAAAGAGCAGAGTCCATTCAAACACTGGCAACACAGTTCCCTTAATGAAAGTTCTGGATGTAAACAAAGTTTCCAACAAGAATCCTGCTGCCGTGATACATAGTTACCATCCTACGTGTTCCTGTAGAGGATATCAATCCACATTCCAATCCTCCGGTCAGAGTCTGTTTCACTACAGTTCGTTGATCCCAGCATCTCCTTTCGTTCCAGTCAAACTTTTTATCCACTTGGTTTGTCTGCAACACTACGAACTCCACAATTCCCTCTCGTCACTCCGGACTCACTCTACTGCCGCTATGGGTGCCGGTACGCCTACGTGCATTTCATCAGCCACGTGACTTCCTCAGGGCGTGAAACAGACTCTGACCGGAGGATTGGAATTGAAAAAATTCATTTTTTATTAGTGTCCTTTATTAGATGCAGTGCTATTTTGTTTCTTTGGTTTAGGGAAGGTGACGCTTTTGCCACCTGTTCCTAAATAAGTTTTTAGGTTGTATATAGAGATGTTTGAAACTGTTGAGTTTTGTTCCGTTTTTGAATTTTCCGGGAAAATTCGAAAATTTGAAGATTCGAAAATGGATCCATAGAAGTCTATGGGAGAAACATTTTTGAAAGTTTCTGTCCATTTTTAGGGACAGATAGTAATAGTATGTTACTATAAATAACACAGAGACCTGGGGAATGGTCTGGGGAACCCGTAAATATAACCAAAACTTATTACGATAGGGCTCTCTAGTTGTATATAATATACATATATCATAATAAAAGTGCAAAAATATTCAAATAGTATGCTTCTTGTAAAAAGAAAAAAGAAATAGCTGTGCATGAAGTGCCCAAAGTGCAAAAATAGAAAGTTCTAAAATTAGGAACCATTGCAAATAGGCTTAACCCTCATGCTACTACACCAAACGAGAAGAAGCAACTGCAGAGTCTGGGCTAACCCTCCTATTCTCAAGCCTCAGATTATCCCCACGAGCAGACCACTGTACCTCTGGATCACTCCTGACCCGTCCGTACTGGCCTCTATGGCTCTATGGATCACTGTATCTCCCCCTCTATGGACCAAACTTCAGTTGTTACAATCCTAGCCACTGATCTTAGCATCTCAAAGCAAGTGTTGGTTCACTCTGCCCTGTTATCACTCACTGTGGCTGTGGAGGAGGAAGCCGTTCACTCTAAGGGGCTCTCACCGTGGGATAGAAAAGAGAGGTAAGCAATATGTCTTCTGACCTGGGAAGAATAAAATATAAAGTGAACATATAGTGCTACTATATATCAATACAGGAGACTGCAATTACCATTAGTACTATACGTTTTGTCGCTATGGTGATATCGTCAGGCATAATCTGGTAGTACCTTCATTTGTATTTGGCACAAGCTACCTTTACTGGGGTTGTCATTTCTAGCTGCAAAGAACCTAAGCAGTCATGGTTTTCTATTTCGTGCAATGATAATTTAAATTGTCGACAGAGCTTAAGGTATATATTAGGTTTGTTAATATAAAGTTATGAAGTTCAAATCCCTAATACATTGCGAATCACCTGTTCTTTGTATTAGACTTTAGTTCTCATTAATAAGCAACTTTGTATAACATTCTTAGTATTCCAAATTGATTGTACTTTATTTTTATGTTAACAGGAATATCAAATAGACATATTCTTTGCTCAGACATGGACTGATAGTCGGCTCAGGTTTAACAGCACCATGAAAATATTAACTTTAAATAGCAATATGGTTGGATTAATTTGGATCCCTGATACTATTTTCCGGAATTCTAAAACAGCGGAAGCTCATTGGATTACAACACCCAATCAACTTCTTCGTATATGGAATGATGGGAAAATTTTGTATACTTTAAGGTTAGTTTGTCTGCATTCATATTCTCCTCCTTGTCTTGTAGAGTTATTTAATTATATTAAAGTTAATATTTATTAGTATTTAATTTTATAAATAAATATTTAAGATTTTTTATTCATGTAATTAATCTCTGTATATGGCTGGACCCTGACTTAAAATATTTTAAAGTTTGTTTGTTAAAATAGTGATATTTAAGATATTTTAAATACTATGCACTTAAAAATGTAAAGTTTTAGACTATGATACCAATACATACATTATATAATGGTGTCAATATCCAAACCAAAAAATCAACCAAGTGGTTAATAAACAAATCAGAACAAAAAAAATGTTATTTTAACAAAAGTGCAAATGCAATAGAATAGCAACTTCATAAAATAAAATGGTGGAAATTTTCAAAGTAGAGATGGACACAAAACTGAACTCAAACCCGAGTTCGAGCCGCACTTTATGAGTTCGGAGGAACTCGAACTATTCAAAATAGTTCAGGTTCGAGCTAGTTTCCGGACTCGCGGCTGTATTTTCGCTAATCATCGTAAATTTGATGATTATCGAATTAATTGGCCATTTGCTAACCCTAGAATATATCGTTTGCTATCCCTCTAAAGTATTATTTGTTTTCGGTAACCCTCGAATGTACAGATAGTTTTCGCTAACCCTAGAATATACCGTTCACTAACCCTCGAATGTAGCCTTCGATATTCGGTAATCCTCGAAAGTATCATTCATTTTCAGTAACCCTCAAATGTATGGATCGTTTTCGGTAACCCTCGAATGTATCGTTCGCTAACCCTCGAAGCTTTTGCTTATGGTAACCCTCGAAAGTATCGTTCGATTTCGGTAACCCTCAAATTTACCATTCTATTTTCACTAACCCTTGAAAGTATCGTTCCGTAACCCTTGAATTATCCATAACCCTCGAAGTATTTAAAAAAGTTTTGGTGATAGTGACATGTTCCCCAGACCATTTCCCAGGTGCCACAACCATTTAAAGATAGTTACCATTGTTAGTTCAGCTGTAAATCATCTTGACTTTTCAAACAATCTCTCCCCCATTGACTTTAATGGGTCTGAATTCAAACTTTAGAAATGTTACTGAAGTTTGAAAGTTCAAAAACGAACTGAACTTTATGAAGCTCGGCCATCTCTAGTTCAAAGGTTTTTTCATAAAATTTTCCTCTTAGTATAGCTTTGCAAAAAAAAACAATAGTGCTCCTCTGCTGGCATTACAGAATTCCTATTTCTTAACAAAATTACATTGCTGCACACTATGCTATGCCTGTTTTAAACATTTGCTAAACTTCTGTACATAGCTACAAAAAACTTTTTTTTTTGTTTTGAGTCTGTCTTTTTGTGTGACAGAGAAAATAATAAAATGTATAGTATTAAAAAGTGTTCAAAATCAGTTTAACGTTGTAATACATCAATAGATATAGCCGAACTTCTGAAATCCGTTCTGCTCGAGGATTCACAGATTTTCGGAAAAATCCGAAAATCCACCATTAAAGACAATGGGGGGAAAAAAAGCAGAAACAAAGGATATTTATGTGCAAAAAAACTCAAAACTACAATCATCCAACACATACATTTTTTTTGCCTGTTATCTAAAGTATACTGATATGGTATTAATTGAAGCAGCTGTGCAACGTTTTATGTATTTCATTGTAGTAGATGACATATATTAATGTATTTTTAATATATATATGTATATTAATGTTTCTGAAATTGTTGACCAATTGGATATTGCTTGGACAAATTTGCCAAAATGATTCAGATTTGCTTTGGCTTTTAGTGTGTGGCCCCCAACAATTTGTGATCCCCCAGCAATGTATTTGGTTAAAGGACAATAATTTTCACCTCCACCCCTTCGTTAAACCCAGGATGTGGAGTAATAGGTGGTGTAGAATCCTCCACAGGTACACCTGGCTCCCCCACCACAAGAAACAAACGCCAAGGGGATGCAACCAAGCATCAGCTAAGCAATGAAAAAAAAAATGAGAGAAGTAGCAGGATTCAACAAACTTCTCTAGGGGGGATCTTCAAGTATTCAGGCTGCTCAGAAAGATAGATTAACTCGTCTCAATGAAACGCATTGCGGTGATGTCACAAACCGGGAACTAACAGCAGGACTACATGTCTGGGACCAGAGACTGAGAACCTTGGTTTTCTGCATGGAGCGGAGAGAGTTTAGCCATGGGAAAAGATCACACAAGACACCCCTACTAGGATCCCATGTGCTGCGGCCATGGACTGACTTATCTTTGCAGTCTGGGGAAAAAGGAGGGACGTGTACCTGATGTTTATAGCTCTATCATTGCAATGGTGATGTATTATTATTCTTACACATCCTTGAAGCTGTGTATTAGACTATAGGTGTGCGTCTTTACAGCCCGTTGACCTATAGCATTACATTACATGAGCTTGGTGAGCTTTACCTTACTGTTCCTTACAGTTGGATGTATTGGCTAATTATGGAATTTGGATTTTTAGATTTATTTATATTGAAAATGATTTATATCTTCTTATGGGAGACAGGGCAGCGAAGGCCACTGTAGTTAAAGTTAAGCTGCTTAACTAAGAAGAGTGGGAGAGGAAGTTTAGTTGTCCTTTAAGGAAAGGTAATAGAATTTAGGTATGATATAGTACATAGAACCTGTACTCTTCTTCGGATTAATGTGGTCAGATTAAAAGTAACCACAGTGGGTCATTTGATTTTTTACTTTAAATGCATCCTCCATGCATCAACTAAAATTCTAGGTGACTGCCATATTATGATCTACCAATTTTAGAAATTATAAATAACCATTAAATTATTTATGGATATCTTGACATATGTTTTCTATTTACATCTGCCAAATATTAAATGTTTCTATTTAGCATATTCATCATGTTTTCTTTCTTTCCCTGTATAGTTCTGAACAGCCCCTGAGGTGTTTCTGAACACTGTATATTTTAGCTTGTCCTCATTTTTTTATATTCATTTCCATTTATTATTTGTAAAGTTCACATGTGACAGTCATAAACTGTGTCATTTAACAATGAAGATTTTCAGAATTACTGTAACCAGTAAGCCAAACTTTATAAAACAAGATCATATATACTGTAACTTATATAGGTTTTCCTTATTTTATAAGTTCTTTCATAGTCCTCTGGGCTTTGCTTACCCTTGGAAGACAGAAAAGAATTAGTTCCGTATGTTTAAAAGTAAAATATAGGTATATACATAATACTAAAAAGATTCACTTTTAGCTTTATATGTTTTCTTCCTCCTATTCCTTAATAATATTTAGTTCTGTTATCACACAACTATAGTTCACAACATCTTGCAAATTTATTACAAGTATTTGAGCATAGGAATACACTTTAGCAGGGAGATGTAATAAAAGGTATTATCGTAAAAAAATGGTGCTAATTGTGCCCCAACCAATCAGATGTTATTTAGAAGCTAACATCTGATTGGTTGGATAAAAATCAGAACCGTTTTTACCAATAAGAACTTTTATTACATCTCTCTGTAGGTGTATACAGTGATGTGGAAAAAGAGTAACCAAAAGGTCTGGTAGATAAAGACCAAAGCTGATACTTAAAGTCGCTAACAACAGGGCCATAAAGTTCCAGGTCCAGATGGTTGTTTTATTTTTGGGCATGGCTTTTTTTTTACGGCTCAGCTGCAGCCATTCAATATTGACGCAGTCCTTAGGGACCACTGTGGCATTTTGTATAGCTGATACCATGTGCTATAGTTCACCGTGAATGTAAATTTGCAACTGTGATATGCAAATAAAAGACCTATTGAATGCAGCCTATTGTAATTGTAGTTTACAATGGTTGTAAAGGTGTGTTATCCCAAATCTGTAATACAACACCTGTATACAGCCTTTTGATTCAATAGGATTTTGTTTCCAGACCCAAACAAGGTGTTAAAATCATGCTAAGCAATATTAAACTCCTGTTTCTTGTATTGCGGCTCTCACTGAATTGGGCTGTAAATATGTTACATTGGAGGAGAATCTGGGAAAGACTTGGGGTGGAATGTAAGGTGCACCCACTTACCATCTCCCTATAGGGCATAGCACAAAACATTTTGATTATTGCATTGGGTGCCAGCATTGATGGGAATGGCACAGGTCCTGCTACTTAATTGTAAAACCTGTGCTAACCTGATTTTACATAGGGTAGCATGGCTTTTACACCTATTTGTCCAATACTGTTATTGTATTGTTATTGCATCTCCCCTCTGTCCATATGAATCAGCTTTCTACCGTTGTAGTTCTTTTATCAAAATCTAAAAGTGAGAGCTTAAAGCATACTTTGAGAGTACAGCTTACTTTTAGAGTACAGTGTTGAAGTATCAATGTAGTATTAGTGTTCTGTGTTAATGGACTATTTTAATTCCTTTGGAGTACTGCCTTGTTAGGAGTTTCAGTATGAATGGAGACATTTCTTCTAAGCTGTTATGCCTCAAGTATTTTGATTACCTCTTGTAAAATATTTTTTAGGTTGAGGCTTTGTTGTTTTCTGATTCAACATCCAAGGTCTAAATAGAATGTTTTAGTATGGCTCTAGGATCAGGGCAATTATTGGAGAATGATCAGACCATAAATTGTTAAAGGGCATGTCCATCTGTAAAACTATACTGTTATTTAACCTACTACTGGCCACACTGTGTAGTTTAAAATGCTCCATACCTTACATCCCAGCTCCTTATGGTTCTTCTGCAATGTCTTTCCAAAGTCCAGGAAACTGAGGAGTACTGGCTGTCTTCCTATGGGAAAGGTTTCTGCCTCTGATACGTCCTCTCAGTTTTTTCAGGCATGCACAGGGGAGCCCTTTCCCCCCTCCCTCCCACCATGAATAAAATGGTTGGCACACTGTGACTGGTCATATAACTGGCAAAATGTAACTGGTAAAAAAGACTGAGCTTAATCAAACTGACACTCATAAAATACCTAGCAAATTTAGGGGGATATGTTGTAACATTTGTTGCAGCTACTCAATGTTACGGTATATTGGGTTAGCATGGGTTTTATTCTTATTTTCCATGGCCTGCGTGGATACCCTGTTCAGTAAGGAATAAGTTAAGTCTTTAGCTACATAGGGCCATATTTATAAAAGCGCGATATTGCAAGATAGCGATACTGCACGTTATCAGTAATGTACGACAGTGGACGTAAATGTGCAGCCACAGTTATACATTTACAGTGAACGTTTGTTAATTAATGAACATTTGGTCTTACAATAGTAAAATACCACAATTGTATTCTATAGGGGAATGTAAAGCTATGGCCGCGGAAATGGCCGCGCTACAGTGCCAGAATTCCTTTTGCTTTTAATCATTTTAATGTTCCTATGAAGGCATGGATATGGTATGGCCCCTTAAAATAAATAGAAACATACAGGAAATACCCCTATTAAAAAAACACACATTTTAGGGCTTTATTTTAATGTTAGAATGTACTACAAAGTAGTACATTCTGAGTAAGTATGAATATATTAGTATTTACAGAATGATCATTTTAGAGCTGTTGTGTATAGGAGTAGAGAAAGAAAAGAAAAAACAACATTACTCACCAAACGTAATATAAATTGTATTTGCGTTCAGCTGGTAAATGTCACTGTACAGAGAACATAACATCTCTTAATTTATCTTACATAGCCTTCTCCTCACCTAATTACAGTAATCTCTTCTCAACACCATAAAGGTTCTATTTTTATGCTACATGGCAGGTAATAGTTTGATGTTAGTCAATTAGTTTTTCTTTGAGTGTCACACTTTTATTGCATAGCACTTATTGGTTTTATCAGTGTACCGTGAAAAGAAGCATGAAACAGAAGTCGTTTGCTGTTCACAATCGTTTGTCTAAATCTTACCCTCAGGTTTCTATAGACCCCCAAATCAGTTGAGTATTTAGCCATGGAAGTCAGCATGTATTTTTTGTTAATAAAGTGCTGTTCTGTCAGTAGAGAATTTATGGAGGGATCTTTTATTGATGCGTCAAGCAGCTAAATTTCAGCAGAAAAGGAGAAGAGGGTAGATGTGTAATACTGTCTTACAATGAAGCTGAACCCAATAAAATTGTACAGAAATTCTGTTCAGAGAAGCCAACATCAAGGGAAGAAGCAGTTAGTATAATACATGATACACTGCCGTGGTCAAACTAGGTAAATTACTGTAGCTTCAAGGTTGACATCATGGGAAAGGACATGTTACTCAAATAAAAGTCATGAATAGTACACAGTCAAGAAAATTGTAGTAAAATTGTTTTTACTACCTTTTTACTACTGACCCTCTGCTTTTTGACCAAAGCACTAAGGGTAATTATATTCTCTCATCTGCCCCTTCCCATTTAATGAACCAAAAGGGCCTTAACTGCTGTTCTACCCTTCCCCTGATTTTGTTTGGGGCATAGCCTAGGGAAAGATGTACTTTGCAAGAAGGACATTGGCTATAAACTGGGAAGGAGTGGGTCTGGACTAAAGATGGCCGAACATTCGAAAGTTCAGTCCAGACCCATTAAAGTCAATGGGAGTCAAATAGTTTCAAAAGTTCTAATGAAATACAATTAAAATATCAATGGTAACTTAATGTAAATGGCTGTGGGACCTGGGAAATGGTCTGGGGAACATGTTCGAATATCCAGGACATTCGAAAAATCAATTTTACTCTCACTTGCGCTATTTTCAAGCTCGTTCGCACCTAGGTACCATGTACATTTTACTCGCGGATTCGATGCTCGCGTATAGGCTTTAATGGACACTTCACTTGTAGATTTGATGTTCGTGCCTAGATACCATGGACATTTTACTCGCGGATTCGATGCTCTCGTATAGGTTTTAATGGACACGTTACTAGCGGATTCAATGCTCGCATTCGCGCCTAGATACCATGGACATTTTACTCGCAGATTCGATGTTCGAGTATAGGTTTTAATGGATACTTTACTCACGGATTCGATGCTCGCGTTCGCACCTAGATACCATGGACATTTTACTCGCGGATTCGATGCTCGCGAATAGGTTTTAATGGACCCCTTTACTCACGGATTCGATGCTCCTGTATAGGTATAATAGGCATTTTACTCGCACATTCGAACGGTCGAACATTCGATATTTATCGAAAGTCAGAAAATATCAAAAATCCGGGTCCGGGATAGTTCGAGAAGTCCAAATTTGTTCGAATTCGAATAGTTTGGCTTGAACTCAGGTTCGAGTTCGAGTTCTAGTCAATCTCTAGTCTGGACAAGACCAGCAATCAATTCCTCATCCTGTATACAAGTATTTATGTATGTATAATGTATAACTTGGGTACGCAGCGCTGTACATTATAAAATAAAGTATACAAACAGAGAGATAAGTGCAAGCTATTATACAGATAAATTAAATTTTCATAAATAAAGTTTCAAAGGTTAAGAATACATAAATATAAGCAAATTAAGTTCTGATAAACCCTAACTTTTAAAAACAGCCCAAAAATGTGCCATGGTACACATAAAGAAATATAATTATTTCAAGAAGACTTTTTGGAATTTGTCAGAACATCAATTTTTTTCAGTATGATCCATGTTTTTTCCCCATAAAGCTTATAAAAGTCTATGAAATATTTCATTATACAACACAATAAGAGAATGGTCTACTTACTTTTGTGTATCCTCCATCAAGTGTCACAGTAAAATAGTAATTGAGGTTAAATAAAGACATACGTCCATCAAGATCCAGAGGGGGAAAAAAAGAGGGGTGTGTTCCTTCCTGACTCCAAATGGCAATCGGAAAGTATCCCTGGATCAACCAGAACTACAGTATGTGTATTAATACCAGTAATTCTCAATATTATTTAGTTTTAGAAACTTATCTAGCCCACTTTTAAAGCTAATAAATGAACTTGCCATTACCACATCTGCTGGAACACAGTTTCACCCTTCTCACTGTAAAGAAACCTTTCCTAACCTAAAGAGGAAAGTTCTTTTCTTCCAATCTTAAAGGATGTCCATGAGTCCTCTAATATGACCTATTAGTGAACAATGCACCAGAGAGTTTATTGTATGGCCCATTAATATATTTGTATAAAGTGATCAAATCCCCATGCAAACGTTGCTTCTCTAAAGTAAACAGTCCTAACTTGTCTAATCTGTCTGCATAGCCAAACCCCTCCATTCCCTTTATTATTTTAGTTGTCCATCTCTGAACTGCTTTCCATTTCCAAGATATCCCTTTTGTAAATAGGATTCCAAAACTGCACTGCATATTCCAAATGAGGCCTTACCAGTGCCTTGTAAAGAGAGAGAATAATATTTTTTTTCTCTTGAATCTATTAAATATCTTGTCAATTAAATTTTCTGTTTAAACCAATTAAAGTTTAATCTTATAATTTATATTGGTAGGCAGCATGGGTAGGGTAAATAAAGTTGAGCTAGATGTACAGATGTCTTTGGGGTGAGATAGTGCTGAAGGGTAAATTTAAATCACACATCTAACAAATCAGATCGGAGAGCTTATAGAGAACTTCCAGATCCCTCCAATAATACTTACACACTTGCAGTGTCAAGGTAATAAATAAAAAATCCTGTTATCCAAACTAGTTCCATGGAACCTATTGTGGAATCTATTAAAGTTTTCTGAAAATATGTTTTAAACCTAGTTGAATCTCAATTTTTTAAATTTTTCGATTCACAATATTTTTGTTTATTAATTTCAGTATTGATTTTTCCAATCTAGTTTTTAAATTTTTTATTTTCTAATATTTGATTTTTTATGATAAGTTTTAAAAATTCACAAAATTCAAAACTAGCAGTTCTGAATCAAAGCCAGGTTTGTTTTAAAACCGGGATTAATCACTTATCACCATAAAGCAATTCATTTATAAGAACTCTTTTTCTAAAGTATGTCATTTGTCTGATGGTCTGCCAAAATATTACATTTAATTCACAAACCACTGATTGGCAATTTAAAAAAAAAAAATGTTTTTTTACATTTTACACTTTTTTTTTAATGAGGACAAGAAGGGCTAAATATCTAAAAGATAAATATTCTCCTAGAACATATCCTTCCATTGGTTGTCTGGTCCAGAAGGGGGCAGTACCAGACCAGACCAGACCAGAAAGAGCTGCAAGGGCAACTTGTAGCTAAGTATCCAACTTCTAGATATGAGGACCTATGAAAAGTCAAAGTATGGAGGCTGTCACTCTTTAATTTCCTTGAAATACTGAAAGGGGTGGCAATGCTGAGGAAAAAAACTGTAGCAAGTGAAATCTAAATTAATATATAATCTGGGAACTGTGGCAACAAATGGGTAAAACAAAAGTGCAGAAGCAGAATCATTAAACCAATGTACCTTCTGGGTATGACCTAGAAAAACAGATAAGCTGTACAGTCTATAATAAAATTCATTACATCAGTATATAAATCTAATAAAATATACACTGAGCTGGCCAGCTTATACTACAAATATTACACATAAAATGATACCCAAAGTCTAAATCAGTAATATGCACTCGGTCTAAAAAACTCTACCAATAAGAAGATAGAAAATTATTGCTAAAGCAGCTAATAGTGAGCAGTGTGTCCATACAGGTCCAGAACAAAAAGGATCTGCACAATCCATTAGGTATAGAATCTGTCCAGACAAATCCTATTCAGAAAAGATAAAGTCAATATAGTTCTATTGGTGTGTGCAAACCTACATACATCTAGGGAGCAAGAAAAGCATAAAAAGTGCACCATACGTCATCAATCCATGGGGTAGAAAAAAGTCCCGACACAGCAATTGAAGTTCCCCAGTTCCCCTGGTCAGTAAGCAGTCATCCAACCGTGGCTTGCAGCTCTTGGGATCCTCCTGGAGGGATGTAAGCGTCAGAAGCAAACATGATGGCACAAGATGGCAGCTGTAATACCGCTGAAGCTTGATAGCAGGTAATAGCAATAGTTGAGGTTTGTTCCGTGTTAGCCATAAGTAAGAGAAGAGAAGTAGAGCTGTGATACCTTTTATTGGCTAACTAAATAAAAAAATTATGCCGCGAATAAACAGATTTTCTGATTAATAAGTTTGCTCTCCCATCATCTTTATTGCTTGTGCTATAGCTATAGTCCTTCAAGGTAGAGGACCGACGGGAGCTGCACCTTCTATTCCGGTGGCAAGTTGCTTGGGCCCAAACCTTTACTGTCATTTTCATATTGACCATAGGAGTTAACTGCCTTCTTGTCCCTATCCTAATAGTGAGTTTTCTCCTTGTTTTCCCAATGTACCATTTATTGCAGGTACATTTAATCCCATAAATAACATTTTGTGATTGGCAGTTGTAAAACGGGCTCCATTTGTGCTTGTGATTATTTATCAGAATATATTCTCTACCCATTTCCACATATTTACATATATTGCATTTTCCACATTTGAACATTCCTTTAAGAATTAGCATACTGGTATCTCTAAGTCCCGTCTCCATGCCCTTAGGTAAAAGACTCGGGGAAAGAATATTTTTCAGGGTATTTGGTTTTCTAAATATTACCTTAGGCTTTTACCCCACGTAGGCAATTAAATCCTTACCGGTTTGTAGTTATGACCAATGCTTGTTAAGAATTCCAACTATTTTGAAACTGTCTTTGCTATAATCCAGTACCAATGTTGGTTTGTTACTAAATTTATTTTTTTTCTTTTTGCCTTAGCTACTAATTATTACTGCCTAGCTACTAATAATTACTCATTTTTCTTAGATCATTTTCTACAACAGCTCTTTGGAGCTCTAGTAGAAAAGGATCTAAGAAAAAAGAGTAATTTCAATATTAGAAAAGGAGATAATCTTTCCTACAGGGAAAGACAAGTGCTAGCTGAGTTAAAAAGAGACAGAAATATAATATTTCGGGCAGCAAAATAGACAAATATATGTGGAAGAAGCCTTTCGTCAGGGAAGGGACACTAAAACATATGAGAAGATGTTTAATAACCCTATGAATAAGATAAACAATCTTTATAGGGGGTCCTCCAGGCTGCTTTGGATAAAAGGGTCATATCCAAAAAAGAGTTTGAATTCTTGTGGGTTTCTAAACCAAAGTTACACATTATTTACCATCTACCAAATATACACAAAAACCTGGAGGAATCCCCCACCCCCCCGGGAGACCGATTATTTCAGGTATAAGCTCCCCTATTGACAATCTATCCAAATTTGTGGATTTTTTTCTGGCCCCTATCATTAGAAAATTGCCTCCCTATCTCAGAGACACCATGGAGGTTCTTACCTCTGTGACAAATGTGGATTGGAAATCAAACTATATACTGGTTACTTTGGATATAACCTCCCTCTACTCAGTAATCCCTCATAAAGAGGGTATAGAGGCTTCAGAATACTTTCTAAGGAAAGAGGGTAATCTGAATAACACTATGATTGAGTTTCTTATTATTACATGCATAGAATTCATCTTGTGTTATAATTGCTTCGCATTTGAAGGGAATTACTATATCCAGCATACCGGGAATGCCATGGGTACGATTTTTTCGCCCAGTTACGCTGGGTTGTTTGTGGGTTATTGGGAAGAGAAGTGCATTTGGGGTGCTGCTAGACACAGAGAGTGTGTCTACTGGAAGAGATATATAGATGATATTCTCTTGGTGTGGGGTGGCACCCCAGATGCAATGGAAGAGTATCTAATATATATTAATAAGTCACATGACTTTTTGCAATTTCAAAGTACATACAGTAATAAAAGTATTTCTTTTTTGGATTATTTGGATATTGGATATTATTTGGATATTTAAAGATCAAGGTGGGGGATGGTAGATTAATCACTAGCACATCATTTAAAGAGGTGGACAGTAACACCTATATTGATTTTATCAGTGCCCACAAACAGTCTTGGCTGGAAAGTATACCGATGTGACAAATGTTGAGAATGAGGAGTAACTGCTCTGAAAAAGAAAAATTTAGAGAACAAACAAGATTTGTGGAGAAGAGATTTAAGGATAAAGGCAACCCGATTGCTTCGAAAGAGCAGATAGAATAGAAATAAGTAGTCTATTAGTAGCTAAAGGCAAAAAGAAGAAAAATAAATTTAGTAACAAACCAACATTGATACTGGATTATAGCAAAGAGTTCCAAAATAGTTGGAATTCTTAACAAGCATTGGTCAGTACTACAAACTGGTAAGGATTTAGTTGCCTACGTGAGGGAAAAGCCTAAAGTAATATTTAGAAAACCAAATACCCTGAAAAGTATTCTTTCCCCGAGTCTTTTACTTAAAGGCAAGGAGACGGGACTTAGAGATACCAGTATGCAAATCTTTAAAAGGGATGTTCAAATGTGGAAAATGCACTAATTGTAAATATGTTGAAATGGGTAGAGAATATATTCTGATAAATAATCACAAGCACAAATGGAGCCCGTTTTACAGCTGCCAACCACAAAATGTTATTTATGGGATTAAATGTACCTGCAATAAATGGTACATTGGGAAAACAAGGAGAAAACTCACTATTAGGATAGGGGAACACAGGAGGGCAATTAACTCCTATGGTCAATATGAAAATGAATTATACCTCACAGAGAGGGAATTTGCTTTACAAATAAGTGTAGTCATCCTTACAGGTCATCATTTGATGGTGCAGTATTTATGGCTTTGGGGGGAATAAATAAAGATTTTTTTTTGTAAGCGGGGAGATATTGATAAAGAATTGGTTAAAAAAACAACGATTTATCTTCTTATATCAAAGTGGGTAACCCAGTGGGCTAAACGATCAAATGGGACTGGCACCATTTCTATAATATCTTTATATATATTTATTCTACATCTTTATATATTTTTTAAATCTGTATATATTTATATATGTTTTGTAGATAATAATCCAATCTAAACTTGACTAGATATGAGAATCTTTTATAATATGCACAAGAGCATTGGCTATTGCTAGAGTTAATTGAGCAACTAAGAGTGTGTTATGGTCCGCAGTAGGAATAAAGTTGATTAAAGGGTATGTCCACCCTAAATTTTATTTTTTTATATAAGATTCCCCATGGCTGCCCAGCCCCAACCGCTTTATTTATATGTTCAGAAAGCCCCCCAAACTCTACTTACCTCCCCTCTTTCCTCTGCCATGCTCCCGGCCCTCTGCTTGCGAGAAAATGCAAGCAGAGGGGCGGGACCGGCAGCCGCGTATGTGATTGGCTGAGCGGCAGCCAATCACGGGCGCGGCTGCCGGCAGCTCACTTCGGCGGAGGAAAGAGGAGAGGTAAGTAAAGTTTGGGGAGCTTTATAAACTATAAATATATTGCGGTTGGGGCTGGGCAGGCATGGGGAATCTTATAGTTAAAGCTTTTAAAGCTAGGGGGAGGAATCAGGAGAAGAAGGGAGAGGGAGGGAGAGGGAGGGGAGAAGGGCTGCAGTACGCATCAAACTTCTCCCGGAGGCCAGGTAGGAGCAGAGTCCTATATGGACTCTGCTATCCTCCTGTTGGGCAGTTTTGGGGACTTTGGGGGGGGACTACAGGAGAACCATATGGAGCTGGGATGTGAGGTAAGGATTACACTACACTACATAATGGGGCCAGTAGTTGGGGGGATTACCTATAATGAGACTATCCAATAAAGGAAGGGAACCCTAAGATGATGTCACTACCTGAGGAAACTCTACGGAGTAAAACGCATAGTGATGATGTGTGGATTTTTAAAAGCATTGGGGAAGCTCTAGTGGTCTAATCTCGACTGTCCATTACCCGCTAACAAGCTTCAGCGGTATTACAGCTATACAAGTGCCATCTTGTTTGCTTCTGACACTTACATGCCTCCAGGAAGATCCCAAGAGCTGGAAGCCATGGTCGGATGACTGCTTACTGACCAGGGGACCGGAGGAACTTCAATTGCGGTGTCGGGACTTTTCTCTACCACATGGATTGGTGACGTATGGTGCTTTTCTTGCTCCCTAGATGTATGTAGATGTGCACACACCAATAGAACTATATTGACCTTACCTTTTCTGGATAAGATTTGTCCGGACGGATTCTATACCTAATGGATTGTGCGGATCCTTTTTGTTCTGGACCTGTATGGAAACGCTGCTCACTATTAGCTGCTTTAGCAATACTTTTCTATCTTCTTATTGGTAGAGTTTCTTATACCGAATGCATATTACTGATTTGGACTTTTTGGACATTTTATGTGTAATATTTGTAGGATGAGCTGGCCAGCTCAGTGTATATTTTATTAGATTTATATACTGATGTAATACATTTTATTATAGACTGTACAGCTTATCTGTTTTTTCTGGTTTTCTAAGTCCTACCCACAAGGTACATTGGTTTATTTATTCTTTACCTATAGTGACATCTCTGTGTGGGGACATCGCTTTGGGTTTTTTTTACCAGAGACAGGGCTCTGGGGTACCATTGTGGGGGTGTTCAGCTATATCATTAGTTATTACTCTCGGTTCCAAAACTTTTGCTGTAAAAAAAAACACAGATAAGCAGAAACATGCACTCAAAAAACTGATAAATAATGCACATTAAATTTATGAAATTATGTTAACCAAAATGTATGCCATTAAGTTCTGTACATGTATTCCATGTTTTTCATGGGGTTTTTTTCGGTTTTATTTCTGCTACAATTTACATAATTGAAAGGGATAACACTGACATGCCAGACCATGCCCTGGACCTCATTACAGACGCTTATTGTTCACAGTCATGTTAAATCAATCATTTCATATTAATACTGTCCATGTATTTGTGTGGTCAGCTGATTGGCCGATGAATAGTTTATCTATTTTAATGTTATTCAACTATTTTAATGGTTGTAATTTTGTGGTTTACTACAGTTGATACATATCAGTTCAAACAAACACTGGTTTAATTTATTTAACGTTTTCAATCCAAAGACATATAAGCATATAGGGGGAGATAAAATGAAATGGACAAATTTGTCCGTAATGTTAATCTGCAGCAAATAGATTGGCTGCTGCAATTAAATAGACAAATATGTTCCCCTAATGTTTCATCAAACCCATAGTATTTTGCACAATCTTTTTGAAAAAGGTAAGAATGTTAAATCTACTAGAGGAGATGTCTAGTAAATTTCCAAGCTGAAATCTTATAACATCACATTTTTTTCAGGACTAACTGGATTGGGCTTCTGTAAGAAAAATACTTTCCTTAAAAATATGTCTAAAACCTCCACCCCACATCTTTTTATTTTTCTCCAACATGAAATTGTCAAATTGCAAAGTTTGAAGATAATTGCCTTTTCTCTGGCTGGATCATGATTTTAGCATAATACTACCAATGTATTCCATCATTTTGCTTTTACAATCCCACAGTATAGTAGAAGCAGTAAAAAACCAAGAGTAGAGGCATGCTAAATAAGATCTGATTGGTTGGGGCAAAATTAGCACCATTTTAAATGATAAGAAATGTTATTAAATCTCCCTGTATGTTTGTACCATTGTCACTTTCACAGCAACAAATCTTGTGATGAAAAGGATAAGTCCTTATGAGGAAAGCTGTGTTTTGCAATGTTTTTCCTCTAAACAAGTGGGCTTCTAAGCTTGACCAGATATTTTACAGCTGGGAGATCACAATATAAATTTGTATAACATTCTGATACAGAAAAATACAGGTTTATTTTACTAAGAAAGAACACCATTACATCTAAAATATGAACACGAAACTACAGTATATGTATTTGGCCCTATTTTAGCTAACCTCCTGTAACTCCTTTTGTGTAGGTTATACTGATTATAATTGCAACATTACACTGAATACCTGATTTCTGAATGGGGATAATTTAGCATTTTCTTCACTGCAATTTTAATGCTCTTTTCACAGCAGGGTAATCTGTATATTTTCTTTCAAAAGCACAGGATGTGACGTGGAGAAAAAACAGACTTCATTGGAGCAAACAATTAAAAGTAATTTGTGAATGTAATTTGTTGAAACACTGTTTTTTTTAAATACTTTTTCTTTTTTTCTACAAAATTAAAGCTGGTGATTCTTTGTTGCTGATATTTTGTTACTTAAAAAGCTAGGTTTTACTATGTCAAGGATTCCCTTGTTTTAGATACTGAAGTTCAAACTCTTCACCTTAGAGATACTATCAGTATTTTTCTCAAAAGCCGAGACCAAAGTTCAAAGGCATCAGTCATTTTTCTACTTTATCTGCCTCTATATTTCCAGATATATAAAAAAACTAATTGTGATTATAGGCACAAAAGCACTTTTGTAGATCGATCTTTCATCCACATTCTACCAGCTGGATCCCTTGCTACATGATTGAGTTATTCAAAAACTTTCTTCAAAGTTTCATTTAGTTATCCCAAATTTAGCTGCATCCCATCTCTTTCATTATATTTTATAATGGTATTCACACAGTTCTTTTTCAGTTGCAACAATCTAAATCCAGTCTGTTTTTTTTTTTTTTTTACTTTCCACCCACTTTTATCTACTTTATCAGACTGCTCTTTCTTTGTTAGTATAGATTTCTAGTTTAAAAAGGGCAACTATACTGAAAAAACTTCCATGTAACGGTTGGTCGGGCTGGAAAATGTGTTTTGGCCATGGTCAATGTCAGTCGCTCGTTGATCTGAACAGGACCTGTTGGTAAATCACAGGCGATCGTGTGGTTCCCTATGGCACACGATTGGTCACAAAAACTGTTTTACCGCAGCCAACTGTCATTTGACCCAGCCAAACGCTTGCTAGTAGCAAACACTAGGTCGGGACAAGAAGTTCCTTTGTGTGTACCCACCTTAAAGCCCTTAAGTCACTCCAACTCTGCAAGAAAAAATGCGGAAAAAAGAACACACATACTGTAGATAAATATACTCTCTGACTCACATCAGCAGCCCTACACTATGTAAAAAAGTGATAATTAACAACAGCCAGGCAGACTTACTGACAGAGTATGCAGGGCTGGACACCACACCAGCAGGCTTAAAGACTTAAAGGGCATCTATACCAACCATTTCCATAACTGGAAACGATATTTCTTCCCAACCACCACTGTATCATTTTTTTGTTGATCTGCCCCCTTACTTCTATAGATATCCAATCTAAAACTTCTTATATTTCAGCTGTCAATCAAGTTCCTTGCTCTCAAAAGCTATTCTTCTGTTAGTAGTTTTACTGTAGCTGGAATGGTGACAAGAGTTTTGACAGTTGGAATGCTGTATGTGTGCAGGCTTGACAGTTGGTTTGTGGGGAAAAAGTCAGGTCGGATGGAAGTGTGAGTGGTTAAAATTGGGAGGGGGGATACTGCTCCTGAGTAAGTGCTCTTTACATGTATTCAATTATAGATTAAGATGAGGCAAAGTTGTTTTTTCAGTATAGTGTTCCTTTAAAGACAGTAATCTCCAGCACTTCTTGTCAGACTCTGAGCCTAATTAATGTCTCCTGTTCTCTGTTAGGGAGGAATGTGGCCACTGAGTGAGGTACCAGATATTTAGAGCAAAGTAGAAATCCAGAGTTTGGAGGTTTGACATTCCTACTCTGGGTGGCCTACCCAAAAATCCACCCCTGAGCAGAGGAGCCCACAAATAAGAAATAGTTCCTGCCTTTTTTGTGGACCATCACTCCCTCTTCTCCCATGACAGAGCAGTAGGCAGTAGGTTAAGCTAAACCAGGGATGTCCAACCTGCGGCCCTCCAGATGTTTCAAAACTCCCAGCATTCCTTGGTTTCATCTGCAATGGAGGAATACTGGGAGTTGTAGTTTACAAACAACTGGAGAACCGCAGGTTGGACATTCCTGGGCTAAACATTCTTTTGAAAAAATCTAGGCAGCTGGCTGATACAATCGATGCATAAATAGATCTATGTGTGCCAGGTGTAAGTATAGGCTACCTGAAAGGGTTTTTATAATTAGTGGTGGGCTCAGCACACTACCAACATTTTAGGTAAGACCTTTACATATATTTTCCTTTCCCTTCAACTTTTTGCTGCATGAAAAATTTTCCCTTTATTTTAAAATAAAATGATATTAGAAGTCATGGAAAAGTTCCTCTATAAAAGTATGAGGCATAGATATGTATATAGTGCCTTAAACTTTTTTTCAAACCTAAATATTTTTCAAACCTTTGCTACAAGTACAAATATTATTATAGTAGAACAATATTACCATATAAATCCAAGTTCCTTTATGTCCTTGCATACAAGGTTGTGCAAAATCAGTGATAAGTTCAATGGCCAGCTGCTGTACTAAAGGGATTAATATGTTACATGAAAAAAAAGGAAAATAAATATGGATATACCATAGTATGTCAATGACCTATTGCATACCCCAATCCCATGTATCCAACTTAATCCAACTCTTCATGTTGCATGGTAAAAGCACTTATATACGTTTTAATGCACATACCTAGTTGTGTGTTTTCTTTGTCCCTCTTGTACGTCTTTTTGTATTATAATATTGTACAGCACTGCATAAACATGTATATACATAAATAAACATATACGTGTTATATCATGTTTTGATGGTTGAAATTTTGGTTGTTCCACATCACATTGAAATCGCTTTGTTGGTTTTGACCATCATGTTTTCCTCAGTTGTTATATTTAAGAGGTACACCAAAAAGTTTTATTAAAAAGGAAAGCTTTAATCTTATAATTTGTTCTTCAAATAAAATGTCTTGTTTTGGTCCAGGGTTCCCTTGTTTTAGATACTATCAATGTTATTCTCAAAAAAGTTCAAAGGCATCAGTCATTTTTCTACTTTGCTTTATCTGCCTCTATATTTCCAGATAGATATTTTCGAAGGAAACCTAATTGTGATTATAGGCCCAAAAGCACTTTTGTAGATCAATGTTTTTTATACACATTCTACCAGCTGGATCCCTTGTTATTACATGATAGGGTGTTTCAAAAATAATTTACTATGTTTCATTTAGTTATCCCAAATTTTACTATATTTTATAAAGCTATTCACAGTTCTGTTTCAGTAATCTGAATCCAGTCTGTTTTTTTACTTAGACCCACTTTTATCCAATTTACCATACTGCTGGTTCTTTGTTAGTATAGATTTCTAGTTTTAAAAGGGCAACTGTACTGACAAAATGACTTTGCTTCATCTTAATCTATAATAAAATAAATACCGTATATACTTAGTATATAAGCCGAGGTTTGCAGGCTTATAAAATAGCCTCAAAACCGAACCTCAGCTTATACTCACCTCTCACACTGCAATACGGCTGCCGCACGCTCCGCATATGCAGGCTGACATCACTACTACTACAGAGGGGGCTCTAAGGCGGTTGGAGGGTGCTTGCCACTGAAGATGTTTAGAAACTACAACTGCCAGCTACTAAAGCATGCTGGGTTTGGCTATTACTGTATGGTAATTGTGCTGTCCATTAAAGGGCAACTAAAGCCTCAAAACAATACAAAATCAGGAGGATGGTATCTACTGTTAAAAAGATTGCCTTCTGATTCTGTATTGTTTTGAGGCAGAATTTCTATACAGTAGTCCCATACAGTTATAGCCAAATCCAGTATGGCTAAAACTGTATGGGACTACTGTATGGGAATTCTGCTGTCCATTTAAAGGGCAACTAAAGCCTCAAAACAATACTGAATCAGAAGGCAGTAGAGTTCATCATTTCTACCCTCAGTTTATACTCGAGTCAATCAGTGTTTACTATTTTTTCAGGTAAAAATAGGTACCTAGGCTTATAGTCGGATCAACTTATATTCAAGTATATACTGTAAATCTGAGGTGTGTTTTTGCATGCCTTCAATCCATTACATCTTTTGCTCAGGCTAAGTATCCCTCTCCCACTCCTAACCAACTCAGCAGTGGGAGAGGGAATTCCCCCCCATGCAATTCTCATACACCAACTGCCACCCATTCCAGTTACTGCAAAACTGAACACAACATAACAATTTATGATATTAAAGGGCAAGTCCAGCCCTAAAATGAAATACATACATACAGGTAAATCATTCCCAAAACCCTAAACGGTAATAGTTTAAAATGTGAAATATATAAGTCTAACCTGGAGTCCTGCACAATGTCCTGTTTCTGCTTCCTGGTTCTTCCAGTTAGTAACTGTCAGTTATGGATTTGACAGTTGCCATCACAGCCAGTGACTGAATGTTAATCCCCTAGCTGCCTCTTCTAATTATTTCAGCTCAAATTACATTAATGTATAGGATTAGAATCACCCAACATGTATGTTTTATATTAAGCTCTCAATATTAGTCCTAGAGATGGGGGAAGTTCCTGAAGTTCGGTTTGTTTCCGAACTTCAGCAAAAGTTTTGAAGTTCGCAAGTTTGGAAACAAACCCAAATAAGTTTAAAAAGTTTGGATTAATTACAAATATAATAGCAATTGTAACTTACTGTAAATGGCTGTGGCACCTGGAAAATGGTCTGGGGAACATGTCCATACCACAAAAATGCATTTAAACACTTCCTTCCCCCATGATTGGGCAATTGTTAGGTTTCCGCATGCTACGTTCATGGATTACGGCCAATTTGAGGGTTACCAAATGATACATTTGAGGGTTACAGAAATCAAACTTTTTGACAATTATCAAAATAAATCCATGTGGTTCGAAAAAACCCAAACAAGTTAAAAGTTCAGATAGTTCGAGTTTGTCCAAACTCATTCAGCTCGAACTCAGGTTCGGGTCCATCACTACTTTGAAGTAGGAATGTGCAAAACATGTTTTATCTGCCTGGAATAGTACACATACGCTCAATGCCTACAAAAGTTGTAAGTCATCAGTTATTCTGTATACTGCATGTCGAATAAATTGCCTTCTGGAATGACTGAGGAAGGGAGGACCAACTCTAATTTTCTCCAGGGACCTATATACCAGATTTTGTAAAAGCCAAAAAAAGGTTTTCTTTTTTAGTTAGCACATATTACTCAAATTAACATTTTTACATTTTGGTGAAACATACCCTCTGTCAAACACCTGCCCTGTGTACACAGTATGTTTGCAAAGAAAAAAAATAGTATTAAGCAAAGATGGAAATCTCTATGTAACATGTATGTTAGTCTCTAGATTAATGACACAACAACAGCTCTTTTCAGCGCATAGATGCACCTTTGTGCCATTGACCAGTCCTTGCTGGACTTGTCTTTGGCCACTGAATTTGTGGAAGGCTGGTGCAGTGAAATGTTTGGCTAAAAAAAACCTAGTTATTAAATCCAAATAGCTTAAAATTATTATTATGTATAGTTGTATAAAGATGAAGTAACAGAATAGTTACTAATAATTTACTAATACTTAATAAATATTTTGTTATTTGGTTCTGCAGCAGTGATTCATTATTTTACATGTGTGGACATGGATGTACGGATATTCTGCAATGATTGAAAATATATTGACATGGCATTAATATATGCACATTTAATATCTTTTAGACTGACTATCAATGCAGAATGCCAGCTTCAACTGCACAACTTTCCAATGGATGAACATTCATGTCCACTTATATTCTCAAGCTGTAAGTATAACAGGGCACTTTGTAATTACAATTAATTTTTTTTACAGCGTTTTCATATATTAAATTGCATTTGATCTTGTGTATATTAATTATGTTTAGGGGTTTGGTGCTGTGTGCAATGAAGTAGCATATTCATGCCTTTTACTTTTCTTCTTGCTATCATTCTTCAGATATGTACTTTGTACAAAATAGCCAAGCCTTAAAGTCATTTTAAATATTTATTTAAAAAGATTCACATTTTAATGCACTTTAAATCACTATATTTTGCTCACAGTGCAGTTTGACCTGTTATTTTTTTCTCCGCAATCTTTAACTTTAATTTGGTTAAAGCTTTAATATGATGTGATCTCAGCAAAGAATAATTTCCCTAAATGACCTTAATATACAACTAAGGTTAAGAATAAAATAAACTACAGTAAAGGTCATATAAAAATATAAAAATGACAGGTCTGCCTAATATAATTCAAATATATGTTTACTTTTTTGCATTGGTATTGCTTTCCAGATTTTCTCAAGTTTAGATCCACATTTTTATAACTGTACAAAAATTGATATAAAAATAAATAACAGTCCCCATACTGTTAGCTAGAAAGTACTGAAAGGATACGAATGAACAAGCAGCTTTAATTCCATTCTACGTACACATCCAGCATTAAAGGTATTGTTAGCAAACTAATATTTTGCTATCTTTTTATCTGGCACTCCATTTTCAGATTATAGAAAATTAATACTCTAGTTACCTACTGTGTTGTAATGTTCATTTAACGTGCTTATTGGCAAACAGAATGCAATTTGAGCTCTTTAATTCTTGCCACACTGCAGCAAACGCTTTAGACTCATTATCACCTTTGGTATTTGCAAATTCCATTATCTTCACATATAATGAAGAAATCTTTAATTTGTTGATAGTTGATTGCACTGTTCCAGCCATATGTCTGGGAAATATTTGCATTTATCATGTTTTTTTAAATGTATTCTTAAACTTGTATTCATTTTATTGAAAGGAAAGCTCAAATGCATACCAGTGTGGGATATACTACTGAATATATACATATCTCTTTAAGGTATGCATTCGATATTTCATGAAAAAAACAGCTTGTTAAGAATTTATCTATGATTATGTTGTGGTAATTTAAACTATCATTAACACCTCCCCCCCTCCTCTTATCACTAGTACTTAATGGAGGTCTTTAACTTTTAATTACTGATGCTTATCTTATTTTGCATACTAGTGAATTTGATAAAGACTAAGTATGCATGAAACAAAAAAAAAGGAGCCATAAAAATAAAATTATATAAATTTAAATGTACAGTTATACATGTTTGGAGGGTTGTAAATTATATTAATTTTTTTCTCTGTCTTTTTTTTACTATAATTCTTTGCTAATATAAAGTAAACACTATAGAAAGATTTATTACTTTGTGATATATTGAGGTTCTATTGCCTCATTAATGGGGAGAATTCACCTAGAACTGCACATTTGTTTATTACTGTCAAGCTAAACCTTTTACAAATAAATAAATGGCTATGGGGGGGTTCAGAAAAGTTACCCATGCCGCAACCTCAAGCGAATTAAAATCATGTTTGTATAGTAACATAGTAACATAGTAATTGAGGTTAATTAAAGACATACGTCCATCAAGTCCAACCTATTTAATTTTTTTTTTTTAAACCCTTCCTAACAGTTGATCCAGAGGAAGGCAAAAATCCCTGCTAAAAAAAGGGGGGGGGGGGGAATTCCTTCTTGACCCGGCAATCGGAAAGTATACCAGTAATTCTCAATATTTTTTAGTTTTAGAAATTTACTCAGGCCTTTTTTAAAGCTATTCAATGAACTTGCCATTACCACATCTGCAGAAAGACAGTTCCACGGTTTCACAGCTCTCAGTGTAAAGAAACCTTCCCTAACCTAAAGATGAAACTTCTTTTCTTCCAACCTTAAAGGATGTCCAGGAGTCCTCTGATATGACCTATTCGTGAGCAATGCACCAGAGAGTTTATTGTATGGCTCATTAATATATTTGTATAAGGTGATCATATCCCTACACAAATGTTGGTTCTCCATTATAAACAGCCCTAACTAGTCTAATCTGCCTGCATATTTAAGCCCCTCCATTCCCCTTATTAATTTAGTTGCCCTTCTCTGAACTGCTTCCATTTCCAAGATATCCCTTTTGTATATGGGTTTTCAAAACTGCACTGCATATTCCAAATGAGGCCTTACCAGTGCCTTGTAAAGAGAGAGATTCATATTTTTCTCTCTTGAATATATTCCTCTCTTTATACAAGACAATATCTTGCTAGCTCTAGCCGTGGCTGTCTGCCATTGTTTGTTACAGCTAAGTCTGTTATCTACCAGAACCCCCAAATCTTTTTCCATTACAGATTCACTTAACACAGAGTTATTTATGGTGAAGGTGGCACAGCACAGAGATTATTAAATCCCAAATGCATCACCTTACACTTATCAACATTGAATGTCATTTGCCATTCTGCTGCCCATTTTTATAATCTATCTAGGTCTGCTTGCAGCACTTGCACATCATTTGAAGTTTCCAAAGCTCTGCATGGTTTAGTGTCATCAGCAAACACAGACCTTGCTCTCAATGCCCCCTTCTAAGTCGTTTATAAACAGATCAAAAAGAAGGGGACCCAGTACGGAACCCTGAGGCACTCCACTTAGAACTTTAGCCCACATAGATGTAGCTCCCTTTACCACCACTCAATGTTTGCGATCCAATAACCAATTCTCTATCCATTAACAAATGTTTCTTCTAGGCCAACAATCCTCCTGTTAGTCGCCTATGTGGCACAGTATCAAAAGCTTTCACAAAATCCATGTATACCACATCCTCTGCTGTGCATGAATCTTAATTCTTACTCACTTCCTCATAAAAAACAATTTGTCTGGCATCATCTATTTCTCATAAATCCATGCTGTCCTACTACTAATAAGATCAGTTCTGGAGACAAAGTCAAGGATATGATCCAGTAACAAAGTTTCCATCACCTTCCCTACCACTGATGTTAGGCTTACAGATATATAGTTACCAGGCTGTGAACGACTACCTTTTTTGAATATTGGTATTACATTGGCTTTTTTCCAATCCAGCAGCACATCCCCAGACCAAAGTGAATCTGAAAAGATGAGAAACAGTGATCTAGAACTGAACTAAGCTGACTTTTTTATTGGCAAGAACAAGCTCACATTGGAATTTACCCTGGGTGCAAGTATGATATTAAACCTGTGATGCAGATGCATTTGTGTCTCTCACTATATTCCCCTTTAAGTGTTCCGAAACGATTTATCACCTTAACTACAGTGATACCATTTTGTTTCCTGGCAATCCTTACCGTACTGCACTCCCGTAATATGGTCTATTAATGCGCAACACTTACTGCACCACAGAATCACAGTAGGTAAGTTGTGGTTTAATGGCCAAATCTACTTTTTTTAGTTTTGCTACCAAACACTTACTTTATTGGGTGCTTCAGGCTGTTTCAAAGAAGGCGCAGCCCCTAGTTAAGAAGAAAAAACCTCAGGATAACCCAAAAGTACATCGGGTAGTGTGGGTTCTTTTGTTAAAGGGCATGTCCACCCCCAGAACTATAATGTAACCCACTACTGGCCCCACTCTGTAGTGAAATAAAATCCCTGCTCCAAATGGCTGCCCTGCAATGTCCTCCCAATGTCCAGAAAACTGGCCACCAGGAGCCTGGCAGAGTCCATATAGGACTCTGCCTCCTGTCTCTCCTCCTGGAGAATTATGCCATGCGCACTGCAACCCTCCCCCTCTCCCTCCCTCTCGCACTCGTTTTGCTCTTTCTCCCCCTAGTGTAAATCCCCTTCTCCTAAATTTATTTTTAATTATATGCATTTGTTCATTTTTAACTTGTTCCTTACTGACCAACCTGTCTATTCATGTGAACTGGCTGATCGGAATTGCCCTCTTAATGTGTAATGGGTGGTACATGTCACCTGGGACGGATTTTCCCCATCCCCATACGGGGCGTAGATTTAAAATCAGGTCAAGATTGTCATGTCAAAGTACGGATGCGGTATACATCATCATATACCCTTGCAGGCTGTACTATGTGGGAAAAACCACAACACCCCTCAGAGATAGGTTGGCAAACCACCGTTCGTCTATCCGCTCCGCATTGTCTGCCAGTACGGATCCCACTAACACCAAATATGGGGAACAATCAGTGGCTCGCCACTTCAGTGAGAAAGGCCACTCGTTGGGCACGTTTCGATGGATGGCCATAGAACAAGTGAGTGGGGTGGCCAATACATCTGATAGAGGGAGATGATTATTACAGCGTGAGGCATTCTGGATTAAAAAACTGGGGACACTAGCCCCCAAAGGACTTAATGAACAGAAGGCCCTATATTGTTTTTTGTAGTGCCCCTTGCCTCTTCCATATAGGATTCCAGTGTAGTATATCTATTAGAATATCCTCTGTAGAAGTGTTCCCATAGAAATTAGAGTTGGAGCTGTAATTTATCTGTGATTCTCTAAGTATAGGCTCAAAAGAAACATTTTGTCACATACGGTTCAGGAAATACATGTATCTGACAAAATAAGTGGCTACTGTAAACTAGGGATGTACTTTGGGTTCTAATAGAACCCAGTTTCGAATCGAATCCGGCGATTTCGAAGTCCCGACGAAACTTTCTGAACTCCCGGATTTTTCGAATATATGCTTGTGAAGGTTCTCATTCATCCAGGTCATGGTATATCTGTTGTATTCAATTAGATCAACTGGACTTGAAATGTAGTTCTTGAAGACATTTCGCTAGTCATCCGACTGGCTTTCTCAATTCAGAATGACTTGTACAAGAAACTGTGGCAATTATGTACCCTGGAAAATCCCAATTAGCATATCACAGCCAGGTGTTAAGGGTGTGATTGGATAGTGGCTAAGAGGTGTTATAGGAACGCCCAGAGTAAGGTGTTAAAACAGCATTGTACATGGCAGACAGTTGGTGTTGAACCCCTCCACCTCTATTTAGGCTTGGTTTCTTTATTTTCACATAAATGGCCTCCTTAACGCCTCTCTTGAACCAGTCACGTTCCTTTGCCAATATGTTAACATTAGGGATGGCATAGAACTCGAACTCGAACCCGAGTTCGAGCTGAACTGTTCGAGTTCGAACGGACCCTGACTTCTCGAACTATCTCGGACGCGGACTATCGATATCGATATTTCCAGGACTTTCGATGATTTATCGAATGTTCGAACGTTCGAGCATCGAATCCGTGAGTAAAATGTACATGGTATCTAGGCGCGAACATCGAATCTGCGAGTAAAGTCTCCATTACAGCCTATACGCGAGTATCGAATCTGCGAGTAAAGTCTCCATTACAGCCTATACGCGAGTATCGAATCTGCGAGTAAAATGTCCATGTTACCTCGAACGTTCGAACGCGAAAGCTCGAAAGTAGCGCGCGTGAGAGTAAAATCGATTTTACTTAAGTCCTGGATATTGGAAAATGCTCCCCAGACCATTTCCCAGGTCCCACAGCCATTTACATTAAGTTACCATTAATATTTTAGTTGTATTTGACTCGAACTTTTCGAACTATTTGCCTCCCATAGACTTTAATGGGTCCGTTTTCGAACTTTCGAACTTTCCCAATAGTTCGAAAGTTCAAAAACAGACCGAACTTTCAATAGTTCGACCATCTCTAGTTAACATTACAATCTTCAAAGGTATGTCCTTTATCCTTAAGATGCAGGTACACGGCTGAGTCCTGACCCGAGGAATTGGCTCTTCTGTGCTGGGCCATACGTTGATGCAGTTGCTGTTTGGTCTCCCCCACATACAAATCAGAGCATTCTTCGCTGCACTGCACTGCATATATGATGTCGCTTTTCTTGTGTTTTGGTATTGGGTCTTTCGGATGTACCAATTGCTGCCTCAGTGTGTTGTTTGGTTTAAAGCAGACAGGGATACAATGTTTTTTGAAAATTCTTCTTAATTTCTCGGAGACCCCTGCTACATATGGGATGACCATGTTCTTCCTCCTGTCTTGCTTTTCCCCTTCACTGTTGGTATTTGTGTTCTTTTCTTTCCTTCTACTTCTTTTGACAAAGGCCCAGTCTGGATATCCACAAGTTTTAAGGGCTCCTCTGAGATGTTTAATTTCTTTAGCCTTCGCCTCTGTGCTAGTGGGGATGTTCTCGGCTCTGTGTTGCAGGGTTCTGATGACACCCAGCTTGTGATCTAAAGGGTGGTGGGAGTCAAACATCAAATACTGATCTGTGTGGATATCCAGACTGGGCCTTTGTCAAAAGAAGTAGAAGGAAAGAAAAGAACACAAATACCAACAGTGAAGGGGAAAAGCAGACAGGGATACGATGTTTTTTGAAAATTCTTCTTAATTTCTCGGAGACACCTGCTACATATGGGATGACCATGTTCTTCCTCCTGTCTTGCTTTTCCCCTTCACTGTTGGTATTTGTGTTCTTTTCTTTCCTTCTACTTCTTTTGACAAAGGCCCAGTCTGGATATCCACAAGTTTTAAGGGCTCCTCTGAGATGTTTCATTTCTTTAGCCTTCGCCTCTGTGCTAGTGGGGATGTTCTCGGCTCTGTGTTGCAGGGTTCTGATGACACCCAGCTTGTGATCTAAAGGGTGGTGGGAGTCAAACATCAAATACTGATCTGTGTGTGTTGGTTTTCTGTAAACCTCTACTTCCAGTTTACCATTTTCCTTAACTTCTACCAAGCAGTCCAAGAAAGCCAGTTTGTTGTTTTGTACCTCTTCCCTTGTGAATTTAATGTTTTGGTCTACCGCATTAATGTGTTCTGTGAAAGCTTGTAATTCCTTCTGGTGGATTTTAACCCAGGTGTCATCCACATATCTGAACCAGTGGCTGGGTGCTATGCCCTTAAAGGTATTAAGCGCCTGTGTTTCTACCTCCTCCATGTAAAGGTTGGCCACAATGGGTGAAACTGGAGATCCCATAGCACATCCATGTTTTTGCTTATAGAACTTATCCCTGTATTTGAAATAGGTGGTATTCAGGCACAAGTCCAACAAGGAACACACCTGTTCTGGGTTGAGATCAGTTCTGCTGGTAAGAGTGCTGTCTTGGCTAGCCATTTTCTCACCATGTCAACAGACTCCTTGGTGGGTATATAAGTGAAGAGAGATGTCACATCATAGGACACCATAGTTTCTTCTACACCAAGTACTATATCTTCAATCTTGTTGGTGAAATCCTGAGAGTTCTGGATGTGATGCTTAGAACTTCCCACCAAAGGTCCTAAGATGTTAGCTAGATATTTTGCCACCTTGTATGTTACAGAGTTGATGCTGCTGACTATAGGTCTTAGTGGGGACCCTTCCTTATGTATCTTTGGGAGTCCATATATGCATGGATGTGCCTCACCAGGGTAGAGGCGATGATACATTGCTCGGTCAATGGCTTTATCCTTTTGAAGCTGTTGTAGTAAGTCTATGACTCTTTTCTTGTAACGGCTGGTGGGATCCCTTGTTAAAGCCTCATATGTGATGTCCGAAAGACCCAATACCAAAACACAAGAAAAGCGACATCATATATGCAGTGCAGTGCTGTGAAGAATGCTCTGATTTGTATGTGGGGGAGACCAAACAGCAACTGCATCAACGTATGGCCCAGCACAGAAGGGCCAATTCCTCGGGTCAGGACTCAGCCGTGTACCTGCATCTTAAGGATAAAGGACATACCTTTGAAGATTGTAATGTTAACATATTGGCGAAGGAACGTGACTGGTTCAAGAGAGGTGTTAAGGAGGCCATTTATGTGAAAATAAAGAAACCAAGCCTAAATAGAGGTGGGGGGGTTCGACACCAACTGTCTGCCATGTACAATGCTGTTTTAACACCTTACTCTGGGCGTTCCTATAACACCTCTTAGCCACTATCCAATCACACCCTTAACACCTGGCTGTGATATGCTAATTGGGATTTTTCAGGGTACATAGTTGCCACAGTTTCTTGTACAAGTCATTCTGAATTGAGAAAGCCAGTCGGATGACTAGCGAAACGTCTTCAAGAACTACATTTCAAGTCCAGTTGATCTAATTGAATAAAACAGATAAAACAATACAATATTCAGTGCATAAACACAGTGAAGAGAAATATCTTATGTATTGTGTACTGTAAATTTCTCTACCTAAATGTACTATAATTTTACCTAAATAGAATTTTTGTTAATGCACTGACATTATTGACATAAAAGATGTAATAACATTTATTTTAATCCTAAAGTATAGGATTGTTTTGTATTTAATATCTCTCTTTTTTAAAACTGATTTTATTATTGTTGAACTTTGAATGATGGATTTTTTAAATATATTCAACTTTATTAATGTGTTTAAATTTAAATTTGCTATTAGTTCAGATTATTCCACAGTATTTGTTCTTTCCTTTATTGGAAAACTATAATTATTTTTAAATGAATAAAAATGGCAACTAGAAAGCTATAAATAAAAGAAAAGACAAATTTCCCACTATGATATTCAATGGAGTGTGGAACTTTCAATATATAGGGAGAGTAACATTCCCAGTTTCCATGTGATCTCTACATTCAGTAGAGGCCCAGTCTAATGTTTTTATGGATGTTTTTCTACGAATAAAGCCTTTTTGATATTTTCGGAGTCTGGTTGCCTAGCTTCAATACACACTTGGTGTGGTTTTGCCAAATATAACATTTCCCTGTACATTTATTTTTTTGCCCTATTGTGAAATCTGAACATTATTGTGAGCAGATTTGCATAAATATTAGGGACAGATTTTGCTGATTAAATTAGTCACCGAGTCAGTTTTTAATAAATGTCTGTTTATATGGCTGTTCTACTGGTTGGTTTATTGGTGGGGTATAAACTAAACATAATAATTTAACTCATTCAACATTTTCTGGTTATTTTGCTCTCTTAATCACTATTTATATCCATGATAGTTTCAAGATCCTATTCTATCCTGTCATTGGGTTAGGGACAGGACTAATAAAGAACCTATAGTGATACATTTCATGAGAGATGGTCTAGAACTCGAAGTTGAACCTGAACTTTAATAGTTCGGACGAACACAGACTTTTTAGAACCTCCCTAAAGTTCATACTTCGGATTTTCTGAACTTTCTGACATATTTTCAATAATTCTTGAAATGTCGATAATTATCAAATTTGCGACAACCCTTGAATGGAGTGGATCAGTGATAACGCTTGAATATAGCGGTTCGGCGATAATCCATGTTTGTGGAACATACTCCTGGGTTTTTTAATTTCCACTGATAAAACTCCACAAAATTCTGGAAGTTTATGTCAGTTTGAATCTCCGGTATATCCCTAGCATTTATACTTCTACAAAAGTGAATTAATTGCCTGGTATTCCTGTTGGAGATTGAGATATACCGGATGGTACAATATATGGGATAAACAGACTAATGGGTGACTAGGGATTTGCCAGAGCATTACAATACCATATTCTAACTATACATGATGCTCTGTCTAAAATATTATGCCATCTGTAATTGTATTATAGCAATCCTGAAATGGGTTTATATACATTGGTACATACAAATTAAGACATTCATATATCATTTAAAAATGTGCCATGCTAAATTTTAAAACATTTAATACCATAGACTGTTTAATTTAACCAACAGAGAAGTTAGAAAAATGTAAACTATGTAGGCAATGGTTGAAAAGTCAGCAAGATTAGTTCATTTCATGGTTGCCATGGGGAAAAAAACAGTTCCAATCTGTATTGATCCTCGTCTGGTGATTTCAATGAAAAACAGCAAGAGCTTTGATGGAAAGCTTGTGGGAGTGAAGTGTTTTATTGCTGGATCAAGGCATCTACACTATGTCAGGAAGAATTACAAAGTTAGATGTTGAACTAGCAAATTTTTTTTTAAAAATTCTATTTTTTTATCTTCAAATGCCTGCCAGTTGGCTTGTATTTATTGTCTAGAAAAACACATAGGGATATTTATAAATTATTAAAGCATTCAACAGAACAACTATTATGCTTAATGGCAGCAGATTGTGATATAGACCTAAATAGCAAGTAAAATGTTTTATTTTATGCTTACTAAAGATATTTTTGAAGTAAACATCTAAATTGATTTATTGTCCACAATTTTAGAAAACTGGCAACAGTAAATACACAAATACATTTTTATTAAATTACAGAGGCAATAAATTTAATTACACATAAATTGCTTCTTCCCATTAGTTTCTGGTAAAATTATAATAAAGCATATTCATTAAAAACTTTCCCCTATATAACAGATTAGTATTTGAATGTTATCAAAAATGTCACTTATTTTAATTTGCTTTTAAGAAGTTTTATTTGGATAGCATGCAAATATGGATATGGAAGAGTAAAGGACACCTTAGTCAGGGCTGTCGTTTTGGGCTCTCTTTTTTGCTATATTTGTAGTGTATGATTTGAAATACTTTCATTGAGCTGCAAGGACTGTAATCTTCTGCTTCTAAAGATGGGTCCTGGACAGGTTGTTTTGTGGATAATCCTGATCTGCTGGAGAGAAAGGCAAACAACAATAAGAATCTTTAAAAAACTAATTTTGGACAATAACATAGTAGACTTACAATCCTTATGTATACTTGTGAATGATAGATGAAGCTATACAGAACATTTATATAATTATGGTTCTTCAAGATTTTTCCAAAGATCTGACTAAAGACAAGAGTTAAACTACTGTAAGTTAAATATTTATTTTAGTATAAACAACCTTATATATTTCTTTCTTTTTCCCCTCTGCATTTGGGCTCAGTTTCGAATTATGATGCTATGAAGTTTGCATATTTGCTCTAAAGGGCACCCCTTAAAGTAAGAATTGTATACAGGTGAATTACCCTCAAAACCACAAGTTATAAAGTTCATAGATGTAAGTCTAACCTATTGCAGACTGAAATACACTCCTTCTTTGCCTCTCAGTTTTTCTGGGTAGAAGCTGTGATGGCTGTGACAGTTGACATCAGAGATAATGACTTAATTCTGTTCTCTGAGCCACATTCTGTGCAAATGTGCAAGCTTGGAAAGAGTTTACAAAGCAAGTTTGCACATGAGCAAGCTTGGGAAGACGAAGCAGCTACTTTTCCGAAGACAGAGGCGGGAGCTAGACATCAGGCTGAATAACAGGTCAGTCTTACCTCTATGATCTTTCTAACAATTGTGGTTTGGTGGTTGGGGAGGGTGATTTTCCTGTATACAATTTTTAATGTAAGGCAAACCAGGATGTGTCTTTAGACACTTTATAATTTAAAGAGTATCTCCACTGGTAAAATCATTTTTTGGTATTCAGTTTTATTGAAGAACAGGAGTTAAAGGAGCTGTGTCTTACCTCACATTCTTCAATAAAACTTTCAGGAACCAGGAAAGAAGTTTAGGAACTTACTCGAACTCTCGCTCCTCTGGTGTGTCCTCTGACAGGTCCCGACAGATTTAAGATACAGAGTCCGTCAGGACCTGTCAGAGGATGCAGTAGAGGAGAGATCAGGTAAGTTCTTTACATTCGTTCCTGGCTCCTGAATCTTTTATTGTGAGGTAAGACACAGCTCCTTTACCTCCCGTTCTTCAACTAAACTGAATACCAAAAAATTATTTTACCAGTGGAGATACCCTTTTTAAAACATTTATTAAACTGGCCATTTTAGCCACTGCAACCTTTTCCCCTATTAGTAAAGGTGTAAACTTACCACCCATCGACTTAAATAGGAAATATGCTTAGTTGATTTCTATTGTAGTCAATGAAAAGCAATATGTATGCGCTTTCTCAGTATTACTTACTTGTCAATTGAATAGAAGCAACAGATAAAAAGACTGGAAATTTTCCGTTTGACATAAACCTAACAGAGTCTCTTAATATTTAAAATGTAATTTACTTCTTTGGTTTGTGAGCATAACACTAGCAAAACCTTGCACAGCATGCTGACAGTGTCATTTTTCTCATCAGTGGTTTATACTGTATACAGTATGAAATAATGGCTTTCTTTGATTTAGTATTCTAACTGAATTTCTATTATGTCTGGTGCTTTATGGTAAAATGCACGGCACTCACAAGGATTAGGAAAGCCAGTGTTCTGGCCATGTTGTTATTTCCAAGCATATTTTCTATCAATTTAAACCTGAATGTAGGATGTAATCATTTCCATGTGATAGATAATTGATTAATTAGGGGGGTAGTTTCCCATATTATTTATTTTATATCAAGTTGTTGGTAATTATTAGACAGACAAACTATCATATAAAATATCTTTCAAATATATGCAATGCTCTTGTAAATCACTGAACTACAAAGCACTTAGGAAAATACTCAAAAGTATTAAGGGTTGCGCAAATAGCAAAACATAATTCCAAAAAACAGCCTTAGTAAAAAAAAACAAAAAAAACTCATGCCACATCTTAAAGAACTGCAAACTACCAATTCTGTCCAAAAGTACAATATGTAAGTACAGTGTGGCTAAAGACTAACACAATCACCTCTAAATAAGATTTAGAAGTTAAACATCAAAACTGGTCCAAAAATACAGAAAAAAGACAGATTTTTCAAATGTTGTATGGACAGCTATAATTGAAGATTAGTGGACATTTTAGGATGAAGAAGGACATAATTAACTCCCATACTTGGAAGTCCCTGAAAGATTCTATCTACAGAAGTAGTACTGGACAAAATTATTAAGGTTATCATTTTATACAGGGGAATGCTCCATTGCTATCATCCAGTATTCTGGTGGTTGGCTAGCAAAAGCTTCAAAAATGGCTAAATAATGACTATATCATTCTACTAAGAACCTAAAAGTTCTGGAAATGTGTGGAACTGAACAGTGTGGCCATGACAATTGCTGCTACCATGACAATTCATTGTAAACTGGTAAAACATTGAAACATTTAAGACATAGAAGGTTTGTTTCAGCAATTTAAAAATAGGGAGGCTATATGGATGGCTGAATATTACAATAGATCCCTTTTAACTCTCCACTTTCACTTTTACCCTCACAAAATCATAAACAAAATAGTTTTGACAAACTCCACCCCTGATAAATGTGTCAGCTATTAGAGCTGTTTATTGGCAAATAATTCCTTGTTACCTACTGTACATTATTTAAAGTTTATAACTACTTTTTTTTTTAGAGGGAACAAAGTTAAATATTAAAAGCACCGTTACATTTAAAATTAATGGCTGTAACGTCTATATTGCTTTTAAATAAAGAAAAAGGGGAAAAAAACTAATATTGTTATCATTTTATCAGCAAACACATGTTCGTACATATTTTCCTTGAAAATTCGAATTTTCTAGAATTTTTAAAAGAATTTAAAAAAATTTGGAAGGCGGAATTCTGGAAAATCCGCAAGATCCGCGATTTGTGGATCTTGGAAATCTGCTGCGGATCCAGGTTCGGATCCACAAACTGCCCATCTCTACTGCTCATAGCACTTTTCTGCCTACCAAATGTTCATTTGGAACTAACTTAATCAACTTTAATTGGTTTTGTAATAACCAGCAGCAGAAGGGAAGGGAAACAGAAACAGAGGCAGCATCATTTATTGGTGTGTTTTTCAGGTACATATATAGTAGCTCTTTAACTCAACTTAAAAGGGTGCATTTTTGGATTATACAATTTAATTATATATAGTATGAAATTGTGCAATTTTAGGACTGTCATTACAAGAAACTGAAAATGTTTAACAGACAAGTACATCTTCAATTTAAATGGGGATAAACTGTAAGTTGTCAGTTAAAAGCACAAGGTGCCAAGGAAAGTGTAGAAAGGAAAGGAGAGAAAACAGGAAAGGAGAGATAACAGAATAGTGAAGTGGTCAAAAAGGAAGGTGGGGTGGGGAGGGAAGGCAGGGAGAACAAAATAAAAAAAACCTAGTTAAAAGCAAAGGGGAGACAAGGAAAATGTAGGGGGGGGGAAACTGGTGGGGATGCAGTGATCTGAAAAGTAAATTATTCATAACGCAAAAGTCCTGGTTTAAACCAATGTTTTTTGAGTCAAATAATAATTTCAGCTTCAAATGCTTTTCTCTCCTGGGTGTTGCTAAAATGTCCCTTTAAGATTTGGACCTAAAAGTTTTCCATCATGTGACCAGGCTGGGTAAAATGGTGTCCTACAGGGAAACAGTTTCTACCCTGGTAATGGTTGGTGATGCTACTTCTGTGAGAATCCATCATCTTTTGCAAAGAAGAAAGAAAAGCATTTGAAGCTAAAATTATCTTATTATTTGACTCTAAAAACAATGGTTTAAACCAGGACATGGGATTCCTTTCGCATTATGAATAACTGACTTTTAACATCATAGCTTCCCCTTACCATTTCACACCCTTTCTTTTCCCCTCTTTCTTCTCTCTTCCTCCCCCACCTATTCTCTTGACCATTACACTATTCTGTAATCTCTCCTCATTTTATTACCTCTACATTTTCTTTGTCTCATTTTGCTTTTAACTAGTTGTTTGTTTGTTCTCCAGGCCTTCTCTCTCTCCCCTTCATTTTTTGACCACCTCATTATTCTGTTATCTCTCTTCACATTTTATTACCCTCTACACTTTCCTTGTGTATTTAACTAGGTTTTTTTTTCCTGCCTGCTCCCCCCCTTGTTTATTTTCTTATCTTTTAGAATTAAGGTTCTTACACATGCTCAATTTGTACCTGAGCCACGACCCCCAACACCAACGGCTACATGCGACAAACAGCCGTTTTGGCCTGGAATCGTCCGTGTGTATGCGTTCGGTCGTAGGTCTTTCGCCGATCCGCCTGGCAGATCAACTAACAACCTGTGTCAGAACACATACACATGCGTGATTCTCGCCCCGAAATGGCCATTTGTCACGCTGATTTATTGTCATCGGGGGTCATTGCTCACTGTACACATCGGATGTGTGTACGAGCCTTTAGCTTTTTTCTTTCTGTTAAACCTTTGTTAAAATCAGTACTACTCTGACCTGATGAAGAGGGTTTAGCCCTTGAAAGCTTGTCAACTAATTAAACTGTTAGTCCATAGAAAAAGTATCACAGTTCTTCTATTTTTTTTTTATATTTCTAGGATTATACCCTCGTCTACGATGTAGAAGGGGGGGGGGGCTATAGCAATGAACAGAAGAAATGTCTATCGTAGCACAAATGGATATCTTTGCATTCTGAGTACTTTTAATTTTCTGTAAGTTTACAACATATTGCTACATTTGACACTATCCAACGGAGTAAAGGACGTTACCTTCAAGTGAAATCATTTGTAACAGACAATGTTTCATTTCATTCACTTCAATTTATCATCTGCGAAATATTCATTCGCTGGAAAAGAAAAACAATGACACTTGGCCTAATGAAGTAAAAACGTTCTCAACAAAATAGGATTCTGTGCAAAATATGTAAGTATTTTCAATATGATGCGATGAGGCTGGTGAACTGTAGTAAAGACAGGGCATTTTCTAAAATTATATTGTTCATCCACAGAAGCGATCAAAATCTTTAGCTGAGTTCTGCGTAATAACAATGCTATTGATAAAGGCAGGAGTGGGCTTTTTACTCATTTACTCATAGATTTTGTAACTTCATCTGCTTGCATAGAGTATGTGTTTAAACTTGGCAACCTATTAAAGAATAAGTGCACTGTAAAATCAAGTTATGGTAATTTGAAAGCCGTAGCTTTAAAAATAATGTTGCCATATTTTTTTTTACCTATGACCCTCCAAAGCCTACCTTTGTGCCTTGAAAGTTGCTCATGAGTTGCTCGTATATTGTATAACGATGTTGTAAACCACTGAAAAGAGTGAGGCAGAGTGTTCAGTTATGGCTCCATTCTCCATCCTAGCCCTAACTTCCTACTGTACATATATTTGAATTTATTTAGTAGAGTCTGTAAAATGTAAATCCAGACATAACCATTAAAATAGTTCTGTATATTTCTCTTTACCGTTAATCTATAGAAAAAAGCAAGGAAGAATCGATGGTTAATAAATGAATGTAGATTAAAAAAAGTTTGTTTTGTAATCTGCTCTTTAGTTTAAATTTAATTTCTGAAAGTAAATTATGTATCTTTAATTGTTAAAGATTCTCTGAAAAGTCCAATATCTTTCAGTGAAGTCGTTAGGCTAAGATAATTAAGTGAGACAGAAGAGTGTCTCTAGAAAAAGACAAAATGTATTAGTAGTTGCTTAACCTAGGAAAGTACATGAACAAACAAGCATATTTTCATTTGAATGAATAAAACAAAACATGTGTAAGTGAACATTTTTTTAATAAAGGTTGGTAACTTAAAAAGTAAGTGAGTAGAAGTGTCTGCTTTACAGTACAATAGGAAATTTAAGGGGCAACTAAAGCCACAGAACAACACTGAACCAGAAGGCAGAACACCTTGATATAAAACCAGTAGTCTGTGTCTTACCTCTCATTTTGATACAGGCACCAGGAAATTTACCTAAATAACATATGGTTTGTGCTTTACTTCTCAGCATTCTAGTATCACACAGTTTGGTCAACGACCATTATGTTCTGCACATGCTCAGTCCTTAGCTATGGCACAAACATGTTACAGTTGGTCACACCCATTAATAATCTCTAGCCAATCCTTTTACAGGACAGATAAAGCAAGGAAGCATGTGACTGAGGTCAGGAGATGTGGTCTGACACTGCACATACACACAGATACTTCATCCAGTTCTTAACAGGCTTTGATTTACTTTAACAGAGTTTGCTAAAGTGGCATTTTATAGTTTATTGGTGTTTTTAGGGGGGTTGTTTTCAGATTCTGGAATATTGGGTTTAGTTCTCCTTTAAGCCCACCTTCCTGAAAACATTTCATGAATTTTGTCATTTAACTCACCTCTCCGCGATCCTGCAATACCAGCATAAACGAGATTAGGATTGTGGCAAGATAATATGCACGGTTTTGTGCTCGTTTAAAGTTTCCTACAATACCATGTTAAGTTTTGTGCATAGTTACATAAATAGTATAGTATTGGGAGCACTAAACTGTTTCCAAAAATATTTGCAAATGGCGCAATGCCCTAAAATATGTCTAAAACTTACATTAACTTATGTGTTACACACAGTTGCATGTTTTTTGCTAAAAAGTTTTCATATATTTCCTCTCCCTACTATACAAAAGTCCTGTCACCGCAGTCACAATTAAGTCATGCGTCCATATATTGTGGTGTATTTAATCAGCAATAAGGAAAGCTATGTTTTAAAGGGTATCGTTACTTTAAAAAATCGAATTATCAAAAACCCTTAGATACAGCAAGATTCCACTGCTCCAAAACTTTTTTCAGATTTTAAATCTGAGCTGTAGATTCGGAGAAATCATCATTTTAATCACAGCATTTATATTTTTTTAAATTTCTTTTTAAAATTACACAACTTAAAAGGTTCACAAGTAGCTTATTATGAAGTAGGAAAGTTTAACAAAATTTATCAGAATTGATTTGAAATTATATAGACAGAGTACAACTTTGAGGGACAAAAATTTCAGATGCTACAATGCAAAAGTTACTACTATTATAAATTCTCAATTTAATGTCATGTGGTTTGTAGGCACTTTATTGCATGTGCTTTTTCTTTTTATTGTTTTTGTGGGTGGACGAAGTATCCTGAGCCTAGCTTGCCTTCTTCTTCAGGTATTTTCTTTTTTTTAATATTTATAATCATTTTATAAACATAAAAATAGTCATGTCAAAAAGGCAACAAGTTGCAATATAATATACCTTCAAATATACTGCTTACCATAGCTTAAGTGTCATCACATCATCCTCTGCTCCAAGTCTGTACCCAGGGTTTGATTATGCTAATTTAAGACTTAAAGAGCCATGCTTTTTTACATTTTTGCTGTAGTGTAGAGCTCCCTCCCCCACCCCTACCGCTATAGTAGTTTGTCCAAAAACTCCCCCGATCATTACTTACATTACCTCTTTCCACCAGCGATCTGTCATGGCCTTCTGCTTGCATGAAACTGCAAGCAGGGGGCTGGACCGGCAGCCGCGTCCATGATTGGCTGAGAGGCAACCAATCACGCACGCAGCTGCCGGCAGTGGAGAACGCCGGAAGAAACAGGCAAAGTAAGTACAGATCGGAGGAGTTTCTGGACAAAGTACTATAGCAGTTGTGGCTGGGGGAGGGAGCCCTACACTACAGCAAATATATGTTACACTAGGGGGAGAGGAAATCTAACATGTATTGGGAGGGAGGGAGGGAGGGGGGAAGGGAGGTGGAGGGCTGCACTGAGCATGTGCAAATTCTCCCGGAGGAGAGACAGGAGGCAGAGCCCTATATGGACTCGGTATATGGCTCCTGGTGGTAAGTTTTCTGGACTTTGGTGGGACATTACAGGAGAACCATTTGGAGCAGGGATGTAAGGATTTTACTACACTACACAGTGGGGCCAGCAGTGGGGGAGAATTTGGTTTTGGGGGTGAACATGCCCTTTAATTCTGGAAAAGATAGTAAGTACCTGCACAGACAGTTAAATAGAGTTATGAGGTTTTACCTATAAACTAAGAATTTGACTTAACCTTCTGGTATTTGTGCATTTGATTTTAGAGAAACTTCAAAAAGGGGCTTATGATTTTAGTATCTCTACCACCAATGCATTAGCAAGGAAATTAATTGATATTAGGTTTTTAGGTAGAATGCAATCTATGAGTGACTTTTACCAATCAACAAACAAACCATCTATTTAGGTATTCTTATATCCAGTTCTCTTCAAAACAAATGAGATTATCATCAAAACTGAATGCATGAGAATTCAGAGTGGCTGAACAGATACAAGTCTTGCTTTATAGATGTAGGATATTCACCTAAGTAGGATCCCCACCTATGCAAGACAAAACTGCTAAATCATTGTAATATTGGTCTTTTGAGTTTTAGATGCTTTGGTTATCAATGGCCATTGCTTTGTAGATGAAGGTTTTTCTTGCACATAAGGAAGCATTGTATTAAATCAATTAATGTTACATAATAAACTGACTGTATCAGCAATTTTAAAAGATTTTGTTGAACATACCTAGTGTTTCATAAATTATTAGTCTTATACCATATATACTCGATTATAAGAGGTTTTTAGGCTTTAGTTGTTGAATACAACAACTTAATGAGTCTCAAATTATTAAAGGATCTGAAAATGCATTTTAAGGGTTGATAGTTCACAAAACTGCTGATTATTTCCCATTGTTATATTTGGAATAAATTTGTGGTAAGGATCCTGTGAACAGGCACTTGGAAAATATGGAAATCTATATTTTTTAAATATGTGAAACAAGACCCAATGACTTTCATTGATCACAATAACACACGATCAAAATGTATTTCCCCTTATATTGTAACATTATCCTTTGTTAAAAAAAATTATGGTGAACTAACATGGTATTTGTATTAGGTTGCATTTTCAATTATGAACCTAAACTGTTTTGTCCATCTCTAGTTTTACATTTAAAGTCACTATGATTATGTTCTAAGTTTAAAATAATTAAACCTTACATTTGAATACTTGCCTCACCTGAAATACTTCTTTAGCTTCACAAAATTGTATTTGTTGTAAAGTAAAGCACACTATGCATTGTGCTTAAAATACTCTAATGCTCTAAGATAACAGAAATGATGGAACTCACTTCATAGCATAGAAGTTGTATTAATTAAAGGGTCAATATACTTACTAAAACAACTTTATCTCAAGCTACAACTTGAGAGAAGTAAAATTTTGGTACTCATATATATATCTGTGCTTGCTTTGTCATTAAATTATTAATGTATGTATGTTTATGCTTAGAATTCCAGAGGACGGGAGCCAGAAGAGAGAAAGGTTTAAGGCAAGAGGAGTGAGTGTGAGTCTATATAAGAGATGGTTCTGTGATGAGCGGAGGGTACAGGCAGGTACATATGGGGACACTAAAGAAGAAATATAAGAAGGAGCAGGAGAGCGAAATGATTTAAATGTTAAGAGAGGGATTTTGTAGATAATGAGTTGATTAATGTATAATAACCCCTAAGCAACATGCCGACTGAAGGGTAAATGGAGGTGTTGTCCACAGAATTGGAAAAAGGTGGGATAGGACCAGGTTTAGGTGGGAAAATAATTAGTTTGGTTTTAATTAGGTTTAGTTTGAGGCATTGGTGTGTTATCCATGAGGAGACAGCACGGAGACAGCACAGAGTCAAAAATGCATGATTGGGTGTCAAGACAAAGCATGGGGCTGGAAAAATATCATCGGCGTACAGATGGTAGTTAAAACCAAATGAGCTGATGACTTCAATGGTATAGAGGGAGAGCCCTGTGGAACCCCAACATTAAGAGGATTTTTTTTAAAGAAAAGTTATGGAGTAGTGGGATCTTGCAGTATCTAAAGGTACAATTTTTAAAAATTAGATACCCTTTAAAAACAAGTGAAAAGAGCTGTTTTTTTCACAATGAAATATATTATTGTTCTTCTTACAAGTTTTCCAAATCATTATGATAGACCACAGGCCAAGTAAAATCCACCAAGCAAAAGAAGACATAATGTTCCATCATCTCTAACCTACTTATTAAACAGGCCTACTTTTTAGCTCCATTTTCATCTGGGGATCAGCTCTGAGATGTATGCCTCTTTGCATGATGGGAAGCTAGTGGAGAGACTGACAGAGAGAAGAGGCGTTTAGAGAAAGAGAAACTAATGAGCCGGGCAGCAGAGATAAGGATGGAATGAAGCTGTGCCAATCAGTTGTTTGGTAAACCACACTGGAGTGTATTGCAGTAGTCAAGCCAGAATTTGATTAGGGCATGAACTAGGATTCTGGTAGCATCATGCAAGAGTAAGGGCGGATATGAGAGATGTTTCTGAGTTGGACCAGACAGGAGTTGGCAAGCGAGTTGACATGGGGTTTGAAGGAAAGATCAGAATCTAGCATTTTGCTTTTTGATGTTGCTTGGTGGCAGAGCTTCTGCTGTATTCTTGTGATTTTCCTGCCTTTTACTTTGATTATTTTACTTTTTCTAGCTATTCTTTTTTACAGTTGGTTTTGGTCACTTTTAATAATAAGTCTGTGGCATTATTTAGTGACTGTTATACTGCCTGTTTTGATCTCTATTTAAAAATGCAAATCATATAATGTAAGAAATCTATTAAATTGTGTATGCAAATAATATCAGTCACCTTGGAGATATATTCACATTTTTTAGTCTTCCATGGTAATAACCAATGACAATAATCCAAAGCAATCTATATCATAAGCATTACTACATTATATTAGAAAACAGGGTTAATGAACAGAAATGTTAGTTTTAATTACATTGCTGCACAACATGGATATGTGTGTGTTGTGGGATGTAATGCCAGATATTCTGAAAGGGGAATATCTGTTCAAACTTTGCAATATAATGTAATTACAAATACAATAAGCAAATTTGTAATGGATCTCCAAATCACAGGGAGTTTAAACAAGCAAATAATACTGCACTGGCAACTGGAATACCGATGTTCCTAATTAGCATGTCACATCAATTCAATTTACTGTGGATAATATCACCAAGAGACCTGTTGTTTTAAATGTTTTGTGTCAATAACAATTTTCCTATAATCACAAGTTATGGCATTCCAACAATGGGCCAAATTAAATGTCAAAGGAGCCAAAGTCAATTGTGCAAGCCCTCATATAGTAAATATGTGGGTTTAATGAACACTGCTAGTAAGAGCTGATTGGCAAACATTTAAATTACAGGGGCATATTTATAAAGTAGTGAATTCATTCACAAAAAATCTAGGATAACTTTGATTTAAAAAAATGTGTTTGAAATTGTGAGTCTATTGAAGGGTACTCCTGTGACCAGGAGAGTGAATGCACAGGGAGCTCTGGCAAAGTAGCAGTACCAGAGGCAATTTGCTTTGGACAGCACTATAAATGGAGTTAGGGATATCAAAAAATATACCAATAAACCAATATAAAATGAAGTGTGCAAGGCAGCTACAACTGGATTGTTATGAAAAACAATACCGAATTTATTTGTTAAATGTACAACCTTCCTGGTGGCTCTGATATTTTCTTTAATTAGTTATGTGTCCCTAATACACCAATCAATTGGGCACATAAGAAGAGTATGGTCTTGCTTGTCTTTACTAGAGAGAAACTAAACTGGTGAGTTTTCCTCTGCCTGCGGTTTCCATATTGAAGGTCTAAAAATCCAAACTTCCAATTCCAAACCATTTGAATTGAAATTTACTGAGTCGCATGCGCTCTGGGCAAATCTACCGGAGAGTTACTATAGGCTGTGTGGCTCTGGGTAAATCTCACCCTTGTGTAAATATTCAAAACCAACTAGCTAGTATTTATGCTAAAGAAGATGTGCAACCTTTGGTAAATAGGCTTGCGGTGGGAGAGGTAGTGTCTCTTCCGATACACATGTAGCCGCCACAACCTAAGGGTTAAAGTCTCACTAACAGATATTGAACCCTAAAAAAGAGGACTGATGCTCCCCGTAAATCCACCTGTATGTCTAGTGGAGTTGAAGTTGTATTTTTCAATCCAAAATAACTGTTACAAAGTCTTCCAATTCTATAACTTGAAACAAGCATTTCTTTTATTGTAGTCTATTATGGTAGCCTGAAAGCCTCCTTATTGATGTCTAAAAAAGGTACAATTTTCTATAAGAAGTCAAGTAAAACATTTTACTGTGTGTCGTGTTAGTAGTTCCATAGGTAAAAGCTTTTATATGACACAAGAACATAAAAAACATCTAAAAAAGGAGCATTAAAGCCTTTTTTTTGTTTCTTCAATAGTATATGTTACCCTTAATAGAAAGTTCACTCATGGGAACATATTTATTCTGCAACATGCAATAGCTTGGCCTTTGACTTTACTTGGGATATATATAAATTGATGTTTATACTCCATTTGATTTAAAAGGGATTAAGGTTACTATTCACACACACACACACACACACACGGGCATATTTATATGTGGATAAATGTACAAGCCTTTAGCCAAGATTTTTTTAGAGGTGGGACATTTCTACATTTAAGCTTACTCGGATTGATCTTTGTACCCATCCCAAAACCAAAATATTTCAATTAAACAGTTGGGCACCATCAACCCATGGGGACAGAATGAGAATGCCTCCTATAGGGGTTTCATGGAAGATAGTTAAATGGTCCATCAAAATCCTATGTGCATGAGAAACTCTTTGGGTTGTGTGGCATTAATCTATGATTGCTGGTTAGGGAATGTTAAGGGTGGGGGACTCAAATGAAAATGTATACACATGTATATATATATATATATATATATATATATATATATATATATATAATTTTAATATATATCACTTTTAAAAGCTAATTATATACACTTAGGCACTTTAATGTCTAGCACCTAGGCACTTTAATGTTTAACAAATGGGTCATGTGATTGGTGGATCTGAGCTCAGTGGGTGGGGTTTATTATTTGTTGATTGTATAAGTAGCACTTGTGGTATTTCACTGTTTGGTTGGCTTGATAAAGGTCCTAGACGTGGACCGAAACGTTGCCTAGTTATTGCACTATTAAAATATACATTGATTAGACCCCTTGTGTGCACCTATCTCTTTGCTATTTGAACTATACTAGCAAAAGTGTGCCCGTTGGTGCACAGTGGAAATTATGTGTGTATATTTTGCTAGATAATTATTTTTATTGAAAGCTCGGGGTCATGCTTTCAGTGATACCAACAAAAAGTGCACAAATATGCAAGTGATTCGCGATCTGTCTGCCTCTCCCTTATGCATATAGCTGTTAAGCTGTAGGGCCAGAGAGAGGCTACTTACATCCCTTTAGCCGGTAGGTATCAGGATCCATTCTGAACTTGCTCTCCCTTTCCGCTCCCAGCAAGTATCCAAGGGGAGGCTCAAATGGGGAAGTCTGAAAGTCCTAAAAAGGAAATCCCACCGCATAATATGATCAAACACACACATACCCTACCATTTTAATTTAACCTGCGAGCATGTGCAATTGTAACTAAACAGCACCATTGGAAAACCTGAGACCCCTCACAGGATCCAGATAAACATGCAAGGTTTATACCTAGTAATATATTCCACAGCAAGTTCCACATTGACAATCATTATAGGGTCAGAACAACTCAGGATAGTGATTTGCTATAAAGATTATGGAGAAATGTTCTTAATGTAGCTAAAAGCTCCCCATAGAGTATAAAATGAAATACAACCTTCTTATAACAGAAGTTACCTGACAGCCTCATGTTTAATATATAATATTGGGAAAAAAGGGAAAAACTACCCATTTCTCTAAGAATGCTGGGTAGTTTCAGAGACATGCAAAGTCATTTAATCATATACAGACATCACTTCCTGTCCAGCAAACAAAAACTGGATTGCCTCATTACTTTCTGTGGAGAGGGAAGGGGGGAATAATTGTCTGAAGAATTTTCTAATTGGCTAAGACTCTCACATGTTTTACAAACAGCACATAATTGGGTGTAATACAGGAACTTCCTTACACTTCCTGTCTTGTCATGTACAATGCCTAAGATAATTTTTTATTTGCTAACAGTGTAAGAACCTAATTGGATTTTAGTAAGATTCCACTTCCTTTTAGTGTCCCAATTCCACTTCCTTTTAGAGACCCAGGTAGAAATCCTAGAGGTGTAGCTAAACCTACCATTTTGAGTTTTCCATTCAAACGTAGGGGTGTCAAGTAAAGTAAGTATACTTTATTAACTGTATATCATTTGTTTTGTAATTCGGTAGTAGTACTATACTTTGTATAGTGTTATTTCTTTGGTGAATTTGATTAAATAGTGATAATTACACACATACATTTAGAACTTTCCAATGTGTAATAGTGTTATATACCCCCACCTAATTAGTTGCTCCATAAAAAAAAAAATATATATATATATATATATATATATATATAGGATTCTAGACGGCCTGACGACGGCCATAAGCAAGATGGCCGAAACGCGTTGATTCTCGCTAAATAAAGTTGTGTACCGTGAATTAAGTCCTGTGAGTGCTCCGATTTTCGTCTCTCTATATATGCCTGACGGATGCCTGAAAGGCAGCACGCAGGACATTTTAATCCAATAACTTGGGTTTTATTAGTTCAACATCACCAAGAACTAATAAAACCGAAGTTATTGGATTAAAATGTCCTGCGTGCTGCCTTTCAGATATATATGTGTTTAGGGAACAGTACAGCCTTATTCCCTTGGGCATAGCACCGGACCATTAGACTGATTGGTGGAGTGCTGTAAGTACATATATACATATATATAAATGTGTGAAAATGGAATGGGTAGAGGGATAGACATCCCACATGTAGTATGATTTGAGGTCTTATACATCCCTAGAAATAAAAGGCCATATATATTTACGAGATACATCTTTACTGGTCTGCAGGTAGAGAACATTTGATAATGTCTGATTGATGGAAATTAACAGCAAAGGCACATTTGTGCACCTCTTAAATAAACCCCTGAGTATTTGATGCTTTAAAGATTTTCCTATAGATATACAGAATGTTTATTACATAAAACACACTGATCACACCCACTTGTTTTGTTTAAGTGTATAAAGTCTTAACACAATGGGTAAGTCAATATTAGCTTGAAAAGGGTGCAAGACAGATGACTGAAATGTTGATAATCACACCAAATAAAGTCATACACAGTTATTGTTATACTATAATATTCTTTGTGGATAGCACCAGGGCCATAACATGTATGCCCAATTGATTGATTGTCGATGGGGAAAAATAATTTGAAAAGTTTGTATAAAATAAGGTTAAAATAGCAATGGTATCAACAGGGGATAAGAAAAAGACCGCACATTAACATAAGGCAAACTGCCTCATGGCACTCTACCACCAATATCCCAGATAAACATATATTAAAAATAGAGGAGTAAAAATTCCTTGTCCTACCCACTAATGAGAATCTAAACACCTTAGATCCAGTGAAAAACACTTTATTAATGAGCAAGTACATATAAACACAATGTGGCAACTATGATAACAACATTAAAAACCACTGATAAAGGCTGGGCTTGGAATAAAACATCTTGGTGATGGGTGCAGCGAAACACTATAGCAGTGAATAAATAAGTTCCTCCCGAACTATAGAATGGCTGTCCACAAACAGAAACAGTCCAAAAGTTAGAAAAGCACTTAGTAGCAGTGCACCTACAGTTCATAAAGGTTGTAGATGCGTCCACCTATCATACCTGCAGGCAATTCAAAAAGTGTAGTGTGCATATCTGAAACAATCTCACCCAAGGTCTTGTCCATCTCTATTCATCCAAAAAGTCCCGTGTTGATGTCCCTTATAAAGCAAGGCCGAACTCCATGGACAAACGCCAACTCCACTTTTGGATTCCAAACGGGTGTCGATGGTAGACAGGTAAAGTCCTCCCCATAATAAGAACAGGCTGGGGGTGATGGTAGAATATGTGCCTGGGGTGAAATGCACAGGAGTGCCAGTCTGCACCAATCAATTCACAAGCCGCGGAGCCCACATAAACCGACACGTGTTTCGGGTTCTCTCCCTTCTTCCGGGTACAATAGCAATGGTATCTTACTGTACATGGCTCTGGGAATTGGGAAATGGTCCGGGGAAAACGTACAAATCTCCAGAACTTGTGCGCTACTTTTGAGCTTCCGCATTCGACATTTGTTAATTTCCAGACAATTTAATATTTTTAGAAAAATCAAAACTTCTAGAAAATTTTAAATTTCTAGAATCTGTCTCTGAATCTTTCCCTAAATCTCTTAAAAAGGAATGTTCATTATTATACAAGGGTAATCATGCCCAGCATGGAATGACAAAGCTTCTTTGGAAAATATCATTATTTTTAAAATTCATACAGGGAGATTTAATATGGGTCAAATCCGAAGTAATATCTGGTTAACTTGTTTTTTACAAGGAATTTAGGGCACAGCACCATTTCCAAATGTTTTTGGAAATAGCGCTGTGCACCTGATACTAAACCCCTTTTGTTAAGTTTTGACAATAGAGGTATGTGATCCATGTGACCAATAATGACATAATTCACATGGCTCACATACCTCTATCCTGTTTTTCCATCCGCAGCTCCGTTCCCCAATTAAGTTTCCCAAATGTAGAAACCCCCTTTTTACTTCTGAGCTGAAGTCTGCCTCCTTCGATATTCCCGACTGCCCTCACGCGTTCACGCGGCTGTGCTTTATTGTAACATAAAATAATGTTATGTTACAATAAAGCACAGCCACGTCTTCTTTACTGTGCAGTCTCATTGCTATAGCAACTTCATCTCATTGCGGGTGCGTGAACTCATGAGGGCAGTGGGGAATATTGACAGAGGCCGATTTCAGCTTAGAAGTAAGAAGTGTGGGGGGGGATTCTACATTTGCGAAACTTAATTGGGGAACGGAGCTGGGATGGAAAAACAGGATAGAGGTATGTGATCCATGTGAATTATGTCATTATTTTTATGTGTGAACTATTCCTTTAAGGAATATCTAGCAGCTTTTCAGGGAATGTGGTTAGTTTTCCTAGATAAACAACAGGAAGAGCATGGATATTGCTCCTGTACATACAAAGTCCCAAATGCACACTGGACCTGGTAGGTTGCAGACGTCTCAGGCCCCACCCCTGAAGGTGGAGTAATACTGTATTCAAAAACAAAGTGAGAGTTTCACAATGTTTTGGGGTGTTACCCCTTCATCAGGTAATCACCTGATGAAGGGGTAACACCCCCAAATGTTGTAATTTTGTGATTGCGTGGTTCACTATTAAATACATTCACTGGAGTGCGACTCTCATCTTGTTTCTGAATACATTATTACTCCTGTAAGCCATGATAAATTGGAATTTGTGCTGTTCTTAAAAACCAAAGATCGGGATTGTGGTTGTGACCAGGAGCATGCTGTCATAGTAAATTATAGCCGCACCATGAGCAGGATTTTCACCCTGCTTCATGGACGCAGTTTCCCTGGTCATGTGGCAGACACAGTGTAGCATGTTATAACCTTTTCCATGAAGTGAATGATGTTTTTGAATTTTGCTGTGCTTAGCAAGCAAGGGTTTTGTAGCTGAAAAGAGAACTTCATACAGTAAAAGCTGCAGTAATTCTCACAACATCAAAAACAAAAGCTAATTTGTTGAAATGTCAGGAGGTTACTGCTTTCAAATAACGTGAAACGTTACTTCATCGTGAAAGCAATCAGGTGGATTATTCTGTATCTAAGCAGGCTTGTTCATAGAGAGGTCTACTTAGATTGAGGTGCACTGTTCTTATTTCCTTCCAAATCCAATTGTGGTTAAAATAGAAATTCCGAACCTGTGTTTGTAAAGAAGAATCCCCAAATGGATAGAATTTTTAAATACATACAAGGAGATGTAAGATGGGCTAAAATGGATTTTTGACCATTTGATTTCTGATCCTAAGAAAGCCTGTGCAAAAAAAAACATTTTATCTATTTTATGTTTTTTATGCTATTACACTGTCATAATAAGTGAAATGATTATTATTCTTATATATGAACAAAAGTTTTCCATCAAAGTACAGAAGTGTAAACCTGCCCATGTGTAAAACAGTGGATTAATAAGAAACACAGAAGCTGTGAACCAGCCACCATTTGGGAGTAAGTCTAACCTTTACCTGTCCCACGATGCAATCTCGTTATGTCTGGTATTGTATCACCTAACATATTGAAACTTCCCGAAAATATTTAAAAATATGTACTGCTGAGTTTGTAATGATACAATTAATAAAAATCCACAGATCCAAGCAACTATTTCAATATTTTAAATTCATAGAATAGTAGCTCCTATAATTCATCCTTAACTTATGATCTTCATAGCCTCATTAACTTTTTTTGCAGAATTAGAATTGTTTTTTTTAGAATTAGAGAAATTATTTCACTTTATTAGCAGTGTCAAGCAGTATAGCAACTCCCACTTAGCCCATTGTCAGGCGATCAAAGGTTTAACAAAACCTCTGCCTGTAAAAACTTTGAGCCTTCTTCCCCTAGGTCCATTTGTTGTTTGTTCAACCCAGCAGGTACCCTGCTTCAAAGGCAATAGGTGGTAAATATCACACATGTAACCAGTATGGCCCTAGACATTTTGGTACGATAACAGCATGATAAAACCAAACGTCAATTTAAAGGCAATTCATATTTCTTGATAATTCAGGATAAAGAGGTATGAAATATTTTTCCAAAATGCTCAGTTTATAATGGAATCTAAGCTGCATTTATAGATACCTGGCAGAATATGATATCCAGAGCCAAACTTGAGATATCATCCTCCTTGGTTCTACAAATGCCAATATATGTCATGTTTGGTATCCTTTTATTGTTTAAAATTAGGGAATAACAACCATGTTAATATTTTGAATGTGACATGTACTGTACTCACAGTATATCCTAGAGGGAAAATAGAAAAGTTCCCTCCTAAAAATAGGAAACACCTCTCTGGCAGTGGTCAAACACAGACCGCTCCCATTTTCAGGGGAAAGGATAAATTGGGAGTAAGGAGTCATCCCAGGAGTTCGTCATAACATGAACTTAAGGAACATCTAGCCAATTGGACAGACTATATATTTGCTTCCATCAAGAAATATCATTTTGGACTTTGTCTTTTTTCCCCATACTGGATTAACAAGCTTCCTGGACTGTGCTCATGGATTTTTCATATGCCATTTATTCTTAAGTATTCTTTCTTTTATCTCATTTACTCTCACCTGTGTGTTACCTTTTATGTTCAGTAATTTAACTTAGCATTTTTCTGTATATTTTTTATGCACTCTTTTGTTACCTTTTAATAAATGATATAAAATCATTTAAAGGCTAATTGTTCTTTTCTGAGTATATCCCAAAATGAACCCGTGTCTTCAAAGTTACGCTACTAGATAAGAAGTATTGTATATATATATATATATATATATATCCAATCTTGAAACAAATTTGCAGAGCACTCACAGGACTTGTGCAGAAGTTCCACATATAATAAAGTGGAACTTCGCACAAGTCCTGTGAGTGCTCTGCAAATTTGTTTCACGATTGGATTTATGAACCACAGCAGCACCCCGGCCATTAAGCATTGAAGGTAGAGTGCACACTACCCCCAATGTTATATATATATATAATATATATATATATTTATTATTATATATATTATATATATATATATAATGATGAGATACAAGTGCACTCAAGGGTCCTTTTCAACTTTTATTCAATACAAGTGCAACATAAAGTGCAACAATTAGTGCAGCATGTGCAATCAGCAAGGTTTCGGTCTATAAACTAAGACCTTTATCAAGCCTATGTGAATCACACCACGCTCACCTTATAAACTAAGACACTCCCCTAGATTAAGTGACATCATCATGAGTGGACCAATGTAACAACCTGAATAATCGAAATGTTCACTAAATTCCTTACACTCATCATATATGATAATAAAGTGCTAGTGCAACTAATAATGAATAGTGTGCATATTAAAACATCAGTAATATCATTCCTGTGCAGATAATAAATGGTATGTGCATTTAAAACCATCTAAAAACAGTTCTGTGCGTTTCTATAATATAAATGAGCCGGATCACCAAATTATCTTTCCTTAAGAAAACATTTTAAAGAATATTGTTCATTTAGACCTTTGGGTTGTATAGTATCAAGTTTCTTAATTCAAAAGATTTCCTTCTGCAATAATAACTTCGATCTATCTCCTCCTCGTTTTAGAGTAGAGTAGAGAACATTAAATCGGTTTTGCCAACATAATTGAGTCCTCAAGGGCATTGGACCAGATATATCACGTGTGTAGTAGTACATTGAATATGGTGTTTAATATCGATCACTTCTTGTGGAGGTTTAAATGACTTGGTATTCATCATATGTTTGCAGGATAGACATTTATGGCAAGCAAAACATCCAGTTTTCCTATTTGGCATCCATGTTGTCATTTCTTTATGGCAATTATTTATGTCAGTTCTTACCAATAAGTTACGTAGATTCTTACCCCTAATAAATCCGATTGTTGGTAAGAATCTACGTGACTTATTGGTAAAAACTGACATAAATAATTGCCATAAAGAAATGACAAAACTGAATGTGGTGGCAGCCTATCATACAGGTATTGAGAAATATTAAGTGTGTGCTATATAGTTTTGTTTACTACCCCTCCTTGTCCGTTCTGTTGTATTGACTTGTCGGTTACTTGGAGTACATTTTCCGATAACTGATAGGTAGATAAGCAGACCGGACTGGAGGGTTTGTGACAAGCAGGTTTCATTTTTTTATACAGTTCTGTGTAAATTACGGGTAAAGCACAGCGTGAATGTTCATAACATACAGTATTTTAACATAAGTGAAATTATGTACAATTTACTTTATTTTAGTACACTACTTGGTGACTGCTATCAGAATATTACTCAAAGGAACTGTGGGGATCTATTTTCATTCTAGTATAGGAGACTGACAATCTTGGCACATATTAGAACTGTATAGCTGGCTATGCTTACTTAGGTATCTAATGTTCCCTGAAAAAGCTATAGAATAGTAATTCATACTTTTGGAATTTGAGGAAGCTGTCTTCACGTTGCTTTAAGGAGCACATTTAGAATTAAATAGCGTGCCAGGGAAAGGAAAAATATAAACAAGATGAAGGGAAGAAGGATGGAGTGGGTAATTAACAGACAGAAAAAAGGATGATGTAGAGGAGCCAAAAGAGGGAAACGTGGGATACTAGAATAATAAATTAAGCGCATTAACCAGAAATAGGAAGAAGAGATCACAGTCAAAAAGATGTTAAAATATAATTGGATATATGGGACTCTCACAGCTTGAAATCTGCAGTACAGAGATGCTTTGGAAATCAGCGCTTCAGATGTTTCATTTGCAATTTTTCTGCTGTTAACCCTAACTACCAAGCTTAAAGAACAGTCAAAGGGATTCATTAGTCTTATTACTCAACTATAGGGTAGGTGGGCAGAAAGGTTAATAGCACTGATAAGAAAATATAAACCATTAATGTGTTCTCATACAAAGTCTTTTTGTAGCTAAAGAAACTATAGTTATACTCTTTGGGACCTTGATACCTTGAAGGTAAAGGTAGTAATAGAATATAGTAAATGTTTTTTTCAGATCATAAGCTTTCACCAACCACAGATGGGAACAACAAATAAAATCTTTCCTAATTTGTACAACACAGTTCATTTTCTTGCTGAAAAAAGTAAAATAAAGTATAATGTAGTTATATTGCATTTTTATGTGTTTATTTCCATATGGTTTTGATGCTTACTTTATTTTGCTACTTTGAAACAGCTGTAATGGTAATTTGGATATGCTAATGAAGTCTACAGCATTGTTTTCAAACATTCATTTAATGTAATCCTTACTTTGTTAATGCGGTAAATTGTTCATTCTGCCAGTTTCCTCCACTACTTCATAACATTATATTTTGTAGCTACTTCCTAGTTTATAAAGTCTACCATTGCCAATCATGCAGCTTTCTGTTTTGTTTTTTCTTTTAACCTTTTATTTGAAAAGAAAATCATTTCACAGCATCAAATACATATAAACAAATTTGAAAAAGCTTAATTTTATCATCATTAAACTGTAGATCTATTGCACTTTATTTAAAACAATTCGGATTATAAAGACCCTACTATGGATGGACTAGAACTCGAACTTGAGTTTGAGCCGAACTTATCGAGTTCGAATGGACTCGGACTATCCCGGACACGGATTTCTCAGACTTTTGAACATTCGATAATTATCCCATAAACGATTCGAACATTCGATAATTATCGAATGTTCGAATCATTTATGGGATAATTATTGAAAATCGAACACGGGATCTTGAAAGTACCGCACGTGAGAATAAAATAGATTTTTTGAAAGTTCTGGATATTCATACGTGTTCCCCAGATCTCCAAGATCCCAGAGCCATTTACATTAAGTTACCATTGATATTTTAATTGTATTTCATTAGAACTTTTCGAAGTATTTGAATCCCATTGACTTTAATGGGTCCGGAAGTTCGACCATCTCTAGTATAGATGAACTCTAATTCTAAATGCATGTATAAGAAACAAAACACTTTTAACACTTTTAACCAACAGGCAAAACTCATCGTTTAAAACGGTGCTAATTTTGCCCCAACCAATCAGATGTTAGCTTTCAAATGTAAAATAAGATCTGGTTGGTTGGGGCAAAATTAGCACCATTTTAAACAATAAGAACTTTTATTGAATCTCCCTGCCTGTCTCTAAATGTGCACATTTGTGGCTCGTTATAAGATGTAAGTGATGTAGACTTGGATTGTAAGCTCTTTGCAGCTGGGATCTCTTTCTGATGTGTCAAGCAACACCACACTAGTAGTCATACATTTCCTTCCCAAGAGGAAGACTAAAGTTATTTCCCAAAGGTCATAACATTTAGTACTGGCACATACTATTCCAAGTATTAACACATATATATAGTTAAAGATGAGCCATACTAAATTTAGATTATGCCAATTTTGCTCCTATAATGAATCCATTTACAAACACAGTAAAGTTTATTTAAAGATCATTGTCAGAAATGAACTTTATTAACAAGAACTGTAAATATTCTTAATGTAATAATAATGCCTCTTATGAATAATTAAAGAGCATTATCTGTGAACACATGATTATTTTTTCATCTTTTACAAGCCACGTAATTGTTAGCATGCAGACCATAAACACTTCATATCTTCTTAATACAGTATATTGTGACGATGCCCTTACATAAAGCTGAAATTAAAGGTTTCCAAAAAAATATAATTGGTTCTATACCCACGGCAGAGAAATAGTTCTGGGCATAAGCGATAACTGGTAAACCAACTAGTTTTTTCCCTTTGTAAACTGGAGCTAGGAGGATTACTGTACTTGGTGATTGCATCTATTGGTATTAGCAAATTAGGTGTAACATTAACCCTGTTACTGTATATCCTAAAAAAATGTCTTTATGAAACTAAAATAAACTAAATCAATTTAATATATATTCTATTGAAAAGGTATGTATTTCAATTACATGATTTTATGAACACACTCCATCACATTAAAACATGGAAAAATATAAGGGAACTCACACTTTCTTATGTGAAGCAGAAGCACCTTGCATTTAAATGCATCCTTTTTTAACTACAATACTGTATTGGTTGTGAGTAGAGATGTCCGAACTTCGCAAAATCCGGTCCGCTCGAGGATCCACGAATTTTCGGAAAAATTTGAAAATTCGAAAATGTAAAATATCCTCAAAATTACGAGATTTCTCGTATTTTCTAAAATACGAGAAATCTTGTCATTTCGAAAATTTTCGAAAATACGAGTAATCCTCGTAATTTCAAAAATTTTCGAAAATACGAGAAAACCTCGTAATTTCAAAAATCCGGAATAATCCACCGTTCGTGAACGGGATAAATCCGTGGTGGATCCGGGTTCGGATCCGCGAACCGGCCATCACTAGTTGTGAGTATTCTTCTATTACTCCAGGAACAACGCATAGGCGTTATAAGAACCGAGGTGTCACAGAGACTGGAATATTGATATTTATGAATACACCCCTTTTAGTGATATACAGGGAAATGTAATAAAAGTTTTTATTGTTAAAAATTATGCTAATTTTGCCCCAACCATTTCAGATGTTAGCTTTCAAATGGCACATAACATCTGATTGAATTAGCACCATTTTTAATAATAAGAACTTTTATTACATGTCCCTTATAGTGTTTCCTTTAAATCATCCACGATTTACAAATTAAACGGAGTAAATAATTCTTTGGATTGCTTATTTATTTGCTTAACATAATGATCCTGATATTTACAGTACTTACAGTATAATTGTGCTTGAAAGCTGGTATCTAATGTTAAAGAACGTGATAAACACTATATCATCCAATTGATTTAATAATGTCTTTACTTGAATCCTTATCTTGTCAGAATCCTTATCTTGTCTCCTGCATATTGAATTAAACACTGCTTATAGTATCATGATTATAGGACTTTTTACTCATTACCTAATATAAACCATGGCCTTAAGCTTTTAACCCTTTGATTGCCAGCAGTGTTTCCCACTTTCTGACCGTTTGTGCCAGAAGAATTTTTAGGATTTTGTTCTCAATCAGTTTAGACTATAATTTTACAGTTGGAAACTCCCCAGTAAATCAGGAATTTTATGCATTATATGTTTCAGCACAATGTGTACTTTCACAAGATAACAGAATTTTGTAACTTTTCTGGAGATTTTACTGGATTTTTGGGTAAAATATGTTTTAAAAAAAACAACATAAAATTTCCAAATTTTCATGGATTTTCCCAATTTTTATTCATAGTTATCTAAAGGTTACGCACAAAAGTCTTACTGTTTCTAAAAGGTCTGATACTCCCGAGTACAACAATACCAAATATATGTAGGTACCCCACTTTTTCTGTACAGGCGACCCCAAACTAAAATAGCACTTTCAAGAATATTGCACCAAATTGAAATGTATAACCACTTCTCAATGTTAATATATTACCCCCACAAGTGAAATATTTTTAGAATCTACATACCTTCAGAATTTTATGAGTGAGGTAAGTTTGGATCAAAACTGAAAAATCAGACAAAATCAAATGTGAATTTTAACCAAAAACTGTAAAGGAAAGTTCAAAAGCATCTCAAATATGAAAGCCTAACTCCTCCTGAATAAAAGGGTATGCCACATTCATGGGTGTACTGAGAGAGATGTCTACCAACTAACCCAAAGTGGGACCAATGTCAAATGGCAATAACAGAAAAAATAAATAAATAGCCAACTCAGTATTTGTCAAAGTACCCCCAAAAAACCCCTTCAGTCATTTTTTCATTCACACCATCAATGACGTGAGTGCGGTTTTTCATAGCATTTCACACTTTTAGCCGCTTTTCTGAAAAAATTAACAAAAAACAATTTTCAAATGTAGAAATCATGTCAAAACCCCATGTAATGTAATGTTGGTGTAAAGCACCAAATATCAATCTTCCAAATTTCCTGAATCAAACAAAATGCCATATGCATGGCTACACTTTTTTTAAAGGAAACATTACTGTAACTTGGAAATACCCCAACAAACTATATATTTTTGCAATCTGCACACCTTCAGCTGCGTAATGGTGCCATGCTTTCATGAGTACTGCTCTGACCTGAGGAAGAGTGTAGATCCCTTGAAAGCTTGTCTACTAAAATACACCGTTAGTCCATTAAAAGTATCACAGTACTCCACTTTTTACTACATATATTGGACTAATATGGCAAAACAATCTTTATTTTTACTATGATTTCATACATACATGGAGAATTCTAAACAAAGTAATCCACAGTATTCCATGCATTTAGGCCATTTTATTAGAAAATAAAATAAGATTCAAAGGTTGAAATCATACCTAAACCCACTTGATAAGTAAATAAGTAAAAACCCACTAAATGTAAATCTCCCACATGTCCTGAATCAAACAGTATGCCATATGTGATGGTGCACACAGAGATGTGGCCACCAACTAGCTCAAATCGGCTGCATGCACAAGTGCAATTACAAAAAAAATCTACACACCTTCAGCTACATAACAATGTCATGCTTTCATACATACATGAAGAATTCCAAAATAAGATGATTCGAAGGTTGAAATCCTACCTAAATCCACTTGACAAGTAAACAAAAGCCACTTAATATCAATCTCTAACATGTCCTGAATCAAACGGTATGCCATATGCATGGGTGCACACAGAGACATGGCCACCAAGTAGCTCAAATGGGACTTATGCACAAATGCAATTAAAAGAAAAAACCTAAATGCTTAATAAACTTGGAAATACCCCCCACAAACTATACATTTTTGGAATCTACACACCTTTAGCTATGTAACGCTGCCATGCTTTCATACATACATGCAGGATTCTGCCCACATTTCTTTTTTTTTTGAGAAAGAAAAGTGAAAAAGATGAATCATAGAACTCTTGAACAACCCCACAGTAAAAATATAGCAGTCCCCTCAATATTGTTCTTTCGCATGTACTCCATAAAACAGAACCCCACTTGCATCAATGAATGTGAAACACTGCGACAAAACCAACTCAATAGGAGACACTGTGCAATTTTGTGGCTGCACTCTTCGTACTCAAACAATCTATTTTATTTTGTAGAGCTCCTATTGGTTATGAAATATCAATAAAAAAGTGTCAAATAGTTTTTGATAGAAAATACTCCCAAAGCAAAAACATATTAGGTAGATACATTATTCTTCACAAAAAAAAAACAAAAAACAAACTTTTTAGTATTGGTTTAGGAGAATGTCAGGAACCAACTTTTTTTTTGTTTTTGTTAGGTGAAATCTAGTAATTTAACGCCACAACATCCCTCCCTCCATCTTCCTTCATAGTTCCCTCATTTTAAAAAGCCAAAGGGCTGGGGTGAATTGAGAAAGCCTGTTATATGGATATATATATATATTTACTATTCTTGTGCTAGATCAACTGGAATTTAATGTCATCAAAAGCTAAATACTTTATCTTGTCAACTGCAGATAAAACAGATTGCTAAAATATGCATGCTTTTTTAACATTAAAATAGAATAGTCTGTACTGTTTCAAATTTCTGTTTTCTAGATGTCTGCTTTGTGTTATTTTTGTTTGGAACAGAATTACTTACTTTTCTGTTTGTGCTTTTTTCCTGATAAGATTATTGCCAATACTTTACTTATTAGGAATGTGTCATGAAAAACAATTTCCATACCTTCTGTTGAGTTACTAAAAATTTCAGGGCAATTTACTAGACACTATTATAGCACATCATTGTTCTGTTAATAGATTTCAAGCATTTTCTGTAATGCTGATGGTTGAGTAAAAAAGAAATTGCAGACAGCACTTCCACATACTCTAAACTGTTTTCACCAAATAAAAGTAAATCATTTCAAAAAAAGAATAGGTTTCCATCAGTATGGCATGCAGGCATCAACACAAATAACTTGAAATACAAATTGTGACATGTGTCATTGATTTGTTTGTCAATAGATATCTTTAGTCATTTTCTACTTTCAATATTGTATTTTTCATATTCTTTGAATGAATAGCTATGGGTTGTGGGTAGGATAAAAGGGTTGGACTTTATGAACCTACAGTATGTTTTTTCCTACCCTTGAAAACATTGTACTGTAACTTTCATTACAGTACCTAATACAAAAACCTAGAACGTTCTTCTTAAAGATAAAGCCAATACTTATTCTGTGCTATTAAATGTAAAGATTTCAAATACAGTACACTTTAAAATGTATAGTTACCTTGTGAATGCCACTGAAAATATCTGTTATAATACAAATGCTTTATTTCACATCTTATATATAAAAGTGCAGTCCAAAGGTCTGACAAAGGGTGATTGTACCCCCGAAAACATTACAATGTTTCTGTTTGATCCAATAAAATAGGCTTAAAAGCCTTTCATGCTAAAAGGAGTGAGTTGTGGTCTCTAATTTGAAACTGCATTTATTACAGACTAATTAGTTATCAATCCTGGGTCCAAGGTAAATGATCCAAGGTAATTTGTTAGGACCTTCCGTGCTGGTTGGAAGCTATTGATGTGGTTGGAAGCTATTAACTTTTATGCATAAAATTGTCACTAAAACCCCTATGTTTTTACTGTTTGCATTAGAGCAGATATTATGTTATTATATGGGGCTCAGAAATGTGTATTGATCATCTTTATTCTAGGTTGTTTCAATCCTAGGACCATCTCTTAGAAATAGAGATTTTATATTGACATAATTGTGAAGACATCTTGGATATAAAGTAATACCTTTTATTGGCTAACTAAAATGATAGAAAATGCAAGCTTTCGAAGCACTTCTTCCTCAGGCATGATACAATACTGAATCTTGTAAAGCACTGTATTTTATACATACTAGAACAAAGACTTTCTGACATTACACAGAGGTTATCTTTTGCCCCCATGCCTGATTGGCAATGGCTGTCATAAATAAAACAGTAAATACACATTCAATGATCACAGGCAGTAATAAAAGAATTAGCAAGGGTTAAACAAACAATCAGATACACTTCACCTCTAGTGTCCATGGAGGGTCTGGTATAAATGAGATATTTATGGGTTTGAGTGGTTTAGAGGAATTTAGTCTGATTAACTCTACATGACATTAAGATTAGAAACATAGTGACACATAAAGTTTAGATCTTTGTTGAGTCCAGAGTCCCAGATTTTTGTATAAGTTTACATTCCCATTCTAACCTCTCCTTTTGGGATCTGAAATTTCCCATGAGCACTGTGACTTTTAGGTCTTTTGAGGCTGTGTCCTTGGCTGCAGAAATGGGCACCCACAGGGACATCTTGTTTATTGTTGTTAATTGTGAATCGATGAGAGTTCATCCTTTGCCTCAGGGTCTGTCCAGTCTCTCCTACATAAAGTCCTGAGGGGCACCTAGAACATAAAATCAGGTATACCACATTGGATGATTTGCAGGAGAAGGTTCCCTTTATTTCAAACCTATGTTGGGTTCCTGGTATTGGTATCCTGTCTCCAGTGTGTATGTACTTGCAGGTTTCACACCTTTTCTGCAAACAGGGAGATTTTCCATTTTGTGTGGGGTGTGTTAGGGAACTTTTTACAAGCATTTGTTTTAAGTTGGGTTGTTGTCGATAAGCTAAGAGAGTGGACTCTGGGAATATTTCTAGTAATCTGTCGTCCTTTTGTAAAATGGGTTGGAGTTTCTTGGCAATTTTTCGTAGTATTTCCATTTGGGGGTGGTATGTAACAACCAGTGGGATACAGTCCTCCTTTTGGATATGTTTGTATTGTAGCAGGTTGTTTCTGGGGATGCTGGTTGCTTTCTTGATCTGTGTTTCTGTAATGGACTGACTGTATCCCTGTTTTGTAAAATCTTTTTTGAGCTGTTCCAGGTGCAGACTTCTGTCTGTAGAATCAGAGCAAATCCTGTTATATCTTATACCCTGGCTGTAGATAATGGAGTTCTTTATGTGTTTAGGGTGAAAACTGTCATTACTGAGGTATGTGGGTCGGTCTGTAGGTTTGCGATAGATGGATGTTTGTATTGTGTTTCCTTTAATCTGTATTATGGTGTCCAGAAAGCTTATTTCGGTAGGTGAATGGTTCATTTTGAGTTTAATGGTGGGGTGGAAATCATTGTATTTTTGGTGGAAGTGCAGTAGGTCTTCTTCGCTTGCAGACCAGATGATCAGAAGTTCATCTATATAGCGGAAGTAGGCCATGGGTCTGATGGGGCATATTGAAAGAAAGTTTTCTTCTAAATTTGCCATAAACAAATTTGCATATTGTGGCGCAAATCCACAATACAAACATCCATCTATCGCAAACCTACAGACCGACCCACATACCTCAGTAATGACAGTTTTCACCCTAAACACATAAAGAACTCCATTATCTACAGCCAGGGTATAAGATATAACAGGATTTGCTCTGATTCTGATGCAAACTTTCGAAGCACTAGGCTTCTTCCTCAGGCATGTTACAATACTGAATCGTATAAAGCACTCTATTTTATACATACAAGAACAAAGACTTTCTGACATTACATAGATGTTATCTTTTGCACCCATGCCTGGTTGGCAATGGCTGTCGTAAATAAAACAGTAAATACACATTCAATGATCACAGGCAGTAATAAAAGAATTAGCAGGGGTTAAATAAACAATTAGATACACTTCACCTCTAGTGTCTATGGAGGGTCTGGTATAAATGAGATATTTATGGGTTTGGGTGGTTTAGAGGAATTTAGTCTGATTAACTCTGTGCCCATTTCTGCAGCCAAGGACACAGCCTGAAAGACCTAAAAGTCACAGTGCTTATGGGAAATTTCAGATCCCAAAAGGAAAGGTTAGAATGGGAATGTAAACTTATACAAAAATTTGGGACTCTGGACTCTGGACTCAACAAAGATCTAAACTTTATGTGTCACTATGTTTTTAATCTTAATGTCATGTAGAGTTAATCAGACTAAATTCCTCTAAACCACCCAAACCCATAAATATCTCATTTATACCAGACCCTCCATGGACACTAGAGGTGAAGTGTATCTAATTGTTTATTTAACCCTTTTATTACTGCCTGTGATCATTGAATGTGTATTTACTGTTTTACTGTGTTTTATTGCCAATCAGGCATGGGAGCAAAAGATAACCTCTGTGAAATGTCAGAAAGTCTTTGTTCTAGTATGTATAAAATAGAGGGCTTTACAAGATTCAGTATTGTATCATGCCTGAGGAAGAAGCCTAAGTGCTTCGAAAACTTGCATTTTCTATCATTTTAGTTAGCCAATAAAAGGTATTACTTTATATCCAAGATGTCTTCACTTTCATCTATGGCTAACATGGTACAATTGTCTACTAATATTGACATAATGGCATAGTTGCCCCTTTAAACTCAGCTATATTCATCCAAAACTGTGTTTTTAATAGAAAATAACACAGCAATGTATTACATCTATACATTTTCACCCAAGGCCACTAACTAAACAAACAAAACGAAAATTGTTTGATATGCATAAGTATCAAGTATAAAGTCATCCCCAATTGCAAAGTGTCAGAATTATTCAGATAAAAGGCGTAGCTTGCCAGATCTTAAAACAATACATATTTGGTGATTATATTCACCTGATCCACACTCCTTCTATCAATAGTATCTATTGGGAGGACCTAAACCCTTGGTTTTAACCTTTGAATTGTGGCACATCGGGTTTTAAAAGCCTCTAACACCTGCTGTGGTACAGTTATTGTTTTTGCAGTTCACAAATTTAGTTACAAAAGTATAGTCTTTTTTCCCCAATAAGTAAAATTGTGTGGGGTTTTGGGGTGTTGCCTGTGTTGAGGGGTGGGTTTAAAAAGAATCTGGCTTTTTATGCCTATTGGCTTCAGCGCTGAAAATCTGGTCCTGGGTTTGTCTAGTTTAAAGCAATATAAAGTGTGCAAATTAGAGATGAATGAAGCTGCTGAGTTTCTTTGACAGCAGTTCCAATTGAAATTCCAAAAATCTAAATCGAACCCAACTAAATAGGAATTGTTCACATTTTTAATCAGGAATTTTGTGTAATCAATATCAATTGGAATTTTAGACTTTCCAATTGAAATTTAAATCTAAACCAGGATTTATGACTGGTGCAGATAAAGGTTTGTATTATCATGAATCCTTTAGCATGCGAACCTGTTATCTCTCTGACGTGATTATAATTATTTTCCAAAACATTTGGGGGAAATAACACGCCATCAATTGTGCAATTAATTTGATAAAATTCCAATTCTCTGCATTCTTTGCTTTTATAATTTGTTGCTACAAATATTGCATTTCTATACGGGCAACTGGAGTTAGTAGGTACTTAGTCTGAAAGTCTAAAATTGACACATTTATTATTGGCTTTTGTGAAAGCTGCATTGCACTACACATAGCTGCTAAAATATGTGCCCATGCTTCAGGATTTGAGTCAAAATGATTGGTTCCGCCATTGATATTTTGTCATTGGAAATTACAGAAAAATATTTGACACTGAACTGTGAAAATGTGGGCCCAAATTTATAAAGCTGTGGTATGGCTATATAGCAATACCGGGCCTTTACTGATCGCAAATTTAAGAATGTGATTGTACAATTTCAGGAAATTTCAGGATAAAATGATTAAATGTGGGTAAATTAATATAAAAGATAGTGTACTGCATATTGTATTTAACTAGTGAATAATTTATCCCATATTACATCTATACATTTTGAAATTCACAGAGGAGTTCCACAACCATAGAAAAGCTTGAGGTCGGACAGGATGCCAGGAACCTGCAGGAGCTTCATTCCACCAGGGGGTTAGCAGAATTCAATGCAGAGTTCCAAAAAACCAAACATTCAAACCCTCCAAAATTCAGAACTGCAAAAGTTCATCTTCAAAAACCACAAAATATCTGTCTTTAAATTCGGCGTCAAAATTCCGACAGCAGGTTTGACCAGTTTAATTTTAAAGGCAGAATCACAAATTTTAACCGAAAACTAGATTTGGGGTTATCTTTAGGGCAGAAACCTTGTGCTTTAATACAAGCCATAAATCTCTGGTAGTACACAAGAGTCATACGACACTTGTGAAATAGCTAAGAAAGTACCAATTAAAGCTGATAATATAGCTATGAGCTGTTTATAAGGATATAATATACTTTATATTTATGGCTCTTGTGTATTATGAAGATATAACCTATCCCTGTAGTGGATTTCTATGTGAGGAACTGTAAGATTATAGCCTTATAATCTTACAGTTCCAGGAGCAGAAGGAAACCAGAAGCCACAAAAGGGTAGGTTATAATAAATAATGCACCCCGAACTGTAAATTAAAGGGATATTAAAAGTCACCTTGGTGTTCCGTGCCCTGTATAAAAGGTACTCGGCCTGCGGCCTTGTGCTTTTATATAGTCACGGAACTCCTCTGTGACTTCTAATATCCTTATAATTTACAGTTGGGGTGCATTATCCACTATATTAAAATCATTGCATTACCATATAAAAATGACTACTAATATCCTTAGATTTTAATTTTCAGGATATTCCTGACTTTTGCGTTTATGAAATTGACATTTTAATATTATTTGCCTAAATCGATTAGTTATGGCTTAAGATATCTGTACTGAATGGAAATTTGGTTTCTTGTCCACACATTTTATGGTCAATATAAGGGATATTCTATTATTATTATTAAATTTATCCGGTTCATTAGTAATTCACTGCACAGAGAACAAACAAGTTGCAAAATTCTGGACTTTTTCAAGATACTAGGATATATCATTAATACATTGTCAGATAAACCCATGAGCTTCCAACTATGTGTATAATCCTTAAAGATGTTAATTACAATAGAAGTATTTGAATGAATTGCTCCCTGGACACTAATGCTCTTCACCTCTGTCATGTTTTATTAGTAATTAGCATTGTACTTTAGCAGATTTCACTTTTGTCTTTGTTAAGGACCTTTGCTTCTTCGTTATCAGAATAGATTTTCTGTCTTTAAATTGTTTTAGCAAACACAAAACCAAGCTACCTTGATTGAATATAAAATGAAATATACATTACCTGCCTCAAATTTGGTGTGTTTCTGATGTGTTCAGACACATTTAGCCAATTTAATACCACTTTGCTTTATCAGAGAAATATAGAGCATTGCACTAATAGAGAATACATTTGCACATGTTTATACAAATTACATCAAGTAATTTCCACAGGTGAAAACCTAAATGCTAAAGCATGGAGACAGATTTTAAACCAGTGGGTCCTTTGATAATTAATCAACTAGAATTATTCTTCTAATGCATTCTAATAATTGATTTTATTATATACATAATTAATCTAAAAAAGTCACACTAACCTATGTGCGCCAATTTACCTATGTGCTGCCCCCTTTTGGAAAACATTTAATGGCGGCCACAGGGGAGAGCAACTTTAGTTTTCAGTAAGTTCTACCCCTTAATGTTTAAACAAACATTGCTTATCATTCTATGTTTCTCCATTATACAGTAATAAATGTCATATTGGCCAACAAATGTAAAGCTATTATGTTTGGTTAGCATTGCTGTCTGATATGGTATTGAATGAAAGCATATCAATAGTAAATCCCTTTTTACTGTTACTGCTAGGTCAACATCTGAGTTGCATTTTTAACTCACATTTTTGTTGCCAGACAATGAAACTAGAAAATTGAAGCATTTTTTTTAGTGAAGATAGTTACTCTTAAAGGGCATGTACACCCTTTTTTCACCCCTTTCATCTTTCTCTTACCTTCAAAGTCTCCTTTTTCCTTGATCTTTTTTCCTATCATCTTTTTCCAGTCTTACTTGGTCATATAGAAAAATTCTTACACACTTGATTTTAGCAAGCTTTTATTCCTCTTGAGTCAGCATTTAAGGATTTAGCTGCTGTGAAGGTTTTATATGTATGGGCTGATATTTGTACAAAAACACAAATTGAGAGTAGTTTTTTGGATATTGTGGCAGAGTGGCTGGAGACCGCAGTTTTCAGACACACTGAAATTTTATTTGGGACGTTGTGAATTGAAAGCAATTCACCTTCTAATTTCTATTAAGAAATGCATTTCACAGGGCTGTGCTAAGATAAGGTTCACTTCAATATCCCTTCCCCTGCAGCTCTGCGCTATGTTGTTACTAAAAGTGTACATATTAAAGAGGTAGTGTTGGAAAGTGTGTAAATGGAATGCAATATGGGAGAGACTGTAACAGTTTGTAAGTCAGTTTGGGAGAATTGGACAGATTGAAAGCAGTACCTAGGATTGTGGAAATTTGTGAAAGATTGAACCTGTACACAATGGAAACCTACATATTACAAGACTATGTAGCCGTTCTTAAAAACATGATGCACATCTACAGTGTATGTTGAAATCAAAATATACAGGGCTCTTGAACCAGCACAGTTAAAGGCTCTCACTTGATGTCAGTGGCACTGCTCCCACGAATCTGGAATCTGTTAGTAATTTGCAATGAAAGCTTTTTTGTTGGTTGAAGGCAGTCTGAAAAAAGCTCCCTTCCACCAATGAATTTGCCATTATATCCATAAAAATTATCCCTATCCCAACCCTTCCCATACCTTTTGTGTTTTTGTTGTTATCAACTTCCAATTACCTATATGTTTTTAATTTTGTTTCTTATCAGTTTAATATTGTCTATTAATTAAAATGAGTGTGCCCATTTTTTTCCTCCCCCTCCATTTTTTGGTGGTTGGAGTGTCCCTGTAGTATGATTGTGCTTTTAAGTTAGTGCCCAGGGGAACTAGTAGGAACTCTTGCAACATGCACATTAAATTTAGAGGGAGCAATTTTAATTTAAAATGTATTGTTAATAAGACAGGTAACTGGTTTCTTGGTGGGCTCTCATGTATTTATTAGTTCCACATTTCTGCATAATGTCAGTGGGTACGCTTCCTGATGACAGTCTGAATAATGGACTGAAACATGTAGAAGTATGTGAGCGCAAATAAAAGATTTCATATATTATTACAAGACCCAGGAGTTCTTAGTTTTTTTTCCTTTATATACCTTTATATAAATATCAGGAGCACTCAATAGGAGGTGCTGGCTCCTATTGAGAGTCCAGTCCATAATTGGGCCCTTTGCACTCTCTCTCCTATATGGGTCCAGTGTTACTTAGTGGTTTTTACTGTAACTTCCCCGTTTTATTCTAGGGTCTGCCGTTATTGATAGTTGTCCTATTTTTAGTGATTTTTCTACAATCTATTTTTAGTGATTTTTCTAATATCTATTAACCTACGATCTGTTGGGGTTTTTCTTATTGATGACATAGGGAAGGTTTTTTTTTTCCCAGTTAGAGCTGCCCGGATCTTTTGGTATAACCACTAGGGGGTTAATCTTGGGGGTGGACCTTTAGTATTCTAGTATGACAGTTGGGGAGATAGTCTACCTAGTCCCATGGTACGGAAGCTGGCAGGCATGTAGTTGCTCCTCTGCTCCTCTGATTCCCTGGATCCAGTAAGGACCCCGATGTTAATCTTTGATGTTATTTAATATAAGATTTAAGTAAGGGCTCCGATGTTATACAGCATAGGACGTCAGTGAGGACCCCGGTTCTTTCGAGGTTAACTAGAAACAGTGAGTCACTAGGTAGAGACTCGGCAGCCCACCTAGTATTTGATCCTAGTATGGTGCCGGTCCTATTCCTTTGTCCCGGTAACACTTGTACACCATTTGTATAGTGGGTTGGATACTTAGTTTCTATATTGATGTGCTGATATACTATGTTTCATTGGATTATGTTTATTTTGATACTATGTTTGTACACTGTATTGGGTGGGTGTGTGGTGGGTGGTGATGTGGGAGGGTTGGTGGGAGGGTTTTTACCTGTGTTACCTATTTTAGGAGGTCAGCCTCCAAGATGGCGTATCCTGACGCCGACAACAAGTTGGTTGAAATGCTTCGAGCTGTGTTACTACTCTGATTAAAGTTTGAAAAAGTCCCTGGAGTGCTCCTGTTCTTTATTTCCTACTTGTTGCTGTAGGAAGCACCCGGGCAGATGGAAGACATACGGCGGAGTGCACCTTTATACCATTGTTATACTTCATATAAATATCTATATATATACACTAGCAAACGTGTGCACGCTAGTGCACAGTGGAAATTACGTGTATGTTTGTTTTAAACAGGGATATTTTTAACTGTTACTCAAACAATCATCAGCATCTAGGGGAGATGCTAAACAGGATCCAGATTAACATGCTATTTTCATACTTATTAGTATTGACCACAGCAAGTTCCAGATTTACAGATACCATGGGGCTAGGACTTGGGAGCACAAGATACTGATTAGCTTTATAGGTCAAGGTGAGGTGGGGTTAAAGGACCTAAAAGCTCCCCACAGAGTATAAAATGAAATAAAGCCTTTTTATAACAGAAGATACCTCACAGCCTCATGTTATTATAATAGCATTGCCCTAATAATCTAACATATAAACACATAATTCCTACTCCCAGCTTACCTAGAGAAATGGGAGGACAATTTATCTCATTTAAGCCTGTAGCTAATGCATGTGTCCAGATGCAATGTATCACGCATGTTTCTTGTAAAATAATGCTCTTTTTTGAACACAACTACAGTCGTAGTAAGCTAAACTGCACTTGGTATTATACAGCACCAACAACCCACCAGCACCCCACACTGTTACTCAGTGCCCAACTCCCCAGTCCCCAACATTTTAGTCTTCTGCCTTGAAACCTATTAAGTTGTAAGTCAAGTCTGCAGACAAGTACTGCCAGAGTATTTCAAATATGGAAACCTGTAAACAGCAAGTTGGGCAGCAAGCTTACCTGACACATCACACTCCACTTCTGGCCTGCTACTGCGCAGGAATTGACTTCCCCTCCCCCAATACCCTGCATTCCCCTGGCTCCTACAGTTAGCCGGTCCACACAGAATTAATCTTGTGTGTTTCCTTTGCATGTCGGCTATGGGAGAGAGTGTGCTGCTGGAGACAGCAAAGGGGACAGGGGCAAAGGCACAGCTAATAAAAAAACTTGTTGGCGTTCCTGCTTGTTGACCAAAAGTACAGGGAACAGGTCAAGGCACAACAAGTTAAAAAAAAAAATTGACCCATGTGCAAATGCCAATCACTGCTCTGTTGATGATTTTAATAACCAAATGATTCATGACCAATTTTCTGTATGTAAGGGGAAACAAAATTTTAAGCTCACTAAGGTAGTAATGCTATTCAGCCCCACCCTGTTTAATCCAACTACCCAGTGTTTAATATTCTGTTGCAGTAATTCATCTGTATGAACCATCTATCTGTATGAACATTTTTCAGGGCAATGTCATATTTACTTGATTAATAGTCACAAAGATGACCTAGGCTGGAGTGTTTTCATTCTATAGTGCATAAGTCTAATTGAGTCCTTATTAATGAAAGCTTTTATTATGTACTGTATGTGTTTGTGTATTTACATATGTAAAAATAATATTGACATGGAATCTATTCAAATTATTTTTTCAGCATTCAACAGTCTATTTGTTAACATTTGAAAAAATGGAATGCTCTGGGAGTTGTAGTCTTTCAAACAGCTGTGAATGTCTATACCTGTATTGGAACACTACAGCTCCTAGAACTTCCTAGTCTCTTCATCATCAGAAACAGGTAAATGTTCCAGGTTTTCATTGAGGATGACTCTACAGTGCTCTGTAATGTATAACATTAATAACATCTGAAAATGCTCAAAATATTGATAAATAATAACCCCATTTATTATAAATAGAAGGTAGTAACTACTAGTGCTTGTTATAAATCTCTGCTGGTTATTTGAACAGGTTTCTGTTCCACTGTCTGTATTTCAACATTTACACTATGGCGGTAATTTAAGGCAAATGATATGCTAAATAAATATGTGTGTAAAGGTCAGCCTGTTATCCATTTTATTATATAATTCATATCATTATAGATTTTAGATTTGTACAGCCTTTGTTGATAATAAAAGGTAAAGAGTCCCGAATGACCAATCCAGGGGTAAAGGCAAAGTAACAAACAATATTTAACAATAGCCAATATGTTAACATTACAATCTTCAAAGGCATGTCCTTTATCCTTAAGATGCAGGTACATGGCTGAGTCCTGACCCGAGGAATTGGCTCTTCTGTGCTGGGCTATACGTTGATGCAGTTGCGGTTTGGTCTCCCCCACATACAAATCAGAGCATTCTTCACTGCACTGCACTTTGTATATGATGTTGGGTCAGGACTCAGCCGTGTACCTGCATCTTAAGGATAAAGGACATACCTTTGAAGATTGTAATGTTAACATATTGGCAAAGGAACGTGACTGGTTCAAGAGAGGTGTCAAGGAGGCCATTTATGTGAAAATAAAGAAACCAAGCCTAAATAGAGATGTACAATGCTGTTTTGACACCTTACCCTGGGTTCCTATAACACCTCTTAGCCACTATGCAATCACATCCTTAACACCTGACTGTGATATGCTAATTGGGATTTTCCAGGGTACATAATCTGTTGTATTCAATTAGATCAACTGGACTTGAAATGAAACATCTCAGAGGAGCCCAGAAAACTTCCAAAAATATCCAGACTGGGCCTTTGTCAAAAGAAGTAGAAGGAAAGAAAAGAAAATGAATACCAACATTGAAGGAGAAAAGCAAGACAAGAGAAAGAACATGGTCATCCCATATGTAGCAGGGGTCTCCGAGAAATTAAGAAGAATTTTCAAAAAACACTGTATCCCTGTCTGCTTTAAACTGAACAACACACTGAAGTAGCTATTGGTACATCCGAAAGACCCAATACAGAAACACAAGAAAAGCGACATCATATACGCAGTGCAGTGCAGTGAAGAATGCTCTGATTTGTATGTGGGGGAGACCAAACAGCAACTGCATCAACGTATGGCCCAGCACAGAAGAGCCAATTCCTCAGGTCAGGACTCAGCCGTGTACCTGCATCTTAAGGATAAAGGACATACCTTTGAAGATTGTAATGTTAACATATTGGCAAAGGAACGTGACTGGTTCAAGAGAGGTGTTAAGGAGGCCATTTATGTGAAAATAAAGAAACCAAGCCTAAATAGAGGTTGGGGGGTTCGACACCAACTGTCTGCCATGTACAATGCTGGTTTGACACCTTACTCTGGGCATTCCTATAACACCTCTTAGCCACTATCCAATCACGCCCTTAACACTTGGCTGTGATATGCTAATTGGGATTTTCCAGGGTACATAAATGCCAAAGATTCTTGTACAAGTCATTCTGAATTGAGAAAGCCAGTCGGATGACTAGCGAAATGTCTTCAAGAACTAAACTTCAAGTCCAGTTGATCTAATTGAATACAACAGATATATTTTACTTGTCATCCACCCACACTCTCTGTTAATAATACCATTTTTACACATTAAAAAAACATGTACAATTATTAACAAGTATGCAAGAAACAAGCCAAGTCAGAAACAGAAACGTCCGACAAAACCCCCATTATAATGCACACATGCACGAAGACTAAAAAAATGTTACCTGTGTGGTAACCAGTAGACCACCAGAGAATCAGCATGGGAATGAGTGAAATTTAAAAAGTATCAGGGAGATTTAATAAAAGTTCTTTCTGTTAAAAATGGTGCTAATTTTGTCCCAACCAATCAGATCTTATTTATCATTTGAAAGCTAACATCTGATTGGTTGGGATAAAATTAGCACCATTTTTAACTGTTATTAAATCTCCCTTTATATTTTACAATCTGAAAATCCTCAACAATATCTCAAAATAACAATATTAATAATTTTGTGTTGTTTGTTGTTTTTAAATTTAACACCATTAAATGATAATTAAATTGGAACATACTTATTATGGTTGTAAATAATAGGGTCCAAACAGTAAAATAACAAAAATAGTTAAACTGCAACAAAGCACAGCTTAGAAGTATATGAGAAACTATTCAATGTGGAGTCCTTGAACACAGTACTCAAGGATTACATTGATTTCCTCTAGAATAAAAGCATTGCTGGATAATACAACCTATTTCTACTGCTCTTTCATAATCCATTGTGATGTACATATTATTTGTCCTTAGTGTCACCTGTTTAAAACATAACCTAGGTCATTTATTATAACCGAAAATGTAAAACATTGCAATTGCTAAATGATTTAATTAAACTGATCGAATATGTTCTAGGTAGAGGTTAAAAAAATGCATTTAGTGGTTGCTATCATTCTAAGGATCGATAGTTATTTCAGTGATATTAACGGCTAAGTTGTAAACATAAAGCTAGAGGCCTTCTACAGGAGTTATCATTTCAGGTTTTACTTAAATTAAAAATGAAGGGGGGAAAGCCAATTTATGTATTTAATTTTATTTAAGTTCATTTAATTAGTTATCATTATACGAAGTAAATACCATTTACAGTAAAGTGATCTCTAATAGAATGACCATTAGGGACAATATTTCCTCATTGTTTAATTTATTTGGGCATTTTCAATGCTATTATGGTGCTGCCTTTCCAGTAAGTGAAAAGATTTACCAGAAATGGTAATATACTTATTATTGGCGTTATTGGCACAGATGCCTGTCATAGAAATACAGTATAAGGTGTGTCATTTTCCTAAATGTCTTTCTTTCCAGCATGGTTACTGTAGCACTGTTTACCTTACATTTTTGGAAGAACCAGAACTAATTACTGCCATGTTTAAATATTTTGCTATAAAGATGAACTATTGAGATAGAGGTATTTGCTTCATAGTATATCTAATATATATGCAGTGTAGTATTAAAATGGAAGTTTAGTACAAATACATATGTTTTAAAAAGAAAAGAGGTATTGGTTTCTCATTCCACTAACTTTAATTTGCAATTTCTCATAAATTAATTTTAACTTCTTGTATGCATGACTACAAATAGTGTATGTTATTGTCTTTCCTTTAATTCAGCCCCTGCGGTAATTTAATTGTTCAGTAGAGATATGAACATGATTGACCCTTCCAAGAGCCAATAAGGTCAAAAATATTCAAAAGCATCCTGGGATGTCACAAACTTACCTGCTGCTCCAATCCAGCGCCGATCTGGTCACAGCCGGGTGCTTTCCGGGTAGGCAGCGCCGCAGGTGTGATGACGTCATGACCGTGACGCATCGCCCGGTGCGAACTTTGAAAAGCAGACAGCGTCTTCCTCTCGGTGCCTGATTGTAGCTCCGCTATCCCTGGCTCCTGTATGTATTCAGCTACTTACCTTACCCGTTCGAGAGACAATACCTACCTTGCCTGTTCCAGAATCCATACTTACCTTGCCTGCCCCAGAGACTATTTCTATCTTGCCTGTTCCAGAATCCATACTTACCTTGTCTGATCCAGAGACTATTCCTACCTTGCCTGTTCCTGTGTCCATACTTACCTTGCTTGTTCCAGAGACTATTCTTACCTTGCCAGTTCCTGAGTCACTACTCCCCTATCCTGTTCCTATATCAGCTACCTACCTTGCCTGTTTCCATTATCCTGTCTAAAACTCCCAGCAGCACTTTGTTGCCATTCTCCAGTCTACAACTTCCAGCAGCCCTTTGTTGCCATTCTCCAGCCTTCTGTTCCCAGCAGCCATTGCCTCAAGTATCCAGCCTACCACTCCTAGCAGCCATTGCCTCAAGTATCCAGCCTACCACTCCCAGCAGCCATTGCCTCAAGTATCCAGCCTACCACTCCCAGCAGCCCTCTGTGCTCCTATATCTTTTATCTTCTAGACTTTCAGCCTTCTCCTAAAGCGTACTCGTAAGTACCCCGGCCGTTTAGGCCATATTTATTACATGGGAAAAGAAGAACTATTGCAGGAACTGAAATGGCTGCTCACTACTGGACACAGCAGGGTATATATGTTATATATAAAACCGCGGTCAACTTGTGCAGCTAGTTCTGTGGCTAGAGGCCCATTGCCCTCTAGGGGTTCTCACATATCAGCATTTTATGTTGATTATTATCTAATTGGTCTTTTGCTTCTTTATTATATTCTTTTCCAACATAAGCACACCACCTCCTTTATCTGTTTTACCTGCAGATTCAAGGCTGCGTCACAGGTACACAAAGAAACAGCAATATAAGGTGAATGTTTTGACAAAGAGAGATCTACATGATGCCTCCCCTTTAAATATAAAATTGTCTGTCATTTGCATTTGTTAGCAGACAATATTATCCCACTTACATTAAGTGCAGATGCTTGGGTATTGTACCATGCAAGGTTAAAAACTGTAAAACCTCCACCTTTATTGCAAAATTCTCATCTATACAAAAAAGTAAAAAATCAGAAACAGTGTAGAGAAGAAAAAAAGAGAAATCATACCAAATCCTGGTTACATTAGTGTGCACACCTTATAATAATCAAGGATGTGGCTGCATTCAGAAAAATCTGTAACTTTAGTCTCATCTGAAATAATAGATAGTATTCACCTGACATCAATTAACATGCGATTCTCATATTCACAACCTCGAATAAGCCATTGTCCGCAAAGATTTTTTAAAATTTGATTATTAAAGGTATTAATCAGGATACAAAAAAGTAGTAAATCCATGGAGCATGGTGAAGAAAGATGTTTCCTATATGTAACATTAAAGGGTATGTCCAGCAAAAAAGTAAGTATGTTTCTAAATGATTTACTGAAGAACAGGAGGTAAATGCATCTCTTACCTCCCGTTCTTCAGTAAATCTTCCAGGAAAGGAGGAGACACTTACCCGCAGGCCCGCTTCAGCGCCAAAATCCACAACGCGTCCTCGCTCCTTCGTACTGTGCATGCACAGTGCAAAAGACTGGAGATGCGTTGGAGGCATCAGGGATTTCGGTGCTGGAGCGGGTCCGCGGGTAAGTGTGTCCTCCTCTACTGGAAGATTTACTAAGAACGGGAGGTAAGAGATTGTGCATTTACCTCCAGTAAATCATTTAGAAACATTCTTACTTTTTTGCTGGACATACCCTTTAAGTAATATTCTTCATATGTATGAATTGTGGTGTTAACTAGCAAGATGAAAGCCTTACTCATTAAAGGAGAAGGAAACACAAAACACAAAGGCAGCTCCATAGATCCTATAATCACCACTTAGTAAAACCACGTGTCACCTTTTAAATTAGCCTTTTAGTTAAGGGATCCTTTGTAATTTATTTTAGGTTTATGGTTATCTGTGATGTCACTGATGCTTTCTAGTGTTCCTCTTCCTGTTTGCCACAAACACAAAACTCCTTCTGCACACACTAACTAGGTTCCTTGTGGTTGTATCCCATTCCCACTTCATGATAAGCTGCATGAAACAGTTGACCCCTTTGGGTGTACTTTTTAAAGGGTAATGTTACAGGGTAGGAAGAGTGCGCTTGTTTTTTATGCAACATTTCCCACAGTCAGCCTTCCTGATGCATCAATTTAATATAATAAGTTTATTCAGGTTTCCACCTGTACCTTTAAGACCCCACCACATATACAATCCACATGCTGATTGCTATTAGACAACATTAACTCTAAGCCCTGTGTGCGCACACAGACAAATACACAGACACACACATAAGAAAGACACAGAGAGACAGACAGAAACACACACAGACACACAGTTAGAGACAGACAGACAGACAGGCACACACAGACAGACACACATACAATCACACATACAATCACACACACAAACACACACACAGACAAACAGACAGACACACACACACACACACACCCTCTCTCACAAGTCAGTCAGGGATTTAGACAACAAGAGCTGTAGCTACACATGCTCCGGTATGACAGGTTGCAGCCCTTTGTAAGTGCTTTGTCACGTATGCGACCGGAGCTCAATGGTACAAAATAGCAAGGGAGATGAGTATTATTATTTTAGCATTATTTTGTGAGAATAAAAAAAATGTCATTATTAAAGACAGTTTGAAATATCGAACTTTTTTGATTATACACAAAATACAATGCATGCAACTTTCATTTATGGAAAACATTTTTGATTGTTTTACTAAATGAAATAAATGAAAGCGTTAACATTTGGTTTAATACTAATCTTGATTTGAAATGTTAATTAATTATGTTTATTTTAGTAAGAAATAAGTAGTAATCTTCTCAATCAGAAGTTGTACTTTTAAATGGCAACATTTTCAAGAAAAGGTTAGATTCTGTTATTACAAGAACACAGTGTTCCTGACATTACTGTAATTAATACAAGGCATAACCTATATTAGAGACTAGATAGACTGCTGTAATGGCATATTCTGGTTATGGCTTTGGATTTTTTGATTTTTATATCATCATTTATATTATATAATTTTTTATATCAATCAATGTTCCCTCAGTTTATATCACGAAACATTGAAATTACTGTATAAACAATGTCAAACTTTTTTTGTCACAAATTAGTGCAATAGGGTAAACATAATCCTAGTATTTATGGCTCGGTAATCACAATTAATGGGCTAAAACAGAATGCATGCTCACATTTAAATGCAGAGGTATGGTATTCTTAGCTTGACGGTTATCAAGCTGAAAAATGTGTTCTAAAATAAGAATTTTGCCTTTAGACCACTTGGAATTCGTATTTCACCTTTCACAATTTATTTAACATGAATTCCATTCTGGCATATATTTATGTGTTTACAAGGAATGTGGCTATGTTGTTATGATGGAAAATGTAAATGACAGCTTTGTTTTGTGAATATAAAGTTACAATGACAAAAGATGTCAATCATAAATGGTTAGTCAAATGAATTCCACACATTTTAGGCATTATACTTTAGATGATATAATGCAATATGTCACTTATAAAATGAATTAACGGCATGTTGCATTTTTATTGTGTAGTATATAATATGCACATAGCCAGGGGCATAACTACCAGTGGAGCAATGCTTGCAACAGCAGGTGGTCCCCATCTTTTTATTTTTCCATGACAGATATAGCCTTCTTTAGATGATGCAGGGATAGGGCCCCATCATAATTTTGCTTGGGGGCTCAGTTATTGCTAGTTACGCCACTGCCCATAGCTTAGGGGAAAATTTTGAGGAAACCAAGAGGAATTATAGTTTTTTTTTATAAAGCACATTCCAGTGCCATTTTAGCTAGGGCATCTTTTCACAGCCAAGCTTCAAACTGCATTTACTTCTAATCAGCAACCTAACTAAAAAGGTTAAAATACTGTTTATTCTAACAGAAAGCTGTAAAGTTTTAAAAAAATCCTTACCTTACATCTTTGTTCCTTATGGTTCTCCTGCAATTGCTACCCAAAGTCCAGGTAACTGGACTCACATCCAGCCCACACAACCTGGTAAATATAAGATGTCCTAATGCCCAGCTGTAACAGAGTGGTAAATATAAGATACCCTCACTCCCAGCCCACATAGACTGGTAAATATAAGATGCCCTCATGCCCAACACTTATATGGTGATATTTAATAACCCTGAGCTCATTTAAGAGATGAAGATAATGGGAAGCTTAGGGAATAGTGATCATGATAAAGTGTCATTTAATATAGGTTGCAAAAAACAAAACTTCAGTGGGTTAACAAAAACTTAAAGGGTATCTCCATATTGAAGACAAGCTTTTTTTGAGTAGGGGCACTAGCCCACCCCCACCTGCCATGTTTTCCTAGTAAAGGATATTGAGCAGAAGCCATTACATTTTTAAATTTATACCTTTAGGGAACAAGTGTAAAAAAATGAGGTCCTCTCCTGTCTGGCTTAATGGTTAAAAGGGAAATGGAAAAAAAGAAAAAGGCTTTTAAAAGTTTGAAATCGGAGGGAACTGAACAGGCTTACAGGGAGTATAAAAGCTGTAATAAGGAATGCAAGAAAGCAATTAAACTAGATAGAAAAATAGAAAATGAAATATGGATAGCAGAACAAAGCAAGTTTAACCGCAAAATGTTTTTTAAATATCAATAGTAAAAAGATGAGGAAAAAATTTTAGGCCACGCCCCTTTTCACGCCCACCATATATGTAAAATAATATGAAGTAAGTGTCAGTGCTGCGCGTAGCGCGGTGCAAATTTTTAAGCCATGCCCCTTTTCATACCCCCCACACCCACTTTTATATTTTACACAAAATGCTTGGCACACAGAAATGGGCAATGTTCTTGGCACACAGAAATGGGCAATAATATGCTTGGCACAGAAATGGGCAATAATATGCTTGGCACAGAAATGGGCAATATGCTTGGCACAGAAATGGGCGATATGCTTGGCACAGAGAAATGGGCAATATCAATGCCAATTTCTCTGTGCCAAGCATATTGCTAATATGCTTGGCACAGAGAAATGGGCAATATCATAATGCCCATTTCTCTGTGCCAAGAAATGGGCAATATGCTTGGCACAGAGAAATGGGCAATATGCTTGGCACAGAGAAATGGCACACACAGTATACATAACTAATACGTTACTTACAGTTACAGTTTGCCTGCAGACAGTGCTGACTCTGAGGAAAGTCTCTAGACATCCCAGGAAGCTCTGGGGCAGGAGGGGTTGGAGCTCTGTGTTCTGATTCCCTCTGTCCCAGGCTCAGTGCAGTAAAGTTTTTGTTGGGAGAAAAAACGTAACTTCCGGTTTTTGAAAAACTTTATTTGCACTCACACTGCCTGGCCAGCCAGATACAATCCAGGAGCTTAATAGGGGCGCCGAGACATGGGTAATGTTGGGAGCTAGCTATGGGAGGAGCTACTGACACCAGCGCACCCACAACACCCCCACCACCCCCACCCCCGGAAATATTAAAGGTACACTCGTTTTTTTTTAGGTTTTTTTTTTTTGGCCAGGTTTCATTTGGGAAGGCTAAGCCTTCCTAAGCCTTATGCAAAATCCGCCTATGTGTGGGACCATTAAATAATGTGGCAGAGATGGTTATAGAGGACACCGAGAGGGCTAATGTGCTAAACCATTTCCCATCCTCAGTATTCACTTTAGAGAATCCTAGTCCTTATAGTAGGGACTGTAATAATATGAAGGATATAAATGAGGAATATTCACTCTGGCTGACAGAGGATATGGTGCAGAAACAATTAGACAAAGTTAACATCAATAAAGCCTGAGGAACGGATGGAATACATCCTCGGATCTTAAGAGAGCTTAGTTCAGTTTTATTTAGACCATTGTTTCTTATATTTTCAGATTCACTTTTGTCTGGTGATGTGCCGCTGGATTGGAAAAAGGCCAATGTAATAACAATGTAATAACTATAGACCTGTAAGGCTAATATCAGTGGTAGGGAAGGTGATGGAAACTTTGTTACGGGATTATATCCTGGACTTTGTCTCCAGAACTGATCTTATTAGTAGTAGTCAGCATTGATTTATGAAAAATAGATTGTGCCAGACAAATTTGCTTGGTTTTTATGAAGAAGTGAGTACGAATTTAGATTCTGGCATAGCAGTAGATGTGGATCTAGATATGTGGATTTTGCTAAAGCTTTTGATACTGTGCCACATAGGCAACTAATGTATAAAATGAGGACTGTTGGCCTAGATAAAAACATTTGTTCATGGATAGAGAATTGGTTATTAGATCGCAAACAAAGAGTGGTGGTCAGTGGGGCTACATCTATGTGGGCTAAAGTTAAAAGTGCAGTGCCTCAGGGTTCTGTACTGGGGCCACTTCTTTTTAATCTGTTTATAAATGACTTAGAAGGGGGCATTGGGAGCAAGGTCTTTGTGTTTGCTGATGACGCTAAACTATGCAGAGCATTGGAAACTTCAAAAGATGTGCAATTTCTGCAAACTGACCTAGATAGATTATCAAAATGGGCAGCAGTATGGCAGATGAGATTCAATGTTAATAAATGTAAGGTGATGCATTAAGGGTTTAACAATCCCTTGTGCACCTAACCATAAATACTCTGTGTTAAGTGAATCCCGACTGGGAAAAGATTTGGGGGTTCTGGTAGATAACAGTCTTAGCTGTAGCAAACAATGCCAGGAAGCAACGGCTAGAGCTAGCAATATATTGTCTTGTATAAAGAGGGGAATAGATTAAAGAGAAAAAACATTATACTCCCTCTTTAAAAGGCACTGGTAAGACCTCATTTAAAATATGCTGTGCAGTTTTGGAGTCCCAAATACAAAAGAAACATCTTGGAAATGGAAGCAGTTCAGAGAAGGGCAACTAAAATAAAAAAGGGAATGGAGAGGCTTGGCTATGTAGGCAGATTAGACAAGTTAGAGAAGTGACGTTTGCGTGGTGATATGATCACTTTATACAAATATATTAATGGGCCATACAATTAATTCTCTGGTGCATTGTTTACTAATCGGTCATATCAGAGGACACATGGACATCCTTTAAGATTGGAAGATAAGAAGTTTCATCTTCAGGTTAGGAAAGGTTTTTTTACAGTGAGAATGGTGAAACTGTGGAACTGTCTTCCAGCAGATGTGGTAATGGCAAGTTCATTGAATAGCTTTAAAAGTGGGCTAGATACGTTTCTAAAACTAAAAAAATATTGAGAATTACTGGAATTAATTCATATATTGCAGTTCTGGTTGATCCAGGGATACCTTCCGATTGTGATTTGGAGTCAGGAAGGAATTTTTTCCCCTTTTTTAGCTGTTTTTTTGCCTTCCTCTGGATCAACTGTTAGGTAGGGTTAAAAAGGAGGGTGAAAAGGTTGGACTTGATGGACGCACGTCTTTATTCAACCTCAATTACTATGTTACAAACTGGTAAATAAAATGTGCCTCCATGCCCAGCCAATGCTGACTATTAAATATAAGATGCCCTCATGCCCATCCCAGATTTATTGGTTAATATAAGATGCCCTCTTGCCCAAGTGCATACAAGTTTTCCCACAGTGTGATGAAATAAAGTTTTCCCACAGTGACTGGTACATACAAGTTTGCCCACAGTGACTGGTACATATTAGTTTGACACTGTGTCTGGTACATAAAACTTGCCCATGGTGACTGGTACATAAAGTTTGCCAACAGTACCTGGTACACAAATGTTTAGCCACAGTGACTGGTACATACAATTTTTCCCATAGTGTCTGGTACCGAACTGTAATCCTGCAGTGACTGGTAAAAAAAGTTTGCCCACAGTTACTGATACATATAATTTTGCCCACCGTGACTAGTACATAAAGTTTGCCAACAGTGACGGGTACATAAAATTTGCCTGCAGAGACTGGAACATGCCATTTGCCCAGAGTGACTACTAACTAGGGATGGCCGGTTCGCGGATCCTAACCCGGATCCGCCGCGGATTTATCCCGTTTGCGAATGGCGGATTTCTCCGGATTTTCCGCCTTCCGAACTTCAGAACCGCGGATTTCTCATATTTTCGAAAATTTTCGAAATTACGAGATTTCTCGTAATTTAGAAATTTTTCGAAAATACGAGGATTTCTCTATTTTCGTAAATATGTATTTGCGAAAATTTTCGAAATTACAAGGGTTACTCGTATTTCAAAAAAATATGACCATATTACTCGAGTATAAGCCGAGGTTTTTAGGTTTAAATAAACCTAGAAACCTGACTCGGCTTATACTCGAGTCACATCAAAAAAGAGCTGAAAAAAAAGTTTCGACTAGTAAGCTTTTTCACTTACAGTCCATTAGGACGCCTGAAATGCAAGCACAGCCACCAGATATGTGGGAGGGAGGACAAATGCTGCTTACGGCAATGCAGAGTGACCGATGCAGAGAGACCGAGCAGGTACCGGTATGTGCGGCGGGCACGTTAGGCGCGGGCGCGTCATACGTACGGACTGTACTAATCTGGAATGGAGGAGCAGGGAAGGCGAGATCTCCAATTCTCCTGTCCGGTCCTGTGGGACCGGTAAGTTACCCCATATATTGCATTTTTATTGCCTATGCTTATTTTTACCAGAATTTGTGGGGTACAGAATTGCCAAATGTTAGGAAACTACAACTCCCAGCATGCTTTGATTGCTGGGAGTTGTAGTTTCCAAACATCTGGAGTGCCTCTAAACCCAGAAAGATGGGTTACAGAGTTGGGAGAGAGTTGGCACTAGAGATGTTTAGGAACTACAACTCCCAGCAACCAAAGTATGCTGGGAGTTGTAGTTTCCAAACATCTGGAGTGCCTCAAAAGAATACAATGATGTGGTACAAAGTTGGGCAAGGGGATTTTTTTTGTTGTTGAACTTGCCAATAGATTTATTTCCAAACATCTGGAGTGCCAAGGAAATGAGTCCATGAGGCATTGTGTGGGACTACTGTATGGGATTACCGTACAGTACTTTATGGCAATTCTGCTATCTATTTAAAGGGCAACTAAAATCTCAAAAGAATACTGATTTAGAAGGCTGAATACCTTGATAAAAAGCAGTACGGTAATCTGTGCCTCACTTAACTACGGTAAACTCTGCTCTTAAGGTATGGGGTTCAAGTCTTCTTACTGGCTCTTCTGTGTATTTTAATCTGGTAGAAACGGTTGGTCGTGGAAGAAAACAAAAACGCAGATCTTACGACGCTGGATTTAAACTCAAGGTTGTTTCAAGAGCAGAAGAAAGCAAATATTCCATTGCAGGCCGGGAATTTGGGTTGACGAAAAACAGGTTCGAGTTTGGCGAAAAATCAAGTCAGAATTGGAGAAGATGCGAGTCAAAAAGGCTCGTCGTGGTTTAACAACCTCATATGGGGCTCTAGAGACTGACTTGCATAAATGGGTTGGGAATGTCGTCAAAATGGATACGTTAAACAGCATGGGAATCCGATTACGTGCACTTCAAATGGCTAAAGATGAGAAATATAAAACAGTGGGTATTGAGAACTTTGTTGCATCAGCTGGATGGTGGACCCGATCATGAATAGGTTTGGCCTTTGCTTGCGACAGCGAACAAAGATTTCACAAAAACTACCACAAAACCTTGAAGAAAAGGTGATGTCATTCCATCAATTCATTATAAAACAAAGAAAGTTGTATAATTATGACCTTGGAAGTATCGGGAAATGGATGAGACAGCAATGACTTTTGATCTTCCAAGCAACAGAACAGTGGCATCTTGGGAGAAAAAATATTTTCCTTAGAACAACCGGGAATGAAAAAAATAATTTCACAGTGGTTCTGGCGCTGTTTGGCCAATGGAGTCAAGCTGCGGCCGTTATTATATTTAAAAGGAAGACCTTGCCTAAGAATGCCAAATTCCCCCGCGAATTACTGTCCGCCACATGTTAAAGGCTGGATGGATGAACAAGGAACAAAAAAATGGCAGAGGAGATTTGGAATGGACGACCCAGGAGTAGCTTTAAAAAAAAAACCCTCATTGCTAGTTTGGGATATGTTTAGAGCACATGTATGTGAAGATGTCAAAACAATGGCTAAGTCATTTCAAACCACTTTGGCTGTTATTCCTGGTGGGCTTACATCTGTTTTACAGCCCTTGGATGTGTCTATAAACAAACCTTTTAAAGACCGTGTGCGAAAAATGTGGCACGAATGGATGTCATCTGGTCAAGCCAAATTGACAAAAGGTGGAAATCTTATGAAGCCTGACATAGAATTAGTAGCAAAGTGGGTCCGAGATGCATGGGAGGACATTCCAGAAGACATCATCAAACGTGCTTTTCAGAAGTGTGGTATAAGTAACGCCATGGATGGTACAGAAGACGATGCTTTGTTTCAGCACAGCAGCAGCGATGAAGATGATGTAAATATTGATGATGGTGATGATAATGTGTATGCAGATGACATTACACCAGCTGAATTTGAGGCACTATTTGGAGAAACTGAGGATGAGGAATCTGACTTTGAAGGATTTTAATTACTTACTTACCGTACTGCATGTTTCATATTGCTGCTCAAGCCATTGAACTTTGATTCAGCAAAAAGGTTTCCCAGTTCAGTTAAAATATTTTCCATACTTTTTTGTGCATTAGTTTTATGGGTACCGGTATGTTTGTGGTATCTAATGTTGCTTTAATGCATATAGTGACTACAAAACAGGTTGTTTATTTGAAAATAAATACCCTAAAAATAAAACATGGGCCTCCTCTTTATTCATGTTCATTTTCTAATCATTTTAGGTAATTACAGGTTTGCAGTAGTGGTGATAATTTCTGCCCTCGGCTTATACTCGAGTCAATCAGTTTTTATTAATTTTTCAGGTAAAAATGGGTACCTCGGCTTATACTCGGGTCGGCTTATACTCGAGTATATACGGTATTTTAGAAAATTTACGAAATTACGAGGATTCCTCGTATTTTCGAATGTTACATTCGATAATTAAGGAATTTTGGGGTTCGAGTCCATCACTATTTAAGACTTGACAATGTTCCTAAAGATAAGATAGGATTAAAATGTTGTTTATATATAAGTAGAAATTAAAAAGGTTCATTGCTTGAAGGCCAATTTGTGTTATTAATAAAACAGCATTGTAAAACAAGTTTATGTACATCAATAATGATGTGATGTGATGTGATGGTGTAATAGTGTACACAATCTGTGAATATCCTGTAAAATAGTCACTTAAAGACATCTATAGTAAAAAAATAACCCCCTACCTGAATTTTATCATTTAAAAGATCACTGGTTATCGTAACGGAAATCTGGTTGAAATTCTGTATTCTTCTCCATCAATTCTAATGCCCTGCATTACTATGTATGCCCTCTTATTAGTATACACATACCTCTGTTCTGGCCCAATCACAACATATCTCTAGCTCTGTCATTTAAATTATAGAATTATGGGAGAGAGATTTCTAAATATAGAAGTCCTTAAGAGGTTCTTAGTGATGTCACCAATTATATTTGATTAGCAATGTCATCTGTGTCATATGAATTCAATTGTATCAGATGTACTGGTTGTAATACAAGATTTCACTATCCAAAACTAACATTTTTGTTGTTTATGTTAGTCACAAAAGCAGTAATTATATTTTGTGTAATGCTGCATAGCTGAAATAACCTATAACTTCTACATAAAATGAATTGTTGTGGATGAATTTATTGCATTCAATGTTTGTGTTTTATGGTACATTTGACAATAACAATAAGAAAAAAATAATATTTATAAAAATATACACAGACAATTTTTTCAGTTTCCAATCGACAAGTAAATAGTGTATAATGCTTTTAGGTCCACAATTGCCATCATAATCAGCCTTCGAAAAGAATGTGTGTTATCAAAGCAATAATGCATCAATATACTTTTTTACAGGTTGAGAATGTTAGCTACATTATAAATAAAAGCTTATTTCTATAGGGTATGATCTAAAAATATGGTTAAGAAGCTCAGGGAAACCTGTCATGTGTTGTCAACAAAGGCTTAAAGGACAACTCCACCCTTATAAGAACATCTTTTAGAAAGAATGGCCTCTTTAAAATATGTTGATATATCATTACTGTATGCCTGCTATGCTTCTGGATGCCTCATGGAAACTGAGCAATTTAGAAACCTGTACTGAGCCTTTACTGGGCTTGGGCATGCTCAGAAGAGGCAGACAGGTGATTAACATTCAGTCATTGGCTGTGATGTCAACTGTCACATCCAGAACCGACAGTTGCTAACTGGAAGAATCAGGAAGCAGAATCAGGGGCAACAGGACATTGTGCAGCATTTCAGGTTAGATATTTCAGATTTCAAACTATTATCGTTTAGGGTTTTGGGGGGTGATTTACCTGTATGTAAGTTTTCATTTTGGGGCTGGACTTGCACTTTAAGTTAAAGAACTATATTTAAATTCAATTTAAAATAGTGCTATGTAAGAAAATATGTTAGATACATGTATGGCTGGGTACACACAAGCAGATTTTTCATCCCACCCGAGTGATATTTCCATGTACTGGTTGGTCAGGCTGTAAAACCTGCTTTTGAACGTTCGCCCAGATTGGACAAACATGCGAGTGGACATGACTTTAAATCAATGGCGATTGTGCAGTCTTCTATGGACTGTTCAATCAGTCATGCCAAACCGCTAGTGGCGAACGGTTGGTTTGGATAAAAAAAATCCCTCTGTGTGTACCCAGCCTTAGATACCACTTAAAGGATGTATGCTATAAAAGCAAGTTAGGTTTAACTGGAAGCAGCAGCTTTTAAAAATCTTCTCCCCCCCTTTTTATTTTTTTCTAGGTCCCCCCTGATCCTAACTTTGTTGATGTAAAGTTCCTGACATCTTGGATGGGCTTTGAAGACTGCTAAGCTCTGCCCTCTGAGACTTCCTGGATCTTCTTCGAACGCGTAAACGGACAGTGTTTTTTGAGACCTGAATAAGTAGGAGATCCTGGAAGTCTCGGAGGACGGAGCTAAGCTGTCTTCAAAGCACAACCAAGATGTCAGGAACTTTACATCAGCAAAGGTAGGCTCAGGAGGGACCTAGAAAAAAAAAGGGGGGGGGATTTTTAAAAGCTGCTGGTTCCAGTTAAACTTAACTTGCTTTTATAGCATACTTATCCTTTAAAGGGACAGTTCAGTAGAAATTATCAATATTTGTTAAATTGTTAGTTTGTGTAATGCATACTTAGTTATTCTACATATTCTCTCCCATTTTGAAAAATCAGTTGATTTCATACCCTTTGCTGTTCCCTGCTGTTGACATTAGTGAGCTGACATTTCAGGTTCTAACGGTCCTTCTTCTTCCCTGGATGCACCACAACCTTGGAATGTTCTGAACAGTAATTTTTACTGATTGGTCAACATCATCTCTTGAGCCAAAATATTTGTAATATAACATGTAGCTCACTTCCACAGACAGGAGTGTAAAGAAAAGCCCCTCAAAATGCACTGCACATATCTACCAGGGATGAAGGAGAGATAAAAGGCACTATATAACCGGCCTATTAACATAGTTAGGGATATCAATAAGGGAACGAATCCAGCTGTATAAGTTAAAAAAACATGATAATCTATTACTGAAATTTTATATATATATATATATATATATATATATATATATATATATATATATTATTCGTCCCAACCAAACAATTTAAATACAATTAAAAGTCCAAAGGAGACCTAATGCACCTGTTCCCCCAGTTCAGTATGGATAGACGGAGTTCCCAAATTGTAGAGTCGGGCTGACACTCACATCAAACCAGCAGTTGTTATAACATCCTTGCAAAATGTGTCTCATAAGTATTAACCGATATTAACCGATAGGTTCAACAAAGTATCCGATGTTTCAGTGTTGCACAAAATACAACCGTAGAACAAAGATCTCACCAAATTACCGGTAAATGAAACAGAAGCAGTTCTTACTGGGACTTTCTATGCTGTCCATCTTCACCCGGCCCAGAACGTCGATCCGCTATGGTAATGCCTCTGCTTCCGAACGGGTCTCCCTCCGGGGATCCCCCACTGTACATCTCTGCTTCCTTGATGTCGGTACTCTGACATGAAGTTAAATCACTCCAACTGTCCTGGTGCCAGTATATGCCCACAACTCCTGCTCCTCCATGCACTGGTTAGTCAGTCATTACGTTCTCCAAACACCGCCGCACGTTTCGTCACACACATGTGACTTCGTCAGGGCGTATCAATTAGAGTGGAGGTTAGGTTTAAATACATGTTACCAATCATGGTTTCAATACTGCCTTACGTCCATATTAAAGGGAAACTGTTCGCTGTTTTCACTGCCATGTTAAATAGAATAACATTTGTATATTTTGAACTACTTTACATGCAATATTAATTTAGTTTCATTGAACGCACATCAGTTTTAAACACAAAAATAGTAATCCATATAAAACAGGATAATTACTCAATGCAGTGTTTCAAATCCCACATAAGAGCAACTCCCTGTTAATGTATTCTAGGGATTTACATGCACAAATAGTCCCAAGTGGAACTGGACTATACACAGCCGTATATAGGGGACAATAGATTTAACCACCACGTACTGAACTGGGGGAACAGGTGCATTAGTTCTCCTTTAGACTTTTAATTGTTTTTAAAGTGTTTGGTTGGGACGAATAATGTATGTTAAAATTTAGTAATAAAGATATCATGTTTTTTTTAACTTATACAGCTGGATTCGTTCCCTTATTGATATCCCTAACTATGCTAATAGGCCGGTTATATAGTGCCTTTTATCTCTCCTTCATCCCTGGTAGATATGTGCAGTGCTTTTTGAGGGGCTTTTCTTTACACTCCTGTCTGTGGAAGTGAGCTACATGTTATATTACTTAATAGTTTGTCTCTCTGCACTACCAAGATGGTATGGTAAGTCACATACAGTGTTAATATTATAGTGGTGCTATCCCTTGGTTTAATATATCCCAAAATATTTGTAACCTTTATGGCAGCATAAATGGCATACTAAGAAAAAAATGGATAGGGACCAAGTAATAGGATTTTCTAAGTTATACATTTTATTTCAGCATACCTACACACACTTTAACATAAAATTGTAGATATATGATTCAAAGGACAAACTACTGGGTGAATGGGTGAATCAGCTTTATTAAAAAAAGCTTTAGCAAATATAAGACTGTATTAGGACCAAGAATAGCATAAGCAGAGGTCAACTTCAAGCCTCAATTCTCATCTGCTTCTCCTCATTCCTTTGCTTCCTTTGTTCTGGCTAATTATGGCAACTTTGCATATTAATTCTGCTCTTTATAAGACAAATAGATGTAAGCATAAACAGTTTGGGAAATAATTTTATGCTAGATCATAGACAAAAAAGAAACCACAAAGGAGATGTCGTCAGATTATACATACACCTCATTGCATGATTGATCTGCAGGAAACCTTTTTTAAAGTATTGAAGCATGAAGTAGTAAATCAAAAGTAAAACCACCATCTCTCCTTTTCTTCTTATGATGCATTTGAGTAAGATAACAGAAATATATAATTTATAATGAAAAGAACAGATAATAGAGTAACTTTACATGCAGGTAACATTCTGCCTTTTATCCAAACCATTAATCGTGTTTGTTTGGGGTAGGTGAACAGATGATGATTTCGCTATGGTTTCCTGATTAAAGCCCCATAACACAAATCAAATTTGGAATATAAAGTAAATAGCTATCATAACAGTCTGCTGAACAGTAAAAAAGCACAATTTGGCTATTAAAATTGTATTTTGGACATTAATATTCTTTGTGTGTACAGATTAACAGTTAAATCCACTTCTTTAGCATCAGGTAAGTAAATATTCTAAATTCTAAATGCAAAACACGCATAGTGATATGGAAAATAAACTTTGTGCATTATAAAAAAAAACTATTGCAGGAAGCAGTAGCCATTTTACTCACAGATATTTATAGAAAAAATGATGATTAAAAGGTCTTCAAAAACCAACATTTGCTGTTGTCCCATGTTGGAGTTGTAATAGAATTAATAATATACATTAATATATTGTAATATAATAAATTATACATTAACTATGTTGGTGAATATATTTATTGAATGTGTTATTTTATATATATATATACTGTATTTAAAGCACTACTCTGTTTCAACTTGTGGTGCATGTGTTTATTGAGGCTTTGCTGAAACGTCGCCAAATTACAAAAGATTCCAATGACACAGCACGGATATATTATCTATTCAAGGTACAGCCATGAAGATATGCACTGTTTAAGAGGATACAGCCTTCTTTATCGAGTCATAATTGTATACAAACATACAATTCAATTCCCCTCTTAAACCACACCCCACAGGAATTATTGAGTCAATCGACATATACATATTGCTAACAAACTGCTTAATATATATATATTACCATCATATAATAATGTCTATTGCATCAAACTGGACATCAAAACATTTTTGAAAGCTAGGGAACAGGAACAAACTACATGATGCTATGGATGCAAAATGTACTATGCAATCCAAATGCTATCACTTACAGAAAAACATGTAGGTCATAGTCCATATTGAGGCCACCCGGTGCAAGTGTACCAACTTTGTGGATCCACCACACCTCCCTTTGCTTTAATTGTAGAGTCCGGTCCTCCCATCTAACTCGGAAAGGCACCAACTTCACTACAATATAACTCAATGTTTTTTCACTATGCTGGAATATAAAAGATTAAACTATTTTCATGGTTTCCGCTTTAAGCCCATAAACACATAAGGACACCATACGGCATACATGACATCACATGTGTGATGTCCCCTAATATCATATGTGGTTCCTGTGCACGTATACACTAATGTGGAGCCTTTATGTACACAAAATTGATAATGGGTACATTCCCTTTCTGCCCTCTTAGTGTGTGTCTTTTTACAATATTGTGTGCCAATGATCTCCCCAGGGTACAGACCCCCTGTAGGAGATCAATGGTCATTCAATGAAATACATAATGCCTGGATAAGGAGACTCCATCGTATATGCGACTAAATCGTGTATATATGTGTTTTTACAACAAATTAAAGTTTCCACAACATAACTTTAAGTAAATCATATTAAAGCCAGCACTCTTGTCAACAGATGGTTATCCAAGAGAAGAAATGGTCTACAGGTGGAGAAAAAATTCAGTGGAAGCTGCAAATCAGAAGTCTTGGCGGCTTTATCAGTTTGACTTCATGGGTCTCAGGAATACCACAGAAATTGTGACAACATCAGCAGGTAAGAAAACAAGTTAACAATGGTAAATAAAACATTTTGGAATAATTAAGTAAAAATATAAAATATAAAAATAGTTTTACTCAAATGAAATAGAACATTTTAGGGTTTACAATATTAAGTCCGTATACACTATAATCATTACATAAACATGATTGCTATATAAAGTTAATTGGTGCATTTATAGTAAATATGCATGAACATCAATATATATATATACATATTTGAATGTTTTATTTGTTGGGCATAGAACATGTTGATTACAAACTAGATTAAATATAAATTACAGTGTTTATAGTATGCAACACAGAAGCAAGATTATTACTTTATTACAAGGTAGCATAATCAAAATAATTATAAGCCTACAGATATATTTCTTTTTGAAAATTGAAAATATTTAAATTGCAGACTTAACTTTTTCAAACCTCCAATCAAGACAGTTAAACATAATTTTAATTGTTGTTTATAGCAGGTTGGGTTTGTTTTTGTTACTGAGACAAGCAAACACTCCTTCCTTTTTAGTGTTTGTTTTTGGGCTTTGGTTAAAAACAAGCAGAATGTTATCTTGACTTGAGCATACAGAGTTAATAATGATTCAATTGATGTATTGCTGCTGTCTTTCATTTACTGATGTTCCCATCTGTGTCCTTGGTTTTTTAAAGTATGTGTATATTTATATACTTTGTACAAATAATCCTCCTTTTTTATTCTTAACTGTCATAAGTGCTGAAATCAAAAGCAAAATCTGACCAATACCCCACAAAACATATTTAACTATTACATCTAAAGATGTATAATTTAAAGGGTATGTATACTGTAAATTCAACTTAGTATTGCTAGCTATCTTAGGCTTTAATTGTAAAGTGCATTGTTTTTTATTGGTTCTAAGGTCCTCCTATACCCTACCTTTTAGTCTCTCAAAGTTGCTATCTTCCTCCTTTTGTCCTGTACAGTGTTCAACTCCGCCCCCTCAAGACTGGCCGAATCCCGTCCGTACAGCGTGCACCTGACGTCATAACAGCTGCTTGTGACCGATCACATTGCAGCGTGATGATCAGTGCACCAATGATCAGTGAACCAATGCACCAATCAGTGAAACAATGAACGTTGTCGCCGCAGACAGGAACATTCTTTCCCTGGCAATGGGATTTGTCCAATATCGAGGGGGCAGGGCTGAACACTAGAGATGTCCAAACTTCACAAAATCCGGTCTGTTCGAGGATCCGCGAATTTTCCGCGAGTGGACCCATTAAAATGGAAAATACCCTCGAAATTACGAGATTTTTCGTATTTTCGAAAATTTTTGAAATTACGGGTTTTCGCGAATTTTCGAAAATTTACGAAAATACGAGAAAACTAGTATTGAAAATTTTCGAAAATATGTATTTTCAAAAATACGAGTAATCCTCGTAATTTCGAAAATTTTCGGAAATAAGTATTTATGGAAATAAGAGAAATCCTTGTATTTTCAAAATTTTCGAAAATACGTGAAAACTCGTAATTTCGAAAATTTTCAAAAATACTAAAAATCCGCGAAACGGAAGTTCGTAAGGCGGAAAATCCGGAAAAATCCGCCGTTCGCGAACGGGATAAATCCGCAGCGGATCCGGGATTCGGATCCGCGAACCGGCCATCCCTACTGAACACTGCACAGGACAAAAGGAGGAAGATAGCAACTAAAGGTAGGGTGTAGGAGGGTCCTAGAACCAAACAAAAAGCACTTTACATTTAAAGCCTAAACTAGCTAGCAATACTAAATTGAATTTATAGTGTACATATCCTTTAAACTGACTGATATACTTGCCCAAATTATATATTCTACACTAAAAGTCAATCATATTATGTAATTCTAAAGAATACACAGTGGCTTTCCTTATGGTTGTATATGTAGTAATGTATACTGTACTTGTTGATTTTATATTTACAGTGTATTATATTAATAACCTCCTTTTCATGTAGAGGACATTTAAGTGGATTACAGGGTTGGGGTATTATGTACCTGTACATGTAAGAAGGGGCATGTACCCCAAAATGCAAGTTTTTAAGATGTTTTGAGGGAATGAAACACTTTTTGCATCCTAAATGTTTGTGCTTATATACTTTCCCTATGTGCACTACATATATATGTAGTGCACAAATATATATATATTTCATGAACTATTACCTGAGACATACCTAAATTTAGATCAAACTCAAAGTACCATTCTAGTAAAAAAAAAATATATACTACAGGTGTATTTATGGCTTAAGACGTCAGTAATCAGCATGTTCTGCTTTCTTCTCTGAACTGTCACTGTGGGTTGCCTCTTTAAATATCTTTTTTACAAGGTGTTTTGGCAGATTTTCTGTAACTCTGACCTTGAGTACAGCACGCATACTGTAAACAAGTAACCTGAAAATCCAAAAAGATTTAATATTTTAAAAAAATAGGTTGATTTTTCTGAACTAGAAAACTTTTATAAACCTGTTTTTATTATCGCACATGCAAACTTAAGCTTAAAAGGGAAGTATGCTGAAAAGTGCAAGTTTTGAACACGTGCACATTTTTTAGCACTTTTACTTTAGTTAGTTACTGTATATGGGAGATAGTATTTAAATGGAATTTCCCCCCTCCCACCATCTGGATCCATCCTCGGTCCCCCTGCATCCTAGCGTAAAATCCTTTTAGGATATAACAGATGCTCCCTGCCCAGACCTAAACACGTTCTATTTTTAAAAAATAATAATTGCAACTATACTTATAACCCTTTATTCCCGCTGCGCTTTCTCATGACGTCAGCCGCGTCTGTGCCAGTCACAGCAGGAGGCATCTTTCATATCCAAAAAGGATTTTACACTAGGATGTAGGGGGACTGAGGATGGATTCAGATTGGGGGGAGGGGGCACAAAGGGAACTTGCTCCTGGTCTGCAAAAAGCATGTTGAAAAAACGTATGTATCTTCAAATTGGCTGAACAGATTTTAATGAGGGATGGTTTATTTTAAAGCTACAGTCATGGCCAATAACATATAAAAATATAGTTATATATATAAAAGCTACAGTCATGGCCAATAACATATAAAAATATAATTATATATATATGGGAGTGGACATTCCCTTTAATATTTCAACCTCCCATTTCTTGCCTGCAAGCACTAACAGAGAGATGTATTGTAATGCAGGGCCCAATAGCACAAAATAGTGGTGATATGATATGGATGGGTTTACTAGTGGATTTGTGGGGTCTGTGCTGTTTCTGTTGCTTTTTGCCACCTGATAAAATTTGTGTTAAAGTTTTACTACTACTGTATATATCATGAAAGCTTACTACTGTTGAAAAATTAACATTTTTATTAAAATGTGAATCTAGAAAAAAAGCAGGCATCATGCATGAGGTAAAACTGTTAAAAGTTGATGGAAATGTGTCTCTATAATTATTTGCAAACCTTTCCATAGCTAGATGGGAGATTCAGTACCACAAAGCCGCACATCTTACCTTTCCTCAATTCCGTTATACAACACAATTACAATTCCAAGAATGGATGGCACGGTAATACGCATGGCTTTGCGCTTCTTTAAAGTACCCTACAATACCAAATAGCAACAAGGTTGCAATTCTCTTTAGCACCAAACGCCAACCTGGACTTCTCCCATTATCCCATGGGCTTTGTCAGGGTTATAATGGTCTATTTCCTTTCCTTATAATAATTTAACACTTCTTTAAGGGACACAGTCATGTTAACCCCCTCAAGTCACCATCAAACCACTACTATACTTTTCTGCTTTAAGTGGTATGTCTTTTGAAAAAATGAAAATTTGCCCTGTACAGTATTCCCAACTGCCTAAGTAGAATAATCACATTTTTGAAATATTTAAAAAATAATCTATGGATATGTTATACCTCCTGTTACATATCTATCCTTCTCCCTCGCTCCCTGTCAATCATCCTCCCTCTTCCTCATTGACCCTGCATTTTATGTGCACATCGGCAGTGACATACATCAGCACATGGTAAAGTGACCTGAAAACAAGAAGCGTCTCTGCATGCATACCTGCATAGGAAAGGATATTGGCACATTACAGTTGCACGAGGGAAATGGATTGCCAGGCAGAAAGCATGTAGAGTGTAGGCAGGGACCAAGATATGGCATCTCCATCTTATAAACTTCTACGGATGTTGCTCCTTGATTGGCTGACACCCGGTGAGCTCCAATTGGCTAGGAGGTATATGCATAGGCTTAGAGGCCTATGCCTTTTAGAGGCCGAGTGCCCAAACTGCAATCCAAAACCCCACTTTTTATTGCATAGTGCCAACATGATCATTTAACTTCAATTCTGAGTTTTTAAACTTTCTCTCTGTCTTTCTGGTAACAAACTCTGGTGAACTCTGCTGTGCATGAGTGCCCAGAGAGAATGCTCCAAGGATTGCATATTCCAGAAGGGGAAAGATAGCACTTGTGACTACTAACAAGGGCACATTGCTACTCTCAAAACCAGTTTGCAACAGGGGAGGAGGGGTAGTTATTTTTAGTGATGTCACTTATCTCCTATTCAGCAATACCACAGAAGTTAAAATTCTTGCATTAAGAGTTAGATGTGGTTTTCTACTCCAAAAGACAGAAATGGTCAGGAGCTTTTACTGCAAACAAAGTTTGAGCACTGTATGTAAAACAGTTTTAGGGAGTGAGCTAGTTAAATGAGAAATATAATTTTGGGGGTGGACATTTAACATCTTTAAATTACGTCTATTGAGCCTATCGTCTTTCTCCAAATGTTCCTCCATGTTTCTCCATCCCTTCTACTATGTTTTTATGTGTAGGAGCGTACTACAGTACAAACAATAGAATATGGGGCAGCAGGAATGCATGAGTGGGGATTATAATGTCTTAAAAAGAAGAATATCCTTCTTTTAAATGGCGATAGGTTTCATTGGTGGTTTCTTACATCTTTATAAGAAAAAATAATAAGGATTTCCATTATTTAATGTACCGTAATAGAAAAATATACAAATATATCACTAATCAGATAAATTTAAATAGCCAGGCTTTTTAAAACAGTCTGACTTGAGAAGCAAAGAAAACCCAGCTGGGTATGGCAGAGGCAAGCTACCAGTCTTCCGTTAAAGTGGCTTGCGAGCTACCAGTCTTCCATTAAAAAAAAATCAAACTTTATTAGAGAAATAGTTAAAAACATATCATAGCAGCCGTTACATCTGCCGGTGCAGTGAACTGATTACTTAGAGTCTGACTTGAGACTGAGAATCTGAGTCTTGAGACTCTCTTTTTATCAGATGTGCTATTAAATGGGAAAAAAGCAATAATTGTAAAAAAAAAAAAACCTAAAAAAAACCATTATAGGGCCTAGTCATTAACTTCTAACAATCTCACTCAAAATATTTGTTCACTAAAATTATATATCATTGATACCCAGTCTGTGTACCCAACTCTAGCTGGGTTAGAACATATATATACTATATTTTATTATTATATTTTTATTTTATATATATATATAAAATAATCTAGCATTATCCTGGTACGAAGGTCTACTTCATTCGGTTTTAAAGAATAACTAATCAAACCATCCAGTAAGTCTCAAACTTATATACAAACTGTACTTGGTCATCAGGCTGAAGAATCCAAATGAAATTATAAAACATGTCTTTCCTTTGTAAAAGTCCATGATAAATTTGTTACAGCCATAATATATTTTGTAAATGAAAAGAAAAAAAGACAGTTTTGTTTACTTTTCTGCTTAAAACAGGACTTACATAACTTTTTTTGTTTAAGTGCAAAATGACATTGAAAGAGGAATTAAAATTAAATATTAATTTAATATTTCTGGGGTTAAAGTTTTCACTCCAAACCGCCACAGTCGAGATTAAATCACTTGCAGTAACTGCATGATACTTTTTGAAATTGCACTTTGTTTTACCTTACTATTTATCCATTGGCGACTTTGCTATTCCGGTGGAATAGCAAAGGTTCAAAGTTGGATAGAATGGTAGATATGTCACTTTGTCCTTCACTCTGCCTACCAACAGTCAACACATGCATAAAAAAGGCCTGAAGTACTGGTGTTTCTTCCACCTTCAGACCTTTGGATCTTCCTTATTTCATCAGAGAAAGCAATTACCAATGAATGTAAAGGTATAGTCACCCTTTGAGGAAAATATTTCAGGGCATTTTGCTTAAAAACAATTAAAAGAAAGATGTATTGATCAATTTGTTGTTTGGGTTTTGTACACAGTAACCCTTTAAGGTTTAATGTTTAAGGAATATTTAGTTTAAATTGTTTTCTCATCTATATTTGTAGGTATTCAGGATACATTCACACTACAATGGGATATGCATGCAAATGTACTGAAAAGTGTTTTTCTTTTTTGGAATGCATGCATTCAGAAAATGCAGTGTTTTGGTTTGTAGTGGGAATAAGCCCTGATTAATTGATGCAAGCCACAAGTCTAGAAATAAAGGCATAGGATACTGGAATTGTAGAATTAACATGACAAACTGAATTGGTACTGTGTTTTCCCCAATTCCAATGCAATGCAGTTTTGACATTAAAAGAAAAAGAGGATCCATGTAAAATAAAATTTATGATTTTTAGTGCATACAGATTAATAAAAAGATAGTGGTCATTTGCAGTTTTAATAATTGTTTAACTGCACACTTCCTTTACTTTGTATATTGTTTTTGTTACCTCTGGAAATGCAGAGGTGTATTAACTAGGGCACTGATGGGCAAACTGCGGCTCTCCAGATGTTTGAAAACTACAACTCCCAGCATTCCTATACTTCCCTGTGTAGTTGAGGAATGCTGGGAGTTGTAGTTTTCAAACATCTGGAGAGCCGCAGTTTGAGGATCACCGAACTAGGAGAACAGTTTCTGACTGCAGTGGTAGTGGTACCTAGTAATAGTTGTTACTTCTGAGTAAACTAATTAAACTGATTAATTGCATTTTTGCATAATCCATAACTAGAGAGACACCAGTGTGCTTTAATGTAACTTATTCTGCAGGCAGAATACATTTTAAGTACTGTATATGATCCTCCTGCTTGGATATACAGTAAAGCCGCTTGTCTTACATTCCAGATTCCCAGGTTATTCACTCACACACATAGTTGCACAAACCTTCTGGTATTGTATTGGGTGCCCGTCGATGATAATGTCCCGCAGCTCACGCTAACCTGATATTACATGGGGTACTGTGGGATTTACTTGGCTGAAAGCAGCTGTTTCTGCATCTCCTCCTTAATGTTTATGTTCCTTTTACAACACAGTTTTAGTGCACCAATAACCAACACTTTACAGCTATTCTGTACAACAAAATATATAATTCATATTTAAGAGAATATCCTATGAGTATATATGTTAAGTTTTAAAGATTTTCAGCCTCCATTGTATTTTCATTCTCTGGAAAGCTCTGGCTAAACAACTGCATAGAAGACAATGATGCATCAACAGATGTGAAAATATTACATTGCAGGTGTAAATAGCACAGCAATCTGTTCTAACTTTCAAATCACTTCTACTATGTGTTTGCTAAAATCAACATAGAAAGTTTGACTTCAGACAAGGTTAAAAACAGACACTGGCACCTTTCCAGAAAGAAAGCCATCTTTCAGTACACATCAGGGGAAAATAAGAAAAACCATTTGCTCTTTCCAATTTGTCACACCGTCTTGACAGTTAATTCAGTCAAATCCAGGTGGTTAATAGGGGTCCTGCAACAAGGGACGTTAGAAATACACTAAGGTATTCAAAGACCTGACACACAACTCAAATCATAAGAATTTCAATAATAGCAATGGTTGGTTGTGCCAGCTGCAACCAGCTCACTTTGACTATAATTTGGCTTGTGTGGTTCATTTGAAAAATTAGGAAGCCATTTGAAGACCAAAAACATATTTTATTGAAAAAAAGGGACACATTACTGATTTTAATCATGGCGTTCCTTTGTTTTCCATTTTATTCTTTGCAATAAATCAATTTCTAAATTGGCACATTAAGGCATTTGCATAGATTAAAATTTTTCAAAGCAAATTATTCACAGCAGTAATTGTAGTCTGGAAAATAACATACAGGGTCTTTTTCCTAACTTTGACAGATTTTAAACTATTTTTGGAAAAGAGTTAAATGTGTTGTGTTATGGCGTTAGCTAGTTGAAAACTTATAGGGTAATAATGTAATTAATTAATCAATCAATCTTGATAATCACCTTTCAATAAAATAAGCTGTAGCTCTTCTTCTATTATATCACAAACAGTTTATTGAGGCTTCCTTCACACACATAAAAATAGTTTTTGGCTTACATATGCGGGGCGATTCAATATGGTCCTTTTGTGTAACGTAAACGAGATGTAAACAAGATTACATCTGGTATTGCATCATTGGATCGCGTAAAGGATGTAATATGCGCCAGATTAAAGTCCCATACAGAACAGTTTTAACTTTCGAAAGTGTTTTTTTTATCAGCAGCACAACGTTATTTCCCAAAAAAATTTCTTACAGGGGAACCCTTTTGAAATAAAAAATAAAAGTGGTATAAAGGCGATACCTTTATTGGCTAACTAAGATAATCTTAGTTAGCCAATAAAGGTATCACCTTTATACCACTTTTGCTATTTTTATTTCAAAAGGGTTAGCCTGTAAACATTTTGACTGGCTAACACGGTACACCACCTTTCCTGTTACTTAGGATTAATGTGGGTTTTACACAGATTTTGGCCATATGGATTCTCCCTGTTAGTCAGGGGAGGACTGGGACCTTTTAGCCTGGGGGGCAAATACAACCAAGTGGCCCTTTCACAGTAGATCACAAAATATTTGGCTACGCCCACTTTAGAAAGGTCACACACACTTTTTCAGTTATACCCATTTTTAAGATTACTATTCTTATTTTACATGGTTGCGTGCATAACTAACTTGCTAATCAACTGAAGAGCTGATAACACTGGCTAATGATCTGGAGGGCTGACAACACTGGCTAATGATCTAGAGGGCTGACAACACTGGCTAATGATCTGGAGGGCTGACAACACTGGCTAATGATCTGGAGGCTACACACTAGCTAATGATCTAGAGGTCTAATAACACTGGATAATGATCTTGAGGGCTGATGTAACTATGGCTAGTGAACTGGAGGGCTAATAACACTGGCTAATGATCTGGCAAGCTTACAACACTAAGGACCTGGAGGGCTGACTAACATTGGCTAATGGTCTGGAGTGCTGACAACAGTGGCTAATGATCTGGAGAGCTAGAGTTTAGTAGGAGAGCTGACTGTTGGCGTTTGGATAGAGGATTTTGGTTTTTGTGCTAATTGTGGCAAATGCGGTGGTAATAAAATGGTAAAAACTGCGAGAAGAAAAAAGTAGAAAATATTCCCACAATAGGATTTAGTAAACCCAGGTAATGGTGTTTATTTAAGGAGAACTAAATGCTCCAGACAAATTGCCCCAATAAACAGAGCACATTCACAAACATACACAACCTGTAAAATCTAAAAATATAATATAAAGTAAGTGCACATGGTATTCAAAAAACGTGGTTATGTTATCTCAAACTATTGAGACGGTGCTCGGATAAATAATAGGCATACAATACAATAAATTAGCGAAGGGAAATACTCCCTCCACTTAAGTACCCCAATATAGCACTCGCACACTTATACCACTAGTCAATACACTCGATCCTCCGTTGATGCAAAAAGATATCCTTTATTATATCACAGAAACAATTAATTATGCGAGCTTTCTCTAGATAAAAAATAAAAAATAAACAAATGATATGACAAGAAAATGTTTTTTCAAATGAGAGCCATGTCTGGGTGAATAAAGGGATGGTAAAAAGCATATAATGGGACACTGTAATTATGTTTGTAAAATTTATGTAGCACTATCTATGCCTTGGGGAGCCACAACCTATAGCCTGTGAATGTATACACATTATGATCTGAAGGAGCTAAATTTGATAGCCGTTCCTTTAAGAAAGATAGGAACGTTGTACTCTTAAGAGACGTAAAGCTATAAAAAGGTAGTACAGGTAATCTCGCGAGATCCTGATGAAACCTGTTGGAACACAGTACAGGTGAAACGTACGTCGATGTGTAAGGACGGACTAGGAGGACGCTGAAGATTTGGGGTGTGAACCGCTATCGTGGATACAAGCAGGAGACCGGGTGAAGACTCATAGAAGGAAGGGTGAGAGACTTCCGTTGCTAGTGCAGCGTGCGTCTGCAACGCTAACAAGTCCCGGTAAAGCTACTCTTTGCTATTATGATTATACCACGGAATGATGTGTAATGTGATTCAACCCCTACAGATTGTCTTCTTAGAGTCCGATCCATTTGCTATGAGCGCCGGGGACGCCCGGTAGGACTTACCTGCCTTTTTAAACTGAGTAACTTTGATTTGTCACCCTATGCCAAGGGGGTTGCTGTGATACGGACTTTTATTCACAGCTGAGGGAATTTGTAATATCATTGAGATCACTCAGTATCGGATACGTTGTATGTGTATGGACAATTAGGGTTGTGGCTACATTTTATCAGGTTATGACTATTTTGATATGATGGGTTTATTATGTGTCAAGGGGAAGTTTTTATTATGTGTGTTTCTGTGATATAATAAAGGATATCTTTTTGCATCAACGGAGGATCGAGTGTATTGACTAGTGGTATAAGTGTGCGAGTGCTATATTGGGGTACTTAAGTGGAGGGAGTCTATTCCCTTCGCTAATTTATTGTATTGTATACAACAACCTGTATCTTACCTCTCCCTTTGCTGTGGTCATTGGGCGATTTATGAAAATAACCTGTGTGTACTAGGGGTCAGCTCCCACAATCTACCTAAGTGTCTGTGTACAGGCACATGCTCTGTAGAGCTCAACAGATCAAAACTAGGAAGTTGCTGCCTTGCGCCCTAGAAGTTGACAGCCAATCACATTACAGCACAGAGATCAACCCTCTCCCGGACACAGAACAGAGATTTCAGTTTTTTGCTTTCAAAAACATACAATGCTTCTGTCATAACAATGATATAATTCTTTACTTTTCATACAAAAATAAATGTAATCTTTGCAGTATATTTCATAGATAGCATGGATGTAAGAAACGGAATACTAACATTTGAGCAAAAATAAAAGTAAGACTGGGTGTGAATTGGAGGGCTAATAACACTGGCTAATGATCTGGCAAGCTTACAACACTGACTAAGGACCTGGACGGCTGACTAACACCGGCTAATGATCTGAAAGGCTGACTAACACTGGCTAATGATCTGAAAGGCTGACTTAACACTGACTAATGAACTGGAGAGCTGATAACACTGGCTAATGATCTGTCGGGCTGACAACAGTGGCTAATGATCTGGAGAGATAGAGTTTAGTAGGAGACTTAACATTCTCCTACTAGCAGGAGACTGACAACAGTGGCTAACGATTTGGAGAACTAATAACACTGGCTAATGATCTGGTAGTCTTACGACAATAAGGATCTTGAGGGCTGACTAACACTGACTAATGATCTGGAGGGCTGACTAACACTGACTAATGATCTGTAGAGCTGACATAACACTGGCTAATGATCTGGAGAGCTGACTAACACAAGCTAATGAACTGGAGGGCTAACTAACACTGACTAAAGGACTTGAGGGCTGACTGTGTTTCTTGCCTATGTTAGAGGTACAGGCAGGTGCAGTGCCGTTTAACCACGTAGCTTATAAAAGATTCTGTGGCATCCCAAATTTTTCATTGGAGACCAGCCTGGGGGGCATTTGCCCCTCAGCCTACTGGGCAAGTCCTGCCCTGCTGTTAGTTCATCAAGTCTGGAAAGAGTAATATGAAGTTACAATTAATGTAGATCTGGGTTCTCTCCTTCTTCTTGTTGTTTCCTCCTGTGTCTCCTTTCAACTCTCCTTTGTCTCCAAATCTGCACCTCTTGATACATCCTGCAGACCCTTGCCATGTGCCGCGTGGACACCGCCTTTACCTTATATGACTATTAATTTCCCCTTTTAGGCCCAAGAAACCAGTTCAAGCCAGAAAACCGCATCACAGGCCCATTACCATACTATGTCAAGTGGGTGAAGTTAAAGGTGAACATTCCCCAATTAAGGGGAAATCTCATATCAAGTAGATTGTAAGCTCTACGGAGCAGGGACCACTTTCTTTATGGTACATGTTTCAATCACTGGTATATTTCATGATGCATATACTTATTTATATATTTATGGATTTATTTATTTTCCCCCTTGTATGGCTTTTTATATTCTATATTGTACAGAGCTGCATTCCCAAGTGACGCTATATAAACATATACATACAGACATATACATACATCAAAACACAGTACGCATGAGCTGGGCAGCTTCCCCTTTGCACTCAATTATTAGTATTCTTACAAATACTATTACAATAAAACCAAAAAGAGACGGAAAAGTGTTACCTTGATTGGCTAATGTAAATATTAATAATAGCATCGCCATTACCAACAAAATTACCGTTCTATTTCTTCTTCTTCATAGGCGGATTTCTCTCAAGGCTGGGGAAGGCTAAGTCTTCCCAAGTGAAATCTGGCCAAAAATGGGTGATTTAAAAACAAAATAAAAAAAAAAAAACAGTTTACCTTTAAAGCTGCAACCAATGATTTTGCCTCATTTCTGGAGGGGTTAGGGTTAGTGGTGGTAGTGGTGGTGCCTTTCCTCTAACATAGCCTGGAAGTGGAAAATCGTTGTGCAGATGAAGGTGCGTACCGAACAGTACGTGCTGTGCAGATGACATCACATGACAGTGCCTCCTCTCCCATGGCCTTCAGTTAAAGTGTGCTTCGCGGGCGTCACGCATATGACGTCATGTACCCGCGGCTGTGATGATAGGAGTGCCGCTCCATCTTGGTTAATACGGTTTACATTATAAATAAAATATTAGTACAATACTTATACAATACAAGTTCAATATACAAATAATAATACAATATAAATAAATTATAGGGCTGGTGCATATTCTTCTAGTTCAGATCACAGGATTGACCAAATTGCTTTAATAAGAGGTAGAGAATCCTCCTCTTCCTCAGATTCTTTATCAGATACGCTTTTCTCATTGCTCTCTAAAAACCTTAAGTGGGTTCTCTGAAGTAAGAAAAGGGTATACCACATATAAATCCATAACAATAATTTCCTAGCCATTTCGCTTAATGTCTAGTTTTTATATAAAATCCTTTTGTGATTTTCTTTACTCTGTATATTGCAGGCTCTGTGAAGTTCTTAATCTTGATCCAAGACATGTCCTGATTGCAGAAGTTATTTTCACTAATATTGGAGGTGCTGCTACTGCTGTTGGGGATCCACCAAATGTGATCATAGTTTCTAATCAGGAGTTGAGAAAAGTGGTATGTATAAAATTGTATGCTATTGTAACTTGTATTCTATGTTCTATGTTGTATACACAACATTCCAATAAAACTATAACAAGGAAGTGCATGAAAAACCTAACTCCAAATGCTATCCACATTTTAACCAATATCATGACATTATGTGAAAAAAACATTTTCAGCTAAATTAATTTACATTTGTTCTTAGCCTATATACTAATCTCAGAAAAAGATTCTCATATAAACAGGTTTCTTTTGGGGCCAGTCCATGTTGGTTTATTATTGTTTATATAAGTTGCCAAAACCATAGGCCATAGTCTATGTTCACCTGTTATTTAAAATAAGGGAGAGGTTTTAGTGCTTGAGCAGGAGGGGTTAAGCTAGCCTTAAATGGGCCAATAGTTCAAATGATTGATTACTCCCCAATTGATTAATTGATTTCCAATCTGGGAGCCATTAAATGTTTGTACCGTTGGTACCATTTGGGTTCGTTTTTGATCAGATTTTAGAAGAAATATAATCAATTTTTTACTTCTCCTATATAGTATGCATCTGTCTATTCACCCTCCCACCCCACCCCCACTGCCTCTATTCCAGACTGGGCAGATATTTTTCCAACTTGCCTGATCAGGTTTTTAAATGATATACTGACTGTAGGGAATTGAATTGTGTATGGCCAGCCTTAATGTTCATACACACATTCAATTGCGGCGACGCACAAAGTATATGATTGCCCGTTTTGGCAGACAATTGTTCTATGCCAAAACAGGCATTTAGTCAGGCTATTTGCCTTTTTTTCTACAGGGGGATCATAAATGAGCCCTGAGCAAATGTCTGTTTTGAATGTCGAAGCGCCCATACTCGGAACGATAATCTGCTGAATGTCATCACGCTTGTGCACACGCTCAGTTGTAGTGCCTCGTCCGTGGCATCTGAGGTGTGTACAAGGCTTTAGGGTGGATGTAATTAAATCTGTAACAGAAGGCAGACTAATGCCATAAGCTAGGCTATCTACACTACTTTCTGCACAATCATACACTTCTGGGAAGAATGGAAAACTTTCTACTAAAGTGAGCCCCATAGCTACTTTCTCAAACCCCTTTCTAGCTCATTCAACCTCTAATTTTCCAGAACCATTTTTTATTAATGTAGACCAAATAAGTAATTTTTGGTCCACTCTTCTGTTATTTAGAATGTGTCCTTAAGTATTTATGTGTACAACAAATAGTATTTGTTCAGCAAGACTTTTTTTTTTATTTTAAGTAAAAGTTAATTTTTACACATTATTTCAAACCTTACATCTATATGATACTGGAACTGAACTATAAGTCTTATGACAGGGCCTCTTTATTACAGTCTAGAGTGAGAATATAAAATTAAAAAAGAGATGGATGGCAAATATGCATCACTAAGTGGCACATTGCAAGTATATCCCAAAAAATAATTTGTCATATTGCTGAAAAAAGGAAATATCCAATTTAAATCAAAAGGTTAGAATTGTTTCTATTTCTAATTGAGTAGCATACCCAGGGAAAAGATTATTATCATAACTAAATATACCTGTAATTATGTGCAGCTCTTTTTGCCACCTGAAACCTAAGCTCCTTGAAATGTTGCTTGGGTAGGAAAGTAATTATTTTAAATGAGTAAACGAAATGTTTTTTCCACAAAACTATTTTTTGCTAAATGATAGTTAAATTGCTTTCATGGCCTTTCAGTCTTATAGGTGTCAGGAGGGGTTGATCAAGTCAAAAATACATTTTCATAAACCTTTCTTCTATGCTCTCAAAACATACCCCTTCTACCATAATAAGATTTATCATCTAAGTGTGCTTGGCGATTCAACAAGAAAGGTGTTTATTTTAAGATGGTCAACACACATTAACGCCTTAACATCTTTTTTATACAATCGCTTATGCAACAGCAGAAGCAGACAGGCTACTTACAGCCACTGAAGAACACATAACATTTATTATAACAAATGAACCAGGGCCATTATAAAGTAGAATTAAGTGCCCCCACAACCCTCAATTTCTATGAGCATCTGTTTACAGTATTATTATATCTATGTGGTTTGAGGGCCCTCAGGCACTAAGGGGGGCTGGTAACTTTCCCTGTTTACCCCTAGGGTAGAACTGGCCCTTATATTAGAATAACCGCACAACCTGCGATTCCAGAGGTATACAGAAAGGAACAAGCCATTTTGCTTACTTTTACCCTGCTAAATAGATTTTCATTGGATAAGACAAAACCTGTAAATCTACTTCTATGAGCTCCCACGGTACACCTCAATGTGCTCTCTTCTATATAATAGTTACACGTTAATGTAATTGAACGAACTTCCAAGGAAATCTGTTTCCCAGCAAACATGTAATATTTAATCGTGAATATCATCATAAATCTCTTTCCTTAGGGGCTGGACTTTGCTGGATTTACTGGACATATGTTCCTGGGAGTTTGTCTAGTTCTGGTAGTATCTTTTCCATTTCTGAGAATTCTATATTGGAACAAGAAACTTTATAACAAGGAACCCAGTGATGTTGTTGGTAAGATAAGATTTGTATAAAAAATGTTGGTATTCCAAAACACTGCTTGCAGAGGCAACAGGACTTTGTTATTCACAGTGCATTGTTTGTGACCATATTTTTTCATATATGTATATAGCTATATATCTGTCTGTAAATGAGATACATATATAATCTTGCTACAGAGAATCTTCTGTGTGGGAAAATAGGATGTTGACATACTGCCACAAAATATCCCCTAACAAACTTATTCACAAAGGTAAGGAAAAGAAAGAGGAAGTGTATTAGGTGGAAGGAAAAGGAAGATTACGTAAAGAATATGCTTATGAAGGTTCTCATTCATCCAGGTCATGTTATGCCTGTGGTATTCAGTTAGATCAACTGGACATTAAGTTTAGCTCTTAAAGACGTTTTGCTAGTCTGTTTTGTAAAGAAGATAATTGTTTAGGAATAAAGGACACCATAAATGATAAATAATGCAGCACAATAACATATAGAGCAATGTGCCATACCCCACATGCTCATGAGCTCCCTAAGCAGTTGCCTATGGCTTCCACTTCTGTGTGAATGTCGTCCGTAAAATGGATGCTAGTTTTAAAAATGTGCCCATCATGCTATACTGTGCATAACCTTGGATAGGGTAGAGCCAGGTGGTGGTATCCTCTGCCCCTCATCCTCTAATCAACATAAACATTTTCCACTAATTAATCAAACTTATTTCAAAAGAATTAAATGCCGCAAATCCCAATTTTTTCTCTTTCTCTCCTGGGCGCAGCACTAGATAAATCACATAATCTATACTTCAAGGTCTTTAAAGTTCATACTAAAATCCCATTTAAACCACCAAACTCAATGCATTTTAGCAATAAATCCCACAATAAAACCCTCATCCATTTAATGGCAAGAAACCCCACCCCCAATCACAAACATGAAGCAATAGAACTATTTGTATTCTGGGTTATGTCAGTCGCCAAATACCCACTAATGATGTTTTTAATGATGTGAGCAGATAAATTTATTGCTGGCATTATCAATTATAGGGTTCTAGGGGGCATTTAAATTGCTATACTTCTTGGTAACTGCATGAACCGTAGATGGTAAAAAGATGAAAAGAAAATTGTAGATAATTGTAGACTCATGTCCACTCTTTGTGTCCTTCTGGATCTCTCTTAAAATTAAGACTATTTCTACAAATCTTTATTTAATTTATCTACTATAGGCCTATTTACACAGCCAGCTGTTTCTATAAAATCAATCCATTTCATATGCTAAAGCTCATATGCTAAAGCTCTTCAGTTTGCTCAAGGAAATGCAGTTCTGCTTTTCATAGTATTCCTTCAGCTTTATCTCTATGATGGGATCAATCAAATGCACATGCAGCTATTTGAAAGCAGGGTGGCTGATAACTGGGATTTTCATTAGTTCCCACCATCTTCTACTTGGGGTGTGAGATTTGAAAATCCCAGCAAAAATGAAATTTCCGGGTAAAATGATTTCAGCACTTAAGAAAAGGGTTAAATGGGTTATCTATAATTGTATAATTACTTATTTCCCTTTATACATGATTTGGTTCATAAATTCATATTAGACTTGAAATTTTCAGGCATTGCATCTATTATTCAATGAAATACCTTTTTGCGACAAGCCATTTTTTTTTATAAAGAAGGTTAATTATTTTTCTGTCTATTTCAATGAGGAACACCAGAGAGTCTAATTCACAAAGAAGGATGGCTGTGTTCATTTGGGTGGAAGAATATAAGGTTCTAATTGTGAAAGCAACAAGAACTTACCCCTTTTTAATCAGATTTAGATTATTTATTTCAACAATAAAAAACAATTTGGTTTTAAAAATATCCAAAAATAAGTGAAATTAGGAAATCTTCAACCTTTTAAGATCATTTTAATATGTTCCTGGGTGCTTTTAAAACTGTAAAACTTTAATACAAGCTCTAGGCACTGTATGTTCATTGTAGCTTTCATTTCTACAATGAGGCCGCACAGGATTACTACTGCATTGATTGGTAGGCTTAAAATATGAAACAGTAAGTTTACAGAATTACAGGTGTGGGTTATTGCAATAAATTGTTTTAAAGTAACTACAATCAAGTTCAATCAACAAAAACATTTACAGTCAGAAGACTTCTGATTAGCAATCAAAAGCCCTGCTGTATAGGTAATAAGAAACCAAAATTGCATCACTAACATTTTGTTGCTGATTTCTGTATTTTTACATTCTGTGACATAACATTTTCTATTTTTATCAGTGGAAGACATACATTTCATTTATATATGACTAGAATTCTAGAGGTGCTGAATCATGGGTAGATAAGTCAAAATCTGCCCAAAATAGAAAGGACAGTGTAGTTCAGTTGGAACTCTAGTATCAAGTTCATTCTAATTTATTGGCATCAATAAAGGCAAAATACACCAAAGGTATACAGAAAGTACAGGTTTCTCAAGCAACGAAGGGTGATTACCTGCACTAAAGTTAAAATGGATACGTTTAGTTACATAGTTTGTACAAACGTGCGTCAGCTGATGCGCCACTTCAAGGCAGTATCCCAGCATCAGTCCTAGCCTAATGAGTAAAGTTCAATCCCTGGGGGAACAAGACCATACCTGCTTCTCTCTTTATTTAGTATGACCTATACCAGGGAATCATGGGAGCCTACAGAGCTTCTAAACCTTCTTTTTATCTGGACTGCCTTAAAGGGGCGGGGGAATAAATTTACTCAGGGAGCAAAGCATATAAAATCGAGCTTAGCCGTATTGCCCTTTATTTTCTACAAATACAAGAATATGCAGCTCAAACCTTTATTTTAAATTACTTTCAGGTGCGGTGCAAAGGAGTACTGGCAATTTATACATTACACAAGTCTCCAGCACTCAACTATACATATAAGCATAAATTAATTAGATATCACGATCAAACAAATATGCAAGCAACGAAGGGTGATTACCTGCACTAAAGTTAAAATGGATACGTTTAGTTACATAGTTTGTACAAACTTGCGTCAGCTGATGCGCCACTTCAAGGCAGTATCCCAGCATCAGTCCTAACCTAATGAGTAAAGTTCAATGCTGGGATACTGCCTTGAACCCATTTATCTGCAGCACCCAGGCAGTTGATAGCAGTGAACGAAGTGCGTAAGATACTGTATCTATCTAATCTATTTTATCTAGCTAATCTAGCTAATCTATTTTATCTATCTATCTAATCTATCTATCCACACAATAATTACAAAGCTTTCGTGATTCCTCCTCTGCTTCTTTCTCAGATTCTTCTTCAGAAACACTTTTCCCATTGCTCTCTAAATCACTATCTTCCCCTTCAGCAGGCTCTCTGAACCAAGAAAAGGGTATTTTACATATAAATCTATAAAAAATAATTTGCTAGCATTTGCTGGAAAAACCAACTTACTCATTCACACTTAGATCCCTCGGGGGAACCCAATAACATTGCTAACATACAAAGGGGTCTTGTCAGTGTTGGTGGGGGTTTAGTTTTACTTTGGTCCTGGGCGCACACCTATTAAACCTACATCTAAATTCTTTAGTAAGTTACAACATTGTTCTCCCCAGCCTGGGGGCATAAAAAGACGCCAGGATTATCACATTATTGTATCCCTGTTCTATGAGATCATTCATACAGTTATACGTCTTTAAACTGAAGTTATTTTTAGAATTCGATTTTCTCTATGTAATCCCCTACTGGATTGAATGTTAATAGTTCTAAGAAAAATAATTATATCAAGTCAAAATGCAAATGTAATAAAATTGAACATACCTCTTTCTGGTGCCACTGAAAATTTTCCCTTAATTCTAGTTTTAGGTCTGACTATTTTCTCTTCCTCAGAAAAATCTTCAACTGACTCTTTATATTTTTTGATTTATGGGAATAGTCTCCCTCATCACTTTCTAAATCCTCCATCTTTTCCTTTGAGGTGGTTGGGCTCTCGTACATTCATTTCTCTTGTTTTTTTCCTATAAAATAGGAGCTTTCTTGGGCTTATTCTGTCCAATATCTAAAACCTCATTCCAATATAAAGTAATCTGGTGATGTGGGGTGGAGATTTGCCCAAGAGAATATGTCCGCTCTTTAAGAGAGCTCCGATGAACCCAGGGGTCCAGAATACTTTACAGTGGGCTAAAAACATATATTTACCGACATGGTAAGGCAGCATGGGTCCCAGGAATTCCCCAAAGGACACAGATATGTTTTACAGATATTGGAGCTGTCCCAAAGTCCATAGACTGCTACAATTTACCTAATTATATTATGAACACCACGCTCACACCAGACCCCTGGGAAGCTCTTATTAATACAAACTCCTCTCTACTCGGTGTAGTGGAGAATTAATGATATAACTACTAGCAAACTCCTGATTCTTTAAGCAATCGCAAATTGTGTGCACTCAGCTGATTCATTTCGCGAATGGTTGCTAAGTAAAGTTGCACATAATCTGGCATTGACCTACAGTATGTAGTGAAAAAGAAGCATTGAGATCATGAAATCTTCCTTATAGTATTACTATATCCTGATATAGCCTAATATCATTATTCATTTGCCAGAATAGGCAGTCCTATTAATGTATATGTCACAACACTTCAGCATTTTGTAAAACTTTCTGACACATTTTTCTCTTGACCAATAATGTACAGATATCTCTGTTTATAATGAAACATGGTGTTATGTGTATCTATAATGTACCAGGTTATTCTGTGTTGATAGCAAATACCTCCATAACCACAATGATGTATTTTAAAGAGAACCTACTGTATATCAATGATGTCTATCCTTGGCACTCCATATGTTTGAAAGCTACAACTTCTAGCATGCCTTGTTTGCAGAATGTAACCAAGACATGCTGGGATTTGCAGTTTCCAAACATCTGTAGGCTGTAGGCCATACTTATAAAGTCACGGTATTGCTATTTTGCCATACTGTGCCTTTCACAATGGTAAAATTATAATATTATAATACAATTATGATCGTGATCATCCATTTAATATCGAGATATATTACCATAAATCCATAAGAATTCCACATAAAATAGGTGCACTCAAGGGATTGAATCAAATCTGATTTATTTTGTGCTACAGGTGCATAGTGCAAGGACATTTCGGTCCTGGACTAAAGACCTTTATGCATGCATGAAACTTGATAAAGGTCCTTGGTCCAGGGCAGACACGACATTGCACTATGTACCTGTAGCAGAAAATAAATCAGTTTTGATTCAATCCCTTGAGTGCACCTATTTTATGTGAAATTCTTATGGATTTATGGTAGCACCAGAGTATTTATATGCAAGTTCTGACCTACCCCTCTATTCCTGTGGCAGCCATACTTAAAGGGTAACTATAGACAAAAAAATTAATTTTGACCAATCATCTAAAAAAAGTTAGTTTTATGGTCACACATGCAAAATCACATATCTCCTAACCTGACACTGGTACACATACCTACTGATCTACCCTTCCATTCCCATGGTAGCCATACTTAAAGGGTAAATAAAGTCAAAAAAAAATTTTGACCAATCTTCAAAAAGTTATTTTTACCGCCCAACCTGACACATGTACACACACCTTCAGACCTACCCCTCCATTCCTGTGGCATCCACACTTAAAGGGCAACTATAGACAAACAGTTTTTTTGATTTATTAACAATAAAAGTTAGTTTTATGGTGATACATGCAAAAGATACCTCCCAACCTGACATGGGTACACACCTACTGATTTTCTCCTTTTATCCCTGTGGCTGCCAAATTTTGACCAATCTTCAAAAAGCTCCCTTTTTCACCCCCAACATAAAACAGGTACACACACCTTCTGATCTGCGTGTCCATTCCTGTGGCAGCCATACTATATTCAAAAAAACAAAATTTGATCTATCATTATTAAAAGTCATAAACACAAAAAAAAAAACCTGACACAGGTACACACACCTACTGATCTACCCTTCTATTACTGTGGCAGCCATACTTAAAAAGTAACTATAGTTTAAAAAAAATTTGACCATTCATCAAAAAAGTTAATCTTTTACCCTCCAAACTAAAACAGGTGTGTGCCTACTGACCTACCCTTTCATTCCCATGGCAGCTTAAAGATTAACTCTATACTTAAAGATTAACTATAGTCAAAAAACTAATTTTGACCATCAAAAAAGTTAGTTTTTTATTCCCCAACCTGACACCAATGTACACCAACTGACCTACCCATTCTGATGGCAATCATGCTTAAAGGGTAACTATAGTAAAAAAAAAATTGATCTATCATTAATAAAAGTCTAACACAAAAAACAACCTGACACAGGTGCCCACACCTATTGGCCTACTCTTTCATTCTTGTTACAGCCATACGTAAAGGGTAACTATAGTTAAAAAAAAAAACAGTGTCCTCTTTCATTGCCACAGCAAGATTATTAAGTTTTAAAACCTGCAGCACAGACACACATTCACTTCAAAAATGTAGATTTTAAGCCAATTTAAAAGTTTAGACTTAAACTTTCCCATTCTAGTTACCGAAAGCAATCATTAATCGAGGTTGAAAAAATATTGCTAGTAGGAATTCTTTATAAATACCACCCACAATGTTCATGCCTGAAAAGAAGGGAGCCTGGGGAACAAAAATTTAAAGACTTTCAGGCAATGCACAAACTGACCAAGTAACAGTAAGATTTCTCAAAAACGGCACTGGGTGTGAAAGCACAGATTATATACTTCCTAAAATTACAGAATTGTTGGAGATATAGTTCTCCTTTAAAGGGCATGTCCACCCCAATATGAAATTTGCAGGGAGGCACACTCAAGTAAAAGTTAATAACAAACTTTCATTTATTAAGTGCTCAACATACAAGCCAGGTATTCACTAAACTTTTTATTAACTTTTACTTGAGTGTGCCTCCCTGCAAATTTCATATTGGATTGACACTTACCTGACGTGGCACAAGCCTCAGGGGGTGCACCTCGAAACCTACCTGTTGGGAGTCCAGCTATTGATAATTGCATGTCCACCCCAAAACTAAAATTTAACCCACTGCTGGAAGAACCATTTGGCTCCATATGGTTCTCCTGCAGTGCCTATACAAAGTCCAGAAATGTGTGTATGAGCCTTCCTGTGTGTAATCAGTATCTGCCCCTTTTCTGTCCTCCTGGAAGATTCTGTCATGTTCAGGGGAGCCCTTCCACTCTCTCCCTCCCCCCCTCTGGATCCCTTGTCTCTACAGTGTTATACTTCGAAATAAATCTTTTGCTGAAGTGTAGGTACCCCCCCCCTCCCAAACCTAACCGCTATATTAAAATTTTAAAAAATTCCCAGAAATGTAAAGCATTGTTCCCTCGGCTAAATAAATAGCTGGCAGACGCATCTATGATTGACTGACTCACAGCCAATCACAGACTTGGCTTCCTGTCAGGCCCCTAATGATACCCTGGAATTATCATTAGAGGCAGAGGCCATGGGAATGAAGGCTAGTAAGTAAGCTTCTGGAGACTTTCTTAACATTTTAACATGGCAATTGGGGTTGGGAGCGGATTACCTATTTTTGTAAAATAAGCCCCAGAAAAATACAGACCTTCGTTCCCCCGACTGTGTCCATAGCCAATCACAGATGCAGTCGATGGTCCCTCCCCTCTCTGCTGCTTCCGGCTAGCAGAGAGCCAGGAACTGATTGCTGGGAGAACGAAGGAAGTTCGTAAGTATCTTTCTGGTGCTTTTTTATAAAAGTAAATCGTGGTTGGGATGGGGTTCCCTACACACAGTAAAAAGTTTATTTTAGGGGGGATGCTTTTAAGGCATATTTACTATGGCAGCGATCAATGATTATGGATTTCAAAGCACTGCAAATTGTCTTCTTCCTAAATAATAATTGTAGACATTAAAAAATGTTTCTACATCCTTATGTGAAAGTAAGTTTTAAGGGAAGAGTCTGAAGATTTTTAACAGGAGTTCTGTTCAGCATATATTTAAGAGCAATACTGATTTAGAACATGTGATTGTAACATAAAATGTTATGTTTGAAGGATGAAAGATAATATCCCAAAGTTAAGCAATAACTTATTAATTTATTTAGACTCTTTTTAGATCTTCATGAGTCATTAATCCCACTGCCCACCTACAAACAGATGACTGGTCCCCAACATGATCAGCACCACACAATTCTCTTTCTGGCTAGCTACCAATAACTCCTGTTTCATTGGCCTGGGACCAATATCTTTCCCTAATCTGCCATCCTGAACATTTACTGGCAGAATAAAAAATATATTGGGGAGAGAACCCCAGACAGAACAGTGTGCCCTCTTAGCACTCACTGACTTTCAACACCCAAAGTAAATCAGTCGACCTTTATCGACATATAATTTAACTAAAACAATATCTAAATATCAGTGCCTTAACGACATATATAAAAGCCAATTGTACTAAATGAGCATCCATTCCAGTCATCAGAGTACATAGTTTGTAAATATAAAGTGCTGTGTAGAAAAATCCCCCAAAATCAGCAGGGCATCCCCTGGACACTGTTCTGTCTGGGGTTCCCTCCCCATTATTTGTATGTTCCCAAGCACCACCCTATTAAAGGGTATTACCAACCCACGTAATCATAAGGTTAGTGCGCCTATGCTTATTTTACATTCACCAGCAGAGCATATCCGTTATTCCCTTAAACTCAACAATGCACTGAGCCTTTATTCATTCCTGCTATTCTCTATTTACTCCTGTTATCTTGTTTTACAGCCCTGCCTGGTGTACAAAACTAGATCTCTGCATGTTTAACATATCCCATGTATTTGCTAGATATATCAGTATAAGTCATTTTCACTCCTCCTCCTTCAATAGTCTTGATTAGCCTTCTACAAAAAATCCTTTTTATGTGTTATTCTGATGACATTTTGTTTGAAATACAGTATATCCAATTACCTCAACCTTCAATCTTGTCTCTCTTATTTGCAGGGTTGTTTTTAGGCATAGGCCACATAGGCAAAGAGCTAGGGTGCCTATGTTAAACCAGGGTGCCCAGTGTTCTCCGTAGCATCTCCCTGTCGGCTTTTACTTGCTGTGTTAGACCTGCTCTCCTTGGTCACCTGTAATTTATAACATTGTAGTAAGTAGAGAGCCTGAACCAGCTCCCTCTACTTGGAAACAATGTTACAAATGTGAAGGTGAAGGGTGGAGGATGAGCTCAGCTAATAGTACTGAGGAGAACAGTTCTAAAATGCCAGGTAAAAGCTGCTGCAGACTTTATAACAGTGGCCATGAGATCCCTAACCCTGCCTCATTCTTCCTTCCACCCAACTCTCCAATTAGAACTTAGAGTGGGTGAGGAGTGACCAATCCAATGGAGGAGACATGGAAAGCAGGTACATACTGCATATCATGTCAATGCTGGCAGATGAAAGGGATAAAGTGCTACTCTGGGAAAGTGCTGACAATGAAAGTATTAATAGGAAAGTCTGTTGGCATTGAAGGGTTAATGGTAATACTCTGCTGGCAAGTGTTATTGGCAATACTCTAGGGAAGTCTGCTGGCAATGAAGGGTTATTGGCAATGGAAAGTGCTGGCATGGAAAGTGTTAATGCAAACACTCTTGGAAAGTCTGCTGGCACTGAAAGAGTTAAACATCTCAGATCTGACCATATTTCCCGGTTCTGCCCTACCCGGCTACTTTTTCATGCCACCTGGCTGGAAATAATTTCTGGGGAGAACACTAGTGCCACATACTACACATCCACTGAAACCTATCCTGTCCTTCCAATCAATATTTCAATGGTGGCCAGTGATGCTACTAAAGTGGTCCTACTATAAAGAAACATTCACAGCAGCAGTGACAGTGTCAGAAGTAACTGAGTAGGGAAAACCAGCTGCAGTTTGACTGGCCAAGTTTGGGAAGGGGGCGTGTGGGTTGGGGGAGCACCTAGGGCACTAAGGTGGCCAGAAAAGGCCCTGCTTGTTTCCCATAATTAAATGAAAAAGCTCAGCTCATATGATGGTAAATAGGTAATACTCCCTGGTGGTTTTTCAAAGTAGTATTAAAGGAACTGTAAACTTAAGTGTTTTTAAATCGTTTCTATTATTCACAGGTAGGTGAGAATGCTTATTCTCATCTCCCCGTGAATAATAGTTTGCTCAGGGGACACAGCGGCACACCTTACCTGGCGCTCCACTCGCTGCAGTCTTTGGAAAGTTTATATATATATATAATTCTGCTTACAAAGCATTAGTGAATCCGCATCCAGAATATGCAGTGCAGTTGGGGCCTTCAGTATACAAAATTACAAGAACTGATAAGGCTGCAGAGAAATGTGACTAAATAAATAAAGGGAATCAAGCAACTTAGCTATGAAGACAGGTTAGGTAAATGGGTTTAAGTAGACTGAAGAGGAATTATTTTCTAAAGGTTCGTAACAATAATTTCTTCATGCCTATACACAATATGTTTTCCCAGAGGATACTTAAGTATCTATTAAGATCAGCAGAAAACAGGTTTCACTTTCAGCTGAGGAAAGTTTTTTTTTAACCGTAAGAACAATTAGACTGAAAATTCCATTTTCTGGAAGAATTTGTACTGTCAGAAGCAATAGTACTTTCAAGAAAGTTCTAGGTGTCCTTTAAGTAAACGAGAAACCTGAATCCTACTGATGGAAATTCTTTGAAAAACAAAAAGTAGGCAAGATATAAAACAGTGCTATCTAAATAAACAAACAAAATAAAAAGTTATACCTTACTCCCAGGACTTTAGTTAGTTTACAAAAATAGTAGATAAATACTGAAAAGACTCAATATATAAAGTAACAAATTATACCTCACTCCACATAAAAAGTGTTAAATATTTCTGAACGTGTAAATATGGTTGGCGAATTGAACAAGGAAAAGGTGGTGTACTGTGTTAGCCACTCAAATTTTTACAGGGTAACCCTTTTGAAATAAAGTAATCGAGGGGCGTGTCCTGGACAGCGACCAAGATGGCTGCTTAGCTTGAGAGCTCTGGCCCGTACCTCTCCTGGATCACTCTCTACAGACCCCAGAAACAGACCAGTCTCCTCAAAGCTCCCACAATCCTGCACAACAATGGGACAAACCTTCAACTCCCTGTACCAAGGCTGACATCCATGAACTTAAAATATTCATGATTGGATTTAAAGCCGACATCCAAGCTGAAATGAAAAACTCCATAACAGACATCACACAGGGAATTAAAAGGGTGGATAAAAAACTCACTGAGGTAAAACAGGACACACACAAGTAGAAAACCTAGAGGCCCAACTACAAGACATACAATACCAAATAAGTGACCGACAAGAAATGCAAGAAGACCAAGAAAATAGAGCGAGGCGCAATAATCTCCGAATCAAAGTGGTTCCAGAGACTATCGACCCTGAACTCCTTTTACTTCGCCTTTTCGCCCTCCTTCTCCCTCACACACCACCTGAAAACTTTCTAATGGACCGATGCCACAGAGCACTACGACCACTAATAACTACAGCAAACTGCCCAAGAGAAATTATAATATGCCTCCACTACTTCAAAACAAAGGAAGCAATCTTGCGAACCACAAGAGAGACCAAGGCGGAACTAGATGGAATTTCCCCTCAAACCTTCAGACCTAGTGCCAGCAACACTCTGCAGAAGGCAAGCAGTAAAACCAGTCCCAGAAATACTACATATTCATGACATCAAATACAGATGGGGATTCCCCTTTAAATGAATGGTACTCCACGAGGGTCGAGTGGCTACATTAAAAGATCCAAGGGACAACGATAACTTTCTACACCATCTAGGTCTCTCAACTCAAACAACTCAAACAACAACCCAGAAGACCAACTCAAACAACTCAAACAACAAACAACAACCCAGAAGACCCTCCAGACTGACACCAATCTGGTACTGGACAATTGTATATCACTCTAAATACCAGAACAATTGCTCCCTCTAAAGCTAAAGGAACCATAATTTGCCAAATGTGTCAAATCACTACCAGGCCACCCACTATTTTACATATTCTACCAAGTTTAAAGTTTAAAAAGTTAAAATGTTAGAAATTCTTCTCATTACTGGTCTAAACCTAAGTATGTGTTATTTATGGGGGTTGGTGGGGGTTTTTTTTTGGCGGGATAGGAACGCTGCCATTTGTGAACTTCTAGAGTCTTCTCCCCCAGGCTCTCTGAAGTAAGACTCTCCCTACCCTATCAGTGACAACTTACCGCAGAAACCCTATTCCAACAGCGACAATTGCTCCCTAATATTTCCCAACCCCTCAATCCAAACTAACACCTATACCACCCTTTCCCTTCTGATCTTTCCTTTTTTTTCCTATTCTCTCTCTCTCTCTCTCTTTCTCTCCCCCTTCATACATACCTCTAGCACTAGGGGAAGAAAGAAAAAAAAGGAAATGTCTCAAAAAGGAGGAAACTCACCCCCCTTAGACCTAAAATTTATCTTCCACAATGTTCATGGTCTAAATAGCCCACAAAAAACGCTCTATAGCCTTTAATAATAAATAATAAGTCAATCCACACAGATATACTCATTTCTCGAAGAAATCCACCTCAAAATTTTTATCCAAATACTACCCCCAGATTTATTTAGCTAATGCCTCCTCAAAACAAAGGGGCGTGGGGATCCTCCTTCATGAAAATATACAATTTCAACTAGATAAAAAAATTGCGGATCCAGAGGGAAGATATCTGATTGTAACGGGCTCCATGTTCTCCATCATGGTAACTTTAGCTTCAGTGTGTGCTCCAAACCAAACAAAAACACCATTCTTTAAACTACAAAAGAACCAAACAGGGCAAATATATATTGGAGGAGACTTTAACACCATACTCCACAACAACTTAGACAAATCCAGAGATCTACTTACAAAATTTTCTCCCACCTCTTTAACAGCTGACATGAAAACCCTCCATAAATTATTAGCACAGAACAACCTAGTAGACATTTCCCAACAGATAAAGATTACACCTTCTTTTCTCACCCACATCAATCCTTGTCCAATGTTGATTTCCTCTTCACAACCAGCGACCAAATATATAAAACTATCTCTCCAAAAATCCATGATATCACATGGTCAGATCATGCAAAACAAGAATCACCTCTTGGGGGCTCGAGAGACGCAGAGGCTAATGGAAAATTAATGACACACTTCTCTTAGACACATCTATTAAAAAACCATAATGGAAACCCTAAACAACTACTTTAAAGAAAACACAGAAAATGATACACCCTTATCCATTATCTGGGACGCCCATAAGGCAGTAGTCAGGGGCATCTTCATCTCCCACGCGACCCACTTAAAAAAATTAGACAAAAACTAATCACAGAATCCTCTCAATACCTTCATTCAGTCACCATCCAACATAAACACTCCCCCTCACACATAACATATCAGAAACTACTAGAAGCCTTGTTAAACGAAGCGTTATCACAACAAGCAGCTTTACACATGAACAGAACCAAAGCCCTTTACTACCAATATGCTAATAAACTCCACACCTTCCTAGCTTGCAAACTACATTCAAAACCAATCCACAAACCAATACTTACACTCAAAGACAACAAAGGAAAGTAAAAAAAAATACTCAACATCTTTAAAAACTACTACCAAACCCTATACAAAAACAAAGTCCCCGAAGCTCAGACCCAAGTACTCCAATTATTCCTAAACAAAATAACCCTCCCAACTTTAAACAAAGAACAAAAAGACTTCCTATCTCAACCTATATCTCAACAAGAGATAACTTTAACCCTAAAAACATCAAATTAAATACCTCCCCAGGCCCAGACAGATACTCCTACAGATACTATAAAAGTTTGCCTCTCAACTGCTAGAACATCAATCAAAACTATACAATTCCTTCTTTAGGGATACCTTCCCTACTCAATATATGAACACAGCAGCCATCATCATAATCCATAAAGAAGGTAAAGACCGCAGCCTCTGCTCAAATTACTGCCCCATCTCCCTAATCAATACTGATCTAAAAATCTTCACAAAAATACTAGCCACCCGATTAAATCAAATCCTACCAACACTAATTAACCCAGATCAATCAGGATTCATACCAAACAGACAAGCAACTGACAACATCCGAAGAACTATAAATCTGATCTCTCACACACACATAAAAAAGACTCTTTTCCTTCTGCTCTCTCTCGATGGCCAAAAGGCTTTTGAATATGGTCGACTGGACATATATGTTCTTAGTCCATCATAAATTCCACTTCCCAGTCCCATTAATTGCAGCTTACATCCAACACATGGGATACACATCAGACTCCTTCCTCATCAAAGGAGGAACTAGACAGGGATGTCCCCTCTCCCCTCTAATATTTGCACTAACAATCAAACCTCTAGCTAAACTAATTCGCTCTACTCCCAAAATCCTAGGCCTACAAACATCTCAAGATACACACAAAATATCTATGTTTGTAGATGACGTCCTTCTATTCATAACATCTCCAACTACCTCTCTCCCCAACCTATTTAATCTTCTCTCCAACTTCCAACAGATCTTTGGATTCACAATAAACTCAGAAAAATCCCAAGCTCTTCCAATCCTGATACATGATAGGGTAATTGTATCTCTAAAACCCAACTTCCAATTACGTTGGAAGACAAATAATCTTAATTATCTAGGCATCACCATCACTCCAACATACCAAACTCTCTACCTAGCTAATTATCCCCAACTACTAGAAACAATTAAGAAAGACCTCAATAGATGGAATTCGTTTCCCCTTTCCTGGTTAGGATGCATTAACACTATAAAAATGAATGTCCTTCCCAGGTTACTATACTTCTTCTGAGCCCTCCCACTTCACATACACTATAAAATTCTTCAAAACCTACAAAAAGAAATCAGAGCTTTCATATGGTCTCACAAAAGACTAAGAATAAGCTCCATTTTACTATCCAAACAATGCCGTGATGGAGGACTGGGGCTCCCGAATATTAATTTATATTGCAAACACTGGTCCAAAATAGAAAACCTATGCCATGGCATATCTACATCTGGCTCTCCCCCAAACTTAGAGCCTAATGTGACCCAATTCTACCCACCACCAAAAACTCTCTTCTCTTTTGGGACTATTTCCTTAAACGCTACAAAATAGGACATCTTCCCCAACAGTTCACTCCTATTTTCTTCAACAAAAGCTTCCCCCAGGACTATCTCAAACAAACTTCCCTAAATGGCAATATAAGCATATATATGATTGTACTAAAATCCTCCATACAGATTAATCAATCCTTCCATGGGACGAATTCAGAAGAAAACACCAACTACCCTCCCTCAGTCTTCTACCCATACTTGCAACTGAAACACTATTTCTCCCACCAATGATCCAGCACTAAAGCAGCCACCTTTACATAATAATGTCAGAAAAAAAACTCTCCAAAGAAATGCATCTCAAAAACCTACAACCATCTACTAAACCCAGAAGACTCAAACATCTCTCTACCAAAATAAAAATATAAACAAGCATGGGACAAGGATCTCTCTTCACCTATAACAGAAGAACAATGGACCACAATCAGGAACCAAGCCAAATCCATCTTAATCTGCACAACTCATGTAGAAAGAACTTACAAAATACTCCACAGATGGTACACCACACCTTAGCATCTCCACAAACATGTATCAGCCACGATATCCCCCCTCTGCTTCAGAGGATGTCAAGATACAGGATCCTATATGCATATGTGGTGGTCGGGCCAATCTGTAGCTTCTCTGTGGAAAGACACACAGCAACTACTTCAATCTATTTTTCCTACTACAATACCACTAGACCCTCTCACTTTCCTTATTGGAATACCCTTCGAAAACACCCAAATCAGATATCAGCAGAAACTAGCCAACTTCATATTGCTATCCACAAAATCAATCATAGCCAAAAACTGGAAGTCACCCATAAATCACTCGTTGTCACTCATACTAAGCGGTGTAAAATTCATCCGCTCCATGGAAAATATAAAAGCCAAAAAACTGGGGAAAAACTTCAAATTCTCTCTTGAGTGGCTATTATTCGACAAATATACGGAAAATCTCTATAACTTCACCAACACCTAAGAACATATTATCCTTGAACCTCAAAATCATATATAATGTCTCAATTTTTTATTTATCAGTTAAGACCTAATTGCAACTGTAATAACAATGTGCAACTGTAATTATTATGCGCAAACGAAAATGCAACGTATTAAGGATGTCTCTCTTTTTTTTTCTTTTTTTCTTTTTTTTCTTCTTTGTTTTCTTCTCTTCCCCCCACCTTTCCCTCCCAACTAACAGTTTACACAGTATTTAACCTGTAATCTATATTCTCAATAAATAAATATTTTTAAAAATAATAATAATCAGCTTGAAAAAGGAACTAGAATGTTCTGAAAGCTTGCTATGATTATCTTAGTTAGCCAATAAATCACCTATCACCTTTATACCTATTTTGTTATTATTTTATTTCAAAAGGGTTACCCTGTATACAAATAGAACAAGAAATGCCCCGAGGGAAACTAGAAGTTGATCAGTTAATTTGTTAAAAACTAAAAAAGTCAGGTTTGGAATGAGGTGACATTTGCAGGCCTATGTATGAAAAATTCTAAATGTTAAAAATAGTGCTAATTTTGCCCTAACCAATTAGATGTTACCTACTATTTGAAAGTTAACATCTGATTGATTGGGGCAAAATAAGCACCATTTTTAACAATAAGAACTTATTTTACAGAAGCCTGTTGATGTTTTATTGAGGGGGAAACATCCTTCATTAGAGGAAGAAAAGGGATATTTTTAAAGCCCAGACATTTACAGGGCAATGAAATATTGGATGCTCTCCCAAATCAGTACAAATCCATGCTACCTGATAATAATAATGTTGGTTTCGTGTGGGTTTTTTCATAAAAGTGCTTGTGCTTTTTTTCTTAATTTTTTGGGGGATGCAGCGCACCTTATGCAGAGAGTATTTTTCGGTGTTGTTAAAATGAGTGTAAAACGCACCTACTTTCTGTAGCTTCGGTTTTACATTTATTTTATGGAGCACACCTAATGCAATGCCATTTTGTTTAAATGTTACACTACCTCAAAACCTGTAAAAGTTTTGCAAGACAGCAAACCTAACCAGCTGCACTCCTGCAATGCCAGTTACTGCCACAAAGTGCTTGCTGCATCATGGTATCCCAGTCATGTAAGAAGCACCAGCTTCTGATAATGCATCCCCCTAAAAATATTTTCAGGGAGATGTAATACCCTCTGCACTCTCTTTCCTTCTGGATTCCCACAATGCAGATACCCGGAAGGTAAGGAGCACGGAGGGTAACGTGCCTTACTGCCCTTGCCATCAATACAAAATAGCGCAGACCACACAAAGTATGAGTTAAAGCCACGCTAACCCAATATAACTGTATATTGAGAACCATGGGTTTATCTAATTTTTGCCCATTTGGGAACAATATTACATCTCCCCCTTTAAATATCTGTTGTATTCAATTAGATCAAGTTTAGGTCTTGAAGACGTTTTGCTAGTCATCCGACTGGCTTTCTCAATTCAGAATGATTTGTACAAGAATCTGTGGCAATTATGTACCCTGGAACACCCAGCCAGGTGTTTAGGGGGTGATTGGATAGTGGCTAAGAGGTGTTATAGGAACAGCCAAGGTAAGGAGTCAAAACAGCATTGTACATGGTAGACAGTTGGTGTCAAACCACCCACCTCTATTTAGGCTTGGTTTCTTTATTTTCACATAAATGGCCTCCTTGACACCTCTTTTGAACCAATAGCATGGGATTTTCCATGGTACATAATTTCCACATATTCTTATACAAGTCATTCTGAATTGAGAAAGCCAGTCGGATGACTAGCGAAACGTCTTCAAGAACTAAACTTCAAGTTCAGTTGATCTAATTGAATACAACAGATATGCCATGACCTGGATAAATGAGAACCTTCACAAGCATCTCCCCCTTAAAGTTTAGGTTTTGAGCAGGTGAGCACATTCTAAAGCTATGCATACCTTCCATATTCTAGCGATGTGCTAGCTGGATTGAAGTGACAAGTACACTAAAAACAGGAAGATGGGCAAAGCTGTAAAAAAAAATATCCTATAAACATTATGGACTCTCTTTTACTTCTTATGATGCTAAGGGGGCACTGTAATATTGGGAGCTATTGCCCAATCCAGTTTAAATCCCATGCTACATTATGAAATATCTCAGGCTATAATATGTAATATCCCACACTACCCAAGGTAAATACAATTTACAGTTATATTGTGTTAGCATTTGTTTCATTGGGGCTGGTGCAATATGAGGGGGAAGTTTGCCCAGGCTATTCATTTGCAAAAGCCAATCAAATATTTGCTTATTACTGGGCTACCGCTATTTGATAACATCTGATTGGTTGCTGCAGATCAATAGCATGGACAAATATTTGCAGCTTTTATTGCATCAGTCCCATTATGTGGGGTCAATGCCATTTTCAAAATGTTATGCAAAAAAGTAAATGTTTGCCTCTACAGTATGAAGCATAAAAACATTAATTGGATCAGGATCTAAATACCAAACAGGCAAAGAACTTTGCCTTGCAATAGCCTATATAAATAATATTCCTATTCGATGGTGAAAAGAAGAAATTGGCTTTCTATTGTAAAACTCTTGCAACCAGTTAAAAACTGATTACTGCATTGAAAGAGCACAGTACAGTAAGGAATGCCGGCTAATAATTTTGCATCGCCCTAAAAGTGAATGAAGGAAAGCTGTTGTAATTCATTTCCAATATTTGAAAAAGCTAATTTATCATCTGAACCTGGAAACTATAGTGCACATCTTTGACATCTGTGCTATTTTAGATACTTGAAGGTTTATTAGTGGATTACACACAGGATTAGTAAAATACTATTACAAGTACTGATCAGCATGGTTTAATAAGAAACAGATTTTGCAAAAAACTTATTTCCTTTTTCTGATAAAGCACGCAGGAATATGAATAGTGTATGTATTTAGATCTTGGACTTGTATACATTATATAGACTACACTAGATTTCTGTCACTACATGATGGCACCATAGTCACATTATCCGTTAATGCACAGAGCAAGTAGCATTTTAAGTATTTATCTTTGGTGACTATTTTATATAGATATTTTATATAGATGTTTTATACAGATTTTTAGCCACTATTTGTTATTTATATTATGTATCTTACAGCACTGGCACTTTGGATATCACCCTTGTACCCCCATGCCTCCTCAGTAAAAGACTAGCCCCCTGGACTCTTGTTCATCGAAGGGACTGTATCTAGGACCGGCCAGCTGATCGGATCCTGTTGCTCCGCCCATTTCAACCAGGAGGGGTAGATGACGTGGAGGGAGGAGGGTTGAGGGTGGGATCGTTTCGTCACACAGGGGCGGGTAATTTGAATTGTGTGTTGGTATTTGTTGCACATTGTAAGCACGGGCAGATTGTCTTGAGAACGGTCCGGGGTAGGACCGAAACGCGTTGATAGCCACTAATAAATGGATTTTTTGGTATAAACCCTAGGAGTGCTCCTTCATCTCCTTATTAATATCTACCTTATCCAGGAAGCACCCAGGTGGATGGCCATATGGTGAGTGCCGCTCGCTATTAACTTGTTTGTTATATATAATATTATATATCAACACTCTCCAAGGGACACACTCACGGACTTTTGAAACAAACAAAATATGCTTTATTACAAAGTTTCTGTCTGTATGCTGGACCGTCATTAGAACATCTGAGTCTATCAACGTAACTTCCCCAAACTACCCCCCCCACCGTCACATCCCCCACACACACCCCACTGAATCCCAACTAACCAATCCAATGGAGGGGGAGGATTCACAAGTGGGGGGTAGTTTAAGGAAGTTACGTTGATAGACTCAGATGTTCTGATGAAGGTGTTCACTTTGTAATACAGTATATTTTGTTTGTCCCGTGACTTTTGAAACAAGTCCCTTGGAGATGTGAGTGCCTGCTTTTACACACACACACACACACACACACACACACATATATAATAATTCCAGTGGGCAGGGGGGAAGTGAGAACCTGCTATTTGTTCCAATGTAGTATGTACAAGTAGGGAAATGCATATATATATATTATATATATATATATATATATATATATATATATATATATATATGCATTTCCCATACTTGTACATACTACATTGGAACAATATAGCAGGTTCTCACTTCCCCCTGCCCACTGGCATTTTATTGCAAGGGAAGAGGGCATCTGTCCATTAAAGGCATGGAACCTCCAATTAAAGGGCTTTGTTGTGGGTGCTACTACCAAATGGAAGTTTGACCACACTTTCCTAATAAATACATACAATGTATGAGGCAATGGGACCATTCCCTTGACTGTAAATCTTAACTAATTTTCTTTATGTTCCATCTCAGCAAAATGTTTAGAGACCGGTTATTTACGATTCCCTATAGCAGCATACAGGGACACCAAAGTACTTTTTCTGAGATGGGACATAAATAAAATGAGTTAAGATTTACGGTTATGGAAATGGTCCCCTCGCCCCAACAAGGAGTTGTTAGAGAACTAAGATTAAAACGGAGGTAGGTCTGGTGAAATAAGCAACTTAATACCTTGGCCCCGAACAGTCTTAATAAGCACTTTGATCTGTTTGTATTTTTGTAGGATTCTGACAGGTTTATTTTATTCTAGATAAGAGGATATTAATGTATCTATTTTATTATGGATACCTGGTTTTTAGCGGTTAAATGGAGGTGGGGGTTTATATAGACCTTGAACAGGGATGTTTTCAATGCCCTTTATTGAGTTATTATGTGTGGATGTAATTTCCTTTTCAAGGCTTTATAAGATGTCATGTGATTAAAATAAATGTCTATATCTTTGTTTGAGCCTGATGAAGGGAGCGGGGGCTCACAAAACGATGCGTTGTATGGCATAGCATGATACAATATTGTGAATATGAAACTAAAGTTGGCTTGATAAAGGTCCTAGGATAGGACTAAAACGTTGCCCAGTTTTTTGCGCATAATAAATATTTGAAAAGAAGAGACACAACACAATTCTTTGCTGATCAAAACAAGTTTTATCAAAAATAATAATGCCTACCACACAGCGTGATGTTTTTGGAGAATTGCCCCCTTTGTCAAGCTGTGGATTTCATTAATTATACATCACTTGAGTCAGTTTAAATAGTTTGTAACAGGAAATTAGATCATGCGTCACATGACTATGCCAGATGTACACTAGCTTGATTAACAAGCTTCTGCAATGTCAACACATATAGTTTTCCACATTGTTCATACAAAAACAATACCTGTTCACAATAATTTATCAAAGAAACAAAGGTTGTAGTGTAGTCCCTGTTTAACCCCTTAGGGTCCAGAGACTGCAACCTTTTAATCCACCATAACTCCCGCCTTTTCAATTGTAATATCCTATTACCTTCATATTTCTCAGGGATTGTTTCTAGTGCCAGCAATTTGAAATCTGTATTTTGTAATAAATACAAAATGATCAAAAGTTTTACCACACTCAGCAAAGAAGCCACGCCCACCGTGTCGCGGCAGCGGCTTGCTTCGCGCGCTGCTGCACATCCGTCTAGGAGCAGCATTGAAAAGTTGTTTCAGGTGCCAAAAACCCTAGGGACACCCCTGTGTACTGCGGACACTGAGCTGGGAAATCCCCCAGCTAAGGTGGATTATGGGAACTGACTCCTCGTATCCACAGGTTAGTTTTATTAATCACCCAGCAGCCACAGCAAAGGGGGAGGTAACAAACTGCTTATTGAATGTTTGTGAATGTGCTCTATTGGGACAATGTGCTTTGGAGACTTTAATTTTCCTTTAAGATATCTGTATACAGGTTTTAATTACAATTTTGCCCAAAAATGTAAAGCACAGAATAAGTTTCTACCTAATGTTCATAATTTGGCAACATACTTTTAAAGTTTTTAAGAACATTTGTAAATAGTAGTCAATAGTTTGTCTATAGATACCTGGTGTATTAGATCACAAGTTTGGTAATATTCACACAAGAAGCTAAAGAAATTACAATTTTAGCTTTAACGTTACATGAAATAAATATGCCCTTTAGTGTTAACTGGTTATTATCCTATTTTTTCTGTGTTGCTATTGAATACTATAAACTGAATGCTAAGGTAAACATATGTCTGATATATAAATACAGCAACACATGCCTTCAAACAATGGCATTAAAGTCTAGTGAATAAAATATGCCCCAAAGTCTATTCATTTCTCTCTGTTAAAAAAATAAAGACATAACCCATAAAAACAATCCAATTAGATTTCTATTTTGTATATTAGAGTACAGATTGGGCTGGGAAACATACCAGAACTAATATAACTCATTAAATGAAACAGATACCATATGTTACAGGTATAGAATAACATTATTTACATCTACAAGATGTGCGATCTGAAATACATATATTTTACCTATTTGCATTCTGCAGGCTTAGTAATGGACAAAAAAAAACACCCAATCTAAATGCAGAACTGACTTATATTTAGAATATGTAACACATCTACCTGTATTTTTAATACATCCTACATTTTAATTGAAGGTTCATTAAAAAGGTATACTAAACACACCCACAAACTAAAATTACAAGTAAGAAACATTTTAGTCTGCACTGCCAGAGATGTATTAAAGGGACACTATAGTGAAAAAAAATACTTTACCTCATCTTAATCTATGAATGAATAAATTTAAGTAGCACTTACTCTAAGGCATGCGTGTTGCTGCATACCTTCAATCTAGCATATGTTTTGCTCATGAGCAGTTTCCCCCTCCCTCTTTTAACCACTCCTACTTCCATCTGACCTGACTTTTTTCCCACAAACCAACTGTCAAACTACACACAGCATATAGCATTCCAACTGTCAAATCTCTCACACCATTCTAGCTACAGCAAAATGGAACACTGAAGGATAGCGTATGAGAGCAAGGCACTTAATTGTAAGATGTTTTAAGCTGGGTACACATGATGAGATATTTCGGTCCAATCGACCGATAGTTCAGTGTACGATCGGTCATGTCTGACCGATCGTTCGTCCGAACCGGACGAAAGGACAATCGGACATGGTGGAAAACCTCGTCCGATCGTGCGGTCCTCTATGGACCGCATAATCGGTCACGTTAGCTGTCAGACGCGTCTGCTTTTGCCGTGACTGACAGTCCTTCCTCCTGGCCGACCGGTCGAAAGTATCGAACAGTCGGTCAACAGGAAAAATCGCTAGGTGTGTACCTAGCTTTAGATTGGATATCTAAAGAAATAGGGCGCAGATCAACAAAATAAATGGTACGGTGGTGGTTGGGAAGAATTATAATTTCAATATAATGGGCAATTTAAAATAACTTTTTTAAAGTATAGATGCCCTTTAAGATCAAATTGGGATGGCTGACATTTGGGGGGGGGGCTTGTTCTTTAACTGTATGGCCCCCTGATGTCTACTGGGTCCTAGGAAAGATAATCCTGCTCTGCTTATAGGAGATGAAAAAGTTTATATTTGTACCCTTAAATGAGAACCCTGAGTCTTCAGGGTTGCACATGTATACTGTGTAATGCCTATAGCACCCAAATTACACATATAAAAAATGCAGGAAGGGGTAGAAAAAAGCTTATATCTTTAATTTATGGCTAAACTATAGGTATAGAACAAGCATTATTTTATTTTTATATCATTAAGTATGGTGGTAGAGATTGAGATTGTGATTACTTATTAACAGTTGCCTATTTGTATTTGTAAAAATACATTTTCATAGTATCTCTAAAGCATACTTCCAAAGCACTATCCTGTAGTAGGCCTTTTTATTATGGCCTTTACTTATTTAAACATTTTAAGTTTCTGTATGCTCTCTGCTGTGCAGTGCCAGTATTAGAAGAAAACAAATGGTCTTATACTACCTGGGAGGTGCAATACCGAGAAGCCATATTACTTACCTGCAATGCAGCAAGGTAAGGAGTGTCAGCTTACATGTTCCATTCAGGAACTGGTAAGTTTTGTGCTAAAACATAAAACATACCGTTTGTCTTATTGCAGGAGGTATCCGTTGCTGGTAATGGAAATGTTAGTTAAGTGTAAAGCCCACGCTAACCTAATAGCATCAGTTTTGCACTCATTTGGCAGATAGTGGCCCAACTAGTCTTTATTTTTATATAAAGATCCCAGGAGCCATGCCATACCACAAGAACAGACATGTTTCACTGTAGTAAACGTAATATTGGATTTAGGTTGTTTTCTAATCTACTGTTTATCATTTGATGTGGATTAAAGGGGAACTGAAGTCTTCAAACAACATTGCCTTAATATAAAGAGCACATTCACAAAGATACAAAAAGCTGCCTCTCCCTTTGCTGTGGATGCTGGGTGATTTATACAAATAACCTGTGGGTACTATGGGTCAGCTCCCATAATTCACCTATGGATACACCCAGCTAAGTGTACGCAGCACACTTTTCACAGGAAGCTGCAGCCTTGCTTCCTGGAAGCTGACAGCCAAGTATGTTATGGCTCTGAGATCATCCCTCCCTCTGTGTAAACAAATTATAAATGCTCCTGTGTGTAACAGTGATAAATTCCTTTGCTTTTCATACAAAAAAGTAATCTGAAGCCACCATGGACTACGATTTATACTGGCAACAACATGGAAGCCATCTTTGTTTCAGAATCTATTACTTAGATGTACTAAATGCAACTTACTAGAGAAAAATATTTCAATGTATAGGTGTCACGAACCCTCCAGGCCGCAACGCTTGTCCACCTATCAGTTACTGGAAAATGCACTCCAAGCAACAGAACGGACCAGGAGGGTTTAGTGAACAAGCAGTATAGCACACAATTAATATTACTTAATATCTATATACTTGCTGCCATCACCTTCCTAAAAATAGGGGAAGGACCAACTAAATCTATCTATGGGGTTATCCAGACCCCCTGACTTATAATGAGCCTGCAAGAAAAAGGGTTAACCATCCCTATTACTCTATACAGTTATATATGTAAACAATACTCTTCTATAGTAGCGTAGCTTCAGAGACACATGTTCATTTTGGGATATACTCAGAATAAGACAGTTAGCCTATAAATGATTTTGTATCATTTATTAAAAGTAACAAAAGAGTGCATAACAAAATATACAGAAAAAACTAAATTAACTTACTGAACCTAAAAATGATAACACACAAGTGAGGATAGACTGGGGTAAAAGAAAGAATACTTAAGAGATAAATGGCATCTGAAAGTCCATGAGCAGGGTCTGGAATCTTGTAAATCCGAACATGGAAAAAGTGACAAAGTCCAAATAATAGTTCTTGAAGAAAGCCAATGTATGGTCCGACCGGTTGGCCCGATGTTTCTTAAGATGTTATGATGAACACCTTTCCATTGTTGTGAATCTCCTTACCTACTCCTGACACAGGGTGGTACCCAAGCTTTCTTAGCCAATATCCTACATGTGTAGGTTGGGCTCAGGGCATGTCCAAAACTGTATTACCCTCAGTATGGGCTACTCAAAAAACTAACAATGCTGTCAGTACCCATACCTTGGATAATAAACATCTCACGTTTTTTATTCCCTAATATTAATCAACCTCATAAATTTACAAAACTAACAAGACCACAAATGACACATCAACAATATGTACATTGGTATAACAGTTTAAAGTGGGTTTCTGGGATACTCTAAGGCCTAGAGTGATGGTGTTTGGGTCCCACATGATTCTCTCATCTACCAGAATCCATTTTGGGTGGGACCGTTATGATATCTGCCCCACAAACCAAGTTATAGCGATTATTGAAAACCTGGTGTTATAATCTCCCATTAGAGTTGAAAGAAGCGTCAAACACTCATAGGGAACACAAGGGTCAAATTGTCCCGCTTATCAGGGCACCTGCTGGCTTTACGATATGTAAGGACATTGTCCTATTGTGTTTATGGCACTTGAACCACATGGTAAAGTAAATACAGGAGGAAGGGAGAAAACAGAAGGTACCAATGAAATAAAACCAATGGAATCTGCTATTACAGACACCAAACAATCATTAACTACATTAGATCTGCTTATGGAGAAGGAAGCTCAAAATGTACAACTGTTCAAGCAGGAATTTTAACCCCGTGACTGCCTGAACAGTAAAACAATGTGGGAGCGGCAATACTGCTTGTCATGCGGTAAAGTAAGGTAATTCGAAAATTAAGAGTGCAATTCCAGATAGTGTCTATGGGATTTTACATTGCACTCCTGTTTGGCTCAATTAGATTTCCATATCAATGTTTTATGGCAGCTGCACACAGTAGAGTAAATGTACAACCAACATCTAAAAAAATGTAAAAAAAAAAAAAAAAAAACATTTAGAATTAGGGGTTTTAAAATAAAATCTATGGAGTGCCAAACATTCTTTTTAATGCCATTAAACTGAGTTGCGCATATTGTGATACTCATTAGCATCAAAGTGCATTTGAGAACCATTAGCTGTGACTTGCACTTCCACATCTACCGTACTGTGCTTTTTTTTCTAGGTTAGAAGAGCTGGGTGAGTGGTTTGTTTGTTCTGAAAATGTTTAAGCTGGATTCTGCTCTAACCTTGACAAGTGCACTAAAATGGCAACTCCTACAGAAATCTATTAAAGAATCCTCTTGGTAGCAACAATCTGTGAAAGTAAAAGGTGAAGATAAAGATAGAAACAAAGCAAAGGCAACAGTAGCAAATGATATAGGGATGACTGAATAAAAACGTCACATCTAAATCATACACCAAAGAATTTGGAGTGTAACTTTATTGTATTTTAGGAAACAGCACAAACTCCAAATAAATGGTCACTTTACAGAATAAGGAAAGCTAATACAGCACACAGAAGTTAAATTCTGTGGCTATATCTGTTTAATAATGTACTGTCATATTTACAACAATAAAGTAACGAAAATATTTAGGGGCATATTTTTAAAGGTGCGGTATCTCTATTCTGTGGTGCTGTACCTTTACCTAAAATCCTGATATGGTGCTGTATTTAGGAATCAGGTCTGTATGTTATGACTGCAGTATATGGCCATTATGGTCATTAATTACCGATATCACAGGTTAATAAAAAGGCCCCTTTAAAAGAGATCCCCACAATCCCTCCCTGTGCAGCCATTATGAGAATTTTAAAACATTTAGGGCTGATTCAATAAGTAGAAATGTTTGCTATTAATTGTCAGGAACCAATCAGATGTAATATAACTGCTGTAACCCAGTAAAAAACTAATAGGGAGATGCAGTATCCCATGCTAAGGAAAAAACAAGTTAAAACCCCACACTACGCAATGCACTATGGGGCTAGCATGGTCTTTAATAAGGCAGAAGGGGGCATGCACTCAGAACTGGAGGCAAGTAAAAAACAAACTTTATTGAAGCATCTTGATACTTCCCTCTGGTTCCATTTGTTCAATGTGCACATTCTCTTCTGCCTTATTGGATATAGTGGAGCCCTATAGACAAGCTTGGGTCTGTTTGCACCCATGCCAACAGTAAGTGCAAAGGTAAATTGGCGCCATACACTGTACATTGATATTTTGCTTATCTAGAGGATCAGACACAGTAGAAGGTCAGGGGCATGTAACTCTGTAAATTGTGGTTAACTATACTTTTTATGTTAATACATTTAATCTCTCTTGTTAAAAGGTACAAATGACCTGGGGGAGAAAAGGAGCAGGGCTTAGGTAAAATTGTGCTTTAAAGAGGTGGTGCCTGGAAAACTGAAAGTTGATTTTAATGTTAATTAGATAATGTGTACAGATTATAGCTAATGGAAAAGTGGCAACAACTGTTATCCTGGTATCACATTTTGATAACATACAATATCTTAAGGGTGGGTTTCAGGTTATTTCATTAAGTGTACAGTATATATAGTATTTGTCAAACTGCCAAACTTAAGCTTAAACAGTAATTTCTACTTTGAGGTCTCGATCCTCCATCAGCAGAGCATTCCACCAATCCAATACTATATAGGGAGAAACAGGGGCGTATCTAGGGTCTAAGAAAATCAGGGGCACTCGTGGGCACTCCATGCGCCGCGCTGTGCGCGGCACAAAATTTTTTAGGCCATGCCCCTTTCTCCGCCCCAATTAGGTCACACCCACTAAGTACTTAATGAGATGGCCAAAAAGACACAGACAGACAGATAGATAACCACAAACATAGACACACAGCCCGATAGTGATAAACAGACAGAAAGACAGTGAAATAGACAGACAGAGATAGAGATTTGGATAGAGAGACACAAATTAATGACACAAAGGCACAAGGCACAAAGGCACTGGCAATTTCATTATATACTGGTAGCAATCTGGTAATTTTAAACTTACTGCTGTGTTCAGTTGTAGTCAGACGCTTGGCCATACCTTTGGCCAGGGAGATATTCTTGTACCTTTTACATGGACCTCTGCCCCTATCTATCTGTCCCTCTCTCTCTCTGTATATCTATCTATCTAACTCTGCTATCTATCTATCTATCTATCTATCTATCTATCTAACTCTGCCCTATATATCTATCTAGCTAACCGGCATCTATCTATCTATCTATCTATCTGTCCCTCTCTCTCTCTGCTATCTATCTATCTAACTCTGCTATCTATCTATCTAATACATACAATACGGCCACGCACTCAGGTAGACAAAATCCAGCAGCTTGTTCAAAATGCAATACAATTTATTCCACACATCATCAAGACAAAAGACAAGTGTACATCAGATCCATAGCCTTACGCGTTTCGAGCCGACTGCTCTTACTCATAGGCTTTCATATCTATCTATCTATCTATCTAACTCTGCTATCTATCTATCCAACTCTGCTATCTATCTATCTATCTATCTATCTAAATTGCTACTATCATCTATCTATCTATCTAACTCTGCTATCTATCGTCGATCTATCTATCTATCTATCAATATACACTCTGCTATCTATGCTATCTAACTCGGCTATCAGCGATCTGTCCCTCTCCTCTCGCTCTATCTATCTATCTATCTATCTATCTGATCTATGCGCTATCTCTGTTAGTCGATCTGGTTTCAATACGATCATCTATCGCTACTACAGCGATCACGTACTGATGCACATACTCATCTAATCTATCTATCTATCTATCTATCTCTATCTACACATCTATAATTCTATCTATCTTATCTATCCTGCTATCTATCTATCTATTTCTGCTTATATCTATCATATATCATCTACTCTGTATACATCTAAAGGCTGTAGGATATCTAGCATATCAATCTAACATCTGCGACTAGATCGATCGTAGTCTATCGTATATAATTAACTCTGCGGCTAACTTGCACGTAGGACGTCGATGCATCTACAGTCTAAGTGCGTATCGTAACAGCAGCGACGTAGCGAGCGCTGAGCTACACTAGCTATCTATCTATACTATCTATCTATCATCTGCTATCTTATCTAACTCTGCTATCTAATCTATATATCTACTATCTAATCTATCTATCTATCTATCTATCAACTTTGCTTTCTTCATCTATGCCTATCTAACTCTGGCTATCTATCTATCTCTGCTATATATCTAACTCTGCTATCGTATCTATCTTCTGCTATCTATCTAAACTCTGATTATCTATTTATCTATCTATCTGATATCTATCTATCTATCTACTATCTATCTATCTATCTATCTATCTATCTATCTATCTATCTATCTATACTATGTCTATCTATCTATCGTCTAGCTATCTATCTATCTGATCTATCTATCTATCTATCATGTAACCTCTGCTGCTATCTATCTATCTATCATCTATCGATCTATCTATTATCTATCTATAATCTATCTGTATATATAGCTATCTATCGCTATCACATCTAGCTATCTATCTAAACAGCAGCTATCTATCTATCTATCTATCTATCTACTATCTATCTATCTATCTATCTACTATCTATAACTCTGCTATCTATCTATCTCTCTATCTATCTATCTATCTGATATCTATCTATCTATCTATTCTACCTCTCTCTGAATCTATACGCCACTGCTGCTATCTATCTAACTCTGCTATCTATCTATCGAACTCTATCTATCGAGCTATCTATCTAAGCTCTGTATCTATCTATCTACTCTATCTATCTACTCTAATCTATATATCTATCATCTAACTATTCTATCTATCTAAAACTCTGCATCTATTTACTCTGCTATGCTATCTATCTATCTAATTATAGATGACAGTGAGACACCAGAGTGGTCAGAGTAGGCCCAGGGAAGGCCGGGAGGCAGGCGTGCAGAGGCCGCCTGTAAATGTTCTGCGCCGTCGCGCGGTGAGTCATCGCACCGGCATGCGCTGACGTCATCGCGCCGGCGGAGTCCGCCGGGGAGTCCGGAATTAGGGGCACAAGTCAGTAAAACATTCGGGGCACTTTGCAAAACATCCGGGGCACGTGCCCCGAATGTTTTAACGTAGATACGCCACTGGGGAGAAACCAATCCTTTCACACACTCAGCTGTGGTAACATTGTGTTTATTAACAGTACAATTTCCCACTTCATAAGTTTCAGCTGGCATGCACCTGATGAATAGGGCTATGTACGGAGAGCCTTAAATATCTTTTTCCGTCTTAAAGAGCATGTCCACCCCATTTTGCAAAATTTGCCCATTAGTAGCTTTCCTTCCCCCAGTCCCAACCGCCATAAAAGATTTTACTGGAACTTCCCCGATCTTTACTTGCCTTACCTCTTTCCCACAGTGTACTAAACCGGCCCTCTGCTTGCATGGAACTGGTGGGAGAGGGAGGGTGAGAGGCCTGCAGTGCGCATTCCAAACTTCTCCTGGTGGCCAGTTTTTGGGACTTTGGGGGGGGATTCCAGGGGAACCATTTGGAGCTGGGATGTAAGGTAAGGATTTTATTGCACTACATGGTGGGACCAGTAGTTGGGGGGAATTATAGTTTTGGGGGTGGACATGCCCTTTAAAGTTACGTTAACCCATGTACCAAGGATTTTAAGTGACTTTAAGACATCACCTACAGTTGCACAACCACCACAAGGTATGTAGCGAGCTGGTAAAGTCTCTTTAAGACGGAATCTTTAACACTAGAAGATAGCTTAAGGCTAAGTAAAGCAGAGTTTAAAGCCAAGTAATATAAATAATCAGTTAAAAACATAAAGTGAAATATATATATTATATATATATATATATAATATATATATATATAAAAACAATACTTAGAGAAGTTATTTTCTATATTGTAGACCCACTGTTCCTTTATATAGTTTTAAAAGGGATTTCTGGGCCATTTACTCCACACAGACAAGGTTTTAGCATGAAAATCAAGTGTGTCCAACCTGAGGCAGTATGAGAACTGCTACTAGCAACTATGGAAAGGTTCTTGTGTCGCACAATCCAATCAACCCTAATTTTGCTCTTAATTTGCACGTGTCCTGTCTATTCAGACTCCTATCCCTGTTAAGTAGTGTGATTGGTCCACCTACAGCCCTTGGGACACATGTGGGCCATTACTCACCTAGGATATTATGCTGTCTATAAGAGTATTTCATTATAGCCCCATTAACCAACAGATATTAAAAGTTACATATGGCTTTGGGGGCAGTCAGGTTACCTTTTTATAAAAAACTGCTTAGTTAGTACTTTTTGTGGATTTCTGGAAGCTGCTTTACCTTTTATTTGTCAGATAAGAATGTGTAGATTGATAAAAAAAGTTCTACAGTCATCTCCTTATTACTTTACCTGTATTGATTTTTTTATTGTTGGTGTCTGCTGCAAAAGCCACCATGGAGGCCAGCTTCATATACAGATAATCTCCTTTGCAGTTAGGGGTGTCTAGGTACCGAAGCAGGGAAAATTCGTAGGCCACACTTCTCCAGTTGCCACTATCCTGGATACATTGTCAGTATAAGAAGTTGTGTAGTGCAGCATACAATTGCACAGAGCAGATGCTGTGTAAAGAAGCTTTTATTTGACAAAACGTGTGTGCAACATGTTTCAGACCCACTTGTCCTTTCTCAAGCTTGAGAACAGCAGATATAGTTTGGCATTAATGGTATAAAAAATGCAATTGCACTTTGGTTCATTGAAGATATGATTCAGAAACAACTATATAAGGTTAATATAAATAAAGCTCCTAGACTGGGTAAAGTACATCCCCGGGTTGTTAGGGAAATACTGTAAGTTCATAAACAGTAAAGAAAAAAGAACTGGAACTCTGGTAAGTTGCTGTGAAGTGCTGTTTAATAAGACAAGGTTCACAACATGTTTCAGGCTCCAACACCCTTTCTCAGGTGTAACTGCAGAGCTGGAGACACTCCTTTTAAAGTCAAAGAAAGTGACATCATACCACAAAACCCACCCCCAGTGTCCAACAAGTGCCAATAAAGTGATAACTGGAAAAAACTTGGTAGTTAAAGGGCATGTCCTACCCATTTATACATTTTTAATGTCGTGTAGGGCTCCCAACCCCAAACACCATAGTTATTTGTCACAAAACTCCCCCGATCATTACTTACTTTCTCCCCCAACGTTCAGTTCCGGACCTCTGCTTGCATAAAAAACTGCAAGCAGGGGCCGGACCAGCAGCCATGTCCATGATTGGCTGAGAGGCAGCCAAACACGGACGTGGCTTCTGGCTGTACTGAACGTCGGGGGAAACAGGCAATGTAAGTAATGATCGGGGGAGTTTTGATTCAAATTACTATAGCAGCAGGGGTTGGGGGAGGGAGCCCTACACTACAGGAAAAGGGATTTACACTAGGGGGAGCGAGAGAGAAATGGGAGGGAGGGAAAGGGAGGGAGGGCTGCACTGAGCATGTAATTTTTCTCCCGGAGGAGAGACAGGAGGCAGAATCCTATGGATTCGGACAGGCTCCTGGTGGTCAGTTTTTTGGACTTTGGAGGGACATTACAGGAGAACCATTTGGAGTAGGGATGTAAGGTAAGTATTTTACTACACTACACAGTGGGTCCAGTAGTGGGTTAAATTATAGTTTTGGGGGTGGACATGCCCTTTAAGATAATCTGGCACTGCCCAAATGTCCATGCTTATGTAAAACTTATAGTCAAGTAGAAAGAAGATTAGGTTATGTGATAAACCTGTTTCAAGGAGACTTTATAGCATTAACAATTTATTAGGTGCTGAAACAACCAGGTACACAACGGTTTGGGCCAGGGGGTTGGATCCCCCAAAATGTTGTGTACCTGGTTGTTTCAGCACCTAATAAATTATTAATGCTATAAAGCCTTTTTGAGTGTGCCTCTCATCAAACATATATACTGCTATTACTGATTGTGGCACAAACTATTAGGGGGAGCACCTCACAACTTACCTGTTACCATTCCACGGACCCTGTTTAAAGCTGTTTCTAGAAGAGTTTGTTCTAGAGCTGAAGCTGAGATACCTTATTGCTGGAGAATGGAGATGTAAAGACTCTGAATGTCTATAGTGGCCAGATGTAGATTGGGTAGACCTTTGCATCTGATACAATAAGTCTGTAGAGTCCTGTAAACATGCACGTATAGTTTTCACTACAAGTTGAGATATTTATCCACAAATTTAGAAATGGGTTCTAGGACTGATATTATGCCCAATACAATGGGGCAACCTGGGGGATTGTCAGTGGTTTTGTGAATTTTCTGTAGCATGTACAATATAGGTGTTCATGGGGTGGGCGTTTTTAAGGAATGCCAAGGTTTCCTTGGTATAATACCATTCAAATAGGCCTCGTGTACCATAAGTAAGGAATCTACTAATGTCCTGTAATGTTCCAGATTCCCAAGTATCCCTTCAGTCCGAATACCCCAATCTACAACCACTATCTTCACTAATGGACAAGCCCCTGTTTGCCAGGAGGCTAGATGTGCCTCACCGAACACGGTTGCCCCCTGGATTTAGAGTGCAAGGTATTCGAACTGAGGCTGGGAATACTGGAGAAGTCCAAAGTGAAACAGACAGGCAAGGCACAAGGAAGAAGACACAAAGGTCAGAGACCAAAATATGAGGTACAGACTAGGAGCAGGCAAGAGCAGAGTCAAAAACAGAGCAAAAGGTCAAAAACAGGAATCAGGCCGCCAGGCATGGTACAGAGGGTTGAGCAAGAAGCATAGTGAGGAACGAGCAGAGGTCAGGGCAGGCAGATATGAATCGAGGTCAAAAAACAGGCAAGGGTCAATAACAGAGAATATACGGAGAATGCACACCACCAGCAAGATAGATAAACTAACCACTATATCGGGCAAGGACCAATGGGCTAAGGGGTTTAAAAAGACTAAAGGGACCAATAGGAGGACAGCAAAGAAGAAGAAGAGAGCAGATAATGGGAAGATTTTGAATAAAAAAGCGAACTGTCACTTTAAGCGCGGAACACGCTTTAGAAAAGTATAAGAAGGAGCGAACGCAGCCAAAGGCCGAGAAGCCGCCGAAAAAAACAAAGGTGCTAGGACGTGGAGGATGCGCTGCGGGATCACCGAGCAGGTACATTTTTGTTTACACGTCCTCTGAAGGGTTATTCTGTTTTAGGATTTACGGAACTTGGGAAAAACCCGAAGATCCGGAAATCCAAAAACTAAACTTACTTTCGAGGGTTTGGATTGTTTTTTCGAGGGTTATCAAATGTATGAGGTTATTTTTGGTAACCCTCGAAAATAACCTTCGACGTTCGATAAAGTACTTTCGAGTTTCCAATCCTATTTTTGAAGGTTACCGAAAAATCCTTGTACATTTGGTAACCCTCAAAAATATGTTCCGAAGTCCTGAAATCCAAATGATCCACCTGGTTTCTGACGGAACATTTGGATTTTGGAACCAAGGGGTTCCGTGTCGGACCTGGATCCCATCTCTAGTCCTTAATATAGCTGCCTCCTGATTCAATCTTGCCCTGTTCCTGGCAGTATAATGTCAGCAGAATGAAAAAAAATATTTCCACAGGAGTGCTTAATAAAATCCGAAAAGTGGTATAGCTTATTCAGGTGCACTACATGTCCCGAGCAGTATAGGTTCTTTGACAAAGAACCTACACAGCACTTTTGTTTGTAGTTTTTAAGGTGCAGGTGACTCATGTACAGGGTGAAAATGAAATAAAAAGGGATAAAAAAGATAAAAGTAAATGTTAAAATCCTCTTTTTATCCCTTTTAATTTTTTTTTATTTTCACCCTGTACACAAGTCACCTGCGCACCGCACCCTTAAAAAGTACAAACATACTTTACCCCATAATAGTGGAATAAAGGTTTGCTGCAACACGTTAAACACAGGATCTAAACCACTGGCGCTGAGGATATATGTAATCACCGAAATATTTAACCTACCTTCTTTTTGCTATATCAGGAATCTTATACATTTGGAACAAATTTCAGCTTTATCCAGGACATCGTTTCTCAGATTCCCTCATAATTCCAATATTCAGAACAAGCAGTCGTTCACACCCTGGTAATTACAGACCTGTGAGTGTAACTTCAGTGGTAGGGAAGATACTGGAAAGTTTGATATGGGAACATATTATAGATTATGTTTCCAGGACAGACCTTTTAAGTAGTAACCAGCATGAAAACAGATCATGTCTGACGAACTTGCTTGGCTTTTATGAGGAAGTGAGTAGGAATTTGGACACTGACATAGCAGTAGAAGTAGTAAGGCTTTTGATACAGTCCCCCATAGGCGACTTAAGTTTTTAGGCGACTAAAGTTTTAAGTGGGGTGCCACAGGGTTCTGTGTTAGGACTATTTCTATTAAGTCTGTTTATTAATGACAACTAAATTAATAAATTAATAAGGGGACGATGGGAGATAATTAGCGCCGGCTATCAGCATGTAAATACATGCGAGTGAGATTTACCCAGAGCTGCGCACCTTCTTGCTTTAAAAATAAGTTAGGGGGGAAACCCCAAAATCCACAAAATAATACAAAGTCCTCTGCACTCGTACCAAGCGTAGGTGCTTACTCCTCAGAATAATCCAACCCTTGGTGGATAAATATTACAGGAACGACAAATGGCAAGGGTGGCACTCCAAATAATAACTTTATTAATATAGACCACACAACATCTCACAACGTGTCGGGGGGTTGTAACTGCAAGTCACAATAAAAAGTTATATGGTAATTGAGTTTGTATCCCCTGTACTTTATTCCTGACATATACAGTAGATTCCACTGCTAGTGGTTAAGCAGGTTGGGAAGGCAGCATCATTGAAAATTAACAAGGAAAGGTGTGCGAGGAGAAAACACATATATTTAAAAATAAGATACCTAAAGGAAAATAGATACACCTTTCTCTGTCAGCATTGCTGCATTTGGTATGTAGTGAAGCATAGACTGTTACTATTTACTGCATATGAATTTTTGAATGAAAGGGTGATTTATTTCCTGTACGGAAGAATGAATCCTGAACAGAATGGCATTTTTAAAGAGAACAAGTTATTATTAGACATGTTGTTTGAAATCGAAATGTATTTATAGCATGAATTTTGATGATATTGTTGATCACTGCAAACATGATTCTCTGAGGAAACAAGCAATGAGAAATGAAGGTACTTGATTAATATAAGAGATATGCAAGAACTAGATAAATGGAAATTAAGGAACTCAGCTCCAAAGAGTTATATAAAAAGAGTTATGTTTAGATTGTAAATTAACTGGTGTCTTTTTATCCATATAAATAATCTGACAAATTACAGATATTGATTATTATAAAAGTAACTATCTCATATCAAACAAGCCTAAAATTATGTCTCTAGCTGTTGTTAATCCAAAGTTACAGGCTTGTAAAGTCTTTCTTCCCACTATTAAAGGGGAACTAAAGTCTCCAGACAACATTGTCCCAATAGACAGAGCACATTCACAAACATACAAAAAGCTGTGTCTCACCTCTCCCTTTGCTGTGGCCATTGGAAGATTTATGAAAATAACCTGTGAGTACTAGGGGTCAGCTCCCACAATCCACCTTAGCTGGGTAAACCCCCAGCTAAGTGTCTGCGTACAGGCACATGCTCCATAAAGCTCAACAGATCAAAACAAGGAAGTTGCAGCCTTGCTTCCTAGAAGCTGAAAACCAATCACATTATAGCACAGAGATCCTCCCTCTCCATGACACAGAACAGGGATTTCAGTTTTTTGTTTTCAAACACATTCAAGGCTCCTGTCCTAACAATGATATAATCCTTTGCTTTTCATACAAAAAGAAAATGAATCTTTGCAGTGTATTTCATAGATAGCATGGATGTAAGAAACAGAATACATTTCAGCAAAAATAAAAGTAAGTGTGGGGAATAGAACCTGCAACTTGTACATTTACCCTGTCTTGCTAAAAGCAGAAGTCTTACCGCTAGGCTAAGAGAGAGACTATAAAAACCATTGGTACATGTAGAATATTGTAGTAGGAACATAATAGAAACAAAAAATAAAAATACATTGGGGGAATCAAACTCATAACCTTCTGATCTGTATGTGTCTAACCCTGGCATCTTACAAGGTGAGCCACCTCTGAATAAGCTTAAAGCCTAGGAACATTTAGAAGCTTTATCTTTTGCATGGAATATAATAGAAACAAAAAAAAAAAGGTTTAGCTGGGGTATTGAACTTGTGATCTTCTGAACTGTATGTGTCTAACCCTGGTGTCTTACAAGGTGAGCCACCACTGCACAAGCTGAATGTCAGGGTACAATTAGAAGCTTTATCTTTCTCATGGAATATAATAGAAACAAAAAACATCTGGGGTATTGAACTTGTGACCTTCTGAACTGCGTATTATTTTAAATCTGGTGCCTTACCTGGTGCGCCAACACTGAATAAGCAGAGAGTCTAGCTACATTTGGTAACTTTATCTTTTGCTAAAAAAGAATAATTTAAAAAATGGAATATGGAATCCCTGATAACTTAGAAAGCTGCTTGTTACCCTGCAGTTTATTTTCTAGCAACTCACACTGACTGGTAAATAAACTGCAGGGTAACAAGCAGCTTTAAAAGTCTTATCAGGGATTCCATATTGGTGTGTAGACATCTGTATAGAAAACACTCAGTGCATAGAGACAGTGAATACTGGGGTCAGGGGGCGTGGTTCTTTGATGACTTCATGGGCTGTGGGTTGTACTGGCAACAACATGGAAGCCTTCTTATTTACAGAATCTATTTCTCACATATATTAAATGCAATGTACCACAGAAGAATCTTACAATGTATAGGTGTCCTGGGGAGAAAAACTTTCACATTAGGTTTTGAAAATTTAAGTTTAGTTCTCCTTTAATGATACAGGCATGTGTTAACAGTTGTTTCATAAGCCCATCCCCAAAAATCAATCTTTTCTTTAGATAGTTACAGGCTTCCTATCTATATCTGTGCTTTCCTTTGCCTACTGGCATCTTAGGGAAAGAAAATAAAATATATTTTCAGGCTTTTGGCTAGCTTTAAAAACCATAAAGAAATTTTTTTGGGTGGGGCTTATGGAGCAGCTGATGTTACAAGATCTCAAGTTCCAAGCTGGTGATAGTGATGTCACAGCTCAATTTATAAGCAAGAAGTATCAACCTTTATACTCCTGTAAGTCTGGATAGACTACAGCTAGAAGCATAACCCTTGAGTCATTTTAAAGAAAGTATCTGTTGTATTCAATTAGATCAACTGGACTTGAAGTTTAGTTCTTGAAGATGTTTCGCTAGTCATCCGACTGGCTTATTACCCCTTATTATTGTACCTAGTATAGCTGGAAAAATATAGATCAGTGATTATTTGGGAAAACTATGAAAAAATAATATTGATTTTTGGCAATTGGTATGGCAGCATGGTTATACACAATGCAGTACGGCATGTGTTTGAGAGCAAACTCTTAAATGTAATATCTGTACATATACAAATGCAATGTCTGTATAATGGCATTTTAGTAGAAAACCAGTGAAAGCCAGATGGCACTGAGCCACTGAGCATAAACCTGTGATGCATTTCAGGTTTAAATAGGTAAACAAAGAGTTTTTAAATGAATGTGTTGAACCAATAAAAAGTTTCACACAAACAAGCTATTGAGAAGGGGTAGGATTGTGGATCGTGCTTTAACATTTAACTGTCTATTTTGACCTAAAGACTATTTACAACAAAATAAAGCCTGGGAGGATCAGAAGACAAAACTATTTACTGTTTACCACAGGTCCCCTTAAATTTCTTGGACAACTATATCAACAAGGGCTAAACCATGCAAAGGAAACCAATGCAAACTATGTGATCACAACAACATGTCACAAAGTGTAACAGATTCAACTTATAACATCACAGGATCCTACTGCAGTTACTTGAGCAATGTTGTATTCCCTTTACCAGTGTAACAAATGTGATAAGAGACATTGGTGAGACATCACAGCCTTTAAAATAAGGATGAACTCACATAGAAATACAATAAAAAAAAACACAGAGACAAGGATAATTGCTTGCCTGTTGGCCACCACTTCAGCCAGGCAGGTCACACAGCTGGAGGTTTAAATGTCTGGAAGGAAATGTTAAAACTACACAAGAAAGAAAAAAAATCTTTGAAATGATAATTCTGTTCAGCACAAAACAAACTGGACTTGAGTCATTAAATTACTATCAGAAACATTTATGACCTCTCTCTCCCCTTACCAAACTCACTACTTCCATTCACATTCCAATTATCCATCCCCTATCTTTTGCTGCTTATTTCTTTATTACTTTCATCTCTTGCACAGAATTGTACGTCTGTACATGCCTTAATTCTTTGTAATCGGTACAAGTTTGTAAGTTGCCAGATAATGAACAGATCTGAATAAGGGAGGAAGATCCTGAAAACAAATCTATTAAGAAAACTGTTGTTAGTTTTATATATATATACCATAGTTTCTATACATTCTAATTTTTTAAGAAAAGACAGCCATAATATTCCTCTTGCAGTACTTGCAAATATATTGTAGCCTACAACACATCCTACAGTATATTCACAAATGAATACCTGCCTACATAGAGTTTTCTGGTACATTGATTGTTGGGGCAATTGGTCAACCCTAATTAGAGAGAAAGAAAATATACAAAGTATAACACCAAGAACCACTTTCCCATAAATTGCATTGTTAAAATGCATGATAAAAAAGTTTTAAAAAATAACACAATTATATGTAAAAATACCCCTATATAGGTTCACATTAACACTTAATTCAAAATTTTCCATAACAAGGAAAATCAAACTATATCAAAATGATTATGTGCTATTTTCCAAAACAGACTAAAGCTATAAATGCTCCTTGTTGTAAAGTACAGGCAATATCCCCTATCCTCAATACCTCTAGTGGAAGAGTTTAAAGAATTGTGTATTGTGATAATTAGTTCCCCTACTCTGCTCATTGACTTTAATATTACTTTCTTTGTTGGACCTGTTTTAGACAAAGGTTTAAGTGTAGCAACTAACAATCTAACTTGTTGGCTGAATACATTTAAAATAAAATCAATCTTTACCTCCCTTCAGGGTATTCACGCTACCTTCTTATGGGGTTAGATTAAGGGTTAACCTCAAAGTGACCAAAACACATTGACATCCTTGCTTTAACAAATTTTATTCACTATCAAATCATTTTTGCAGTAGCAAATCATTTGATTATGTTTTGTACTTTTTTGCAGCAATACTCATTCAATGAGTGTAAAGTTAACCAATGTTGTCCCAATACTGTACACAACTTAAAATAAACATTAGTTTAAGTTGTTAGTAGTTCACATTATGGATCCACAGGACCATGCACCAAACATAAAACAATAGAAAATCTAATGCCACATTCCTAACACATTTCGTTTGAGATTCCTAAGGTTACCGTAGATTAATGCTGATTCAGTATACAATCAAGTTTGCAAAATGTTTTTTAGACTCTTCCTAAAGTCAGTTCAATGTTGTCAGCACAGAAAATGCTTATTCAGTAATGAGATATAATTTGCTTGCACATTCTGATGACTTTTCTGGCAAGCCGGCTATAAATTGCACAATGACATTTGATAAATTTGGAATCAGTAAAGAAGCAGCTGGATTTGTATCAAACATTGGTCGTGTAGGAGAATCTCATGCTCATTTTTATGCACTTCACATTATTAAGCTCAATACTGTTTGACTAAATATATATATTTATATAGTATATTTTATATATAGCTTGTCATAGAATTTTTTACATTATTCCTATTCCATTTACTGTTACCGTCTCACTTGGAAGTCAATACTATGATCTTTAAATCATGTCTTACTCATTACTCACCTTTAACTTTATGGCAGCAACAGCCTTTAACTTTTGTAGAATTCAAACTGGTCATTAAATAAAACAAATTGGGGGAGATTGTCAGTATCAGACAAATAAATGTACAACCCACGCTACCCAATGTTAAATTACATTAACAGTACCGGGCACTCAATACATTGACAAAAATGTTCAAAATATTCAGACGGTATTCGTTACCTGACCGTGATCCCCAGATCAGGGCCACCTTATACACAAAGCAAAAAAAAAATCCTGCTCACAGCACAGCATCCCTGTTCAATACACGTCAATGGCGGTGCACTCCCAATTGCGGGAGTGTGCCTCCATTGGCTTGTATTGTAAGGGGGGGAGTAGCATTGGGTACTAGTTTCTTTAAAAAGGGGGGGGAGGGGCTGATGCAAAAAATCTTGCAAAGTTTGCCTGTGTTTTTAATTTGCAGCAACCAATCAGATTTAAGCTTTTTCCTGGGTTCTTCTACCTTCTATTGTATTAGTCCCATAAATTATAATAAATATTTATAATCAAAAGCAGACAGTTAAAATAAGTTAATGCCATTTATGTTGTTCCAGCATTTTTGTTTTCCAGATTAGAGAGCAAGCTGCCTGCTTCTCTTATCCTGAACAGCATACTGTGGGCCATGCTTAGTTTTCAGAGACTTTTTCTTGTCCTAAACCTCACTAAATTGAAGCCTGTAAAAGCAACATAACAATAATGGCCATTATCAGCCAAATAAGGGTTAACATAGGCTTCCACCGCTTCTCTTAACTTTGCCATTACATTGCAATGTACAAGCGTGATTTCAGCTGCGGGCACATTGTAAATTGTTTTTTAACGTTTACCCTACTTCAATTTTCAAATTAAGTGGATACTCGGGTTTTCAAAACCGTCAGCCTTGAATTAAAGGGAAATTTCCGATTGCCACTTGGAGTCAGGAAGGAATTTTTTCCCCCTTCATAAATTTGGTGGGGGGGTTTTGCCTTCCTCTGGATCAACAGTTAGGCAGGAAATGAGGATATTGCTAGATGGGTTGGACTGGATGGACGTATGTCTTTATTCAACCCCAAAAACTATACTAAACCGGGATTTGTTTTGAAACCGGGATTCGGCACTTGTACAATTATGTACAATCTTGGTGCAATTTCTGCAATAATCACATCTGCATGCATTTGGTTAGGCGGTATGTTTTAATTCACCTTGCAGATCAACAAACTCTGCCAAAACAAATGCGCAATTATTGCCTGTGTAACAGGCCTTAGGGGCATATTTATAAAGGTTCGTTAAACTTTTCGCCTTCTTTAACGCACATTTTTTGCCAAATTTGGACTTTTCGCTATTTATAAAGCAGTGATAACCAGTGGCGATAGGTCATTTCCGCTACTTTTCTCTACTTTTCGTTCAGCCATTCCAATTCACTGAGTCTGAGGTGGCGAAAACACATAAGTGGCCATTTATTTACCCTGCCATTGTGGAGCATGGAGGTAACAAGTGTGAGCGGTGTGATGACGACTTTGTGCACGTGCAGACGTCACGTCGCGGGTGGCGCATGTGAGCATGGATGTATCTGCTACATGATTTATGGACCCAAGCCTGGAATGAGGTCCTCCAATTCTCGAGGGGAGGAGCTTACCTGACTGCAGACATAACCCATGATGGCCAGCACTTTACTGAGGCACAGTAAGGCTCTGAAGGCACCTAGAAAAAAAAGGGACAAGGTAAGTTAGGCATACAGCTTCCATTTAAACTTCATTGTTTTTTTGAGTGTACTTATCCTTTAATAGGATATGATAGTGTAAAATTCAAATCGCGATGTTTCTCTATTTCATTAATAGTATATGATAGTGTAAAAACGCAAAAAATTAATTTTGTCTATTTCATTAATAATATGAGTGTAAAACTCAAAAGGCGAATTTTCTCTATTTCATAAATAGGATATGACAGTGTAAAACTCAAAAGGCGAATTTTCTCTATTTTATTAATAGGATACATTTTTTAGTATTGCTTATTTTCAGCAAACTGCAGCTAATTATCAAACCAGTTCCATTAATATGGGAACATACCATAGTGCTGTGTAAGAAATAGTCATGTTAATGGGACATTCCAGTAAGTAATGATGTGGAGAAAAGGGGCAAAAAGGCAAAAATTCACCTATTTAGAAATGGCTTTAGATAAAGAAAATGACAAAAATAGCTCTGAAATTACACTAGAGAGCAATCTCTCTTTTCGCAGTGATACCACACTTAACGCAATGAATAAGGCGAAAATAGCGATCGTTTATGAATATGCACCTTAGTCTTTAACTAAATGTAAAAGGTTCAAAATGTGTGCTAATGCAATAAAACTTGTAAAAGTTTGCCCATGCTTTTATTTGCAGTAACCAATCAGCTGCTCACTATTTACTGAGTTACTGCAGTTAGATAACAGTTTCTATGTAGAAGAACTGTTAGATAACTGTTTCTATGAAAAGACGTTTACTACTGTATAATATTCTGTTTCCTTCCAATACAACAAAGTTTGTGAAAAGTTTTGGCTTTGTAAATAAATAACAAAATTAAACAAATAATTGTAAATTAAAGTGGATTTTTTTGCCATTTATTCATTATACAAAGTTCATCTATCTGGAGAGTACATACGTTATGCTTACTAATGTATAAATTTAATTGTTGGTTTAAAATAATAATATAAAACTTGCAGTTATGGCTGGTTCATCTCTTCTCGTGTTCTCTTTAATACTTAATTCTGTTTTTAGCATTTCTGAACATAATTGCAATTTCTTCCTTAATGATAACTGTTTATTAATGGTCAATAGCTCATTCTTTTTTATTTAATATTTCACCTTTTTTCCATTGTCCATATGTTCAACAATTGTTTTCCTGTCAAAAAGTTTGATTATAGTGTGAATAAATAGCCCAGTTATTACCACAAGGCTACCCTAATGAAAATCCCATTATAGAAATGCTTGACTGTCTTCTTGAATAATAAATAGTCTCTGGGCACAAATGGGCTATTAAGGATTGGAACTTTGGCATCCAGGGAGTATCTGTAAGAATAAAAAAAAATCACTATGCATTCTTTATGAGTCTATATAACTGGGTACCAGGGCAATTGTTTACAAAGCTAATTAAAATTGCAAAGCAACTGAACACATTTATTGTTTTATCCACTTAAATGATAACATTTAACAAACTTTTATTTTGCACCTAAGCTTTTTTAAAAATGTTTAGATGTGGATCATAAAAATACAACAACAATGTCACTCTGGAAAAGAACATAACACATCTATTAATAGGCGGAGATACCGTCATTGAAAGTTCTGCATTAAAACTACAACATTTTGACAGTTTGGAATTTTGTTGGTTATACTTAAAAAATGTAATCTGTATTTCTGAGCAACTGAATAATAATAATTAATATTAATTGAACTGGTAGCTTCAATATCAGGTTGGGGTCAAAACTACCATACATCCATATTGTAACATGAATGTTTAAAACGTACTGCTGTCCACACACTTTCTAAGGGGGGTTATAATATTATGGGGAACTCAAGTCACTAGTTAACATTGTCACATTAAACAAAGCATAATCACAAAGACACACCAAGCTGGGTCTCACCTCGCCCTTTGCTGTGGCTGTTGGATGATTTATAAAAATAACCTGTGGAAACTAATGGTCAACTGCCATAATTTATCTCTATGAGTACAAGTATATACTGTACACTTCTGCACATGCTCTCTACTGCACGGCAAATCAAAACAAGGGAGCTAAAGCCTTTCTCCCTTAAAGCAAATAGCCAATCATAGAGATTGTGTCTCTCTCAGAAACAGGATTTTTACATTGTATAGTAAGTCTGGGGATTTAAACCTGCAACTTCCTGGATTCTAAAAGTATGGCATTAGTCCACCAAACCACCAGGGCTAACACATAAAGAACAGGTACATGTAGGAAATATATATTATGCTAGGAACAGAATGGAAGGGGGGGAAAGGATAAATGTTATTTTATTCCTGGTTGGCTTTATGCAATTTTCTTCTGGCATTCATGCTGGCTGGAAAACAAACTGCACAGCAACAGCTTTCAAAATCTCATCAGGGGATTCCATATTAATATGGCGATATTTCTATAGAAAATGCTCTGTGAATATAAAAAGTGGATACTGGATTCAGGGGGCTTGTAAGTAAATGCAAAGTACTGCACTATGTAGTATGCATGGGTGTTCTGAGGAGAAAAGCTTTTACATTAAGAGTGAAAAAGATTAGGTAAAGTTCTTTGTAAAGTTGTATAATATAATAATTAACAAGATCAATTAGTAGCATTGGTAGCAATGACAATAATATTTTGGACAAAAACACTGAATAATCATTTATATAAGTAGAGATTAAGACTACCTTATCAAATAGAATAAAAGCAATCTAGCAATCGTGTTTCATTCAAATAGTCCTTATGATATTTGTAAGAAAATATTACATTTGAAAACTAAAATTGGGAAAGATGTGGGCAGTCCCACCATATATGTGACATTGAGCTATCTGTTTGGCTGCCTCTCCAATATATATTAGGGTAAGAATTTTGCTGGATTGAAGTTATGGAAAAGTATTATTTGCTTGGCAAAATAATCACTTTTTTACAAAAACTTTAATGTCCTTGCAACAAACGGTCTGGTGCATTGTTTGCCAATTATTTCAGAGGTTAGTAAATTATTCTTTATTCGATATTTTTAACCAAATAAATTAACAGGTGCAGGGGGAATCAGGAACTCTCCCTAATGAGGCAAAAAAACATGTGGTGCTCTTTTGTCTCCAAGCAGATAGGGAAACTCACAGATAGGGATGGCCGGTTCGCGGATCCGAACCCGGATCCACCGCGGATTTATCCCATTCGCGAACAGTGGATTTTTCCGGATTTTCCGCCTTCCGAACTTCCGAACCGCGGATTTCTCGTATTTTCGAAAATTTTCAAAAATACGCGTTCTCGTCATTTCGAAAATTTTCGAAAATACAAGGATTTCTCTTATTTCCGTACATACGTATTTTCGAAAATTTATGAAATTACGAGGATTACTCGTATTTTCGAAAATACGTATGTACGGAAATAAGAGAAATCCTTGTATTTTCGAAAATTCGCGGAGCCTCGAGCGGACCGGATTTTGCGAAGTTCGGACATCTCTACTCACAGATTAAAAAACACACTTTAGTGAAAAATCTATAAAAACAGCATAGTTCATGACGAGACTCAAACAAGGCTTTCCAATTGACTTGGAGTAAGAAAGATTTTTTTTGCCATTTGACTGTTGGGTAGAGTTTAGGGATAGGCTAACGGGTTGGACTAGATTAGTAATGTCAGTGAAGATTATAATTATAATTGTAATTGACACTGATAAACCTGACGTATAATACATTGAAATGTTTATTTTATTTTACCGTTTTGTATAATATTATAATATATAATATAATATTGTATAATATTATAATATAATTAATAAAATTCTAATAAAAAAAAAGTAATGTCAAACAGTGGCACTCTAGGGGTCATGTCATATATATATTATTATTTTTTTCCAGACTTAAATTACCACCACCACAGAAAAATAGTTATCACCATATTTAAAAAGGCGATTATTATCATGGCAAAAAGCAACACCACATCAATGTGTGGCAGCAATTTGAACTCTTCTTCGCAATAATGTATAGTATTGTGGTGAAGGGCTCAAATCCCGGCGTACAGGCAGGCGGCTGGGAAGGGGTTGTGCCGTGGGTGGTCGCATCTGCCGCCAGAGGGGGCAGGGTGTACACACAGCAGAGACCATTCGTGGCACAACCCCTTCCCAGCAGCCCCTCCCATCCCCCTGCCCTGTACTCTGGGGCAGGGGCCAGGGAGGGGCTGCTGTGAAGGGGTTGCGCCGAGGGTGGTCTCCACCACGGGGAGAGGGTGGGGTGGGCATACACCCCGCCCACTCTGGTGGCAGATGCAACCACCTGTGGCACAACCCCTTCCCAGCAACCCCTCTCCCCTTTAAGGGGCTGAGAGGGCCTGCTGAGAAGGGTGGCACACACTCTTCCTCCCCGCTTGTCCCCCCCAGCCACCTCGCAAGCTCGCCCGTTGGCGAATTGAAACAGCCAAACAATGCGAGAATACAGTAACAACCGCTTTATAAATATAAGCTAGCATTAACTGATGCAATTGCGGAAACATTATCGCGATATTAACGTTCCGCCGTCGAGTATCGTGGTTTTAGAAATCACTGTCATTCTGATTTTACCGAAAATGGCAGGAAACCCGGTGGCGGAAATTTAACGACAGTTTATAATTATGCCCCCAGGTGTTTGAAAATTACAACTCCCAGCATGCCATGTTTGCAGAGTGCCAAGGTTCAACATCACTGGACTCAATGGACTTGTGTCTTTATTCAATATCAAGACATAATATATACTTAATTTATAAAAATTGTGCATTATTTCAACACCTGTAAAACCTGTAAACAGCATTGCACATGCATTGTATGCATTACCGTATTACATTATTTTAAGTAAGGGTTTTTACTTTTGCAGCAGCCTGGACACATTAAAGGACATGTCCATCAAAAAATTATTATTAAATATCTGGTTATTAATGGATGTGATAAAGTGCTAAAAATAGGAGTTGGAATTAGGAGCAAATAAATTACATGACCCTTTTTTCCCTTTTAAAGGGTGTTTTTTTTTTTTTCTATCTTGAGATATTTCAAGGAGGGTGCCTAAGCATTCTTTTTTTTCATTTAAGGTATCTGCACTTTATTTACACACACACACTATTTTTGCCATGATCTTTTTATTGAATTTAACTTGATATGACTTTTTTTGCATGAATGGCACTAGGAGCATATTTATTAAGTACCACTAGGAGCATATTTATACAGTTGTGGTATTTGGTGCTATTTTCAATAGCAATACATTTTCACAGTTTATATAGTGGATAATGTACCCCCTACTGTAAATTATAAGGATATTAGAATTCACAGAGGAGTTCCGTGACCATATAAAAGCACGAGGCCGGAGGCCGAGTGTCTTTTATACAGGACACGGAACTCCGAGGTGCCTTCTAATATCCATATGAATTTACAGTAGGGGGTACATTATCCATTATAACCCACCCCTCCCTCATTTATAAACACACACACACACACACACACACACACTCTCTCTCTCACTCTCACGCTCTTTACCGATCCTTCTTTCCTCTCCTGCCTCGTGTCAGTGTGTTGTTTCTGCACAGGCATTAGAGGGTCAGCTAACCCCTTCTCCTCCTGGCAGTCATGGGTCCTGATTATAGACCACCCACCTGCTTCTTTCAGTGCTCTGGACAGCTTAGACCGCACCTCTCCTGCTTCCTCCTGGATTCCCTCACACACACCCGGCTGAAGATGAAAGGGTAACGGCTTTGAGGTACTTCCGTGTTATTATCGGCGCGCTACTGCGTAGTAGCGCACCGATTATAGGGATATTATTTACAGTTTATCCCCATAGGGATCCATGGAAGGGGTGGGTTATAAGAAGGCATAAATTCTGCTTTTCAACACTTTTGCTCCCTTTAGGCAAAATCTTCATATTGCAAATACACTTCTTTTGGCAAAAAACACAGTGGTACTGTATTTTTTTAAAGGAGAAATTCAAATTGTTTGTAAAAGTAAAGTCAGTGAAGACTGGAATTAAAAAAAAAGTTTAAAATAGCTCTTCTTTATTAATATTGTAAAACAAAAACTGTGTTTCTTTCAACAGGTGATTACATTGTCATGACTGTGTACTTTGATTTAAGCAGACGAATGGGATACTTCACAATTCAAACATATATTCCATGCATATTAACTGTTGTGCTCTCATGGGTATCCTTTTGGATTAAAAAAGATGCCACACCAGCAAGAACAGCATTAGGTAAGGACAACATAATATCAATGTATACAAAATTGCTATGAAACATAGTCCTGTATCATAGCACACAGTGCTCTCTTTTAAGATATTTTGACATTTTATCTAGTAAAGAAGTTAAGCATGTTATTTGTTTGTTTGTTTATACTCTGTATATGTTTTTATTTAAATCTTCAACCAAATAGATAAAGTTGATTATTATTTGAATATACAAGTAAAATCCACAGACTCTTTAATTAACATATAATTATTTTAATGATGCTTGTTAAAGGTATATTGGAAATGCTTAGGGTACAAAAGTGCAATATTGTAAGTACATTATAACTTACAATAGCCCAAGCTGTTATATACTTGAATATTACATATTTGAATAAAGGTTGAATAAAGACATAAGTCCCTCATGTTCAACTTCTTTTACCCATCCCAGGATGACTACCTAATCCAGAGCAAGGTGTAAAATCACAGAAATGAGTTTAAATTCTCCAACATTAGGTTTTATTTTTTACTAATGTTTGATTCCATAAAAACAAAGTTCTGACCTGTGTGGAGTAAGCACATGTCCTTCGGGGTAGCTGTAGCCATGATTGACAACTCGCCAACATGTTAATGGGAACATTTTTACAATGAATTGAGTTAATACACTCAATCGCCTTGCACAGAAGACAATCTTATGCTTGGTCAGGGTGAACGGGAGGCTTGTAAACTCCATTTTCTGTAATCTTAAAGATATTATGTCTTTATCCTAAATTGGTACCACAAAGTCATCATGATCATTTCATTGTTCAATCATGCTTTGATTAGGGATTTACCAGAGTTTTGGTGGTTAACTTCAGAAATCTCAGCCTTTGTTCCCAAGTTAAAATTTCACAGTAAAGACTTATTTTAAAACTGTAAGGTTTAGCAATCTGTCACATTTTTTAGTTAAAAATAATTCAAATAACACAATTCATTTGGGAAAAGGGCACAAGGGGAGAATTGCTTAGAGCACCAGAATGGCTAGAACTGGCCCTGGACACTGTCTTCTCATTGGTTTTACATATACAATATGTAATAGTCCAAAGATACCGGTAATGCTTTTTAATAATATAATATTAAATTAAAAACTGCTCTTTTTCAAAGTCACATTTCCTCTTCATCAGGCAGAATACACAATCTGACTTCATTAACTATAACACATTCATGTAGCACCAAAGAGGACGCTGAATAACAATCATGGAAAGCCACCTGAATCCATCTATTTTCTATACACATTATAACAATTGTATTGTATAATTTTAAAAACACAGACCTGGTTATAGAAAATGCATTGGTCATAATCACTTGTAAACATGCTTTCCTTTGGTTGGCTGATATGGAGGCGGTTCCCATGCCCTAGCACAATCAGAGAGAATAGAACTATCCCTGCTAGAAAGGTAAGAGTGACAGCATTAAAGCTGCTAGACTAACTTATTTAAATATTCTTTCCCTTATTTTAGTTCCCATTTATAAATTGATTGCAGCATTTAAGAGGTAAAGATGTGAAAAAACATCTTGTACTATTTTTCACACCAAACAAAATATTCTTTAAGGTTACTTAATATTCTTAATTCATACTGATGTACTAATTAGTTCTCTGCCTACCATGTTTTCATGAACTAATCTACGTGTTTTGTTAAACTTGAATGTAAAAGATTTAAACGCTCGATACACAAAGGAAATATGAAAGACCCAATAGTTTGTTATCAGAAATGCGTCAGTTTGGAATGACATCTTGATGGGAAAAACATTGCATTAGTTCATGGATGAAATTAAAAGAAAAGAATGAAACAGTCAATCAAGGGAAAAGTCATTAAAAGCTGTGAAGAAAATCCCTCAATTTAGCTTTGATTTATTTATTATTTCATTGAAACTGAGACAGTTAATTGTCAGTTGTTTTATAGCATGAATAATTTGTGAATAATTATTAAACGCTACTTTACTATTACTTTTTAAAATATTTTAAGTTACTTTTAGCTGCCTGAGCATAGAAAACAGCTGAACATTGTGCAGAAATGAAAAGGGATTCATTGTGACAATTCCCGAGGGCCAGTAATCTTACAGTATGTGTAGAAATTAGCATTAACTAGTGATAAGTCCTGGTTTCTAAACAAACAGGTTTGGAGGTGGAAATGCCAGTTTGGAAAATTTGCAGATCCGGAGAAATTTTGGAATTGTAAGATGGAGCTTTATGAAATTTTGATATAATTCAGTGTAAAAACTAGAAAATTCTGTGTTGAAAATCAGTGCCAGAAAGTTGGAATTCCAAAACATTCTGCACAACCCCTGGCAGAAGTAACCATAATCTTGAGATATGCGTAGTATTTCATCATTGGTTAATGGCAGGATGGGGAGATGTATGCTGTGATAACTATCTGCGGAGGTGACCGAGAGTTGGTTCAACAGTGCTAAGCGAGTATTATCTTTCCTTGATCTTTCCGTGTAATAACTAGAGATGTCCGAACTTTGCAAAATCCAGTCCGCTCGAGGATCCGCAAATTTTCGGAAAAATTCAAAAATCCGCGAGCCCCATTAAAAAAATCGAAGTTTGGCAAAATCCGCATTCGAAAATACGAGGATTCTTCGAAAATACGAGGATTCTTCGAAATTACGAGGATTTTTCGAAAATACAAAGTTTTTTCCGGAAATACGGACCCGAAAATGTGTCTTGCTCTGTCCAAAAATGTGAAAAATCCGCGAAATTTCGAATTTACGAGGATTTCTCGTATTTTCCCGTATTTTCAAAAATATGAGAAATCCTCGTAATTTAGAAAATTTTCAAAAGCGCGGTTCGGAAAAGTTCGGAAGGCGGAAATCCGGAAAATCCGCGATATCCGCCGTCCGCGAACCGGGCCATCACTAGTAATAACAAACAATATTTTCTAAGGTTGGTGATGCCAAAACAAAATGATAAGCATAAGCATTGAACACTATATCAAAGAAAACATCTTTAATATTCTCACTCCCCTGAATCTTAGCTGCATCTCCAATTAAAACTGAAACGAAAAGAATAAATAAATTAAGTCTATGTATATGTGTATCCTAAAATGTAACCTGTATAAAATTCCTGTCCAGTTGTACTGTGCTCAGTGTAATATACATACAGGGTTATTCATTAAAAGTTCTTATCGTTAAAAATGGTGCTAATTTTGCCCCAACCAATCAGATGTTAGGTTTCAAATGTTAAATAAAATCTGATTGGTTGGGGCAAAATTAGCACCATTTTTAACGATAAAAACTTTTATTGAATCTCCCTGATTATACGGCAGACTGGATGTCTTCCAAGTAATTTTCTTTGAAAGAGACCAGGGGGAAAAGTCCTGAGCACCTTTTTAACATTTTGCAGCTACTGAATGTCACCCTAATAAGTTCAATGCTAGTAAATATTACCAAATAGCCTAAATATCTAATTATCATTTTCTAGTTTTAACTAGCATTTTAAGCAGATCCGGGTGTTTAGAATAAGAAGAACACTACATGTAGAAAATTCCTGGAAGATGCTAGAAAACTACTACACAAATATGCGAAATAAGCCTTGCTTCTCCATCAAGCACTTAAACATCAACTGTTTTCAGCTTTTTCAAATTTAGAAATTACAATAATCTCATTCATCTAATTGAAATAATTATACAACATTAAATGTACTCCATTAATCTGGCAGCTTTCTCTAAAACCATCTCATATCGGAACTTACTTTCCCACTAACATTATTGTTCTATACTTATAACAGTAATTATTTTTTAGAACTGCCCTACTTGACCCTTTTAATCTTGTTTGAGAGCTTTTTGTCCAAACATACAGTGCAATCTTTTAAATTCCACTGAGAATATTACAACATCGCCTTTCTGAAATCAATTTTATCATTCTGTTACAACTGTTTTAGAAACATATATCAAATAAAGATAGTTGTTTTTGCAGTTACCTAAATTCACTTTTAACTTGGTACATGATATTTTATCAATTTTATTGACAAGTTATTTTTTAGCTGTTTTTCTTAATAGTAAAGTGGCTTTTTTCAAGACATTCATAATCTTATTTCCTACTTAGAAACATGAGTTTCAATATATAAATTGCAGGAATATGCAAATATTTAAGGTTATCTAAAATTAAAATTTTGTAATTATGACATTTCTATTTTATTTTCTGTACTGTTTTTGTTTGAATATATTATAAAGCATCCATGTGTTGTACAGCCCTGGTGGAAACCTTGTTGCAGACAATTGTTTGCAGTACCCTACCAGGATGTAATAAGGGCCCTACCAAAATCAATTAAGATTGAAAAAATGAAAGATTAATGGCAATTAAGACATTTCATATTGTGGCAATCACTGGACCATTAGGTTGAATGTGTCAAGGAATTTCTCTCAGGGTTTTCAAAACATTTTTCCATTTTAATTGAATCAAGTAGGAAGGTGGATTAGATTTTATAATTGCATCTTAGTAGATAGCCTGGGTCTACGTGGACCTTTGCTCCTTTGGAGATATAATCAAGTACCAGTGACTGAAAGTGGGTTATCTATAAGTTAAAACCACTGAATTAGAACATAGGTTTTTTTTAGAAGCAATGGTGTGGTTTTTTTTTCAGGAACACATCTGTAAACTCAATCATTTCTTTATACACTGTGGTATGATACAGGTGGTAAAAAAATGACATGGCAATCATAAATTACCACTCATTTTTATTGTGGACTAACAGTTTATTAAGTCGCGAAGTACTAAATAACAAAGGGTACAGCACTCATTAACACAGTTTTCATAATTTTAGTATATACTACTGGGCTAACACAGCTACAACCATTTTATCTGCACTCATTACAATTGCTTTTTTTTTTTTACAAATATATCTGTACGATCTGTAATTTAAAAATCTGTTATAAAGGAGCAACATTGTAATTTAAAAGTTGACTTTATTAGGTAAATAACATATAAAGGTATATATATTAAGCTACATACAGACATAAGATTTTCCCTACGTCCTGTGATTCCCAGTGACCCAACGAACATTCGTTATGGTGACAATGGTGTCATGTATGGGAGTCAGGTTTTGTGGATGATCTGTCAGGTCAGATCATCCGTGAGGCCCAGCCGATCCTCCATACACAAACCAATTCTTGGTGTGAAAGTTTATTGGGCCTTTGGGAGACACGGAGTGTCACAGGTTGTGGGAATGTATGTATGTCTTTAGGTAGCTTTAGGGCTGGTACAGAGGAGTCACTTGTGTTTGGGGTTCAGTCTGACATCATCCATACTGCCTGACCAATTGTCCAAACCGATTCTCAGCATGACAGACGTTCATCGGCCATCGGGAGTCGCAGATCATTGCAGGTCATGGTAAATCTCGGATGTCTGAACGTATACACTATTGTGTCTCAATTCACTGCTATCACTGTTATCTTGGTTTATTGGCAATAAAAAGCCATATTTTCCAATTTAATCGACCCCTCTCAAATAATAATAATAAAATATATTAAATATAGAAAAGGCATATAAGTTATAAACATAGCTACAGATTTGAGGCCCCTATTTAAAAATGGTATAGTCAAAAAGGAAGGTTTAGCCACACCTCTGTCACTGCTAAAAGGTCTTTATGTGTTTACAGCAATTAAAACTGAAAGGAATTCTGTGCTGATTTAAAAGCACTCTAGAGTATAGTAGGCACTGCACAAGAGCATTACATTTCTTCCATCTTAGTGCACCCGCAGAAGTATATGTACTAGTCTGTATAAGCTGGGCATGAGGGCATCTTATATGTATCTATTTGTATGAGCTGGGCATGAGGGCATCTTATATGTACCAGTTGTATGCTATGGCTGGCATGAGGGCATCTTATATGTACCAGTTCTATGTAGGCTGGCATGATGGCATCTTATATGTACCTATCTGTGAGAGCTAGGCATGAGGGCATCCACTATATACCTACCTGTGTGAGCTGGTTACAATGTCATCTTATATGTATCAGTCTGTGTGAGCTGGGCATTAGTGCATCCTATATGTACCAGTCTGTGTGGGCTGGGCACAAGATTATCTTATATGTACCTATCTGTGTGAGCTGAGCATAATTATTTGTATTTATGTAATTACAGATTATTATTATCTTCCGTAGCGCTTTACACTTACATGGATTCATTCACATTCACAGATATACAAATTCATGCTACAAATAAATGATCTTCAAAGATCAAGCTTTTTCATGGTGAGATGGCCCCTCTGGGACTAATAATTCAGCATGATAAATGCCAAGGTCTGGTAATTTGCTGCACCTACAGTAATATGTGTAACCTCCGCCTCAAATACTGAATTTAATAGCTCAAATCCTAGTTAAATATTTCTCTACTATAACTTACTTTCAAGGTACAGGATATTAGCTCACACTGACATTTCATTATATAAAACATTTGATTTAGAGACTAGAGAGTCAACATGTGATATGTAATTCCTCATTTTAAATTAAAATAATAAACATATATTTTTATTTAAACTTTAGATAGATACAGTTTATACTGTGTATAGTTATATATATTTTATTTTTCACACAACTTTTATGCATGGTTGGAAAATTTGATTCCACAGAATTTCCAATCTGTTCTAAACGCTTTTTCAATATTAAATATTTTTAACTGCACAATATACTGATCAATGTTTAGCCATTTAAATCAAGCTATGAATTGTGTTATTATTTATTACCTGTATGCTTTTAGTGGCCATTCTGCCCTTTTTTAACCATTTTTTTTCATACAAATTAGGACCTATTCTGTACAAAAGGAGTTTATTCATTGGATATTAAACTTTTGGTGGAAAACTGTTTTCATTAATTCTGAAAAAAAAATGAAAAATGCAATGACTATTTTAATATATTTGGACCATAATTAAATGCTTCCTATCTTACAATAACTTGGAAATAGATTTGCAATTTATTTTAGGTTTAAAACATGGGCACCCAATACACAGCCCACAGAACAGGGTGGAGTAGGATGAGTTTGGATATACCAGCCCAGGATGAAAGGACTATCCAACCACTGCTACGGCCATCCTCTGGAAGCTACCCACAATAAAGCCCTGCAGCAGTGACAAATACCCTAGTAATAGATTCTGTGGCGTAACCCTTAGAATGCTTTGCTACTATTTGTATTTAACATGCATCTTCCATGTAATACATTTTTTTTATAAATATAATTTGGAATCACAGCAACATCTTAATGAGCTTTTGGGGTTCAAACCTTAAGTTACATTAACAATAAGAATATAGAAAATCATCATGCACATTGCCTTTTCAGAGAAGTGAGCGTTGGTTTAAACAAACTTAACTTAAATTTATTTAAGTAAAAAAAAATTTAATAGATTTCAGAACGATGTGTTGACTTTTAGAAAGGATACTTTTTCTCCTAAAACCTTTAAGCGTTGTCACTAATGCAATATGATGCACAGATTTCTCTCCATTAATGTAAACATTTAATATTTAATGGTAACAAATTGTAAATTCAAACATGCAAGAAAACACACCATGCAGTCATTTATTGTGTGCATTTGTGTTGTATTGGAAACTCAACATTTTGTTTTCCACTTGCGTGATCATCTGTAAATCTTTTTCGTTTGGAAACAACTATAATTGTGAATGATAAGTAAAACCTTAGAGAAGTAACATAAGAGATTCTTACTTTATGTGCTCAAATTCCTGGTTTTGTGTTACAGTGAATCATTTTTTTTAAACAGGCATCACAACAGTATTGACAATGACAACTCTCAGTACCATTGCAAGAAAATCCTTACCCCGCGTTTCTTATGTCACAGCTATGGATCTGTTCGTAACAGTGTGCTTTTTGTTTGTATTTGCCGCATTAATGGAGTATGCAGCTCTCAATTACTATTCAAGCTGCAAAAAGCCTAGATGTACCAAGAAAAAAAAATCTGTAAGTATTTATTTTTCTGGTTGGTGTTTTTTTGGGAAGAGAGCAGGTTATAAAGAAGAAAATATGAAAGAGATGAAGATAAACCCTGGTAAACCCAAATATATTGTAAAGATGTAAAGGGCATGCCTCACCGCTTACTATTATAAGTAAGCCTTCCTGACATAATTTTCCCTATACTTACCATTATTAAAAATCATTCTATCATCACTTACACAAGCCCACTGCAGAGGATAGAGCATGAGAGATTGGTTGGGTAGGGGGCTTAACCTGCTTGTAAAAGAAAGTGGTGAGGGTGGACATGCCCTTTAAAACAGTCGTGAACGAATGGAATTCATTTTAGTTACTTAGACTGTAGGAATAAAATGTTGGTCCCTTAAAGGGGAACTGTGGTCTCCAAACAAGTTGAGTTTAAATGAAAGGCCAGTTTCCTGCCTTTAAAACGAGCCATCAACCACCTCTCTACGTGCTCCACAGCCCAAGATATAAAGAAATGACTGGCCAGAAAGTTAATGGGTGGGAGGCTGACATGTGACATTCCTAAGGCTTTTCCTGCACAGTGCCACCGGCAAGCACAGCCTCAGACTCCCTCAGTGTGTGAGGGGGACAGGAAGTCCCTCCTCCTCTCTGCTGTGTGAAGTCCTGACAGTGAAGGTAAGGGAATCTACAGCCCTTCTCTCTCACTCTGCCTGAAAAGGCTGTTTCCACAGAGTTTTCTGTGGGGGGGTCTAAGTGGCCCACGGCACCCGCGAATGGGCGGGACGTAGGCACCTGTGGTGGGTGGGGCTTGGTTACCCGTGGGTGGGGCTTAGGCAACATGAGTGGGCAGGGCTTAGGCACCTGTGAGTAGGTGGGGCTTAGGAACCCATGAGTGGGTGGGGCCACATGGGGCTGTAAGAGAATGGGCCAAGGGGGTCCATGAGTGGGAGGGACCAGGGGCACAGCGAAGTGGAGGAGGAGACACAGGGCAGATTTACTGACAGGTTTCAGAGCAGGAAGCAGGAAGTGCAGGGGACCTGGTGATGCTTCTGCCATATCACACACAAAAATGTAAATATCTTCAAAACTATGCAAAATAAACAATGACAATAAATTGCAAAAATTCTCAGGAGAGCAATTCCTGTCAATTTACCTAAATTCATTTTTGGACCACAGTTCTCCTTTAATATCAGTAGGATTTCTGTTACAGTCTATAAATTAAGTAAATATCCCCTACTGCTTACTTATTGTACTCAACAAAGTGGGATTCTGTAATTATATCTATTGTTTAAATGAGTGTAAAATCCATGTTATCCAATTAATATGGAGTTAGCATGGATTTTACACAAATTTAATGGAGTCTACCTGATGGAATAATGTTTTTTTTAAGTACATACGTATTAATGCATATTGTCAAGTGCACAGTTTTAGAGCGTAATTGTTGAATAGGTTGGACTGGATGGACTTATGTCTTTATTCAACTTCAGAAACTATACTATACTAACCAGAAGTGTGATCAGTGTTAGTGTTTAGTACTATGATATGCTTGTGAAGGTCTCATTCATTCAGGTCATGGTATATCTGTTGTATTCAATTAGATCAACTGGACTGAAATGTCTTAATTTAAGAAGAATTTTCAAAAAACATTGTATCCCTGTCTGCTTTAAACCGAACAACACACTGAGGCAGCAATTGGTACATCCAAAAGACCCAATACAAAAAACCAAGAAAAGCGAATCATATATGCGGTGCAGTGCAGTGAAGAATGCTCTGATTTGTATGTGGGGGAGACCAAACAGCAACTGCATCAACGTATGGCCCAGCACAGAAGAGCAATTCCTCGGGTCAGATCAGCAGTGTATCTGCATCTTAAGGATAAAGGACATACCTTTGAAGATGTAATGTTAACATAATGGCGAAGGAACGTGACTGGTTCAAGAGAGGTGTTAAGGAGGCCATTTATGTGAAAATAAAGAAACCAAGCCTAAATAGAGGTGGGGGGGTTCGACACCAACTGTCTGCCATGTACAATGCTGTTTTAACACCTTACTCTGGGCGTTCCTATAACACCTCTAAGCCACTATCTAATCACACCCTTAACACCTGGCTGTGATATGCTAATTGGGATTTTCCAGGGTACATAACTGCCACAGATTCTTGCACAAGTCATTCTGAATTGAGAAAGCCAGTCGGATGACTAGCGAAACGTCTTCAAGAACTACATTTCAAGTCCAGTTGATCTAATTGAATACAACAGATATACTACTGAATATGTTGGGAATATTTTATTAAATAAACAGCAGATCAGATGACCTTAAGGTCAGTTCACCATTTACAGAATATAATGTCACTTGCATAAGCTATACATGTGTCCCATTTCAACTGTTGTAAGTGAGAAACACAATAAGATATATCCATGGTCATAACATTTGTACTAGTGAATAGAAAAAAATCTTTTTAAAAAAATGTAAATTTTAGGAATACCCTGCACAATTCTCACCTAAATAGAAGGGGTGATTTGGGTTATATTAAAGGGATTCACATGCCAGCTTTTTTTTCAAAATCCACTGTACTGTGCCATTAGATACCCATTAGGTACTTTGCAAAACAGGAAAACTGCAATGTGCATATTTTACAGGTTTCAGATTATAAAGAAATAATCTAGGAACCCAGAGAACAACAGGTAAAACTTAAATAAGTTTACATACTAAAATCATGCAAATTCTGAGCAATCATTTGGCAATCCCAATAAAACTGCAGCCTTTGTAACAGAAATTAATATGTTTTAAAATCCTTTTTAAAGATAAAAGGTTAATCTAGTCATCATGTATATTGAGCATTTGCAGGGTGATGCACTGGGAGCTCCTATTACTCTCCGGGAAAATTGCACTTCTGATATAATAGAGCAATAGCGGGTCCCAATGCATCACAATACGGTTTTAACCTTTGGGGTACTTCAATGCCAGCCATTAGCTGGCATTAAAAACTCCTGTGAAAGTTTTCGCTGTCATGTCGGTTGAGATGGATGCTTGGGTTATTTTTGCAAAACTTGTGCAGCTGCCAGAAACCCAGTCTAAAATGCATGCTAACCTTTATTATATTATTTATCAAGACTTTAAGCCTGTTCAAGTGCATCTTTAATATTTTTTTCCCCCCTGACTGATCCTCCTTTCCCTTCTTTTTAGCAATTGGAGGAGTTTTTGGGTGGGGCACAGCTATGCTATAAAGAACAGTCAGTCACCCACTGAAATTAATTATGAGTGGGTGACTTCCATCAACACACACACAATCTAACACTGCATCTAAATAAATTGATTCTAATTATACACATAAACTTCTACCGCTGAGAGAAAACCTTATCATAATACAAGCAGTAATAACAGCTGTGCCAGGTATGCTTACGTTCTCATAACAATGCAGTGCCATTAAGACACAACTTATCAATGTGTTTCAGATTCTGGGCGGGGCTGAGGTTATAGGATAATAAAGAGTGAGCAGAACAGGAGATACAAGGAATGGGTACTCTGGGAGAAGTAGTTCCTGCCAGATCTAAAAATATAGAAGCCAAAACTTGTTGATTCAGGATCATTCATTTTATTTTCTTCAATCCTTGATGATTTCTTAAAACTATTGTGCAGAGCGCTGCAAAAACCAAAGAGAAAGTTTAGGGCAGCTAAAAATTTTTGCTCACCTTACTAGTTTGCTCTAATACCAATGCTTGTCCTAAGATAAGTGCAATGAGCTCATTTGTTTGTTTTAAAACGTAAAAAAGATCTAGCAGACATGTAATATGTTGCAGGAAACAGAACTCAGTCATCTTAAAGAAACACTAAATTTCAGTGGGAAGAAATTACTATGCTGAAACTGTAAGCTGTATTAAATCTAGTGTTTTGAGTTAAACCATATTTTTTCCCAGTGTTTGATATTAAACATTTATCTGTAAAATTAAAATGTATTTTATATGTAGCTTTAACATATATTTTATCAAATCTACAAGTACACTGGCATTTAACCAACAAATATCATGGAACAGTAATGAAAAATACAGTTTTCCTTTCCATAAACAGTTCTCTTTATGCAATCAGCCCCTTAGTTTTTTGAGTTTCAGTTGATAAAAAAAAATCCAGATCTGACACCCATAATTAATTTGTAGATTTTCGCAAAGAATCTGGTTCCCATTTTTATGGCTATAAACATGTATAGAGGGGTACAGAGAGGCACTGTCTCTGTGTGTCGCTCCATGTGCTGATTTCATATTGATATTGTACCTCTATAAAAAAGGCTGATCATCTGTGTAACTCTAACACCAGCACATTTCACAAATGCCTTGTAAAAAGACAGCTGCACTGTAAAAAAAAAATCACTATTTTAAAATAAGTACCTGAGACAGGGAGGTGGAATTGATGATTCCTTTCTCCCAATATCATTTTGTTAAGAAGCTTCATTATGATGAAAACCACTTTGTGCACGTCTGGTTTTCATCTGCCAGATTAGTGTCTGGAGCTTTCCTTACAGATGTAAAACTGGAATTGGGCAAAACATTCATTGTGCCGTCACTCCTCAATAAAATAATATTTGGAGTTAGGAATCAACACTCCCTCCATGTCCCAGGTACTTTTCATTAAAACTGCTTAAATAAAATCTTTTTGTGCATTATATTTCTCCTTTAAAGTCTCACTTGTGTTTATCAAATTGCGCCTGGGAGTATGTTTTTCACAGGAACTAGGGTATATTAAGAAGTAGATAGTTCCCCCGCACACCTATAGTGTATAATTGAAATCGCTGGGTGCTGCTCCAAAAACCATAGCCAATGGTAATAGTATCCAAACAAAAGCAATTCAGAGCGCACTCCAGTCTTAAATGTTCAAATCCATTTATTTAACACGTATTATTTAACTACGGTATATTAAAACAACTATTTTTTACATTTTTTTTACATTTTTTATAAGGTCATCCTAAATATTCAGTACCCTAAACCCCAATACCATTTTTTTTAAGAATGGGAAATCTTAGGATATTTCGGACAATTCCACTGGGAGGTCTGGTGATAGAAGGAGGAGGTAGGATAAAAAAAGATGCCAGATGCTTTTATTGAGGACATAGTACATTTTACAGCAACAAACTATGTAAATAAATGTATTCTGTAAATAGATATGAATATATATGAAGAGATACCATATTAGCAGAAATAGCCATTTTAATGTGCTTACTTTACCTCACAAGTCATTCTGGTTTGGATAGATAGATAGATAGATAGATAGATAGATAGATAGATAGATAGATGCACTTTTTAAGCAGCACTCACGGGAATTTTATTCAATAATACATAAAATGTTAACGCGTTTCCGCCCTCAGCAGGCCGTCATCAGGACAATGGGTGACCCTCCTATTATCCCTTATATACCTACCCCCCTGTGAAACACACCCCTATTCTCAGCTGTGGGTTAATAAAAACATTAAAACCTCAGTGTTATGAGGATAATTAAAGTGTATAGACTAAAAACTATAAAACATCTAAAGTCATATCCATAGAGGAAGAAGTATGTGCATACAAACAATAATACAGTAATGGTAACTATTGAAAGACAGTGGGAGACACATAGGTAACAAAATAAGTAACCTTCCACTCATAGGAACCTTTGATTACAAGAAACAGTGTAGCGACCATTGTTCATTTAACCCTCTGGGGTTTTGAGTGTCCAGTTTATGAATCCATCTGGATTCCTTCTGGAGTAAAATCCTGTCCTTGTCTATGTTTTGTTTCAATTCAGAAACCGACAACCCATCAATTATCATGCATTATAATGATGCCAGAGTGCGAGATATCTTCTTGAAATGCCTGGCTACAGCTAGGTTTTGTTGTAATGTCAGTTATATTGTTCACAGACAATGCTTGTCTAATAGATGAATGGTGATTAGCCATTCTCTCTTTGAAAGTAGTTTTTGTTTTACCAACATAGTGCAGACCACAGGGACATAAAAAGGTAAACTACATATTTACTGGTACAGGTAAACCTGTGTTTATTGGGAATCCTTCTTCCATTGTGGGGATGGGAGAAATATTTTCCAGTAAGCATGGACCGACATGTAACACAATCTGGGAACCAGAAACAGCCAACCCATTGGGGTGCTAGACCTTTGCCCCCATATTCCTTTTCAGGTGTCTGTACATCGGTATGTACTAATAGATTCAACAAATTTGTACCCCTTCTATACATGTGTCTAATGCAGGTATGTATAAATGGGAGTTATTTGTCAGTACATATTAGCTCCCAGTACTTATTGGTCCTGTCCCTGATAGATCCACTATAAGGCGTATATGTGGTGCAGAAATCAATTTTCTGCCCAAATTGGTATTTCACATCAGGGTAATCACCCTTGATGTTTTTGTTTGGAAATTATGTCTGGCCCGTTCCAATTGAATATCAAGGGCATGGGGTTTGTATCCCCTGTCCCTCAATCTTTGGTACATATCCAACAATTGTAAATCGGCTCTTTTGGGATCTGTGTTAATACAGATCCCCCAAAAGGTGGGTATATAAGGGATAATAGGAGGGTCACCCATTGTCCTGATGACGGCCCTCTGAGGGCGGAAACGCATCCACATTTTATGTATTGTTGAATAAAAGTTATTATATATATATATATATATATATATATATATATATATATATAGGTGTACTGGTGGTACAAGACATTTATTGATGATGTATCCCACCTTTTATTTTCCTTTAGAACTATTCCGTTCTGGACATGAGACCACCACCAACAGTCATCACTTTAAACAATTCCATGTACTGGCAGGAGTTTGAAGAGGCTTGTGTCTATGAGTGCCTGGATGGTAAAGACTGTCAAAGCTTTTTTTGTTGCTACGATGAATGTAAATCTGGATCATGGAGAAGGGGAAGAATTCATATAGACCTTTTAGAACTTGATTCATATTCAAGAGTCTTTTTTCCCACTTCATTTCTCTTATTTAATCTTGTCTACTGGATTGGATACCTCTACCTTTGAAAATATCTATATAAAGACAACTTTATTTTCAGATATAAAAACTTGGAAACATGGAGAAAACTGTATTTTACTTTCATTTCTTCATGGATGACTTTGGATTATTTTTTTGAGAAACTGGGATTTTTAAATAAAATAAATCCCATATGGACTCGATTTGTAGAGAACTGCATAATGTAAATCACACATAAGTAATTTTTACCCCAAGATTCTAATTGTACATTCTTATATCTGAAATCTATATTTGGCATAGAAAAATATATGGGAAAATATTCATTCAGAACAAAAAAAAATTGCCATTGCTACATTTTATTAAAATGTCTTTAATTTCTATACTTACGTTTTTTTATTTTTGAACAAAGTTGGAATAACACGCATGTAAAATTAAAAATCTTAAGGGCCATATTAATCTCTGATTGGTTTAGCAATCATTAATTTATGATTGTTATTGAAAATTATCAATAACAACCATAAATTACCGATATCGAACGTAAATCTACGATAGCGCAATTGTAGATTTATGATCCACATAGAATACCATTGCGGTAGTTTACTACCACATGGTATTCTACAACCGAACGTTCGGCATAAATGTATGGCTGCAGCCGTACATTTATGTCTGCGGTCGTACAATAGCACTGCATTTATGAATATGGCCCAAACGGCATAGCTTAGTTATGTAATCAGTTTGACTGCTTTTAAAAAGATGTACAAATTATTTTTTTTTCTACGGTTTTAGGCTGTTCACAGCTTATTAATCCAAGGATACACATGGATATAAGCATCTACTAAATGTAATGGTTACATTAGACCAGTATAGCTTGCAGGAAACAAACTTATTCCCTTCCAGGGTCACACAGGAGCATCTAATCTCCTAGAGAAAGCCTTAAAATATTCCAACAGGATTTTATCCAGATTTGCAGTAATATTTGACATTTTGTCGATATAAGCCTTTATAACTTTATATAAAGTTGTATGAAAACATCACACAACATTTATGCTGGAACATTAGCCAATAATTTTTAAAATCAATTTTTAGCATAAAATCCTGAGTGAAAACAAGACCTTTTTAAAGGATATGTAAAGGATAACAATAAGTGCTAATTAAAATACGGTGTCACTTCCCTTTCTGTCTAGTATAGGGGACTCTGAAGATTTATTCTCTCTCTTTAATTGGGTGAAGTACAATAAGGAGGTGTAAACACAGAGATCTAGGGAAAGTAACTGTTTAAATTAGCATATTTTTTTTTTTACTAAAGGATGGCTTTCATGTGTAACTCTTCTGGTTTTTATGTGTGTGTTGCCACTTCAATTTTACTGCCAAGTAATAAATTACCCTGAATTTTGACATTGTATTGCTCAGGGAGAAAACATATCCTTTCAACATCAGCAGGCAAAATATAGTGAAAGTTTATTCTTAGAATTAAATAGAAATCTTTGATGTATTGAGAGATACAAAAACATAGATTGTAGGGGACTGTTTCATAAACATTTAATAATGTGTGTACATATTTCTAATGGAATTTTCTTACTATATATAACAGCTCCAAAAGATACTTACATTTTTTTAGATCTGAAACAAATTATCCTTGTACTTATTTTATTTTAAAATGTATTTCCCATTTGACTGTCTCATATATATAATTACTATTAATTTGAAGTCTTATTATTTAACATATTTCTCACAAAATAATTTACTGTTGTTTCCGGCTTAACAGTACTGTATACAGTATATTTGTATGCAGCACATAAAACTATGTCATACACAAAGTATTCTTTCTTTGGACAAGATAAGATGGAAAGGTACCATTTTCTCATTAAGGGAGTTTAGTTTTTTATTTATCTAGGTACAGTTTAACTCTGCTAGGCCATATATCTTAATATACTTTCCCATATATACCTACATAGTACTTTTGCCTTAACAAGTATAAACACATTGAAAAAACAAACAAAAGAATTATATACTAGCAATATGGTCTCTTCCTTTGATGTCTGTGGTTCTGCTACCTCCACTATAAAATCAGGGAGCCAGGGCGACCCAGAGGTTTCTTTTATTTTTTAATACATTGCATCATCTGCAATACTTTATTACTTCTTATTCATTGAAGTGTAACTGTGGTCTCCATACAAGTGTCCTTTATTTACAAGAGCTCTCTCATACCTTTCAAACAAAAGTCAGGATAAACCAGGATGTATGTGGTAGTCACATCATATGCTGTGTAAGAATCCCCAATCCCCCAAATGATCTTTTCTGAAGTGATTTAAAAGCAGATAGAGCAGTGGGATACAACTGGGCATGCTCAGGCCTGTGGGGGTCTCGGTCACTGTGTTGGTGATGTCACAGATCACAGAAGCTTTATCCTGAATTTGTTTTAAAGGTAGGGATGTGCTCTTTTTTATTAAAGGTCACTTGTATGGAGACCACAGTTACCCTATAAATTAGTTAGATTGAATGTTGTAAATGTTTTATTATGGATTTATTTTTTACAATTTTTTAATATTGCTTTGACAAATTTTCCCTTGATAGAAGTTAGACTTACTTCTATATCATTTTCAACAAGTAATTTTAATGTATTTTTCACTATCTGTACAAGGCAATCTGAAGGGCATAAATGTTAGCTTAGACTAGCCAAATCTGAACTTCAGGTAATCCTTGGGTAACTGTTGTCAGGTCTTGGTGCCTTATCACAAACTTGACCAAAACATTTTCCAGTAATTTCAGGTATTTCTACGTTAGATTTGTAGGATAAAATAAAATGGATCACCCCAGAGAAAAAAAACGCATCAGAAATCTGTGACTTACAAATTCAGGTTTCTTTTAATTGACTCTTGCTTCTTTGAAACGTTCCATTTCCTTTTCTTTTTCCCAATGAAACTTATAGAATTGTTTTCTATTGTTTTACAAGCACAAACTTTAAAAAAAATGATGACTGGAGAGGAACATTTGAAAAAAATATCCACCTGACCAACAACAGCAGTTCAAATTTTGTAGAAATGAAGACAAAGGGAAATTTCTATCAATTTCCCCATCTCGATGTTCCCTTTACACCTTTACTTAATTTATTTTCTTGACCATCTCTCCATCTTTCTAAAAATACTATAACATTTTCCTTCAGGCAGTACCAGTCTGCAAATAGCATAAAAGAATAGAATAATTCCAGGATTCTTCAACCATTTGATGAATACATATTTTCTTTATGGCTTTTTTATTACATATGTTTTATGGCATCTTTTGTAAAATCAAGCAAACCGTTTTCCAGTGATATTTTGAAATAAATTCCTCACAGAAAAAGATATTAATTAGAAGCACATTATCTATTCTATCTCCATCAAACGTTGAAACTTAGATGTGAGTAAAATAGCTCTTTTGTGAACAACTTTTTTGTATCAAATATTTTGCTAGATACTGTGCACATAATTTGTAGCTACTGTAGTCTCTACATACTAATTACACTTTTTGCATAAAGTTTTTTTTCCCTTCTCTCCAGTGTTGTTATACAAAATACCATAAAATGGTACAGGTAAATGGTAATGTATGCAGTATATTATTCAGTTTCACCCACAGGTTGCATTATGCTATAAAAGTGGTAAAATATTTTGTATCGATGAGAAACAAGTCTCTTATTATTTTTATGAGAATAATAATGACTTAAAGTATATGGTATGTTGTAACTAGAAGTGAGAAAACTTACATCATTGGCTTTATCACTGGTTTAGGGGAAAGCACACAATATTACATCCTGCCCATGTCTCGATGATATAGTATGTATATGCTGATCTAGTGGTTTAAAGGAACACTAAACTCGATTTTGTAATTATATTCCATTTGTTTCTATTATTCACAGGGAGGTGAGAACACTTATTCCCACCTCCCTGTAAATAATAGGGCACTTAGGGGACACTGGAACTTACCTTACCACCACTCCACTCGCAAGCTGCTTCTGCACTGAGTTGCGCTATCCTGATCATGCACCTAGCTTTTGTATTGTGCTTGGTCGGGGCAGCGCGGCTCTCAGTGCAGGAGCGGTGGTAAGGTAAGTTCCAGTGTCCCAAGTGTTCTATTATTCACAGGGAGGTGGGAATAAGTGTTCTCACCTCCCTGTGAATAATAGAAACGAATGGAATATAATTACAAAATATAGTTTAGTATTCCTTTAAAGGCTAAAACTGAAAATACAAAATGTAACAAAAATGTTAATGGTAAAACAATATCCAAATTTGTTTCTATTTTCCTACTGAAACATTTAATAACTGTTTGCCATATATTCATCTCAGACTCTCTAAGGTCACAATATTTAATGAAAAGAATTGCAGAAAAACTTGTTGTAGAGTTTTAGTTGCAGGCTTTTGTTGTTATAATATAAAAATATATTCTACATAGATGGAAAGTTTGATATGCTTTCACTTTGTGATTACCTCTGCAGACACCTGCTGTGACAATATAACATTGTCTTTCCCATTTTGTTTCCTTCTTTTTAGTCCCCATTCTGCAAGAAAAGTGCACCAAAAGGTAACTACAAAGAAAAATAACAGGCAGATAAGGATGTATGTATATGTTTGGAGGAGTGATATTTCCAGAAATAAAATTATTTCAAATCCTCTGAAAGAATGGAGATTGTTGATTTTACATTCTAATTGGGCAGCAATTAGAAGTACTCCGGTTTCCCCCACAATCATAAAGACATACTGATAGGTTGTATGTGGCAAATAAATATGCTTAGATTGTAAGCTCTAATGTAATTGTAAAGCGTAATTGTAATTGTAAATTTCTGTAGTTATGATAAATACAATACAATACAAGGATTGTGGAAGCACTCCAATTAGGCTAATTTACAACTACATTTAGCAGAAGTGCTACTGATCTGGTCAAACATTTATACAAACAAAAGATAAATCAATGTACATTCCTGGGCCCCATACAATATCATATTATCTGCACACTGGCATACTTTATAAACAAAGGGGTTTTAGTATACATTACTGTGATCACATGAATGAAAAGCCTTCCAACCACGTCAAGGTAACCCCAGTCTGGAAGGTCCTAACGTCTAACATTTTTAAAATGTCTTTTACTTCAATTACGATTAGCAAACTTTGCATTTCTCATTCTTACACACTGGATCCATATAACAGGCTTTCTCACTTCCCCCCAGCCCTTTGGCTTTTTAAAATGAGGGAAGAGGCCATCCAGTGCTTTATATTAAAGGCATAGGACCTCCCATAAAAGGGGCGTGTTGGGGGTGCTATTACCACATGAAGGCTTGACCAAGCCTCCCAATAAATACAATACAATACAAGGATTGTGGAAGCACTCCAATTGTAAATTAGCCTAATTAACCTTCATCGCTTTTGAAATAAGTTCCTTAGGCACTAATCAGCACTACTGACAACTTCTCAGCTAAGCAAATGGAAACAATTTGTTTTTAAATTTATTTAGGAGATATCAACTACTAAATGCAGAATTTATTATCAATCAAAGAGAAGTCAACCAATTTAGCTAAATTACTAATACTACTACTACTACTACTACTACTAATACAGAAAGCATGCTTAAACCTTACACTAATTATGCAAAACAATCTACTGCATTAACCTATCAATTGTTTGATGAAGAGTAAAAGGTGCATAAGCCATAGTTATCGGTAAGGATTTATTGGAGTTTCAAAGGATTTCTGGTCAAATATACCAGTTGTAATTTAGTGGCAAATATATTCTTGAATAAGTCATATTAAATGTCCAGTGCTAAAAAAGGCTTTGGGCTATTAAGTTTTATTGAAAAACGGGAGGTAAAGAAGCTGTGTCTTACCTCCCATTCTTCAATAAAACCTGCAGGAGCCGGGAACAAAGGCAAGGAATTTACCCGGTCTCGCACTCCTCTGCCTTTTCCCCCACTCATTTTTAGGGATATACTGTACAATAAAAGTTCCCATTGTTTAAGATGGTGCTAATTTTTCCCCAACCAATCAGATCTTATTTGACATTTGAAAGGTAACATCTGATTGGTTGGGGCAAAATTAGCACCAATTTTAACATTAAGAACTTTTCTTAAATCAAACTGATTGTACTGTTTGCGGCGAAGGAGTGAGAAACTGGGTAAGTTCCTTACCTTTATTCCTGGCTCTTGCAGGTTTTTTTGAAGAATGGGAGGTAAGACAGTTTCTTTACCTTCTGTTCTGTAATAAAACTGAATGGCCCAAAGTCATTTTCAGCAGTGGAGATAACCTTTAATAATGTACTCTGAATTACGTCTTTTGGCATTTTAGTAATGTTTATAGTTAAAAAAACGAAGATATCTGATTTTGTTTTACCACTTATCTTCGACAATAAATCATATTTCCGTTTGCCCCTCCTATAACAAGAAGGTTGATCTTTTCCATTTCTTAAAAAAATAATTGAAATAACAGTTTCAAAGGTGAAGCCTATTTTGTTTCAACATTCTGTTTTAGCAAAGTAACTTTTATGCAAGTGTCTGTTTTTTTCCTTTGAGCTAAAGGCCTATAAAGCAGCTATTCTAACAAAACAAATTACAATGGTGTTTAAATACTATGAGGGAATCTTACTGTTTGCCTGTGTGGCACATAATATAACAATATTTCCCTCTATTTATGGATAAATTCATTCAAGAATCAGACTTAACATTATAGCACCTTGCTTTTGAAAGCCATATCCTAGATATCAGCTTATGTGTAGTTCATGGTCATGAATACCTCCTTTTAATTAATGATTCTGTGATCTTGCATTGGAAACATCATCCTTTATTGCATTATCCTCTGCTGCCTCCCTGGAATTGGAGGGAGGCAGAACAACAAGTGGAAATGAAGAAGGCTTTTTATAATACTGAACTACATAATGGTTTTGATGATTTATTGATAGATAACATTATAAATATATAACCATTTTTTCTCCCTCGTGATCCATAAAAATGAAAAATGCCTTTTATATACTTTCCTTCTAAACTTGCAGCTAATTCATTATCTTCTGCAACTTCTTATAGAATAGGAATAGAGCTGAAATATATCAATGCAAGAAAATGTTGTGAATATATAATATATGTTATTCAGTATATTGCTTCTATTATACTTTCCTACATAATGATTGTTTTATTGTTGTATTGAGGTTTATTATAGTATATAGCAGATATTGTTTACATTACGATCCATAAAAATGAATAATCCTTTTTGTTTTTTACTTTCCTTCTAAACTTCTATTTGTTATCTTCTATAACCCCCTCCACACATGCATAGAACACAGAGTGGGGCCCAAAACTGCTAAGTTATGCAGTCCAGAACAATATGGTTTCACCAGATGTGTCAACTTGCCAGAACTTTGTAGGTCCTATCCTGGAAGCACCCTACCCAAGAATACAATAATCCAGAAAAACAAAGATGAGAAGAGCACACTACATTAGTAAATCAAATGTATTGTGCAGAAAGCATAAAACATTTCTTGGAGCCTTTCTCCCCCTTCCTCAGGTAAAGATATACCTGAGGAAGGGGACATACGACTCCAAGAAATGTATGTGCTCTTAGATATGCACCATTACTTACCTCAACTTTCACAAAGAGTAGGCTATCCTCCAGGTGTTCAAACCTCCCTGGCCACCTCACGCCAGTAACATGTATCCATGAAACAAAAAAATTGAGGCTTGTCAAGTCTTTCAACATGCAATGTGGAGTATTTCCATTTTTTTGCTGACACAGCAAAACACACAACATTTCGGCACAAAGCCTTTGTCAAGTGTAACAGAGTCAATTATCACACATCCTTTTATACCCTTCTTATACACCACCCTCTAGTGGACAATGGTACAATAAAAGTGCTCCCCCCAATTGGTAGCCTCCTAATTCCTGATACATAAGCCATACATTGTTGACCCTCCGACCCTCCCATCACCCATAATCTAGTGTAACAATCTCTAATAAATATATAAAAGTATATAGAAACAAAGTGCTTAACCTTAACACAAGTGTTATAAAATTCCCTTAATAAAAGTGTTATAAAAGTGTTATATAAAAAAATCCTTAATACAAGTGTAATACAAGTGCTATTTACTGTGCTATCCTCATAAAATAAAACAAACATCCTTTAAAAAAATTAATCTTAAAGTAGGAAAGAATAAAAAACCTACCAACGCCTTTTAATGGTGTATGTAAGTCAATTGGAAGGGGTGGACATGCCCTTCAATAAAGAAATTATACCTTTCAATCAATAAAAAAAATTATTTTAACAATAAGGGTATTGTCGGCATGGTTTCTGTGTTTGCTGATGACACAAAACTTTGTCGACCATTAAAAGCTTTCAGAGGATGTGCAATCGTTGCAGGCAGATCTAGATAGATTGTCACATTGGGCTAAGTGGCAGATGAGATTCAATGTTGAGAAATGTACGGTGATGCATTTTGGACTTGAAAATCCTCATGCTGCTTATACTATAAATGGCTCTGTGTTAAGTGAATCCCTGTTGGAAAAGGATCTTGGAGTTTTGGTGGATAACAAACAAAGGTAGCAAGCAGTGCCAGGTGGCAACAGCTAGAGCCAGCATGGTATTGTCTTGTATAAAGAGAGGTAAGGATTCAGGGGAGGAAAATGTTATTCTCCCTCTTTATAAAGCATTGGTAAGGCCTCATTTGGAATATGCAGTGCAGTTTTGGAATCCTGTGTACAAAAGTACATATTCGATATGGAAAGGGTTCAGAGAAGGGCAACTAAATTAATAAGGGGATTGGGAGAGATTGAATATATAGAGAGATTGGATAAGTTACAACTATGTATGCTGGAGAAAAGGCGCTTGCATGGGGATATGATTACTGTGTATAAATACATTAATGGGCCATACAATAAACTATCTGGGGTATTGTTCACCAATAGAACATGTCAGAGGACATGCGGGTATCCCTTAAGACTTGAAGAAAAGAGGTTTAGGCTTCAAGTCCAGAGAGGGTTTTTCACTGTGAGAACGGTAAAGCTATGGAACTGTCTTCCAGTGGACCTTGTGATGGCAGATTTATTGGACAGTTTTTTTAAAAAAAAGCTGGATGAGTTTCTACAAACAAGAAATGTTGCAAGTTACTGGTATTGATATATAAAGTAGAGTTGATCCAGGGATTTTTCCTTCTTCTGGATCAACAGTTAGGCAGGTAATGAGGGTATTGATACATGGGTTGGACTGGATGGACGTATGTCTTTATGCAACCTCAAATACTATACCACACTAATTCTATGCCAAACAATTCCCTAAAAAATTATTTCACTTCATCTAAAACTTAAGTCAGAACATCACATTTCAATGCTTATAAACACTGAAGCTTAAATTAGATGTAACTACTGTTACATTAAAAAGTGTGATGAACAGCAAAGAATTGGCTTTAAAAAATGGTATAATTTAGATGCTGCAAAATTATGCTGGTGTATAAACCTGTTTTTACAAAATATTAGGCTTTAATTACACCACAGTGTCAATTTGCACTTTTAGAAATATTCCCTATAGCCATTATGTACTTTACTTTATTGTGCGTGTTTTAAGGCTAATGTCTCACCAGCCCTTCTCCTATTACAGTACGTCCATCAGAATCCCATAATCATTAAAAAAAATTATTTGTTTTTGGTGTTGTAGAATATATACTACACTATAATATATATGATTTGCACTGTGGGTGCCCTGTTTTTTTCTAATAAATTTTATGTTATTACATATATTTGCATTTTTTATTGTTCTATAAAAATGTCTCTATACAAGTTCTTTACAACAGAGAGATGCAGAAAGTCATTAACGCTATTTTACGCTAGCCCATTTTCACCAGAGTAGCAAATGTTTAGAACTGTTTTAAAGGGACACTATACTGAAAAAATGACTTTGCCTCATCATGTTTTAGGAGCAGTATCCCCACTCCCTCTTTTAACCATTCCCACTTCCATCCAACCTGACTTTTTCCCCACAAACCAACTGTCAAGCCTGCACACATCATTCCAACTGTCAAAACCCTGTCACCATTCCAGCTACAGTAAAACTACTCACAGAAGAATAGCTTTTGAGAGCAAGGCACTTGATTGACAGCTAAAATATAAGAAGTATTAGATTGGATATCTAAACAAATAGGAGGCAGATCAACAAAAAAATTATACAGTGGTGGTCGGGAAGAATTATAGTTTCCAGTTATGGTCAATTTAAAATTACCTTTTTTTTTGGAATAGATGCCCTTTAAGTCTACAATAGTGGCAGATTTGACGATTCAAGTTTATTTTTAAGGTAGCGTGGTGTAAGGCTGAAGCCCCACTACAACACGCCAAATCGTGCATGCAATTTCGGTGTGTTGTTGCACATTTTAGAACATTTTAAAAACACATATGCTTGCATAAAAAATGGTGTACGCAAAATGCAAATGGATGCACAATCGCATATGCAACGGAAATCGTGAGAATTTTTGTATTCCCCAATTTCCATTTTAACCAAAATCGCAAGCGCAGAAAACCCAAAAAACGTGTTAGTGTGGACTAGCCCTAAGTGATACAATAAATAGTAAGAATGGATTTTTACAGGACATATTTGTGCCAGAAATAAACATGGAGCAAATGCATTAAGTAGTGGTAAAGACTAAACATTGAAAGAGGGTAAGTTTAGTTTAGAAACTCTGCTTGGTTAAATCTTCTTGGAAAAGCTTGTTACCCTGGTCTTGTGCAACATAGTTTTACTTATCCCTATCTAATGAGTTTTAACAGGAAGGGCGGAGGCTTCCAATCCAAAGTTTAGAATTAGAGGAAATTAAAGGGATTTGTTGGAAAAGCAACCACATGGAATATTGGACTATCTTCCTGCAGAGCAATTCTGCTAAATTATATACACAAAAGGAGGTTGCGGCAGCATGCCTTAAGCAAAATAACAATTACATATATTGGGAGTCCTACTAATCTGACCAAACATTAGAACAACAGCAAAAAAAAAGAAAAAAGATCAATGCAGAATGCAAAATTATGTAGAAACAATGCATAGAAATCTGATCATTGCATGTATACTGAAAAAATTACTTTGCGTCATCTTAATCTATAAATAAATACATGTAAGTAGCATGTGTAACTGTGTGTGTTGCTGCATGCCTTCGATACAATACTTGTTTTGCTCAGGCTCTGACCACTGACCTGACAATTTTCCCACATACCAACTGTCAATACTGCATACAGCACACCAACTGTCAAACTATTCTAGCTACAGCAAAACTGCTTACAGAAATGCTGAAATGTAAGATGTTTCAGATTGGGTATCTAATGAAATAGAGGGCAGATCAACAAAAAATGATACAGTGATAGTTGAGATGAATTATAGTTTCCACTAATTGGCAATTTAAAAAAACAAATTTTACAGTGTACATACACTTTAATGGTATGTTGTGACTAAGGGTAGTGTTAAAAAGGAGTATTATTTGTTTCTGAATTAGAGTCTAGATATAGACTAGATAAAGTTGATACACTTTTCCTTAACACTGATGTTTTGGAGAGTTCTGATTTTTAGCAGACATTGTTAAAATAAAAAAAGAACATTTGACCAAGTATCCTTTACTCAGTGATTAGCACTGATGCCTTGCATCGCTAAAGTCCTGAGTTCAAATCCACCCTAGGATAACCTTGGACACATATGTGCTTGCGTGGGTTTCCTCCAGTAACTCCAGTTCCCCCCACAATCATAAAGACATACTGATAGGTTGTATGTGTCAAATAAATGTGCTTAGATTGTAAGCTCATCAGGGCAGGGCCTGATGTGAATAAATACATGTAATTGTAAAGCGCTATGAAAGATGATGGAGCCATGTAAATCCACAATAATAATAATAAATTAAAATTCTCTTTAGAAAATGTACCCATGACATTATTGGGCATAGTTAATTTCCCCTTCTAAATTTTTTTTATTATTGTAAAATATTTATATTCCATTTTACAGTCTTATTATTGGATATAAAAAAAAAAACATCTTTGTCAAGAGAACCATTGAAAAAGGTTGGTTTTTTTTTACATCAGATGTTTCAAGGCTATATTGTACTTATCAATGAGCCACATTTGAAGGTTTTCCTATAAACATTTTCCAGAGGGCTTTGTGTATATAATGAGTATCCGAGCTTGTCTGTTGCTTGTATGTCTTATTTACTATACAAAATGTGAAATTCTCAAAGGCAGTACTTTAGCTGGCTATTTTTCCATGGTAACCAAGGATTTGATTTTATCATGATTGTCTTAGATGTTTTAAGATGGATGATCTGTAGTTTTCAAGTAGTCACTGATTTATCACTGCTTTCATATAAGGCCATAGGAGCCTGTCAAAATTATTTTTTGCATCTTATGTTAACAATAGTAAAGAGCTATTATTTTTCCCAGCTCAATTTATTTAGTTCATAATACATCTAGTGCCAAAACTTGTCTGGTAGGACAAATCCCTCAGTTTCCCTCAGTATATTTGGCACAATTTCCATTCATCTTTGACCTAACATTTTCTAAACACATCTTGTGTTTTTTCAAATACTAGTCTTACTAATGTTACTGGTAAAGTTTTAACATATATCAGTACATCTGTATTTCAGTCAAATGTGTTAGAAGAATAAGTTAAAAAAAAACAGAAGAAAGGGGAAAATGTAAAAGATATAAGGGGCCCTAGAGTACTTTACATTATTGATTTATATTATATACAGTACAGGACTCATTAATTCATTGTACTTATTAGATTCACAAAATAAAAGGTGATTGTGCCACAATGAATCTAATTTCTTCATCATACAACTTATTAGTTTAGCCTGTTCCACTGAAGGAATATTAACCCTTTTGCAGTACCTAAGGATTGGCGCTTTAGAAGCTATGGTTACAAAGGGAATTTGTACTTTTCTATAGCTATATGAATATATATATGTAATGATTTGTATTGCATAACAACAGATATTTAAGATTTTCCTTAAGAAGTCAGAAAAATGTGTTTTAGCCCCCCCCCAGGGATTATTGTTGTATAATTCAAATTTAATGCAATCATATGTTATTTATTTTCTAAGTAAGTCCAAGTAAATCATGCTGTTTAGATACTACAGTGAGATGTGCTCCCTAAATGCAGTGAATACTCATTCCTTGTTTCAGGAAATGTTTTGTTTTGCAGAGAATGTTTTATCAACTTTGCACTTTATCGGATTCAATATCGGACGCAATTGCCCAAATATGGGGGTGAGAGAGACTTATTGGAGTGGTGAAAAAGTGTCAGATTTTACTTGGGGGGGTCATTTTATAATATGGGGGCATTTTACACTATGGGGGGTATTTTACATTATGGGGGCATTTTATGCTATGAGGGGACATTTTATACAATGGGGGCATGTTGTATTTTGGTGGGACATTTTATACTATGAGGGGACTTTTTATACTGTGAGGGGACATTTTATACTATGGGGTGTTATACAACGGGAGACATTTTATACTATGGGGGGGCATTTTATACCATGGGGGACATTTTATACTATAGGGACATTTTATACTGTGGGGGTCATACTATGTTTTTTCTGTATATGTTACAGAAACCTTTATATTTCTAATAATTTATTAATAGAACAGGACTATACACAAATCAACACATTTCATATACATTTCATATATTTCTATATATTTTAAAGACTTAATAAAATGCAGTGGTATTAAATACTTGCTTTATTTACATAACATGTTTCGGACACACTTCACATTTGATAAAGCACCACGAGTCCGAAACATGTTATGTGAGTCTTCTATTCCTGGAACTGCCTATAGTTCGTTGTTAAGTGTTGTGAAACCTTGAGGACAGAACAGTTGCAGAAACCAGGAGTATTGGATGGTAAATGTGGAAATACTGTGGTATAGCCATGATCATTCAAAGTACATATGTATTTCTGTAGGATATACTGTAAATAAACAAAGATAAAGCACCTTTTAACTGTCAGAACGAGGCTTGTGACAAAATAATGAATGTACTTGACAATCTGTTTTTTTTATAATGTTTTTATTATAGTTAGTTTTGACATTGCTGGTCAGAGTAAAAGTGTTAACTGTTATATTAATGAATTCTAACTAATTAGTTCCCTTAAATTACTTTTTGCCAACTATTTCATCTTTTGATAATTAATTTCTGATTAATAAATTCTATCATTTATAATGACTAATGTTCCTGGATGATTTTTTTTTTTGGTTGTTGTAAGAAGCTATATTCCCACTCCTAATAAAAATGCCTAGGGTTAGGACTTAAACAGCTAGATACTTGGGTTTACCTTATATTGACTGTTTTCCTTTTACCTTTTACTTACCTTTATTTACCAGGTCCAGAGCTTGGCTAATTGCACGTTGCTATTCTTCCAGATCACATTTTTCCATGTTGCCAACAGAGGTAAGGAGCGGACCTGAGCCAGACTGGTGATGGAAAGTTAAAGGGTAAGCACACCCTAAAAAAACTTTTAAGTTATTTGGTAGATGTTGTTTTAAAAGTAAAGTTGGCTAAAACATTTTTTCTCTCTCCCCCCGAAGCCTACCTTTTGTGCTAGAAACTTTCTGGTTTCCTCCTCCTGGATCAAGTCATCTTTAGCTCCGCCCCAACAAGATGTCCTGCTCCCTCCACCTTTCTGGGCCTCCGAACGTAATTACCTGCTGTTCCGTGCATGTGTGACTTCAGCATGCATGCAACATGACGTCACGCACATGTGCATTGGTGCGACAGTGCACGCATAGGTAATTTTCAAAAGGATGTATTTTTCATTTTCAAAAATGCCTCAAATCATATTTAAATGACACAGATCTGTTGGAGATTTATTAGGCTACATTATCTTGAAACTAAGGGGCATATTTATAAAAGTCTACATTTTTCGCCTAGTTAATAACGGCGAACATCGCAGCAAAAACAACGCTTTTTGGGACTTCTTTTCGTGGTATTTATAAAAAAGCATGAAAAAAGACTTCGCGTCTGAAAAACGCAATAAAGAGCAAAAAGTACAGGCGTGATAAAGGGCGAAAAGTATCGCAGCAAAAACTTAACCTGTCTAGAAGATGACTGCATTTTGAAAACCATTAGACATAGCCAAACAAAAGTAGCTCCTTCTCACTCATTTTCTCTAGCCACAATGATAAGCTTAAGCTGCTTGTTTAAATAGTGTTTGTTATCAGTCAAACTTTATTATTCCTGCTTTTTAATTATGTGAAATTTGTAACAAAAGAAGTGAAAACCACATCCAATCATTACTACCGGCTAGCCAGCTGTTCAACATTCTTGGCACTATATTTCAATTTAGCACGGACAAAATGAGTTGTTTTAACACTAACAAAAAAAAAGCGCACACCCTGAATGCTAACAGTTGGCCTCGCATTGGAAATGCAAAAATGAGCCTACATTGCGACCGCTAAAAAGCCCCTAAAAAAAAGGGGATGCAGGTGCTTTCACGTGAAAGACAAAATAGCAGACCTCATTTAAAGTCCAAGCTAAAAAGTGATGAAAAAGGCAAAAGTAATGTTACATCACATAAAGTCATTGTGGAAAGTATACTAAAATTTAGCGAAAAATAAAAATCTATACCTTCATAGATGTGTCCAAAAAAACATGTTAAATTAGTAGTCAGATAATTTGTATGAATGTGTGAATTTCTGGGTGCATTAAAAATCATGAAAAACTCCAAAATCTCAACAGACATGGTAAAAAGATGCCTTTTCGCCACCTTCAAGTTTGTGATAATATTCCGCTCTATTTAAAGCGAAAACACACTTTTCGCTTTTTATAAATCGCGTTTTGCCTTTTCACTCCCTTTTCGCTCAAATTACCATTGCGATGTATGGCGAAGTATGGCGAAAAGTGTTTTAGCGATAGGTCGTGGAAACGTTTTCACCACTTGTTAACGCCACCTTTTAAAATCGCCTTAACTGGCTATTTGCCGAAAAACCATGTGGAAGGTGAAAAAAAACAAAAAGTTTTTGCGACTTTTCGCTCGTTTATAAATATGCCCCTAAAATTCATACATATTATGTTGAGTGAAAGACATGCAAGCCGATAACCTCATAGCTGAATCAGCAGCTTAACAATCATCAGAATTCCCATTAAAAGGTTTCAATTTAATGGCACAACAGCTGTGTTAATATACTGTACTATAAAATGTTCTTTGCAATGTGTGGGAGTTATATAAATTAAGCCTTGGTTTAAAAACCTAAAGGCCTTAAAGGAACAATTATTTTTATAATGGCATATCATTATGTTGAAGAGAAGTATGAGAAGATTATTATTTTAATGCAAAAACATAACTCACAAAAGATTCACAGCTGTAATCAGGCTAAGGAATTTAAACCAAATTTAAAATTCCGCAATGATATCAAAAAACCTTATATCTTTTCAAACCAGAAAAGTTAGAGTTGGGTTTTGTACATTTTCTTCTTGTTGTACAATGATTTAATGTCTATAAAAAAAACAATGGTATATGTTTTTCAATAATATTAGAAATATCTTGTAAACATAATACTTTTCTTGCATAAAAACAGTGATGATCTTGTAAGGAGGATAATGGAGTATTTTTCATTCCTCTAAGAAAACTTCTACAGTCTAATGCTAAGCTGAGTTCTTTATGATTCCCTATGTACTGTTCTACTTTATTTAAACATAAAAAACTATACTCACTGAAACAACTTTACATTTTCTGAAACTACAATTTGAGACAAGTAAAATGATGGTACTCACATATTTATCTGTGCTTGCTTTGTCATCAAATTATTAATGTTTAGTACTCCTAATTCCTCCCACCCTCCCTTACTCACTGCCTTCTTTTAGTGTCTGCGACACTTATGTGAATATATCATTAATGTGAAATGTTTAGGTTATTAAATACATCTATATGTGTAGAGTACATTTTTTTAGACTTTAAAGGGTATATCCACTCTTATCATTTATTTGCTCCTAACCCCCAACTGCTATTTTAGCATTATTTGCATGCATTTCTAGCCAGATATTTAATAATACATATTGCCCCATCTTTTCCCTTTATGACAGAGGTTGCTTCCTTCCCTTGCTTAATGAGCTTTCTGGAACTTGAGCATGTTCAGAAGAGAGAGCAGGAGAAAAAGCAGTCAATCATTGACTGGGATGTCAGCAGTCAGACTTCCCATCTACAACCAAAGGTATGTACTTTAACTGACAACAAGGTAAGATATATCACCAATTGACAGCAAAAGTTGGACCAATTTGGGTGACAAATTCTCTCAAAGTCATTTTCTATGTGCGAAGACTGTTACACACAGGACACAGACTCTGGACCTCTGGGTACTTTTCAGAAGTCCTGCAATACTTACTCCCTCGGGATGCATGCCGATCCTTTTCTCTGTCACTGTGTGTGACAGTTCGCAAGGCAGCAAATGGGAATACACACTCTGCAAGGAGTTGTGTCTTCCCATTGGATGCTTCACAGATTGGCACTGACAGTCTGTGAAGCAGTCTTGTCCCAGTGACAAGAGCACACTTTAAAATTTGATTGTTCCTATTTATAAGGAACAATCTCATATATATGGTGCTGTTCAACTTGAAGACATGCATTAGTTATCTGCTTTACGAAACATGAGCAACTTATAGCTTCCACATATGTTACAAGTAAACAATTAGGACTCTCTCTTCCAGCAATTGGCATTTCATGGACACTGTGTATACAAATTAATCTTCCTCTTTTGGAGAGCTATAACGTATCCATCTTGAGAGGTAAAATACCATAGAGGATAAACATGGAGTGTCATTTCTCCATAAATGGACCCGGTAACAGATAAGTCTCGATGACTATTGCAATGACGTCAATCGGATTAATAAAAGTGCAGTTTGTCAAGCTGGATTCAACACTATAAACATTTTTGTTTTTGTTTTGTCAAGAGTCAATAGTTTGTGTTGTTGGAATCTATTTGAAGATTCCTTTTGGATATACTTCATCTTTGGGACTTATCTGTATTATATTAATTATATTAATGAAAGTGTTTTTATGGTACAATACTGTAACATGTTTGGTGACGTCACCGCAATTTGCATCACCTGGGATAAACAAAAGTATTCTATTCATTTTTGGTGGTTTATACAATGGATTATTTATGGTGCTTGAGCTATACTGTGTTATGTAGCAGCTACTAGGCAAATTGCTCTCCAAGTTGGACTCATTTTGCTCGGGTTTCTTCACTACATGGGTTCCAAGCTGCATCACATGGTCATTTCCAGAGCATCATATCTTGACACACTTCTGGAAATCTCACGCGGCAATGGTGAGATACCACAGACATCCAGGTATTGGGGTATTTAAAGCAGGAAGCAAGGTTGATTTCGAGCAGTTGAGAAAGAGGAGCAAACACGTCCATACCCTCAGTTTCTTCTCCTTCAGACCCACTCTATAAGGTTCAATATCTCATGCCTCTAGTATGCTTTATACCTGTGGCGCACTTTATATATTTATATATGTTTAATACTGTGATGTACTTTTCTTGCATATGCTAGATATTTACCTGTTGTGTAACACTGTTTAAGTATATATATAACCATGTCCGAAGGCTTGGATTTTTACTCTGTTTTTTTTTTATCTTAACAGACTTGTCCCTCTATTCTACAATAGATGCCCACGCTCTTGCTGTGGGGGCGAGGGCGGGGTGGGCATACACCCCGTCCCCTGTCGCGGCAGATGAGAACACCTGCCACAACCCCTTCCCAGCAGCCCCTCCAAGCCCTCTGCTCCGTATCACCGTGAATGGATTTCAACTTCCTTTGCAGGGATATTATAGCGCATTGCACTAAGTGCAGTATTGCCGCGAAGAGAGCTTAAATCACCACCGCACATCACCATGGTGATGTGGCTCGCCATTATAAATACAAATTGTGTAGATAACTGGTGACAAAACTAATGTTTTTGTTACCAGATATGGGGACCAATCACAGCAAAAAGTATGTGTATGATTAGTCAACTATCTGGTATGGTTCTAGGCTATTCCTAGACATGAAGGCACAGTTAAAAAGCACAGTATTGATATCCCCACAGTTACTGCAGTTTAGTTTAGAAATACTGAAAGTGTTTTTTTTTAATTTCAAACATGCACATGAGAAAGACTAGTAATAAATAATTTAACTGATAGTTTGATGCCTATAAACCAGAGGGAACTATGTGTCAGGTTTCCTGTAAAAGTGGACTAGGTAACATGGACTAAGTAACAATGGCTAGGTAGAAATGACTAGATAACAATGACTAGTTAACATGGACTAGGTAACAATCACTAATTAACAGTGACTAGGTAACATGGACTAGGTAGAATTGACTAGATAACAATGACTAGGTAATATGGACTAGGTAACAATAGCTAGATAACAATGACTAGGTAACAATGACTAGGTAACAATGACTAGATAACAATGACAAGGTAACAATGGCTCGTCGAAATGACTAGATAACATGACCTAGGTAATAATGACTAGGTAACAATGACTCGGTCAAAATAAATAGATAACAATGACTAGGTAACATGGACTAGGTAACAATGACTAGATAACCTGGACTAGGTACAATGATAGGTAACCTAGACTAGGTAAAAAAAAAAAAAAGGGGGGGGGGGGGGGGGGGACTTTAAGATAACCTGCGACAGGTAACAATGACTAGGTAACTTGGACTAGGTAACAATGACTCGGTCAAAATAAATAGATAACAATGACTAGGTAACATGGACTAGGTAACAATGACTAGATAACCTGGACTAGGTAACAATGACTAGGTAACCTAGACTAGGTAACAATGACTAGGTAGCCTGGACTAAGTAACAATGACTAGATAACCTGGACTAGGTAATAATGACTAGGTAACAATAACTAGGTAACAATGACTGGGTATTGGTATTAATGTTTTTATTTTTTTTAAGTGGCAAGTGGAGAAGCATTAATGTGCTTCATTGTGCTATCAGACTGTGTTATGGGCTCAACATTTTAGATTATGTTTAAAAGTCTATGTTAAACTGCTTATTTTTGACATTTTAAAGCGAAAAATTATTCTAGCAATATGACAATTCATCTGATTTATGAAAGTTCATTTGACTGGGACTGGTTGCTGGTGTTCCAAAACCCTAGCAAAAAGAATAAAACCAAAAGCAATGTACTTTTGTTAATGCTCAGCAACTAACTGATAATTAGAGAAAATTTTCCTAAAAAGGATAGTATGGAACAATGAACAAAATTAACAATCTGCTGTCTAAATAACTTAACTAAAAAAATTGACGTCTCACACATCAGTGAGTCTGAAAGCTTGCCATGAATGGTAAAAGCTTCAGTAAAAAGCAAACTGTTTTCTCATTTAAAGCAGAAAATTTAGTGGATACTCAAGTTTGAGATGTTTCCTAAAGGATAGAAAGATGGCATGTTCTTTTGTTTTCAATTTCAGGGGCATAAAACCATGTTGCTGGTAATGAAATGTTCATAGATGGATTTAGCACCTCCAGTATTAGATCCACTTATTCAAACAGCAACAAAATGTAATTTGCATAGGAGCTGTTGCCCACACTGGTTTCTGGATAGCTATAAAATGCTAAAAGCCATGGAACTGTAGCTAACTTTGTCCCTCTTAATTTATTCTATACTCAGTGACCAAGGCGTGCCCCAAATTGTAATACTCTTCCCATGCATAAAGCCCCATCCAAGGAAAATGCTGTAGATGAAGTGGGGATGGGAGGCCCTATTATTAGTTTTGCTGGGGACCCAGTGATTTCTAGTTACACACCTGTATATAATAAATAAGGAAAGAAATACACTAAAAACAAAAAAATTTATTCATCAGCTTACATTTTCTGTAGGCAAAAGCTTTTTTTTTTCTCTTGACTTTCATCTCAGATTCCTCCACGTAATTTTCCTCTTGCTTTTATCAGTCAAATTCCTGCTTCTGACTTCTTTCCCTCCAATGTTACCTGCGATTCACTCACATCAAATTCACTTTTTACAAAATTAAATTTTACCATTTCCATCCTTGCCTTATTACAAACAAACACACTTTCATGTTCCTTAAAGGGGATTCATTTTTTCTAAACCAGGACTTGCAGATAACATAAAAGGCTACCACATTACTAATGCAGGGTATAAACTAGTCAAAGTACCTGCAAAGTGAATGGTCCTGGCTGGGGAACATTGCGGGAGAAAAAAAGAAATGCCACACTGTGGTTCCGGGATTGTAAAACTGCAGATAAGTGTTTATAAATGTTCTATTCCCAAAATCCTTCACTGCAGTTTAAGGAGAATTAAACTTGTGCAGTAACTGACTGGTTTCAGAATCCTACTTCACCCCCCATCATAACAATGTCAGAGAGGGTAGAATTGTCAGTAACAAGTATAATTCTTCTTTAAGGGTATCGCCACCACAAAATCTAAATTTTTCTATTTTGCTGTAGTGTAGGGAAACCCCCCTCCAAACCTAAACGCCAGGCTTAGCCACCTTCGTACCCTCTGCCCCTGCCTCTATTGCTACTACTACTACTACTCTAGTAGCAATAGGGGCCAGACTGGCAGCCGCATCTGTGATTGCCTGAGAGTTAAGTTAAAACCCTACCGTTTAAGGTTGAAGCGGGTCCCCTAGCAAAGGTTTTTTATTTTTTTAAAGGTTAAGGCAGCGGGATCCAGGGGGGGGGGGTTAGGGGGGAGAGCTCCCCTGCATATGCCAGAGTCCTCCAGGAGTATAGGAAAGAAGCAGATACCGAATTACATACAGACAGCACTTTAGTTTCCTGGACTTTAAATAGGCACTGCAGGAGAACTATAAGGAGCAGAGTAGAAAGTTAAGGATTTTTGAACACTACACAGTGGGGCCAGCAGTGGGGCAAATTTTAGTTATGGGGGTGGACATGCCCTTTAAACACTTTCCAGCTAGCCAATACAGTACTTCATTTTGCAGTTGCATCTAGTTTTGAGTTGAACTAAGACATTAAAGTCACGCAAAGTTTAACATTGGGTCGCATTGCACTGCGACCAACTATTAAACTTTTACTTTGGAATAGCTATTGTAATAGAAACTAATAGCGGCTCCTGGTGCATTGCCTAACAAGATGTTCAAGAAAATGAATTTGCAGTATTCATTACGTGCCAGTAACAATGTATTTTTTCTAAAGAGGACAAATGAGGTACGTTTGTACATAGGATTGGTAGGGATAGGCAAGGATTAATCAGGAGTTTTATGTAACCACATACAGCAAACAGATTAACTTTTTATAAAAAAAAGTTGTAGCTTAGTAATATAAAATACGTTATTTGAAAGGATACTAGCCATTAATAAAGTGTATAGATTGTATAGCAAGTTAATACATGGAATGTATACTGTACATAAAACTTGCACCAAAGTTCTGCTATGAACAGGGGGGTAATTAGAAGTCAAAGCAAAACTCTCCCTGCATTGATAACAGCAGCTACCAGGAGAGCACAGCAGTGTACCCTGTGTCTGTGCAAGGATAAGAAAGAAATCTGGGTCCCCACTGAAACCATTGCAGTTATGTGATCATTTCCACCAAAACCTCTCTTTTCTCAATACTTTTTACAATAAATTATTAAGTGAACAACCTGCTTATGAAAATTAATAGGGGTATATTTAAAATGCAATGAAGGTGATGTGTTGGTACAGTGTTGTATTTAAGGCTATTTAAATGCAATATAAATTTCAACATTTTCACTGCATTTTTAGCCTTGTGCTAGAATTTTTGCCACACACTGATAATGTAGCATTAAACATGTGGAAATTTATAGTTGTATTTATATAGCGTCAAAAGGTAAATTTACAACATCAGAATGGTATTTTAGACCAAATGTCTACAGCATGTTTATGCCTTTTATTAAGGACTCCTCGAAGTCTGAAATGCCTTTGGCTTTGCCTGAATAAAGTTATTTATTCATAATAAACTTATTTGTTTGCACCTCAGGGAAAAGTGTAGGATTTTCAAGGAATAGGGAAGGGGATTCCATTGCAATACTGATGTTATCACCAATTCTAAGATTACCGAATGATAAATTTGAGTGTTATTGCCAATTCGAGGGTTATTGCCAATTCAGGTTTCCCGAAAAATACATTTAAGGGGTTACCGAACAAACTCCTACATTCAAGGGTTAGTGAAAGATACATTCAAGGGTTACTGAATGAACCTCTACATTCGAGGGTTTTCATCGAACCCACAAATGTATTGGTTCGGCAATAACCCTCAAATGTAGTGTTATCATTGAAATGTTACATTCGAGGGTTATCACAAATTCGATAATAAGCGAATTTTCAATGATTACCAAATATATGTCCGCGACTTCAGAAAACCCGAACTACGAACTTTAGGGAAGTTCTAAAAAGTCGGAGTTCATCCAAACTATTAAAGGGTATGTCCACTCTTTATAAAACCTTTTTACATATTATAGGGGACCCTATCCCACCCCCAACCGCTAATTTTGTTTTTTTTAAAAAGCTGAAGAACTCTACTTACAATCCTTCTATCCCCCGACACTCTAAACCATGTCCTCTGCTTGCCAGAACTGCAAGCAGGGGGCCAGACCGGCAGCCGTGTCTGTGATTGGCTGAGAGGCAGCAAATACAGAATGGCAGGGGAACAAGGACTGTAGAAAGTAGAGTTCTGCGGCTTTTTTTAACAAATAAACCTAGCGGTTGGGGGTGGGTTAGGGTCCCCTACAATATATTAAAAGTGTTTAGAGCTAGGGCACCATGAAGGAAAGAGGGCTTCAGAGGGATGGAGGGGGGGGAAGGGCTCCACTGCGCATGTCAAAATCCTTCCAGGAAGACAGATTAGAGGCAGAAAGTGTTTGGACAGGAAGACAGCTCCTACTCTTCAGTTTCCTAGACTTCGGCCAAGCACTGCAGAACCAAAAGTATGGGGTTAAATGTTAGTTTTTGGGTGGACAGGCCCTTTAAAGTTCGTGTTGAACTCGAGTTTGAGTTCTATCCTATCTCTACTGATGCCATAGAGCACTCATCTGGATTTTTAAAGGTAAGAATTAACTCAACAAATCCACCCATTGAATCCCTAACCTACTTTTTAAAGGGTCACTATACTCACTGAAACAACTTTACATTTTCTGAAACTACAATTTGAGACAAGTAAAATGGTGGTACTCACATATTTATCTGTGCTTGCTTTGTCATCAAATTATTAATGTTTAGTGCGTACTCCTAATTCCCCCCACTCTCCCTTACTCACTGCATTCTTATAGTGCCTGTGACACTTATAATTTTTGCACAGCCTCACGATGGACACTGCTCTGCTTACACATCTCCTCCTCCCTCCCTCCTGCCTTCTTTTCTCTGCTGATTCTCTTAAGTTTAGCAGAAAGTGTGCTGGCAGGCAGCCAAAGAGGTCAAGCATGGGTCACATAGTATAATTTCTGCCTCTGAAGTGACAGGTCTTTCCCTGTAAATGCTGTGATTTCAAATGAGGATTTCTCATCATCAGCTTTACATTAACTAATACACACTGTACATTGCTACACACAGAATACACAAATATACACCCACATGCAGCTCACTCAAATATACTGCTACACATATTCACTATTAGTGATGGCCCAGTTCGCGGATCCGAACCCGAATCCGCGGATTTACCTTGTTCGCGAACGGCGTATATCGCGGATTTTCCGGTTTTCCGCCTTCCGAACTTTTCCGAACTGCGTTTTCGAAAATATTTCGAAATTACGAGGATTTCTCCGATTTTCGAAAATTTTTGAATTTATGAGGATTTCACGTATTTTCGAAAATGCAAGAAAAACGTATTTTCGAAAATTTCCGAAATTACGAGGATTTCTCGTATTTTCGAGGATTTTTTCATTTTAATGTGTTTTAACAGGAGCGGACCGGATTTTGCGAAGTTCGGTCATCCCTATTCACTATCACGAACATATACACTACTAAACATTAACATGTTTTTGCTATTCAGTCACGTATATGCACTACTTTACATTTACACATAATGTACATGTTTTGCTACAAACCGGTAGACTACAATACATACACTGCTACACACTCACACATCTGTACGCACACTGTTACACATACAGTGTGCATTTTGTATGTGCATTTCACCACATTTTTTTGCCTTATGCGATACTGTGCCTTTTACAAAAGCAGAAACGCAAAAAGACTGTTACTGTACATTTACGATAGTTTGCTACTATATGGTATTGTACATTCGTATGATCGTACATTTAGATTTATGCCCGAGGTTGTACTTTTATGATAACCCACAGTTTTGGTTAGTGAATTTGTCCCCTACTATCAATAAAGGTCCTGGGGTAATTTTAAAGGTAGGATTTTTTTTTATATGTTAAAAAAAATTACTGAGAATTACTGGTTTTAAAACATATACTGTAGTTCTGGTTGGTGCGGGGATACTATATATTATTGAGAATTACTGGTATTAATACATATACTGTAGTTCTGGTTGGTACAGGGATACTATATAATATTGAGAATTACTGGTATTAAAGGGCATGTCCACCCTTTATACAAATTTACTGTATATTATAGTCCATGTTCCCCCAGCCCCAACCGCTATAATTATATTCTCAGAAAGTCCCCCGATCATTACGGCCCTCTGGGGGTGGGACTGGCAGCCGTATCTGTGATTGGCTGAGAGGCAGCCAATCTCCGACGCAGCTGCCGGCTGCTCAGAACGGAGAAGGAGAGAGGTAAGGTAAGTAATGATCGAGGGACTTTCTGAGAATATAATTATAGCAGTTGGGGCTGGGGGAACATGGACTATAATATAAAGAAAGGGATTTACGTTAGGGGGAGGGAGACCGAAGCGGGTGGGAGAGGGAGGGGGAGAAGGGCTGCAGTGCACATGCCAAACAGGAGGCATGTATGGACTTTGCTATCCTCCTGGTGGCCACTTTTTTTACTTTGTGGGGGGACTACAGTAGAACCATTTGGAGCTGGGATGTGAGGTAAGAATTTTACTACACTACAGAGTGGGGCCAGTAGTGGGGGGGATTATAGTTTTGGGGTGGACATGCCCTTTAATACATATACTGTAGTTCTGGTTGGTACAAGGATACTATATAATATTGAGAATTACTGGTATTAATACATATACTGTAGTTCTGATTAGTACGGGGATACTATAAAATATTGAGAATTACTGGTATTAATACATACACTGTAGTTCTGGTTGGTACAAGGATACTATATAATATTGAGAATTACTTATATTAACACATATACTGTAGTTCTGGTTGGTACGGGGATACTATATATTATTGAGAATTACTGTTATCAAAGGGCAACTGTGGTCTCCAAACAAGTTAGGGTTAAATGATAGCCTGCAGTATATTCTTTATAATGAGCCGACAATCACATCTCTGGTATCACCCTGTGAGAAATAATAACAGGGTGAATGTTCAAACTTCCTGCTTCCAGTAGGTTGAGTGACATCACCTGACCTCTGCTAGCCCCTCTGCCCCGGGGGAGAAGCATGCTCAGTAAAGACTTAAGGCTGGGGAAATCAGGAAGTACCTGGCTGGTCACATGACTACAAGCTGGTCACATAGTTAAAAACCGGAAGAGTTCAAATAGGAAGTAATATTGCTGAACCTTTCCAGCAATAACTTCTCACAAATTTTATCTCGAGATGTGATTTAGGTTTTATTTTAAAGGTTCGATGGAAGGCTTTTTATATAATTTTTACTAGTTTGGAAGAATTGGGGACCACAGTTACCCTTTAATACATATGCTACAGTTCTGATAAATCCAAGAATACTTTCCAGTTGCAATTTTTAGCGCTGTTTTTTTTTATGCCTTCATCTGGATCAACTGTTAGGTAGTATTAAAGAGGAGTGTTGGTTGGACTAGATGGACGTATGTCTTTATTCAACCTCAATTACAATGTTACTAATATTGACCAAGCGTATGGAGACCACAGTACGACTTTGTCTGTGCCCAAACTAAGTGTGTGGTATCACAGTGGGGAACATTGCACTTGTGATGTGTGTGATGTACCTCTGCATATCACATATCAGTGTCCATTGATTTGATTTGCACTGCTTTGTGGTACCAAACTGCTGCATGCAGTGCAATGGAAACAACGCACTGCATTGTAGCTCATAGGTTAGAACAGTACTGTTAAAACCTATGTGCAAATCATTTTAGTGTGATTTCTCTGCATGAAATGGAACCAAAATGCCTCATAGTGTGAATGAGCCCTTACACCTTCTTGGACTTGATAATCTTTTGTAGAGATATTACTTTTTGTTACTTTATATATTCTACATGCTTATAAATATGCCACATGTATATCTACTGCATGTATTTCAGAAAAAGTTGAACTACAAAATCTCATTTTAGAAAAGAGAAGTGGAAGGCCATAGCTAATTACAGCATCTCAACAAGAGTAGGCAGAAATTCATTCCGTACTGTACCTATGATGGACAGCACAATGTACTTAGCGGCTTCAGTTTATGACTAAATCTGATATTTGATGCAAATAGAGATTTTTCTATTTTCTATTGTATGAGGTTACAGCTCTAGAAATACCCACCAGCCCAGAAAGCCATTCTTGTTCTTCTCTTGCTTGGTTAAATGACAGCTCTGAATTACCTCAGGTAAATACCTTTCTTGGAGATTGCATTTATAGAACTGTACATTTATAGAACTGTCCATCAAGGAACGCTCTTTGATATTTGTGCCTGAGGATTTGTGCTAAATAATCTCATAATCATAATCTGCAGAACTGTGCTTCATTCCTTGGAGTGTCTCCAATATTTGTGCCTAAGATTTCTACTGAAAAGATAATCTTAAAGAATAAGTACACTCTAAAATCAACCGCATTCTATTTGGAAGCTGCAGCTTTAAAGGGTATCTTTACTCTAAAAAATCACATTTTCAAAAATAGTACCTTTAGATACAGCAAGATTCCATTCCTCCCAAAAAAACTTTTTTAGATTTTAAATCTGAGCAGTAGATTCTGAGAAATCATCATTTTACAGCATTTACAGGGAAAGACCTGTCACTCCAGAAGCAGAAATTATAATATGTGACCCATGATTGACCTCTGCTTGACCTCTTTGCCTGCCTACCAGCACACTTTCTGCAACATTTAAGAGAATCAGCAGAGGAAAGACAGCAGGGGGGAGGGAGGGGGAGATGTGTAAGCAGAGCAGTGTCCATGGTGAGGCTGTGCAGAACACATAAGTGTCACAGACACTAAAAGTAGGCAGTGAGTAAGGGAGGGTGGGGGAATTAGGAGTACTCACTAAACATTAATAATTTGATGACAAAGCAAGCACAGATAAATAAGTGAGTACCACCATTTTACTTATCTCCAATTGTAGTTTCAGAAAATGTAAAGTTGTTTCATTGAGTATAGCGACCCTTTAAGTAAACTGCTTTCTTTTTTTCTTCCCTAGGGCCCTCCTGAGCCTACCTGTGAAGCTCTAAAGTTCCTGACATCTTGGATGATGCTTTTGTTGTCTATAGCTCTGCCCCCGAAATTTCCTTCCTCTCCTTCTGTTCTATGTCAGAAAAAGCGCGGCCCATTGCACCGCTGTTGCGCTGCGCTGCCTGTAAGCATGCACCGTGACATCACATGCATGGGCATGGCGGCGCAATGGGCCGTGCTTTTTTGTCACAGAACAGAAGGAGAGGAAGGAAATCTTGGGGGCAGAGCTACAGACCACAAAAGCATCATCCAAGATGTCAGGAACTTCAGAGGTAGGCTCAGGAGGGCTCTACTGAAAGAAAAAAAGCAACGGATTACTTAAAGCTGCAGTTTCCAAATAGAATTCAGTTGATTTTAGAGTGTACTTTAAGAACACTGCTTCAGGCATGGAGACTTAAAGGTAAACTAAACTTAAAATGTTCAAATCCTAATGTTAAAGCTGTCCCTACTGAGAACACCTATACTTTGTAAGATACTTCTCTAGTATGTTGCAATTATGTACATGTAGGAAGTATATTTTGTAACTAATAAGGCTTCTATGCTGTTGCCAGTACAACTCACTGCCCATGTAGTCTTCACAGAGCCTTGTGAGCATTTGTACCTATTGGCCATGCCCCAGTATTTACTGTCTCTGTGCATATTTTCTATACAGTCTGCACAGCAATATGGAAGCCCCTGATCTGACTTTGAAAGTTGCCTTTTGTCCTGCAGTTTTTATTTTATTATATTCCTAGCAAAAGAGAAAAAATTCTAAATGTACCCATTATCTTTGTGTTAAGCTGTTGTGTCTCAGCCTGTTTAGTTACCAGTTCACATCTCCACACTTACTTATTAAAGGTCATGTCCACCCCATTTTGCAAAATTTGCCCATTATTAGCTTTCCCTCCCCCAGCCCCAACCGCCACAAAACATTTTACTAGAACCCCCCCGATCTTTTCTTACCTTACCTCTTTACTGATTTATACTAAACTGGCCCTCTGCTTGCATGGAACTGCAAGCAGGGGGTGGGACCGGCAGCCGCTGGTTGAGAGGCAGCCAATCATGGATGCCGGGGGAGAGAGGTGAGGTAAGCAAAGTTCGGGGGAGTTCCAGTAAAATCTTTTATAGTGGTTGGGGCTGGGGAAAGGATAGCTAATATTGGGCAAAGGGGTTTAACACTAGGGGGAGGGATTGTAAAACTGGTGAGAGAGGGAGGGTAAGGGGGGAGGCCTGCAGTGCAAATGCCAAACTTCTCCCGGGGGGAGGCAGGAGTCAGAGACCTATATGGACTCAGCTATCCTCCTGGTGGCCAGTTTTTAGGACTTTGGGGGGGATTCCAGGAGAACTATTTGGAGCTGGGATGTAAGGTAAGGATTTTATTGCACTACATGTTGGGGCCAGTAGTGGGGGGAATTATAGTTTTTTGGGGGGACATGCCCTTTAAATACAAAATAGCCAAAATTATGTTTAGATTATATTTCTAGCAAAAGATAAACAGCTTCATTTACCGAGAGCCGCAATTGTTCTGGGTAAATCTCTGTATTTAAATTTAATATGTGGTTTGCAAATGTGGGTAAATCCAAAAAGGTGATTTACCCACAGGGCAACTATAATGGCAAATGGAGTTAATCCATTTCTAAGTAAAAAATAATCAGGGCTATTCAATAAAAGTTCTCATCATTTAAAATGGTGCTAATTTTGCCCCAACCAATCAGATGTTAGCTTTCAAATGTTAAATAAGATCTGATTGGCTGGGGCAAAATTAGCACCATTTTAAAGGATAAGAACTTTTATTGAATCTCCCTGAATGCATTTTACAAAATGATTAGATGGGCGAAACACTTAGGGCATATTTATAAAGGTGCGATATGTGGCATAAACTTTGCTTTACCACATGATTTTTTGCCATTGTTGCCATTACCTCCATTTATAAAAAGGCCAGGGGGAAAGTGATGAAATATCTGTTTATATTTATTAAAGAGGAAAGTGTTTAAAAGCATTAAACGTGGCCATGGCCAAGGTGTCGAAATGTCGTCATTTTCATTTTGTGTATGTTTGTTGTCCTTTTTAAGTATTTAAGGTCACAATATTATTGTTAGTTTTCACATGTTAATGAAATTTGTTTTTTAAAATGTTAATCATTGTAAACAATATCTTGGAACATTTATAATATTCCATAATGGCAGTTTTGGGTGGGGGGGATGCTATGATAAGTAAAATAAAGTACATTACTCATTATTTAATCTCAGCCCTTATTTAAATTATTTTATCTTCCAATGGTATGTGTTCTTTAAAAGGTGGCCCTACATACATTACAGTATACAGTATGCTTACTTGACTTGTCCTTTAAATCATATTAAAAATTGACATTTGCATTGACATTCATTTTCCCAGTGTTTATGAATTCACGGTGTTAATCTCTGTTTACATGGGTTTTAACGCTTGTTTTCACAATTTCATGTCAAATTTTGGCTGTTTCGTAAATACAGCAAAAAAAAAAAAGGCAGCGATGTATTGCAGTAAAGATTTGGTAAATTTGCAAATGCTTGTTTGTAAATTTGCCTCTATTATTATGTTTATGGGCAGAATATAAGTACTATCATTTAAATCTGTCATGTCAATCTTTACATGCAGATAATGCTGAAACATTACTGCACTCGTAATAAAGAACTCTTTAGATATGAAAATGTCTTTTTTTAAAGAGGTTAATAATGTTAAATGTCAGGGCAGCACTTTTATAAAACGTGTACAAACCAAGCTTTTCTGCTCTTTAGAACATAACTCAGGGTTGAAAGCCTGTCTTTATGATTGAACATTCTAGTTACAGTTATTATTTTCCATTTGTGTGCTTTTCCAGTTCAATAACAAAAAAGTTAATAGCGACCTGAGTTCAAAACAATGCAAAGTCAAATTCCTGAAATTAATAAGGATTTGTTTACCAGTCATTGCTCTTTTACATGGGAAATGACTTGGGGACATTAGCAAACATCTGCACTGTGCACTATATATCCCAAATGTTTCTTTACTACAAAGATTTTAAATGAAATCAACTTTTTCCTAGAACTCATTATCCTGTAAATAAACAGTAACGTCATAATCTTTCATGATCATGTTCACCGGTTTATCTCTATAGACAACTTCCTGCATTACTCTTATAAAGGGTATGTCCACCCCCCACATAAACTTTAAGTATTAGGCTAAATACCGACCTCGCGAGGTTCTTAGTTTTCAAAGCTGCTGGTAAATCTTACCAGCCTTTGTTCCCTCTGCATTCTTCTGCTTAGCTTCCGTGCCTTTTCCTTGCACAGAAGCTGCAGAAGGGGCTGGACCGGCAGTGGCGCCTGTGATTGGCTGAGACTCAACATTTTTAAATACCTCATATTTTTACCTTATAAATTACTTAAAAAAATAAAAACAGAGCCTGATGGTACTCCAGTGACACTGTCCCATTATTGCATCTCTCTGTATTCTATACCAGTGGTTCTCTAAATGTTTTAGATTATGGCAATGCAAACTTCTGATGAGGCACACCTGCGTTCTTAGTTGTGAATTCTCATGAAATGTAGAATATTTTATGTATGTATGTACATTATGTATATGTTTATTTATCTTTAGTCAAAAGCTTGGTAAGTTTCCTAGGTCGGATTATATGCTTGCCTGAAAATGTGAGTTTTAAGGCTATGTTATATATGATCTTAAAGGATGTAAAAAGTCCATCAAGTTCAACCCTTCTACAAAAAAAACTCAGCACTCCCAACCCAATAAAAATATCACTGTCTCTTCCATTCAAATGATAAACGCCCCTCAGTACACCAAACGAGACAAGGATATCATCAAACTCATATGCCCACACAAGATGCAATCATCAGTTATAACTTTGAATATTCTGCCCGCCCAAGAAGACATCCAAGCTTCCTATCAATGTGTTTTGAGATTCAACCAACACTTCATTTTCAGGCAGAGAATTCCACAACTTTACTGCACACACTGTAAAGAACAATTTACAATTTGCTTTTACATTTACATTTATTTGCTTAAAGGGGAAGGGAAATCTCGGATTAAAAAAAAAAATCATTTGTGGGTGCTGCTGCTCTTTTTTCCCTCAAACTGTGTCTGCTAACACCTTCTGGTGAGCCAAATCCTTATTTGGCACCATCCCCAGAGAATCAATAAATGGAATTGTTTTAAAGAATAACTATTGCGTGTTTAAAGTTTTTTTTTTAAAATACAGTTAAAATTAAGTACTTGGGACGGGTTATAGGACTGGGAGGGAACATCAGTCCAAAGAAAACTGATTTTGCCAGTCTTTCTCCTGACTTCAGCACTATCTTTAATAAAGGAATATTCCAGGACTAACCTGGCAAATTAAAACTGTTAGTGTTGTAGCTTTCCATTTTTAATGTTTAGAGTATATTTATCCTTTAAAGAATTTGCTAGCATTTAAAAATATGGCAAATAACATACCCATTATGTGGGGAATCAATGGAACATAATCTATTATCAGACTTTCATTTTCCTTAAAGAAAAAATGTCTTTTCCTCATTTCTTTTGTTTATCCCCATGAGAGAAAAGACCCCCTGCCTATTGGCCATATTTCAGTCTAACATGTTTGTCTAAGGTTCACATATCTACTCACAAGTGCCAACAAAACTCACCAGTTTTATTTGCCCATCTCTGTACTCTTTCAATTCATTTATGTCCTTTCTGAGGACTGGTGCCCACAACTTCGCTGCATACTCAAGGCAGAATTATTCCCTGCTTTGACGCTATGCTTCTTCTTATACTGGAGAAAATTGTATTTACTTAAGGTGCTTAGAGCTACTAAGTCTATTGTCCACAATAAATTCCAAGTTCTTCTCTATTAAGTCAACTCCTAATTCTATCCAATTTAGGGTATAACTAGCATTTATGTTGATTTCCCCAGTGACATCACAGCTAATGACTTCCAGCGGCTACGTGAGACGCCTCCTCTGTGGCAGGTGCAAAAGCAGTCAGAGGTGGGAGAAACAATGTGAAGAGGAACCAACAGTTTGTTCTTGATTAATGATCAGGAAAGCTGGGGACCCAGGTAAGTATTGTGGACTTGGGGTTTGGGGAGGGAGGGGGTCCTGGCTTTGTGTAAAACTTTTCTCTGGGGGTGGAAATGGAATTATTGTACTTACATAATTCATTTTAAATGTTCTGGGTCAATAATCATACTTATTAACTAATGCAGATTTTTTACTACTCCCTTTTTCTTGACGCATGTTTACTTGTGCTGAACTTCCCCTTTAACTATTTTTTTTTAAATTTGTCAGTTTGCAAAATTAATATGAAATGTGATTCATTAATCATCTTCTGCTTTTCAGAAATCTAGCACATTAAATAAAAGTTCTAATCATTTAAAATGTTGCTACTTTTGCCCCAACCAATTAGATCTTATTTAACATTTAAAGGCTAACATCTGATTGGTTGGGGCAAAATTATCACCCTGCAAATCCCAATGTTGAAACAATGGTTTAGACACCTTTAAATGGATTGTATCTAATTCAGTACAGAATTTGCAGCATTGTCTGATGCAGAAGTTCATGCTGCAGTATAGCTGTTTAATGTTAATGGTAAAGGAGATCTAAATGCTGAAATCCCTTCTATTTGTTTGCATAAAATAGATTATCGACCCAAAGATTGGACAGAACCTGATTATACTAAGGACACAAAGTCCAAAGTTATCCATAAATAACTTTATAATGGGCCCCTATAGGTAGCCTAAAACTCCATACAAGTACCAAGGTATTGGTTTAAAGTGCATATACATATATTTATTAAAAAATACACAAAGGTGCAGTAAAATACCTCAAATATACATAAAAAACTGCAAATCAATAAAAGTAGCAACAAAAGTAGTGTTTCTCCCATATACACAAATATCAAAAAAGCTCTTCCATGTACGTCTCCAGGTGGGTGTTTAGGGGGGGATTCCTGGTGCCAGGAATCCCCCCTTTCTGTCTGCTCAGTGCAGTCTGCTGTTCTACCTCTCCTGGTGTCCATAGACTGTTACATAGACTGTTACATTGTCAATTGAGCTGTGAGTGAGAAGCAGCAGTTTTTATGTTTCAAAAATGTATCGAGTCTGCCCTGTGATTGACAGCAGCATAGAGACTGTATCAATATTAACCCTGCAGCTGCCTGAGGTGATTGCTGAGACTGGGTTTATAGTCAGTACTTACTGTACCTACCCCACTGTAATGGAGCTTAGTGAGCAGGAATTAAGAAATCCTGGAGGTGGTAGCTGACTATTAACATTTGATTATATTATATATACACAGGAGTGATTGTTCCATATATTCCATACACAGAATGATTGTTCAATGTGTCCACACATGGTCTAATGTTATCAGTTTCCCCTACTGTAGTAAAGGGAACCGATAATGGAGATTTTCTGTCTTGTCCGATAGGTCCCGATACCTGCAATATTCAGCAAATTCTTTTAGGTCCACCGTCAGTGTCACAGCTCTGACGTTGAAGGACACTAATGATAATGAAGGGCAAATGTGGATTTCTCAGGCTGGGAACAAATGGCCAAATTTTTCATCTCGACCATTCGCCACTACGAGTAGTCGGCCGGGACAAAGCACTGTTAGTTGCAGCAAATGTCCCTATGGAATGTACAAAAGTAAAGGTGATATTTGGCTAACTGTGATGATAATTATGGCAAGTACAGAATATATAATATAATTGTATGATGCATATATAATAGAATATATGGATGTATTTGGTCATGAACTTCCTTCTGGGTTCATAACCCATTCAGGAATCCCCCCCTTGAAAATCCTGCGCTTGCCCCTGGTCTCTCCTAAAAGTCTAATATCTCCTTAAGTCTTGTGCAAAATCACATGGAATGTAATCCACAATAAATGGAGGTTGGATAGTACATAACAAAGAGTGATCTTACCCAATTAAGCTGGACAGTTTAGACATCTGGATAATCATTTACGGAACATGGCCAGGTAATGAACACCAGGTCCATGATGAAAGGAACCGCTCGGACAGGATGTTCAGATCGTCCTGGCCTTCCAATCATCCAGTATAACGACCAGATGCACAGCTCTACTCGGTACATGAATAAATCGGTACATGAATAAATAGATAAAGTGGGGGGGGGAGAGACTGCACCATCCGATCTGTACAACCGATGTGCGTTTCTGTAACCGAATATTCCCTACTTCCAGGACCTTCTATTTTCCTCAAAAGCACTCATGATTAATATCCTTTCCCTACCCTCAATATAGTAACCGCTTGGTCGGGGTCTAAAAAGTTGACCCTGCTTACTCACATGACCAGATCAAAGTACTGATTGCTGCAGCATAGCCAACTAGCACTAAAGCTCAGTGCAGTGCAGCCTATCACTTAAAACAAAAGTCACTAATGTATATGTTACATTGTTAATGTAGTTTAAAAACATGTAAATGACTTTTTAGAGTGTTCTCAAATAAGTTCATTCCAAATGTGTAAGAATTATACTGTAAATTATATGTTCTAAAAATGCATCCATTAAAAAATGTGTTCACATAAAAATGAATAATATATTTTTTATTAAAGGTTCAGAGTATTAAAATTTTCTTTCAATTCAACTGTTTTTCTATGATATTCACAAATCATGTGTGACCTATAGTAAATATAGAAGAAGCATTGTAATGTTTAGCGGAAAATACTTGTCTCGTAGTTGTAGTCAATATTGGGTTTGGGGCTGTAAATCCCAAAACCCACAGCTCGACTATACGCTAGCATTTAAGAGTTTAACTAAATTGATTTGTTGTATCGCAAAAGCCACCCACGCAGCCGGTGCATGGAAAGGGTTAAAGTTGCGTTAACTGTCAGTTAGTGTGACTATAACCCCATAAAATAGCGCAGCGGCTCTGGGTAAATGAGCCCAATAGTGTTTTATATTTAATCAGTCATTGTTCCTGCCTTCAGGTATACAATTACTGTAGATCATTTTATAAGATTTCCCTTTAATTTGCTCTTCAAAATTCGTAATTGCTGAAAATGCACATAGATATTTTTGTTAATAGCCACTTCTATATAATATACAGTACAATTAATTTAAACAGATGGCCCCCAGTAATGAGCACTTTAAAGCAGATCTTTTTTAAATACAGACCTGTTAAATAATGTACGCAGTCTTCTACTTTTATAAGATTATTTACCGAGTTCTGCACAGATACATAAATAACTATTCCCAAGATCTCAATTTCTACATGAATTGCTTAGGTTGCACTGTATCCTCTAAGTAGGCCACCTTTCCTGAAAGTTTACACCATAAAATATAATTAGACATGTTTGACAAGATCATTCTCATAAAAGACAATGGTTATTTATTTTGGTCTCCAAAGCATAATCCTGAATATTATCTTGTAGCAGAGTTTCAAACATAGCATGCACAATACGGGTGGATAAATTGCAGGTTAATAATTTCCATGTAAAGACCAATTACCCATTCTGTATAGGTTAGCAATTTTCCAAGTGCTGTGGCGCCTTAAGCTTTCAACAGGGACATGGTGGGGGTCTGGTTGAAACTAAGCTAGTTATGGCCAAAAATTATATTCCATTATAGTTTTCTCTACTTGTATTCTATATTATTAAAAGCCGAGAAATAGACTTACCCGACCTCATTCCCTCAGCTCCCTCTACTAATAGACAGCTGCATCTGTGATTGGCTGACTCCCCTTCTGATCTTCCATTCCCAGAAGTAACAGTAGAGGCAGAGGCTTTCCTGTTCTTTGATTCTTGGATTTGTTGTTACCTTAAGACTGATTTCCTGATTCAAAATATTTAGGGGGAGATGCAACATATTGTACTGGCGTTCAGCCCCGCTACTTACCCGGGCACACTCCCGTGATTAAAAAACGGCAGGCACATTATTGCATCATGGGAGTATGTGCGGGTAATAAATGCCTGCAGGAAAAGAATGTTAGATATTGCGCAAATAGAGTCACAAAATCTAACGTTTTTTTAATGCATAGTAAAAGCTGCACTACTTCCAAAAAGATTTGGAAGTGGTGCAGCCCACGCAAAACGAGAGTTAAACCCATGCTAACTGATATTGCATCGGATAGCATGGGTTTTACGCTGGTTTTACAGGGGAAAGCAGGTTATTGCACCTCCCTGTGTGTCCTCCTGACCTTGTCTTTGTCTGACTACCTTTCTGGCTCTGCAAATTGGAATCATTATGCAAAATACTAAACATCTATGCAGGGAAGTGTTTGCAAATTCTGATTTGCCAGGGTGTGCTGGGTATTTATGTATCTGTATTAATGTAATCTGCATTTTGAAGTACTTATGAAAATAACTGCTACTCCTATCCTTTCATTTAAAAGTAAATGTCAGTTTCACTTATTTATATAAAAATTATAAACATTCAGAGAACATCTTGTTTACCAAAATCTCTATCTGATCTATATCTATTTTTATTTCTGTAATGTCTAAAAAAATATGTACTGATGGCGTGTTCTTAGAATGGCACCAATATGAACTAATGCAAAACATAGCCCACATCTGCAAATTGCCAGCACTGAAGAAATCCATATAAATCTACTCTATGCAAGGCATCCACAATATTAGTCATAAAAATACAAAATTTGCAGATAGAAATCTGCAAGCAAACATATTATGTAACTCTTGGCTTGCTTCAAGCTGATAAGATTTGTTTATTATCCAAGAAGCTTTCTTACACCTTGTATGTATTCTTATGAAGATTTGAATATTATTCTAGTCAATTCGTTTCAAAATAAATGGGCAAAATCATGTGAAAAAAATGTAGTGATATTAAAATTGGAATTAAAAAGAACAAAACTATTTGTCATAATAAGCTGAAATACACTCTTTACTTATGTGTCTATATATAATTTTTCAATTTCCAATGCGCAGTTAAATTATCTGGTAGACATAGCTATAAAATTCAACACTGAAGAAAATGTGGTTACTAGAGATGTTTGAAACTATTGAGTTTCATTCCGTTTTCAAATTTCGAATTTCAAAAATTCGAAAACTAACCCATAGAAGTCTATGAGAGAAATTGTTTTAAAACTTTCGAGGGTTACCGATATTACAAATTCGAGGGTTACTGAAATCATTTCTTGCATTTGAGGGTTGCCAAAATCGATCATTACTTTCAAAGGTTAACAATAATCAATAATCGTCAATTTCCGTTTTCGATGATTATCGAAATCTCGATAAAAATCGAACATTCTGAAAATCCAGGTTCCGTAAAATCCAGGAGTTCTGAAAGTTTCATCGGGACTTCGAAAGCCCTCATATTCGTTTTGAAAATGGGTTCTATTCGAACCCTCATTAAATCTCTAGTGGTTACTACCAAATTGTGATTTGCCCAGTCCGCACATGCTTATGCTTTCCTACCAACAGCTCTTTTTGAGCTACACACAAATATCTTTGGATAATCGAAAACTGGATTAGTACTAGTTAAAACCCAGGCTCACAGTATTTTCTAGGGCAGTGTTTCTAAAACTTTTTCAGACTGTGGCACACTATGCAATGCAAATTTTTTTCGGGGCACACCTGTTTTCTTAATGTTTGATTACCTGCATTTCATGCACTTTATACTTTTAGGGGGAGATGCAATATCGCAACCTACGTGCACTCGTTTCCGCAATGTATTAATCACTTTGCAACCATTAATACATTGCGAAAACGCTATTGGTAAGTTGCAACATTTTGCACCTATTTTAAAGAGACCATTGAAGAGGCATTAATTGTCACGCAAATAATTAGCGCAAAAACCGGCGCAAAGTTTATTGCATCGCTTTGCGCTGCACAGAGAAAAAAATTTGTGACATGGTGCAGGAAGTGCAAAACCTTCGCTAACACGTTAGTTCATGGGCTAGCGTGATTTTAGTGCTTATTTTCTCGTTAGCATGAAAAAAAACTTTAGTCAGGGTCCAAGTGCCAACAGTGCCTAACACTTCCAGCCAGAGAAAAAGTTTTATCATCATATAATACTCCTAAGCTATGAACCCAGTGCAGGAAGCATCTAAAGCTGGGTCCACACAGTAAGGATGTTTGAAAGATGACAGACAGGATCTGCAAGAGCTACCCCTCTGCCAGAATTCTTCAATGTATATTTGCATCTATACCATGAACATACTATTAATTAGGGTGTGCAAGACTGCCAAACGTTATGAAAACAGAGAATGAAAGTTCCATGCAAACCATACATTGTGCTCTAATATACTACTGAGAGCTATGTGATGTGAAATTCTAACAAAGCAGGGATATGGAAACATGATGAAATCCTTTCATATTTAAGACTGAAGAGCTCTGTCATTTGTGATTTGATTTATTACGATCTGAAGATATCCACTATTTGAGCAATAAACTTACAGAAAAATGAAACCTGACAACATCTTATGCTTATCATAAGACGTTATTTTCTTTTTAATAAACAGTACAGCCATGTTTGCGATTTGAGATAAAACAAAGTATTTCTTAAGACTATTAACTGAGCTTCCTCCTGATGGACTAGTTGCGTGTGCAGAAAGTCCATGCACCCGCTAGAAATATAAAAAGCCTGCCTTTGAGTGCTTCAAAATGGATGTTTTTATCTAAACTCATAAAACCTAACGAGGATCTAGTAATGGCTTATGGAAAGTTATTTTACACAGCAAATGGCAAATCAAAAGAGTAATCAGGATCCTTATGCTTATAAAAGGCAAAGACTTAAAGGATTGGTTCGCTATATACAGTATATTCCGCATGCCCTTAGATTCTTAGATGGAGCCGCTATCACTCTGGGTAAATCTACCATTAGCAATTCAATAACAGGTTTGTGGCCATAGGTAAATCCCAAAAGGGGCTTACTTACAACGTGAGTTTAATGTCTGCTATTAGCAGTCTTTAAAAAACTCATGCTAAAAGGATATTAAATCACGGGCAACAGTTTTGCAGGTATCTTTTCCCCACACACCACAGACCCATACCTCTCTACAGAAAACTATGTGAAAACAGCATTTTCAGGCAGAGGCAGAATCAGCAATTTTAAACTGTCTGATTTTGCCTCTTCCTTTTGCCTCTTCCTGCTTTCACTTAGTTTTCTGTATAGGTCTGGGGTGTGAGTGGTGGAGGGGCCACGGGAATGGGATGGAGCTGTAGGATGCACAATAATGGATAGGCACACTCACACACCTGCTACTTATCTCTGAAATATCCAATAATACTGGGCACACCAGCCTTGATCAACACTCTATTTATTATGTGACGTTTCGGTGTTGTAACGGCACCTTCCTCAGACAAACCAGCATGACGCCGTTACAGCACCAAAACGTCACATAATAAATAGAGTGCTTATCAAGACTGGTGTGCCCAGTATTATTGGATATTTCAGTATCTACTGTTGGCTTCAGCTTCTGGTTGCACCCAGCATCTACTCACTTTATGACTTCTTGGTAAAGGTGCTCAGGATCTCTCTTTGCTTTTGCTACTTATCTCCGGTGCTGGCCCCATTCCAAAGGGCCAATCATCACTGCAAAACAAAAAGAAGAACCAGAACGCTACTTGGATGAGCAGGTGATAAAAGGGGAGAACCCCTATAGTTTATACAGACATAAAGCAATCCAAAGTTTTGGGTGGTATCCTCTTTGACCACAGTTTCCCTTTGATGTCTAGTCATTTATGAAAAGTCTTCTCCCCAGATTATATATGGAATGGTGATTTAGTAAGTGATATATCGCAAAATATAGCATCTATAATATGTATAAGAAAATGCTTCTATGAGTAATCATATGGAATGTAAAGGGCTTAAAAGAAAACTAAAGTTCATGCTCTCTCATATTGATGACCTTTTAGTTAATTTTTATAATGATGTTTTGGGTGAAGAATAGTGAAAAGTATCCATTAACTTGGCAGAGAGCTGCTATAATGTTAATCCCAAAAATGGGAAAGAATCAAGATGATTAATTAATGACTGAAAGAGTACAGTAGCAAATTACTGTATATGTCATATTTGATTCAAAAACAAAAAGTAGAATTTATACAACAACAATCAACTGTGAAAAATATTTCAAGAAAAGTTTTGGCATTAATGCACTTATTACTGAAAATGTGCCAGCTGCTACATTATTTTCATTAGATGATAAAAAGGCATTTGATGTGTTACAATGGGAATGATTATTTCAGGTGTTAGAGCCTTTATAAATCTACTTCAGGCAATATAAAGCCGATTATCAGCCTCCATTGCAATAATGTAATACTAATCACTCTCTTTTAGTTTAGAGAAAGGCACAAATTAGGGGTGCCCTCTATCCCTTATAATTTTATTATTTAATTTAGCCTTAGAACTCCCAAAAAACAATTATATTAAATATTTACAATATTAAATGCATTTGGTGCTTTTTCAGAATTTAAAAGAAATTATAAAAATTGTGAGCTGTTACCTAGAAACTTTTGTATACTCAAAAACATCTGAGAGAGACCCCCAATTATGGTAGTTAATACCCATATAAAATATTTGGGAATAAACATAGATAAGACAATGTAACCATTAAATTACCCTCCGCTATTTACATAAGTATTTATAGAGCTAAAGGCCATATTCATAAAGACACTGTATCACTTTTTAGCATTACTGCACCTTTAACGTCAGTTTAAAGATCGTTAAAATGATTGTTCATTTCCGATCAGTTTATAAGAACTGATAACAATTATAAATTACCGATAACAATCATAAATCTGCATTAACTAGATCGTAGATTTACACTCCCCATAGACTATCTATGCCATATTTTACTACCACATGGTATTCTACAATCGAACATTACTTAATTAATGAACGTTCATCGTAAATGTACAATCGCGGCTGTACATTTACGCTCGCAGTTTTACATTACTGATAACTCGTGGTATCACTAAATTCAATACAGCACGTTTATAAATATGGCCCTAAAGTTCTAGACAGATATACTGTTGTTACTGGAAGAATGATCAGCTTGTACAGGATACTACTATATCCAATGCAGAATATACCCCTACTAATTAAATTTAAAGATGTTACCTGTTAAATGCTCATTTTGCACACTACCTATGAAATGGCAAGAAGACTATGATAATATTAAATTGGAAGGGAGGCTGGTATTGCTTATTATCCAAGCATATAACCTTGCATATGTATTACCTCATGTGGGTGACTGGATTAAAGGATACTTTTTTAGATATATCAGTGAAACAAGAATTAGTATGATATTTTAAAGTACATTTTTATACCCCATAATATAATAGCATCCCCCCAAAACACCAATGAATTATAAACTATTACTCTAGTAAATCTAATGTAATGCCCTGTAGGAATGGATAATTTCCATTTGTCTGGCCATGCCTTCTGACCTTAGTCACGTGATGACTGCGGTAGATTAATAATGGACAAGTTGGAAGAATCACACAAAACTGCTTGAAGCTGGAATGCTGGGAAATATTGCACAAAACCCCTGTTAGTACGTTAAGTTATCCTGCATTTTTTCGTGCTTTATTAAAAGCAAAACAATGTATAATACATACAGTGTCATGGTGGTTCAAATCTAAAAGAAAATATTATCGTTTTTTTTACAGCAAAAACAGAGGGAACAGAACCCATTGCACTCTATATAAATAAAATTCCTTTATTGCTATTTAGGAAATATTTAAAACATAATTAAAACTAATCGAACACCCTGTGTTTAGTCAATTCAACCTTCTTTTGGAGTGTAACATACAGTGCAACATGTAGCGACAAAAATAACCAAGGAGTATGTCAGAACAGGATTTAAATCTTCCTGTATGCACATGGTTTTTGAAAAACCAAATATGGCTGACACTATCACGAGATTTACCCACGTAATCTCACCCTGGGGCAGAAGCACTAGAAATAGTTTATTGACTAATGTCATTTATATTTTAAATGTTTTCATAGCCCAAGTTCTGACAGATTTAAGTATACCTTAAAAACATCTTGAATTTTTTCAGGATAACCAACTGCATTCAATATCTCCAATACATCTCCAATATTTTAAGCAGAATATGGCAGATTGTGTGCTATATAAAATGTATATCTATTTAAGCCATCTATCTATTTAAGTCCAACTATTTTTTTTAATGGCTAAAAAAAGGATACAAATGTCATCCAAAAATCATTCAGGGATGGGGGAAATTTATAGATATTAGTTTTACGTTGGATAAAAGTTATTTGAATTCAGACATGTATGAAAAGTGATCAAATGCAATCATTTGTATGAAGCTATAATACAAGATGCATTGTAAAAAGTTTTCTCTAATAATATTTGTTTAAATAGAATGGAATTTTGTCACTTAGAGAACATAAACATCTACATTAACAGCACAAATTTCTTTTGAATTACAGCGAATGAAAAAAAAAATCTAAAATCTAGATTTAGAGGTAGCATTAAAATAAAAGTACCTTGTTAACATTTTATTATTTAAAAAGCTATTCCCTTTCCCTTAACTGTGCTGAATATAAATGAGTATTGAAAGGAGAAAAAAAACTACGCCTACATACCATATGAATTTTATTACTAATTGTTGCGCAGCATCCAAAGGGACATGTGTTAATAAGAAAAAGTATTATTAAATTTGTAATATGTAATAAAGTGTCTGGAATGTAATAAACCAATGGGGCAGAAGGATATACAAATTTAGTAACTGTATTAAAAGGTTTAATTTATGTATATTTCAAAGTTGGACAATTTCTAAAAAATAAACAACAAATGTAAAAGAAAGGAATAGAGAATGCAATAAACTGACATGTAAATATTCTTTCATTTGTTAAGGGGTTTAAAGAAGAGTTGGAGCGCAATAGCAGAATGGGGTCAAGAAAAAAAGAGACTAAATTAATAAAGGGAAGTAGAAGGACAGTTAATGTAATAAGGAGGAACAAGAGAAAAGGAAGCTGCAATGTAGACTGGGATAAAGGAGGAATAAAGTCCTTTCTAAGGACAATTTATGGAAATGGGAAAATCCTGTCATAGAAACAATTGTTTTGTTAAATATCTACCGTAAGTACAGTAGAGTAATCCAGTGGCACTTTAAAGGGTGAACAGCACCCGAAGAAAAATGTCTTTGGGGTTGCCCTTTTTTAGCATTGATTATCATTTCTGAGTTAGCCAGCACCCAGTACAATATTTTTTTACCTTGCATCATGGGAGGGGAACCCCATGGGGTAAACACATTCAAACATATTATCGGTGCTGCTGATTAAAAATGGAGAAGCATTCATATTATTTAATGCCAAGCTAACAACATTTTATTTCCTCTCCAGACAAAAGCCAATAAAAATAATTGCGTGCTAAAAATATTTTAACACGGCATTGGCCATATGCCATGTTCATAATGCATGACCCCCCATTTTCTAGTTTGCTTCCAATCCATATTGAGTTTTAAAATGTGTTCCACCCATATTATATATTCTGTTCCTATCTAACTCATAATTCTGAAGTTTCTGTCATCAGTGATGATGAATTCTGGTTTAGAAATGAACCTGGTTTTGATTTGGAACTGCCAGTTTTAAAAATCCATGGATCTAAAAAATTTCCAAAACTGAACTTTTCATCGAAAATTTAAAAAATGGAAAATTGGAAACTTATAAATACCATACGAAACCTCAAAAATCAAAATGTTATCGAAATTTTAAAAAAACTTCCATTTTAATCGGATTTTTGGAACTTCAATAGTTTCTGCAAAATGGATATCGGAACGAAGCTCGTCAATTTTGTTCCTCTCTCATCAGCAATATACCAATTTTCTGTGGTACGATGCTTTCCCTATTATATTCAAGAGCACAAATAATTCTTCAAATTATTCTGCTTTATATTGATTTAGAGATTTTTTTCAGCTGCATTTGTAAATTGTGCAAATTATCATTACTGTAGAAGGAATGTTTTACAAAGAGAGTTAGATTGATGGGATTAAAGACGTGTCACAGAAAGGAATTCTTTAAAAGTGTAGTGCCTGTTATGTAGATACAAATCACTTACAAAATCACAAAATGTGTTGCAGAGCCTAATAGGGGAGCCAAGATGTGAACTATGGCAATGAGTGTGCACTGTTAATTTTTCCTGATTATTAAATACTATTTAGTTTAATTATTTACAGTTTGCGATGTACGTGTTAATTAAAGTACCATGTATACAGATATCTCACTGTGTAGATTAGGTACAGTATTTCCTTTCAGTTGTGTAGGTAATTACAGATGTGCACTGTGAATGTATAGTGTGATATGATGAAACCTTATTGATGCCTATGTACTGTATTTGAGCAAATGTCAAAATGTACAGACACTGGTAAATGGTCCATTTCCTCTACACCTTGCCTGGTGACCTTTTCTCATTAATATATAGGGTGAGGCAGGATGCAGGGAATTCACACATTTGTTCTTTTGAGTTTCCTTTCTATTCATTTTGTTTCGTCAGGTTTAATATTTGCATTTTGTTTAATCTATAATTCTTTCCTTTTATGTTGCCTACTGTAGGATATTCAGTAAAAGCTATGAGAGCAGCATAGACATTTTCAGCAGATGATCATATGATTGATTAGAAACCCTATGCATCATTTAAACCTAGCCTCTGAATATATTATATTTTTCTGCTGGACCATTAAAACACTTTTTTCATCAAAACACTCCTATTTCTGGGACCTACATGGCTAAACACTACACTGTCATTGCACAGGTGCTTCATTTTTCAATCTTCAGCCAGTTCCATACTTAATTATATTTTAGACACAGGTGTTCAGTCACAGGGAAAGAAAGGAAGCTATCAATCTGTCAATGTCAGCCCCACTCAATAGCTCCTTATCAAGAAGTATTGTTATTTCCAATATCTAAAATAGTATATGTATGGAGAAACATTAGCCTTTCCTGCAAGGGTGGCAAAATATAAAGATAAATAACTAGAGAACATAAAATTAAGCTCAGGGAATAGCAAAATTGGTTAATTCAACAGATGCATTTTCTAGTCATTACTCTTGGTCTTCTTGAATACTGCTCAATAGCACAATGTTACAATATATTTATGTATTTCCATCTCATACAGTTATCATTGGTGATACTGTAACTGGTGTAACTTATCAGTATCTCAGTATAGATTTGTATATTTGTAGCTGTAAAGTTTTTGCTACACCTTTTGGTCTCATTTCTTTCATTTACCTGAACTGTAGGTATAAAATTATAATTTTCTACAATTTGTGAGATTTGATTTTTTTCTGTAAATTACACTTTTATATTAATCAATCATACATACACAGAAAGCTATGACAAATGTATTCCTTTAAATTACTGAAATTATTTTTATTCACTGAGGAGACACAGTAGAATTTGTAAGTATAAGCAGTTAAGTTCCTTTATACATATGGGATTCCCATTATTGAATGACCCATGCGATATCAGATACTTACTAAGCAAAAGCACACTAGCACCACTTGTTTGGTGACCAGACATTGCTATGCAGATATGAGAACCAATCACATCTACTGACAGGCAGTCAAGAATAAGGGAGATACAATCAGCCTTTTCACCACAGAGGCACATAGTGAAGACATGGCATGGTTGTGCTGGGTCTGAGTGAAAGGCCACCTATTCAGTATGGCTGATCACACAGCCTGTCACACATGGCCATCATCCCAACCATCCATTTAGCTATTGTGTATATAAACCCTTATATGCATAATTAATGCACTTGAGTGATACTAATAACATATATGGCACTAAAATGTGTGATGTTCATTCTTTTCTTTGCTTTTCCCTACACTTTTGCCAGATGAATTGCTCTTTAATTAACAGAACGGGCAATTTTCAAGTAAGTTACAAAATGAAAAAAAAAGTGTTTTATGCACATGGGGGGCTCTATCTATGAGGCCAATATTTCATGACCACTAACAGTACTTTATGACCACGGTCATTTTTTACAATTGCATACGTGGGTCTCTAAGAAAGTTTCTATAATCAAAATATAGAAGCAGGAAAAGATTGTAAAATGTTTTTTTAAAGGGCATGTCCATCGTAAATAAAAACTTTTGACATATTGTAACTCACCCTTGCGCACCCATAACTGCCAAGTTAGATTTCTAATAAAAGCTTCAGAATCATACTTACAGCCCTTTGCTACCAAGGCTGCCTTCTCCAGCTCCCATTTTGCCAGACATTGCAAACAGGGGCCGGACAACTGCTTCTGCGATTGGCTGAGAGGCTTTCTTTGGACAACAAACATAAAGGGAATGTATGCAAGACCAACAAATAGTATTTAATCTCTCTGCACATGACTTGACTCATAAGGAGTAGAGGGTTTTGTCTAAAGGACTGAACTTTAGTCCAACTAGTAAATTAAATTAGTTTCAATTGGACATTGACCTTTACAGATTTTTTCGATCTCTTAGGTTGAGAGTGCATTTCCAACAGAGGAATATTGGGGCAAGTGTGGTAGAGACAAGAAAAGATGGTCTCAGCTTGGAGGATTTCAACCTCCGTTAGAAAAGCAAATTCATTCCACCGACCACATATTCCCCTGTGGAAACATATATTAAGAGAGTCCAGATGGACGTTACACGTATGTGTAATACTGGTGAGGTATTAAAATTACAACATGCAAATTTTACTAAAAGGGAAATAACTTTATTACAGAATTTGCAGCGGGATTCCAATATCACGATAAAGCCCTCTGATAATGGGGGCGCTATTGTGATATTGGACACCGTTTATTACAAATCTGAAATCATGACTCAGTTGAATGATAATGTAATGTACAAATTGTTGGAAGGTAATCCTACCAAAGAATTTTGCTGTGTTTATATCTATTTACTAGTTGGTTACATACCCACAGCACCCACACAATTTAGTGTGCTATATGAAGCTTTAGGGGTTTTTGGATACCTATAATCATATATACACTTTATTCAAAGAATTTTTGGATAATTTATGTCATTTTTTGGATTAGTTTGTGGAGTGGGTATTGTGGGGGAACTCAGAGATTTTCTGATTGTCCCTTACCCTAGGGTACCCCACCTATACACATTGCCAAAAATCCATAAAATCCTGACAGCACCTCCCGGGTGCCCAATCGTTTCGGGTGTGGATTTTCAATGTTTTTACCCCTGGCTATATTTTTAGACCAGATACTGGCCCCTTTGATACGAGAAACCAGATCTTACATTAAGGACATGTCTGACTTTTTATGTAAATTAAGATCCATCAATGTAGGGGATTGAGGGGAAATTATTCTGATCACCATGGATGTGGCCAGTCTATATACCTCCATACCCCACACTGATGGACTTGAAGCTTCTAAGAGGCCTTTAGAGTAAAGTAATCATTATATGGAGGCAGAGGTGAATTTCTTTTTGAAATCTTTGGAAATGATTCTCACTATGAATTATTTTCTTTTTGATGACAAGTATTATTTGCAGTTGCGGGGTGGGGGGCAATGGGGACGAATGTCGCCTCTTCATATGCCAATGCCTTTATGACAGGCTTGGAGGAGGAGCACATATTGAGATGATCTCTACTAGTCCCATTGTTTGGCCTGGTGAAGATTTATCAATGATGTATTACTCCTATGGCGATGACGGTTCCACGCAAGGATTAATCAATTCCACCCGTCCATAAAATTGTCTATTGAAAATGATACATGTTTAGTCCATTTCTTGGACGTCAAAATTATAAAAAATTACAATAATGGTATTGAGACGGAACTATATAAAAAATTGATGGACAAGAACCTGTTACTGCACTTTCAAAGTAATCTGCCTGCACACCTTAAAAAGTCTATTCCTTATAGTGAATTATGCTAAGAGATTAGTCACTAATACAAGTAAAAAAAGGGAACAGATTAATGAAATGTGTAAAAATTTTTAGGTTAGGAGATATCCCAGGGACATCATAAGGGAGGCCAGGGAGAGAATAGAATCTAACAATAAATTTTCTATAACACGTAAACCAAGGATGACATGTATCACTCAATTTAACAAACACAGTCAACAGATTAGTGGAACTATATTCTTAAACAACATTGGCATATCTTAGAAAAGGCATATCCAGAAATACAAGAATTTGGAGCACCACCCATGGTAGCATACAAAAAAAGGAAAACAATAGGTTCAATGGTCACCAACACACATATTGACAATAACCCTCAACAACTAAGACTACTTGGTTAGTAGATAGAACCCAAGGGATGTATCCCTGTCACAACTGTGTACACTGTAAATCAGTAATTAAAGGATCCAAATTTATACATCCAGATACAGGGAGGGAGAGTAAATTCACTGGAAATTTTTCATGTGACTCAAAGTACGTAGTTTACACAATTTAAGCTAAAATCTAGGATAAGTCACTATTAGATTAAAACATACTCACTTACCAATACCGAGACATTTTGTGGATAAAAATCATACTGAAGAATATCTCCAATTTATGGTATTAAAAGGTATACCCCTTAATTTCCAAGGAGACCGCCAATTGAGGCTTAAAAAAAGGGAGACCTGGTGGATAAAAAAATTAGGCTCCCTTGCGCCAGGGGAATGAATAGGGATTATAGTTTATATTTATTCCTATTATTGGGTATTTTCCGTCTGCTACATATAGCACTTACCGTCTTTAATTATTGCTGTTGACCATATTACATTGTATTTTATTCATTTCTATTGGATAAAAGGTATTTGTGTGATGTCATTTCCTCTAGAGGAGGGGATATCTCTTTAAAAGCTGTATGAGAGATGTTGTAATCACCTACTTTTAAACTTGAAAAAAGGACGCTATGTCCCGAAACGTCGATGCGTTTTGTTAGCATATAATAAAATTGCAGATGTCTCACTCTGCTAAATATACACATACAGTAAAGTTCTAAGCACACCTTTATATATATATATATATATACAAACATAGAAAAGATAATCAATGCACATTCCTAGGCCCCATACAATATCATATTATCTGCACACTGGCATACTTTATAAACAAAGGGGGTTTTAGTATACATTACTGTGATCACATGAATGAAAAGCCTTCCAACCACGTCAAGGTAACCCCAGTCTGGAAGGTCCTAACTTCTAACCTTTTTAAATTTCTTTTACTTCAATTACGATTAGAAAACCTTTGCATTTCTCATTCTTACACACTGAATCCATATAACAGGCTCTCTCCCTTCCCCCCAGCCCTTTGGCTTTTTAAAATGAGGGAAGAGGCCATCCATTGCTTTATATTAAAGGCAAAGGACCTCCCATAAAAGGGGCGTGTTGGGGGTGCTATAACCACATGGAAGCTTGACCTGGCTTCCAAATAAATACATACAATACAAGGGTTGTGGAAGCACTCCAATTAGGCTAATATACAACTACATTTAACGGAAGTGCTCCAGATCAGTAGCACTTCCCACTAAATGTAGTTGTAAATTAGTCTAATTGGAGTGCTTCCACAATCCTTGTATTGTATATATATATATATATATATATATATATATATATAAATAGCAGTGGTGTGCACTCAGTGTTCCTTCTGTCCTTCTGTTTAGATTGCCTGGAGCTGCCGGTTTAGAATTCCAATACACAGCAAACAATGTAGATAGAGACCAACGCTCCACAGGTCTTATAATTTAGTTTTTATTAACTTTGAACAAGTGCAAGGTGCAAAAAATAGCAACGTTTCGGCCCTGGTTCAATGGCCTTTATCAAGCTTACAATTAAGTGCAACTGAGCAGGTTTAAATACCCTCCATATAATTAGTGAAGGACACACCTTCTGATACAACATCTCCCAGAATTCCAAAATCTTAAAGTGGCAGTGCTGAATAATTAAAAAAGATTGTGACAGTGCTACATACTTCTGCCTTAGATAAATATTACCGTGGTAATAAATATAATAAATATGATAAAAAATGTACTGAAAAAAGTGCTAAGGGGTGCTAGAGTGATAACATTTGTTAAATAAGTTAAAAAAGTTAAAAACAAGTTAAAGACAGGGCTGATTAGGAGAATAAGTTTGGCAGTTCATAAAAGGGAACTGTGTCTGTAGATAAGCAAAACAAGATCTATTAATAAGAGGTGATTAACGTTCATCTATACAATATTTAAAGGAACAAAATTCATTTAGACCATGAGGTGTCAGGGTATTCAAAGTTTTTATCCAGAATGTTTCTTTTCTTAACAATAAATTAGTCCTGTTCCCTCCTCTTGTCTGTAAAGGTATATGGTCAATGCCACAAAATTTAAGGTCCTTTAATGTATGTCCTTTTTCCAAGTAATGATTAGCCACTGGTTTATTCGTTTTGAGGTCTCTGTATGCAGTATTAATGGCTGACCTATGTCCATCGATGCGGAGTCTCAATGTCAGATCTGTCTTCCCAACATAGTAAAGGTTGCATGGGCATATTATAATATAGATGACGTGTGTAGTTTGACAAGTTATATGGTGTTTGATCTTCATCTGTTTACCTGTATGGGGATGTCAGAATGTAGAGCTAGGTATCATAGACTTGCATGATTTACATTTGTGACAACTGAAGCAACCATTAGGTTTACTTGTTAGCCAATTGGTATCATTTTTATATTTATTTATGGGGTCCGGTTCGACCAACATATCTTTGAGATTTTTTCCTCTCTTAAAGGCAACAGTGGGTCTGTCGGGTAAGCGTTCTTTCAGTTTGTCATCTGCTTTCAGAATGTGCCAGTTAGAGTGTAAGATATTTTTTATGTCTTCTCCTATTGTGGAGTATGTTGTTGTGCATATAAATTTATTGTCTCTCTTTATATCCACTATGTTGTCACATGTATTCCCTGTATCTTTTTTAATTTTTTGTTCCGCTCTGATTAGAGCGTCATTTAGTATCTGTTGCGGATAGCCTCTTTCCAAAAATCTCGCTTTTATATATATAAAAGCAATAAACAGATCCGTTGCACTCCGATCCAGATGCAGCTCCCTGGGTGCTGAAGGCTATAAGTAACATATACCAAGATGAAAGCTGAGCACTCCAAGGATTCTTTAAATATTTATTATGCAATGGTAGGTAAGCATAATAATACTTCCATACATATAGAACAATTTATTTTGCAGTTACATATTTTCAATGTTCCCTATTAGTAGACTTCAATAAGTGCTTAATTAATAGGAAACATTTGCCTGTGCTGTTAATTTGCCTCAACCAATAAGATGAACAGGGAAAAGTTTGCCCTCTTATTGAATAAGGTCCAAGAATGTTATGAACAAAAAAATTACGTGAGGAAAGTACAATTGAATGCAAAAAAGGAGCAACATATATATGAATATATATATAATATATAATGTAGGTCACAGAACAAACTCTTATTCTGTACTCACTAATATTTAAGCATTACCAGACCAGGATATAAACCATTTGGTTAACCTTTGGGAATTTCCATTTGTCAGTCAAAAACTAATAAATCATATTGTGCATTTTGTGAGGGTGGAAAATATATAATCGTGTTCTATTTTGTTTGTTATACTCTCCAGATATATTTCCTATGGGATGCTATTTCCTATCTACCATTCTGTAGATAGAATCACTAAACCAGTGCTTTTTACATAATGGCTTAAGTAGTTAAAGAACGATAATTGTGTGTTGCAGATTTTATAACATTATATCCATTTTGTGGCATAATACAGGCTTCTGCAGAACATAAACACCCTTTTTTGACAATACGTATACAGTGTAATAAATGTGCATTATCCCCATAAAATGCTCAGGTAATGCTCTAGATGTTTTCTCACAAAAGAATCAATAAAAAAAAAAACATAAAATGATTAAAGAAACATTCTTGACTTTACAAAAGTATAATCAGAAAATTGAAACGTGCATTTAAGGGCAACTATGTCATGTATAAATGTATAAAAAATCAATACCCAGGGAGGTAGGAAAGACCACTCCTACCTCCTTTGATGATTGCTAGCATGATCTGTACAGTATAGTTTATTATGCATTATATCGTATTAATTGCTTTGGATGGTCCATGGAAAGTTGAAGTGGTCTATAGTGCAACAAACAGATGTGCTGGGCTAGCTGACAGCTCGTTCTACAGGCTCTGAATCCTTCTGTGCATGTGTATTTCTCTTACATTATAGGTGGAAGAGATAGTCACATCTGGGGTGCAAATACTCTCTGTTGTGACACGAATAGAATATTGATAGCTCACTGCTCATTTTCCTAATTCAGATGTTTGTAAGGTTACAGCATATGCAGCAAGTTTCGCAAGTCTAAAAGCAGGCATTTTCACTGATTTATATTACCAATAAAATCGATTTTTGATAAATAACTTTTTAATGTTTTCTGAAAGGGCTTCTTAACCAAACTTTGGGAAATGGTATGGTGTGTGAAAAGCTAAAAATATAACCTCAAATCCCTATAGTGTAAATGCCATATTCTGTAAGCAGAACAGGAGCAGTAAAACCCTGGGGACTCTGTGGGCCCTATCTGTAAAGGCAAGGTACCACAAATTTGTGATACCACACCTTTTCCGACATTGTAAACTATGAATAGAGACAAATAGTTTTCAATGCTCTTCATACTTTGCATTGATTATAATAACATTGCTGTTATTGTTAAAGAAAACCACTGTAAATTTGCATCTGCAGCAGTAAAATAATGCCGCCATAAAGAACAAAATATTTATGACTCCGGGGCCATTAAACTATTTTCCAACAATGTATCAGTGTATATTGGCCATGTTGGTTGAATAACTTCTGGTTTCCAAATACAACACGTCAAAGCTTAAAAATCTGCTGACAATACTCCAATTGCTTTTCATTCCTTCATTTGGTAGATTCATTTATTTATCCAACCATACTCTCCTTTTTTTGGTGTCACTGCCCTTCCCACAAATCATAGCTACCAAACTATAAAATGAGGATGGATGCATACATTAACCCACTGAATACTGTATGCAACGGGACAGTGCTGTAACGGTCAGCTTCTCGTCTGAAGATTTTTTTTTGATATTGAGATACTTATATTCTGGGAACCCTTGAAGCTATTTTAATGTCTCAGGGAAACACCAACACAAAAGTATATATTGTTATTTATCTGTTTATTACGAATTTATTAAAATTCATACAAATATTACACAAAAATCAACCTCTCAGGGTCCCCGGTCCCCTGGTAGAGAAACCCCTCTTGCATGTGGACAGTCCAATTGAGAAGTCGTTTTAAGTTTCTCCTTTAATATATCAGAAAAAAGAGGTAAGATAGGGTCCACTGAATTAAAATCTTGTACTGTTTGTGTTTCCAAGAAAGATGATTTAAATAAATTCTCTGTAAACGTTTGACTGTGCAAACAGCTCTAACACAAATTGACAGAATTATTTTTATTAAACTGCATATTTTTTATGAAGGAAACATCAAAATAATTTAATGGATTTGCTCATTGAACATGCTTCAAAAAAAAATTCTTCACTCTGCAATTTTATGCTTTGCATTTCAGACCATATTTATATATGTTTGTAAATGTTAAATATTAAAGGTGTATGTTATAATTTCTTCAGGAGAAGGCCTCTATGAGACCCCCTCTGGACGCGGAGTCTAAGCACCTGCCGGTCTTCACCAGAGCCTCTAATGGGTAGTAGATATGGATACCGGAGGTAACTGGAGGTAGGAGCTGTAGTAGATATGGATACCGGAGGTAACTGGAAGTAGGAGCTGTAGTTATCATAGGACTAAGAAAAACTAGAAAAAGGGAGCTAGGGTTCAGAGTCCAAACACACTCTGAACTGGCAGCAAGATGCCGGCTGCCAGGAGAGGCCTAAATAGGCCCAGAGGACATCATCACCAATGGACGCGCGTTCCCGCGCATGCCCGCCGAAGATTGTCTCAGGGGATGCCACCCACGTCCCTGCGTCATAGCAACCCATATGGTCTCTGTCTAGACGTCTTGAATCTTGCACAAGTAACACAAGAATCCACAAAACGTTTACAATCCTCAGACATATATGGCCAGGAAAAATTTCTATTAACTAGATCAAAGTATTTTATTATTTTGGTAGATAAATCCATCTTGGGAAAGAGAGGAAGACTGGAGAGATGCCTCTTTAATTGTTTTGGCTATATTAGTATGCAACAGCAGAAAATTTGATTTGGAAAGAACCATAAGGTTTGTTGTCTGACTTTTTGATTTCAGAAAATTGTCTGGAAAGGGCGTCGGCCTTGCCATTCTTTGATCCTGACGAAAAGTTATATGAAAGTTAAATCTTGTATAAAAAAAAAGAGCCCATCTAGCTTGACGAGGCTTTAATCTTTTAGCAGTCTGTAAGTATTCCAGGTTTTTATGATCCGTGAAGATGATATGGGATGATTGGCACCCTCGAGTAGATACCGCCACTCCTCGAGGGCCGATTTTATAGCCAATAATTCGCGGTCTCCTTCAACATAATTCTTCTCAGAGTCAGAAAGTCTTCTCGAAAAAAAGGCAACTGGATGTAGTAAAGCCTTGGGACCATGACGTTGAGAGAGTATGGCTCCTAGAGCAACTTCAGATGCATCAATCTCTAATATAAAAGGAACAGCTGGATCTGGGTGAATTAGGAAGGAGGCTGACATAAAAGCAGACTCCAGATGCTCAAAGGCCGTTTGAGTGGAATCCGTCCTACATAATGGAACATGAGTTCTGGTCAGAAGAGTTAACGGCAGAATAATAGTAGAAAAATTCTTAATGAACCTGCGGTAGAAGTTAGCAAATCCGATGAATTTTTGAACTTGTTTACGGGTAGATGGAGTAGGCCAATCCTGAATAGCGGACACCTTTTGAGGATCCATGATTAGTCCTTGTGATGAGATGATAAACCCCAAGAATGGTATAGAAGACTTTTCGAATTCACATTTCTCCAGTTTAGCGTATAACCCATGAACTCTAAGGCGAGATAAGACTTTCTTGACTTGGGTACGATGTTCCTCCAGGTTAGAAGAAAAGATCAGTATATCATCCAGATAAACGGCCAAGAAGTCATCCACAAAGTCACGGAAAATATCGTTGAAAAAAAGTTGGAACGTGGCAGGGGCGTTACACAGACCAAAAGGCATAACTAAATATTCAAAATGACCGTATCTGGAGCGGAAAGCCGTTTTCCATTTATCCCCTTCTTTTATTCTGATCAGGTTATAGGCTCCTCGAAGATCCAACTTGGTAAAAACCTTAGCCGTTCTCAACCGTTGGAATATTTCAGGAAATAATGGAAGAGAATATCTATTCTTAACCGTGACATTATTGAGAGCTTGGTAATCAACACAAGGCCAAAGAGAGCCGTGCTTTTTCTCAACGAAAAATATACCGGCTTCCGCCGGAGATGTGGAATGACGTATGAAGCCCTTCTGTAGATTTTCCTCTATATATTCCTTAGGAACCTTTTGTTCTGGCTCTGACAAAGAATACACACGACCAAAAGGAATCTCCGCACTAGGTAGCAGCTCAACTGGACAATCATAAATGCGATGTGGTGGTAGACTATTGGCAGCATTCTTGTCAAAGACGTCTGCAAGTTATGATAAATGTTGGGTAGAAGGGTTTCAGTTTGAGATTGATTAATGCTCATCAGTGAAAAGAAGAAAAACATGACAGTTGACATGCGATGAAAGGAAAGAGATCTCTCCAGACATCCAATTATTGAAGGATTATGTGCCTTCAACCATGGCATGCCTAAAATAAGAGGAAATAAAGAAAAAGGCAGTACATCAAAACAAATAAGTTTAGAATGACGATTGTTTTCTGATTAACACTGGGACTGTTCCCGTAGAAGGACCAGACGAGATCTTAGACCCATCTGCCAGATGAATGATAGAGGAGAAGATTTGGACGAGTAGGAATCTTCCAATCCTTGGTAAGGGACTCCAAAATAAAGCAGCTACAGGCCCCAGAATCAATGACGGCTTGGGCGGTGAACATTGGGCCGGTTCCCTGTAACAAAACATCAATAGAGAGTAAGGTACTGGAGTCGGATACAGAGGAGCAGAAGGCAACGAAGGAACCTTAGTCGTAGGTCTGATTGGGCAGCTATGAAGCAAATGACCAGACTCCCCGCAGTAGAGACACAGATTTAAACGGCGTCTTTGGGTTTGTTACTCAGGGGAAAGAGAAGGGCGAGTCAGACCCAATTGCATAGAAACAGGTTCCTGGGGGGGCCTGAAGTAGAAGAGGTAGAAAATACATCAGAAGAAGGGCGAGAAGCACCCATTCTTTCTAACCTCCTTTCCCTTAGCCGCCGATCAATTTGGACCAACAGATCAATAAGATCTTTCAGCTTTTCTGGCATCTTTTATATAATTCATCTTTTAGCATTTCCGACAGTCCAATTCTGAACTGATGTATAAGAGCCGCTTCATTCCATTGGGTCTCAACACTGACCCTACGGTAATCGGCCACATAATCTTCCACCTGTCTTCGCTTGGGACAGATTACAAAGCGTAGCCTCAGCTGAAACAGCTTTTCGTGGATCATCATAAATCTCTCCCAGAGCTGAAAAAAAAGAGTTTACGGAGGCTACTGTAGGACTGCTTTGATCCAGCAAACGGAGGGCCCAAGCCTGGGGCTCATCCTGAAGAAGTGAAATGATGAAACCTACTTTTACTATTCTTCAGTAAAGCTTTTTGGGCGTAGGGAGAAGTACAAATTACAGGAACTTTTAAACTGGCCAAATTTGGAGCGGTCTCTGGAAAACTGGTCAGGAAGCGGTCAACAATGGATGGATTATGGAGAGTTCCAGGAGACATGGCGTTTAACCTAGCGTCCGATTGACAGTATCCCTGTCTAGCCTCTTGAAGGGTTCCCCAAAGTTCGGCAACTTGCCGATATAGTTCCTTGGCTGGACTGACGTCTCCAGTGTAATTCATCTGGCTGCCAGTTACTGTTATAATTCCTTCAGTAGAACGCCTCTATGAGACCCCCTCTGGACGCGGAGTCTAAGCACCTGCCGGTCTTCACCAGAGCCTCTAATGGTGAGGATGTTTCGCGGCGAGCTGCCACCAGGTCGTGGCTCCAGAGGAGGGAACCACAAAGGCCAATCCCACACTGTGGAGAAGCAATTGAGATGAAGATTGGAGTAAACAGGAGGTAGGAGCTGAAGGGAGATAAGGACACCAGAGGTACCTGCAGGTAGGAGCAGTAGTAGATATGGAGACAGGAGGTAACTGGAGGTAGGAGCTGTAGTAGATATGGAAACTGGAGGTACCTGGAGGTAGGAGCTGTAGTAGATCTAGAGACTGGAGGTAACTGGAGGTAGGAGCTGTAGTAGATCTGGAGACCGGAGGTAACTGGGGGTAGGAGCTGTAGTAGATATAGATACCTGAGGTAACTGGAGGTAGGAGCTGTATTAGATATGGAGACCGGAGGTAACTGGAGGTAGGAGCCTGTAGTATATTGGAGACTGGAGGTAACTGGAGGTAGGAGCTGTAGTAGATATGGAGACCGGAGGTAGGAGCTGTAGTAGATGGGGAGACCGAGGTAACTGGAGGTAGGAGCTGTAGTAGATATGGATACCGGAGGTAACTGGAGGTAGGAGCTGTAGTTATCATAGGACTAAGAAAAACTAGAAAAAGGGAGCTAGGGTTCAGAGTCCAAACACACTCTGAACTGGCAGCAAGATGCCGGCTGCCAGGAGAGGCCTAAATAGGCCCAGAGGACGTCATCACCGATGGACGCGCATCCGGCTGCCTCAGGGGGTCCCGCCCAGGTCCCTGCGTCATAGAAGATGCGTGGACGCATGGACGGGCGGTCCGAGTAAGAAGCGCGCTCGGGCAGAGGTAAGTATCTTAGATATTAGATCACCATTGTAAATATAAGGAGCCACCAAAATGTTATTACATTTTAAATGATTTAAGTTACTTTATAACTTTACAGGTTTATATTTTTGTTTCAATTGATGATTTACTATCAAGGGAGCAATACGATAAACCATATGTCTATTGTATGAACAAATAAAGGATTTGTAGTATAAACAAAAGCTAGAACTTTTTGTCAGGTGATTCCCTGGGTAATAAGCATCTGAACAGCTACAGTATTATTTTTAATTGGATCATTGATTTGCTATATAAAAATAAAAACTGGAAGAAGTTAAAATAAGTGTCCAGTATGTCACAAACTATTAAACAATAACTTTATATTGTACTGTATAAAATTCATTTTACACAAATAAGTTCCATTATTTGGGGCATTTATAAGGTGATTATGTTTGCACTGAATAAAATCCCAAAACATATATTTTTTTGCACATATATGGCAAATGCCATTTTAAACCCAAACTAACCACAACAATGCTACTAACAAGTTAAAGCTCTGGCCATATTGCATGCTCTGTTAGTGTTAAATATTGTGCATATGTCAAAACCATATTGCGGTCAAATATGTCTGCCTAATACTAATAATATATAATACTCTATCAACTTATTATTAGCTGATGGCATTGGGAGTCATGGTGACGTTTAGATTTGGCCCATATAAATTACACATCTGCAAGAAGTTTGTGTGTTCTTCCGGTGCTTGTGTGGGTTTCCTCTGAATATTCTGGTGTGCCCACAATCATAAAGACATAGTTATAGGTTGTGTGTTTGAAATGCTAGGCTATACTTCCACATTTTAACTTGCGATCCAATCACATATTAAAAAGCACACACTAGTTATGGCAAATTGTTGTGCTGCCGTGCGCTGTGTTATATTAATCTGCGCGTATGGGATCAGCATCTTTTGCGTAATCACATGCACTCTAATTGCACAACCTTTACATAAAATCAGTAATCTTTGTCTCACCTCTCATTCTGATTTGTGTGTTTGGAAATATGCCTCCTAACATGGGGCTTTTATTCTTTGCAGCTGATGCATTAAGATGCTAGCTTTTTACTGGTCTACTTCACTTTTAAATAGTCTGATTGGTTGTTGAAGGTTAATAACATAGGCAAACATTTGGACCTATAAATGCATTTGCCCTTTTATTTCTTAGCATTCCAGTAATACACATTGGTCACTGTCTGTTATACTATGTGCACATTCCCAGTTCTAAGCAACTGCAGAAACTTGTTACAGCTGGTCAGACCAACAGGTAGTCTCTAGCCAATCCTGTTTTAGTCCAAATTTGGCAAGGAAACATTTAGGTGGCCTGAGAATGCACACATATATCTAACCCAATAGTTCATGGGGCTTACGTTTACTTTAATGCCATTTACTGCAGTTGCATTGTACAGTTAATCAGTGTTGAGGAAACTTCCTTGAGAGGAAGTTTAGAGATTATGTTATGGGGATATTTATGTGGGTATGTTTACAGTTTTTATAAATATTATGACTAGAGAAAATGACTGTATTTGGATTGTATTTGTAATACTGAACTGCATTGAGGGTTCTATAACAGTTGCATAACACCAAATGTTTATATTATACTTATATTGCCAACAGATTCTTGTACAAGTCATTCTGAATTGACAAAGCCAGTCAGATGACTAGCGAAACATCTTTAAGAACTGAACTTTAAGTTCAGTTGATCTAACTGAATACAACAGATATACCATGACCTGGATGAATGAAAACCTTTACAAGCATACATATATGGATAGTGAAAATTGTATTTATGTAAGTGTGTGTGTTTGTGTGCGTGGGTGTGTTGTGTGTGTGGATATGTGGACAGTGTTTTTTTAATTTCTTTGTGTATGTGGCTTTGGATACATTTATTATGGAAACACTTGGCTCTCTGTACTAGCTGGAGCTACTTATTTAATACTATAGAATGTTATTAATTGCACCCTCTGTATTATATGGCACCATTAATAAAGATATTTACCTGTAGGCATTTTAGTGTTTTTCTGTGTGATCCTCTCAGGGTGCTTACCCAAGTTTGTATCTGTTACTGGTTTATTTGATTACATTTTTATTTAATTATGTGTTTGTTTTTATTTGCCTATTTTCTTGCTTTTGCATTTGTTTTTTAAAAGCCAAGTAGATGTCAGGACCAAGGAGGAAGCAAAGGTCCTAAGTGTCAAATCCAAAAGGGGAGGCAAGGCAAAATCCAAATAACAGGCAGAGGTCACGGCAGGCGACAGTCAAGAAGATCCAGGAGCAGGCACAGGGTGGAGACAGACAGAAGGTATCAAAGTCCAAGAATCCAAAGCCAAAGTGTTAGGGCAGGCAGGAAAATTCAGAGTCCAGTAAACAAAGCAAACGGTCAGTAGCCGAGAAAACCAAAAAGTACATAGAGCACACCCAGGAGAGGTAGACAAGGCAAAGCAACTCAACAATCAAGAAAACAACTGGCATTTCAGAAGAGATTTTAAACTTTTATAATATTGGCATGCAGGGATAATGGAACGTCAGCAAAGGTAAGTATTGTTTCTTACAGGAAGTAAACAGGTGTGGTTGTATTGCTGGTATCCTGTCATGGTTGCACATCACCAAAAATGTTAAATGCACTCTCTGTAATGAATTGAACAATATATGACGCGATTACATCTGATTTAACTTGCATGTCTATTACTGAACAGGAATCAGGATTATATTACAGTTGTACAGCACAAAATGTATTTATTCTACAACACGTGTCAAACCCAAGGCCCGCAGGCTAAATCTGGCCCGTCTGGACTTTTTTTGTGGCCCGCAGTGACTGTACAGCATCCATTGTGTATCTAGCCTGGCGCTGGGGAGGAGAGGGGACAAAGGGCCTACATTTGTGTCACCAATCCACCCTTCCAGACTAAAAAGCATAAAAGGAGAGCATTTTTTTTATATTAATGAAGGGTTAAACTTGGGGGGGGGAGAGGAACTTAAACTAAATTAGAAAATTACATTACAGAAAAGTGTAAACAGTCACAGAACAGTTCCACAGTCACAAGAAATCTCTTACCAGAAAAGGCTTCAGTTTCCCATTTTAATGTCACACTTCTGTATCCAGTCCCTTTCTGAACCTAACCACATCCAATATAATTCAGATCTCACAGGTTTTACTTGCATGTGGTCACATGCAATCAAAACTTTACAAATGAGACATGCGCTCATTACTGTACTCAGCCAATCAGCCAAATTAGGATTCTACATGCAGATCTCAATAATTTCTGGGTTGGAGGGTTTAAGGCAATCCATTTTTTTAAAAAAAAATCCCATTTGAAAAAGGGAGATTTCTACAAAACAGTTAAAATGTGCATTTTTTTTGCAGACCCTGCCAGCTTGTCTCGATATTTGATATTTGATATGACCTCCTCCAGGGAACAATGTGAGCTTTCAGTGTCACATGATACATATTCCAAATGGCCACAGACGCACAATGTGGATATCAATCTTCATTAGCAATTCAATTACATTTTTATAGAAAAATCTGATTTAAAATATCATTAAATGTATAAGAGGAAAAAAGAACATTGTAACTGATAGTGCTTCTTTAAAATAATCCGGATTGAATTCTGTAAAACAATTATATTTTCACAAGGGTAAAGAACCAAGTTTATGTGCTACACAGAGAATTGTACAATATCCTAAATTTGTACACTTTTGTACAGTACTCAGTCTCTATTGAATACACAGTACGGTGTTTTTTAAATTATAATTCATTTTTTTTAGATATATAAAGTTTATAAACTGTTACATGTTTTTATTTTTTTTAAATAATTTTTCATTTTGGTTCTTCTATATTAGTATTAGAAACAATAATTGTTTTCTGCTTTTAAATATTCTTGGCAGCACGAATAGGAACAAGTCAGATGTCACTGACAGTGAAAACATAGGGGTATATTTATAAACCTGCAGTATATCTGTGATGCTGGCCATGACTTAACATCCGCAATTCATTTACTGTAGAATTGCCAACTAAGACAATGCAATAGACTGTACTAAATATTTAATAATTGCTGACTAATGATTTTATCACTGTTCCTTTTCAGATATTGTAAAAAATGAAATCATAATACTAGATTATAAATACAACATGCTTAAAGGGCATGTCCACCCCCAAAACTATAATCCCCCCCACTAATGGCCCCACCATGTAGTGTAATAAAAACCATTTGGAGCAGAGATGTAAGGTAAGGATTTAACACTACAAGTGGGGCCAGAATGGGGTTAAATTTTAGTTTTGGGGGTGGACATGCCCTTTAAATAAACAATATCTTTCCAAACAGTATCTACTCTGAACAGGTACATGAAAGTGTTCAGTGAAGCCAATAACTTGCTAGCATCATAGAAAAAAGTAGAGGGTAAATCCCCAATGACAACAAACATAGCTATTATATGCTCAAAATAAGTCTCAGATGAAAACTAATTTGAGATTAACTGTTTTCACAGGGAAAAAGAAGTGAATTATACAAGCCAGACTATGTACAATACTTGCAAAACAACTTTAGACGGACATAGAAGGTTATGCCCTAAAGAACCTTGCAAGCATGAGATAATTGCTCTCCTAATCTTCATTACTTATTAAAATATCTAGACTTAACTGCTGATGGATAGGAGATATTAATCTTTCATAAAGGTTCACTACGAGTTTCTTACAAGCCATATCATGCCTGGGGAAGTATTTTTCTTTTTTTTTTTATCCTACACTCACCTCAAGCCAGTTGTATTTTTTATTTCTTGCCAAATTGCTTCTGTAACTGTTAGTTCAGTCATGGTCCATGTATTATAATCACACATTACAGTTTTTCCCCGAGGGTAAAACATTGCATCTTTTAATATATTTTTATAGATTGTTTACTACATTTTAGAAACATAAAAAGAATGACATTGTCAGGAAGGAAATGTATATTTTATATGCTAAGGCTAGGGTAAAATAATCCTCTATATCTATTGCAGCATTTCACTATGTTTGAACAGATCTACTGTATTATACAGAAAATTAATCATGCTTCCTTCCACTGACAGCTTTAGTGATTAGTGCAGCAAACATTTCATATCTCAAGTTAGCAGCTCAACTAAAGATGATAAACTAGGACCAATCACACCTGTTCATCTCCCAAACAATATGACATACAAATGTATTAAAGAAGATGTATTTGTTAGACTTTTTCTTTTTTATTAATATAAGTAAGTACTGGGGAGTTTTACCACCAGACTTTAAGCAGGAAAAAAAAATAGAAGCCAAAAAAACAGAAAAAGAAATGCATGTAATTCCCCATCACTAGTATGGTCATTCCTATTACCCCTGTGGCAATGGTAAGTATTTATTTATTTTTAGCATTTATCTAGGACCAATCACACCTGTTCATCTCCCAAACAATATGACATTCAAATGTATTAAAGAAAGATGTATTTGTTAGACTGTTTATTTTTTATTAATATAAGTAGTAAGTACTGGGAAGTTTTACCACCAGACTTTAAGCAGCAAAAAAAAATAAAATAAATAGAATTTAAAAAAAAAAAACAGAAAAAGAAAGGCATGTAATTCCCCATCACTGGTATGGTCATTCCTAATACAAACATAGAAAAGATAATCAATGCACATTCCTAGGCCCCATACAATATCATATAATATGCACATTCCTAATACCCCTGTAACAATAGTATTTATTTATCTTTAGTATTTATCTGTCCTTTAGGAATTTCAGTATAAATAAATAGTGGGGCATAATCTCTAGTGCCACAACCCTTTTAGTAATAAAATAACTAGTGCTTCTTTAAGTAGAAGGGCAGCATAAAGGATAAAATGGAGGTGTGTATATCTATGTGTGTGTGTTACCATAGTACGGACACAAATGCTTAAAATGTAGCTGGAAATATAGGAGAATTCAAGAAATGCCTTTTAAAGAAAAATATGATGTGTGTGACATTTTGGAATCATGGCTGAATGAAGCACAGTACTAGGAAGTGAATGTTAAAGGTTATGACTTGTTTAAACATAATAGATAAAAGAAGGAGGAGGGGTATGTATATATGTTGAACAGGATTTGTAAAAGTAAAATCTAAATAATAAAAATATATCTGAATGTATAATAAAATAAGGCAAAAGACACTAAATGCTAATAAAGAGGCAGAGGTTCGGACCTATATGCAGATGACAAAGACTGCAAGTTTCCTAAATTTGCATTTGTGACTTTTTTTCTGTCACAGGTAGTTGATGCTTCTTCTAAAGACACCGTTGAATCTAGTGATCTTAAATAATGCAGTATTCAGTATAGAATGCAGTATCTCAGAATAATAAAGAGGAAATGGGAAGCTTGTATTGTCATCAACTCTATTAAAACCATTTATCATTGACTTAGAATTGGACATTAAAGCAAGGTCTTTGTGTTTGCTGATGAAATTATTTAGGACATTGAAATGTACATATGAATTCCCAACTGACAAAATGGGAAGTTTTGTAGCAGTTAAGATATATCAATATTAAACATTTAAGGTGATGTATTTGGGTTTTATAAATCTTTATGCTGTTGGGAAAGGACCTTGGATTTTCAACAATTGACAGGCTTAGTTGAGACTATACCTATACAAAACTGCTAAATCTGTCCTGTGCATATGACCTTTAACGTCAGAGCAACTACCTGATAAGGCTGTAACGTGATACGTGTCACACTGTTTGTTACTGACACCTGTTAGAAAAAGTGTTTTCTGGTTGTGCCCTTAGACATAGACAACATCACTTATATATGTATAGTGTATGGAGAAGGTTTTAACAAAAGTGAGAAGCAAATAGTTTAATTTATGGCATGTAGAGTCACATGTAAAGATCTGTTATCTGTGATTTCCCCAAAAAGTGCAAATGGCCTGTAAATTTCATACCTAGAATGTGCAAAACACCGCTAAGCCCCCAATGGATACACACAACCCATCAGACTTGGAATGAAAACGATCACCGGTTAAACTACAAGACTTTGCATGTGCATGCTCAAAAGCGGCCTTTAATTTTTCTTACATAAAGGGTGCAATAATTTTGTTTGAAATTTTGTTTTGCAATCAAACTTAAGCCCCATACACACATGACATTTCTATCGGCCGACAAACATCTGGTGGCCGACAATCCTACATTTGTAGCAGCTCACATTTGCATTAATCATTTATTAATCTGGCAGGACAGATCACAAAGAAAGCCAAAGGGAGCCACTACAACTGTAAGATGGTCAACCAAAGTGAGCAAGACTGAGTCTTTGAATGTTCAATAGCCACATTGGCCAAAAGAACTAGAAAAAACTAGTTATCAATTGACTTTCTTTGTAATCTATGAGCTCAGTCATGCTCAGTGGGACTCACCCAGGAAGGGAGAGGAAAATTCTTCAATCAATTACTTTGCATCTCTCTGTGCTTAAAGCAGAGGGTTTAAATTGGAATTGAAAAGTAGGTCCTTCTGCAGTCTGTCTTTAGTTAGGAATTATATAGGATGAATTAGACACCATTTTAATATGCAGTTTTGGGCTTTAAGTAAATTTCTAAGGATTCAGGTTTACTACCTAAAATTCTCTAAAATAAACATTTCATCCTATTTTAATTACAATATGAACTAAAACGATCTGAAATGAGTCAGAACCAATCCCCTGAAATAATTTGAAACAAATACAGCGCATTGCTTTCCTATGGGGATATGAGCAGGGAAGAGTTGGTACAAGAACCATTTGTAAATTGTTGCCCTTTCTCAAAAAGATTCTGATTTACTAGTTTAAAAAAAATGCTTCTTGGAAAGAAATCTTCTGACTGATATGAATTACTTGTTTCTTCTTTAAAACAGAGATAACAGAGTTACAACACCTGTGCTGGTAGACATAGTTCGTTTTTATCCACGGTGAATAGTATTTTGTTTCCATTATTTCCCCCTTTTCCCCACTTCTTTCCATTTTCCTTCCCCTTTTTTCCATTCTGTATCCCATTTTCATTGTCCTGCTTTCACTTTCTTTTTTCCATTCTGCTTCCCCCTTTTCCTACTCTCCCATAGATGTACAGATTGTGTCCGATAGGTGTGAGAGAGCTTACTATCCAGGGAGTAAACCCTGTGATTGCAGGGGGATCACCTTTTTACTTTCCCTATGACTGGTACAGCCTCCCCCCCCAGAAAACCACTGTAGATAAAGCAGTGAAGCTGGGGGGCCCAGTGACTACTAGTCATGCCACTTTGTGGAGTGGGGGTGGTGAGTATAGTTCGCTTTAATATTTTATGAAAATAAAGCAATGTACAACTTTCATAACAATGAACAACATTAGGAATCCCATATAGTAAACCATGTGACAATCCAGATAAGAATACAAAGTGCAAATGTTTCTAGATAAAATGACAGTCGTGATGGATCCGAACTGAACTGGAACCCAACTGGATTTCATCCAAACGCCGAACTATCTGAACTAGTTTGGTTTTTTCGAACTTGCAGACTTATTTTTAAATCAGTAGCCCTCGAATGTATCCTTTGATTTCGGTAACCCTACAATGTAGCCTTCAATTTCGGTAACCCTCAAATGTTGCATTCAATTTCAGTAACCTTTGAATGTAGCATTTGATTTCGGTAATCCTCGAATGTAGCGTTCAATTTCAGTAACCTTCAAATGTAGCCTTCGATTTCGGTAACCCTCAAAAATGTAGCCTTCGATTTTGGTAACCCTTAAATGTATCATCCGTTAACCCTCGAATGTAGCATTCAATTTCGATAACCCTCGAAAATGTAGCCTTCGGTTTGGGTAACCCTTAAATGTAGCGTTCAATTTCGGTACTCCTCAAATGTAGCCTTAGATTTCGAATTGTTCAGTAACCCTTAAATGCATTGTTCGGTAACCCTCGAATGTAGCGTTCGATTTCGGTAACCCTCAAATGTAGCATGCGGAAACCCGACAATTGCCTGAACGTGGGGGAAGGAAGTGTTTAAATAAGTTTTGGTAATATGTACGTGTTCCCCAGACCATTTCCCAAGTGGCACAGCCTTTTACAGTAAGTTACCATTGCTATGTCTTCTGTATTTTACCCGAACTGTTCAAGCTTTTCGAGCTTCTGAACTTTTACTGAAGTTCCTAATTTCCTCTATTCTAAGTCAGAAACCTAAGGTAGGCAGAGTACTACCAGTTATCAAGCATACCACAAATTTGGATGAGTGAGCTTCACCATAAGGTTTCAGGTGCGGCTGCATAATAACAGAAAACACACACTTCCTCTTCAGTGGGCTAGATAATGTACTATTCTGGTGTATCTACTGTATGTACTGTACCTGGGTTCATGTCCCAGGTAGTTATGAATATTAGAATTTAAGCAGGGTAATTTAAATTTAAAGGCCAACTATACTGTAAAAAGTAACTTTTTAAAAATAAAAAAGAAACTGTGACAGGGAGATAGGATTGATTATTTTTACCTATCAATATTGTTAGGTAAAGTACCAATCTTACCTCTCTGCTCCAGGTAATTTTCTTTTTAAATGTTTTTGAAGAAACGTTATATGCTCCTTTAAGCTCTAGTTATCCTTTCCCCATAAATTGCTATTGATCTCTTGTGCGCTCTTATGAGATTTATAAGTAAAGTGTTAATTTAATGGATGTGGCGTAGCAACCTGATTTATTTATTTATTTTTTTTAAATACAGACTTAACAATATAAAAATATGCACTTTTTTGAACATGCCTCTTACAAGGGGATGATAAATATAATGTTAAGGACAGGTGATTTCATTACTACCAAATGATTGGGACTTCCTAGCTCAACACAGGATGTATAAGCTGAGATCTAGACTAAATAGCGACAAGGAAAAGTCTGACCTCCATTTTCTAGTCAGCACTTGCTATCACATTTAATCTTTTCAGGTTGTTAATTTTTCTCTGTACCAAACTGTGATAGAGTTAATTTGTTTCCCAGGTTGCTCCAATTTATATTCTTGCTTGCATGCAGATGTTTTATATTAATTTGTTTCTGCTTCTAGGGACTGGCTAAATGACTGAGAATTAATTGAAAGAAAATTGATAGAGAATAAGCCTAGTTTATTTTTAGTATAGCTTCTATATACTTACAATGTTTTCCAAATTAAACAATCTATTTGTTTTCTATTTTGTCTGTCCACTATGAGAAGCAAGGCTGTTACTCTTTCCTGGATCACATTTAAGCCTTTTGATAGTGTGTCTCTTTTTACTGTTGCTTGACTGGCATTGACATAGGTAATTAATCTGGGAACTCTTGTAGCATAATTTATGAGGTGTTTGTTCATTTCAGGAATATTTTAAGTGTGGGTCACAGAGGATAAATGGAGTCATACATTAATTCATCACATTGAAAAGTATGTTTATGCACATAACCCCTATAAAGCTTTTCCTTTCTACTTCAGAACGGATCCTTGTCCTACAGATCTTAATACTTAAAAAAGCTTGAAACATTTTTGATTTCTTTGTATGTTGCTCAGTTTACCCCAGGAGAATATTTTGGTTTCCCCCTCCACTTATAAACTTCATTATCTTTCCTGGATAGTTTAATTGCAGCATGCGAATAGAGGTTCATTATCATTTTTACTTTCTTAGTGCAGATTATGTTAGTCAAGCAGTTCCCCATACTTCCTTACAGAGATAATATAAAGAAAAAAAATAAGGACAATGAGATAACAATAGAACTCAGTCATTTTTGTCACCCTTGCCACTCCCGAGACCCCTGTCTGTTATCTGACATTGTTCGTCTCCTGCTACTTTGGTCTTGTGATGTACTGTCTTTATTCCAATGTAGACTTCTAATGTATTTTGCCCGCTTATTCTGCTGCTTTACAAAAAGAAAATTGTGCTACAGGATTTCACTATGAGAAAAAGAGAACAGGGTTATTCAATAAAAGTTCTTATCGTTTAAAATGGTGCTAATTTTGCCCCAACCAATCAGATGTTAGCTTTCAAATGTTAAATAAGATTTGATTGGTTGGGGCAAAATTAGCACCATTTTAAACAATAAGAACTTTTATTGAATCTCCCTGCAAGTTTGGTAATACAAGTTAAAAACTGTTTCTGGTTTTTGCACTTGGTGTGGAGAGTCTTGTCACACAGCTTTTAGTTTTGGGTATGTGCCTTTTCATATAATTACATTTATTTGTGGCAGTAAAATTAAGGTAAGTGCTGCATTTTGCTGCATATTGAACTCACTATCCGAAAATCAGTTGGGTTCGGAGGAGGCATCACATGGTATGGATTAACACACCTGCTGTTTGAACTACACTATTTTTTCACAGGTATTTTCCTTGCATACATTTTTTTGTTATTTTAAGCTTGACTCTTCTTAAATTATAAAAACTTTCAGAAGAATTATGCTGTCCACATTAAATTGGACATTGGACATTCGATAACCAATACTATCTAATGTATAAAAATAAAGGGTAAAGGCTGGATAATCGTTTCCATGGAACTGCTATCGGAACAAAATTTGGCAGTTTCATACATCTCTAGTTCCAACTGGAAAAAATGCTTTAATCTAGTACTAACAATGCAAAGCATATTATAGATATGAAAGTAATGGGAAGCTTAGGAAATAATGATCACAACATATTGTCAATACTATGGGGCATATTTATTAAGGTACAGTGTAGCAAAATTTCGTTATAGGATCTAGATGACCATTGAAATCTTTACTGACCCCACTGTAATTTTAAGGCCATGGTCAAAATTTTGAGACTACAGGCATTAAGGAGAACTAAGGCCAAAAAATCAAAGTTTAAGTTAGAAAGTACTTGCCTCAACATCCTTCTCAGGGGCCTTTCCTTTACCTCTATGAGCTAATTTTAGGTTCTGTTTGTTCCCCAAATCTGAAGCTGACATTTCCCCTTGCCTGCCAGTTCTTTTACCTTGATTACATTTTCAGCACCTGTGTGATTTCCACTCCCACCTCTTAACCCCTATGATGCAGGAATATATTACATCATCAATATTCAAATTGGTGGTGCAGCTGATGAACCCTTTCCTAGTAGCAGTGTTTTAGTGTAATGTATATAGGTCTGGGTATCTAGTGTGTCCAGTTATGAAATAAAGTATGTTTTTGCAAGTTTATTGCAAAACAGGCATGCTACATGTTTCAGACCCACTCAAGCACTTAAGGAAGGACAAGTGAGTCAGAAACATGTAGAATGCATGTTTTACAATAAACCTGCACTATTCACAGTTACAGACCTGTGTCTTTGTATGTTTCACCTGCAATGTATTGTTTAAGTGTTGGAGGGCCATATATAAAAACTTGCGATACCGCGGGTTTTCGTTACTGTACAACCGTGGCAGTTACCGTAATGATATTCTACGGGCGATCATAGATTTACGTTCGTTATCGTACATTTACAAGATTTCCGATAGTGATCATAAATTAACAATCGCCATAACAATCGCTAAAGAAGGCAATACCACACCTTTATAAATATGGCCTGTAGTGTGAAGGTCTCTAGCTCTCCCTGTCTGCTGCAGCAATATTAGTGGAAAGTTTAGCTTCTTAAAGGGGAATGTTGGAGTATGTTTTTATAAAAACCACATGGTGCAGAACTGTAGGGGAAGGATAGTGAAGTGAACCTGATCTTAGCACCAGCTCTGTGCAATGCATTTCTCATCAGTGTACATTATTAAAGGGAATGTTGGAGGGTAGGAAGAGTGTGTTTTTTGATTCAGCTGTCTGTATAAAAACAACAAACTGTAGTACAGAGCAAAGCTAAGAAATGCATTACACAGAGAAATGCATTGCACAGAGCTGTGCTAAGATCAGGGTCATTATATTATCCTTCACCTACAGCACTGCACTATGTTTAGTGTACGTATTTAATCAGTGTACGTATTAAAGGGAAATGTTGGAGGGTATACCACTTGCAGCTCTGCACAATGTTGTTTATATAAATTACATATTAATAGGAATTATTGGAGGGAATGACAATTAAAGGGGCACTGTTAGAGGGATGCAAACATGTTATATAAAATTAATGCAGCAGATGGGCTGCCTGTAGGAAGTTCTGCATAAACAAAAGCCCTCTTCCTACTAGGGTTCCCACCTTTGCCTTTAAAGGGCATGTCCACCCCCAAAACTATAATCCCCCCAACTACTGGCCCCAGCATGTAGTGTAGTTTAATCCTTACCTCACATCCCAACTCCATCTGGTTCTCCTGTAGTCCCCCCCCAAAGTTCCAAAAACTGCCCACCAGGAGGCTAGCAGGTCCATATAGGACACTGCCTGCTACCTGGCCTCCCGGAGATTCCTGCCATGCGTGCTGCAGCCCTTCTCCCCCCTCCCTCCCCCTCCCTCTCCCTCCCTCCCTCTCCCTCCCGTTCTACTATCCCTCCCCCTAGCGAAAAACCCCCTTAATATTCTGCTCCCCCATGTCCCCCAGCCCCAACCGCATGTTTTTTTTTTCTAAAAAGCTCCCCAAACACTTACTTACCTCTCCGCTTTCCTCCGCTGCACTGAATGACCGGCAGCCGCGTCCGTGAAAAATATGCGGTTGGGGCTGGGGGACATGGGGGAGCATAATATTAAAAAATTATTTTCGGGGTGGACATAGCCTTTAAGGCTCGAACACATATACAGGCCTATGTATTAAAAGTTCTTATTGTTAAAAATGGTGCAAAATTTGCCCCAACCAATCAGATGTTAGCATAAGAACTTTTATCACATAGGCCGGATAATATCTACGCAACAAATTGTTGTTAGTATTTTCTTTAGAAGCATGATGCAGGCTGATACAGTTTGTAGTTAATGCAATGGTACTTAGCACTGCAACACAGTGTAGGTTTGATATGCGTGGCCAAAGGTGGCCTTTGCCTTTACACAACAGGCTCCAACATTCCTCTTTAAAATGCATTGTACAGAGCTGTACGCGTCAATATGCTGCACCTGCAGTTCTGAGCTGTTTTGTTTTTATAAGTGTACCTTGTAAAGTGGTCAGCTCAATTCTACTGGGGTTGCCACCTTTCCCTTTAAGACTCAAACACTTAGGGCTAGCTCCCAATATCGCATTTTGGATTGTGGTTTGCGATCCGATTGTGCTAGTGGGGGTGCAGGCATGTAATAGCCAATGGGACCGGCCCCACTACATGTGATGCGTCTCAGTGTGCTATTGGAGTGCATGCGATCACCATATTTGGTATGTATTGCATGCGCTCTGCTAGGGTCCAATTGTGGAAGCGCAAAGCCCATGCAAGGAAGCGAGCACGATCACTCAATATTGCGAAAGTGCTTCCTGCCTTCCACTGTGTTTAATAAATGCTGTATGGCTAAACTGAATAATGAAAATGGACAAATCTCAAGCGCAAATGCATATTAATGGCGTGCGATTCAGGTGCGTTGTAGTGTGGCCATGACCAATGTACATTTCAGCAATACACACACTAATATAAATGGTAGAGTGCAGAAATAAATACATAAAAACACACAGTCTTGCAGAAATGCTCACAAATATAAAGGGTTAACAAGTTGCTTCCTAAATACATATGAAAAGGGTTGACACCTTCCCCCACTCTGAGCAGGAAAATCTACTAATAATATTCACTGCGATCTCTGATGATTGGCTGGGAGACACTGGCAGGTGGGGACTCTGAGTTCAACTGTTACATACAGCTTAGCATAAGGGGAGTGGGAAATGAACACAAGGTAGCTAGTTAGCATGTGCAGAAGGAGTTTTGGTACCTGGACCACCAGGAAGAGGCAACACTAGAAGCCAGCCGTGACATCATAGATTGCCAGTAGTCTGAAATGTTCTATGAATGATTTCTACACTAAGAGGCTGAATTCAGAGGTGAGAGACAAATGGTTTTACGAAGTGACAGTTATATAGTGCCTGTAGAGCTGCCTTTGTATTTTGGGTTTAATTCTCCTTTAAAATAATAGCATGATGGATGTAAACTACTGATAACAATCTTTCTTTTACAGCCGCTGCATAAATATTTAAAATGGCTAGTTTGGCCTGTGGTGTCCATTATAATCATTTACACATTTAATGTGTAAACAGACCCCTAATGGGTTAATGTTACAAAATAGAAAAGGCACTTAATGACCTTTTAAGCATTGTAATGTTCTTTTTAAAAATGTACTGTACATACACTCTCTTTTGGTATAAATACAGTCTTTTCTGTTGTTTTTAATGTCACATTTGTTTTTTGCACAGCTCTAATAGGTTCAGTGTCAGGGGTATTGGACAGATCTCTCTCTTCACAGTAGCAATATTCTTGGCTGACTTCCTTAGTTTAAACTCTAATTGAAAAATTCCTCCCATGCTTGCAGTCTATTAATAATAATAACAATAACATTAGCCATACTGGATGTAATGGATGACTCACTAATGAGTTTGAGGTCATAAAAACAAGAAATGAGAGTCAGAAACTATCTGTAGGTTAAAATGTTATATTTCTGTTGTTTCTATATGAATACAGATTATGTTTTATAAAAGACCTACAGTCAATGATGAATTATTTTTGCTTTACATACAAATAGCATTTTAGCAATGATAAAGAATCAGGGCCAGACTATGGGTGTGCTATTTTTGTGGTCTTGTGGTGGGTCTGTGCTAGTAGGGTGCAGCTTCCAGTGCTGTTGTGAAGCTACAAATATGAAATAAACCCTGGTACCTCCTATATCCCAACCCGTATGGATAAGTAGGTTTGGAGGATATGTCTAGCAACTTGTGCCATTTACCAGCATATTGCAATGTATGACAGGAAAAGTGCCATTTACCAAAATCAGTTTAAATGGAAGCATACCATAAACCAGCTTCTTTTAGTGCAGAGCTTAAAGGAAAACAGTTTCATTTACCACCTTTTTAATGCTTAAATAAAAAGTACACTTTACCAGCTTCTTAAAATACAATGTCTTAAAATGTGGCCATTAGGGATTTTTAAGCTATTCATACATTTTTGCCCTGCCATATTTACCTCTTAAAACTTTGTCACAACCCCCCACTCCGATCTGACTATCAGTTGTTGAAAAATGTACTCCAAGTAACCGAAAAGCTGAATAAAACAGAACAGAGAAGGAAGGGTAGTGAACATAAATACAGCATACACTAAAATATATCTTAAAGGGTAACTGTGATCTCGAATCGCTTCAAACAAGTTAGGGTTATATAAAAAGCCTTTTCATCATACCTTCGAAATGAATCTTAAATCAGATCGCTAGATATAATTTGTGAGAAGCTATTACTGGAGAGGTTCAGCAATATTACTTCCTGCTTGAACACCTTCTGTTTTCAAGCTGTGGCCAGCTTGTAGTCATGTGACCAGCCTCTGTCTGCATGAATAGCCTCCCCTTCTCAACTGTCAATTTTTTCCCCAGGTACTTCCTGTTTTCCCCAGCATTAAGTTTTAACAGAGCATGCTTCTCCCTTGGGGCGGAGGGGTGTGGCAGAGGTCAGGTGATGTCTCTCAGCCTACTGAAGGCAGGAAATTTGAACATTCGCCGCAATATAATTTCTCACAGGCTGCAGCCAGAGATGTGATTCAGGACTCTTTTTAAAGGAAAGATTTCAGGCTTTCATTTAACTCTAACTTGTTTGGAGACCACAGTTTCCCTTTAATATTTATACGGTAAATTGCGACCACATGACCTGCTAATGACCATGGAATGACCTGCTAAATATATCTAAGGGATAATATACACCTCTAACTTCTAAAGAGCCTGGAAGGAAAAGGTTATCCACCCCTATAAATCCTACACACAGATATGTATATATACCTGAACAGTAATTCTCATAAGGTAACATTACTTCGGAGGTTTGTTTTGGGATATACTCAGAATAGGAAAATTAGCCTTTAAATGATTTTATATAATTTATTAAAAGTACAAAAGAGTGCATAAAAAGATAAAAAATGCTGTATTAATAAATTGAACATAAAGGTAGCGCATAGTCAAGAGTAAATGGGATAAAGAAGAGAATACTTAGAGTAAATATCATCTGTTAAGTCCATGAGGACTTGGTAATTCACTTAGTCCAAGATGGAAGCCAAAATATGCCCAATTGGTTTTGATGTTGTAACGAATTCGTCTGGCCGGCCGTGGTACTTATAGGTGCAGCAAACTGGGTTTCGGGCCTATGCACTCCTTTGTGGCTACTAGCCAATGTCTTCTAAGGTGCTCCCTTCTCAGGTCCTCTACCATGGACCAACTGCTATAGCACAAGCAAAAAAGTTCATGAGAGGGGCACTCTTGCTGTGAATTCAAATCACTTCATCACCTGATGAAAGGGACATTGTGGTCCCTGAAACGTTGTGTTGATGTGATTGAATAAAAGTGATTTGAATTCACAGCAAGAGTGCCCCACTCATGAACTTTTTTGCTTGTACTTATAGGTGCACTTTCAGGAGGAGACCAAAGGCTGAAGGACTGGATACAGGAGCAGAAGAGGCTGATGGGAACAGCAGACAGGATACCAAGATGCTGCTGGCATTAGGTTGCTGGAACTGACAATGTAAGTATCTGATACAGGAACAGGCAAGGCAGTGTCGGACTGGCCCACAGGGTTACAGAGGAATCCCCCGGTGGGCCCACAGCACATTCACCCAAAGAAATAGAGAGAACTGCTAAAATTTAAACACATTAATGCAAATTAATGCATTTTAATAAACAATAGGAGTCAGTAGGAGTAAGCTAGATATGAAAATAAGTGATAATAATGATTTGAAATCCCACTAAACTCGTAGTGGGTCCCTGGTCTCAGATGTCCTAAAGCACAAACAATTACTTTGGCTGATGTTCTACTGTAGCTTGTGTACAGGCCCCCTTCCAACTTCTTTTAGTTATCCATCCTCATGAGTTAAAGAAAAATAAAGGGGTAACATTGCTTGTATGATGAGGTTTTCAAGAGTTGCAGGAGTTACCAAATTACCAACCATGATGCGGACAAACTATCACAAATAGTATATTTATGTATTATTTTAATTCACTTAATTGAAGTCAGCACACATATTATACAAGCAATCCGTGAATATCACTATGTTGGAAACTTTGCTGTAGCAATTATTGTTACATACAATACACATATTATTAGGTCATAAGTTAATAGTTTGCATGTACTGACAGCAGGATAACCAGCAAACGTAGTATAGTACATATGACCAATAACCTATATATATATATATATATATATATATATATATATATATATATATATACACACATATGAAAATTATATGTATTGGCGGTCAATGTGTAATAAAATATATTTCATAAACTATTGATTTCTGTTTGTTTTGACTAGGTAGGGTTTTGATATATGTTGCAGCAAAATGCATTTCACACTTTAGTTTTTTTGGTTTTTTTTAGGTCAGCCTTTGTTTATATACATTATTATTGGTTCTATCCACTGCTGCACAGAAGCGGATTCTGTGGACATGCCTCTTTAAGAAATGTGGCTATATATATGGTTATTTCTTTGTCAATTATACCTAGAAGCATCAATTTACAGTTCACTATATCTGAGGAACCCACCATACCAGACAGTATGGAATGTACCAGACAGTATGTCCTTGGGCAATCCCATATTATATGTAAAAAAAAAAAAAAGCATTTTCCTAATGGCATTTTGGACATTCAGTAGAATTGCTTTGGTTAATATGGTGTAGCCTCATTGGGTGCATATATGCTTGGTGTAATATATACAGTTGGATTAATCTATTGTTTGCTGCTGGGGAGACTAAGCTATGTGAGCCTGCCATTTTATCCCAATCTGTATTTTCCAAGTGAAGTATGTAGGTAGACCATTTACTCCCTTTCTGTGCTGGTATTTTACTGGTTATTAGGCATGTACTGTATATAGTTTAGACATCAATCCTTGTTGACATTTAGCTCTTAATACACCAATAGCTGGATGTGATGTCAAGGACAAAGTAATGGTGCCAAATTGAGCTTGAATGCTATGTCTCAATTGTAAATATATAAAATGATAATGATTACGCAATTCATAAGTTTTTTAAATTTTAAAATTTTAAAGGGTATCTATATTTTCATAAATTTATTTAGATACAGCAAGATTCTACCACCTCAAAACTTTTTTCGGATTTTAAATCTGAGCTGTAGATCCTGAAAAATTATCATTTGAATTCACAGTATTTACAGGGAAAGACCTGTCACTCCAGAAGCAGAAATTATAATACGTCCCTATCCCTGACCTCTTACTGCCAGCACACTTTCTGCAACAATTAAGAGAATCAGCAGGGGGAAAAAAGGTGGGGGGGGGGATTATGTGGAAGCAGAGCAGTGTCCATGGTGAGGCTGCAAAGAGCTTATAAGTGTTGCAAACACTATAAGAAGGCAGTGCGTAAGGTAGGGTTGGCGCAATTAAGAGGACTTAATTTACATTAATAATTTAATGACAAAGCAAGTACAGATAAATATGTGAGTACCACAATTTTATTTCTCTCAAATTGTAGTTTCAGATAATGTAAATTGTTTGAGTAAGTATAGCGACCCTTTAACCCTTTCCAATTCTCTACCCCCTGAAATGCTGCCATTTCTGAGTATTATAAATTATTCCATAGTCCTGAATGCGGGCATGGAAAGAGGTTACAAGGGCGGATGAGAGGATAATATCATTTAAAGAAGAGAAGTTGTGTCTGGGATGGTGTAAGTGGATCAGCTCTGAGATATATGGAGAGGCTGTGTTGGATAGTGCTTTATAGGATAGGGTTAGCAGCCTGCACTGGATCCTTTGACTGACAGAGAGGAGAGGTGTTAGAAAAGCAGGAAGATAAATAAATGAGCCAGACAGAAGAGTTTAGAATGGATTGAAGTGGTGCCAGGTGGTTGTAAACCAGACAGGAGTGTGTTGCAGTAGTCTAGCCTGGATATGATTAGGGCATGGACTAGGGTTTTTGTAGCTTCTTTCGAGAGGAAGGGACAAATGCGTGTGATGTTTTTGAGCTGAACAGGAGTTGGTAAGCGGGTTGACATGGGGTTTGAAGGAAGGATCTAAATCTAGCATTATACTCAGGCAAAACAAGATGCCATTCCACATTATAGAACATCTGAATTGTATCTGAAAAAGTATCTAAATTAGTACAAAAAACACAAATGTATCAAACAGAACATCTTTCTTAGAATCCCACAGAAAAGATAGAGTTAACCAAGTCCCCTCGTAGCTCTAGACTGCTATGGCTTTGGACCCAGATCTACTGTATGTCCTTCCAATTACATAAACTAATTTGTAAGTTTATAGGCGTTAGTGCAGAAATGGGGGATAACTTATGTATAAATTGTTATAATGTAGGTTGCGAGTGTTGATTATTAAATAAATAGGAAAATATAGGATAATAAAAGCTAGACAAAGCACAATATAAGAAATATAACTATAAATGTAAAATTAAAGTTACTTACAGCTGCAACAGAGAAATCCCCTTATAGCCCAGATAAAGTAGCACAGCCTGATATAAAGTATTAACAGATATACTATGAACTGCATAAATGAGAAACTTCACAAGCATTCAAGATTTTAAGTTCTCTTTGTATTTTACCCAATGGAAACACATTTTAAGGTCTTATGGGTATTATTACAGAACCAATTAGAATTAAGTATGAAAGGACACATGCTTTCTACAATCAATTTTAAAAAAAGGTTTTAGAAGTAACTGCTGTATGGACAGTATGAATGGATTTTCGTAGATTGGCTGATAAACAGCATGTGATTTAAGTGATGTCCGTTATGAGCCCTGGGAAATCCTGTGAGATCTGCCATGTTTGGATGCCAGAGAAGATATTGACAAAATTGAAAAGCCTTAAATGATTCATATTTGCCTTTTTTTCCCGCTAAACTGATATTTTCTTCCTGCTATGTGTAATCAATGTGGCCTTGACGGACGAGGTACTCACTGGTATGCTTTCGGGAGGAGGCTGATAGTCTGAAAGATATAGGAATACAGTTGGCTACTGGGAATAGTAGGCTGGATACTGTAGACAAGGAGCTGCTGGGAACTGTAGGTTGGATACTGGTGACAAGGAGATGCTGGGAACTGTAGGCTGGATACTGAAAAACAAGGTGTTGCTGGTAACAGTAGGCTGGGTTCTGGAGACAAGGTGCTGCTGGGAACTGTAGGCTGGATACTGGAAACAGGCAAGGTAAGTGGCTGATATAGGAACAGGAAAGGTAAGTAGAAGGCCCTAGAACAGGCAAGGTAAGTAGTGTCTATGGAACTGGCAAGGTAAGTGAGACTCTGGAACTGGCATGGTAAGTATTGTCTCTGGAACTGGTAAGGTGAGTCACTGGAACCAGAAGAGGTGAGTAACAGAGCCTGGGGTAGCTAACGCTACAATCGGGCAACAATATATCACAATATACATAGTAACATTGAGAAAGACTGTTCACATGTCCACATAACCCCCATGCACATTAATGCAAACTTCACAACCTATATTCAAATTTTTAGTAATGTTGTTATATTTCTAGTAATGTTGCATGCATTAAGAAACCCAGTTCTTAAAAAATATATATTTTTTTAATATTTCTATAATTTGTTAGGGGGTAAAAGCACTTGTTTCTATCTTCTGTACTGAGATATCAGTATCCATAATCCTACAGCATTGCATTGTGCTCAACCCTGGATAGAGTGCAAAGCTGCATGATATTGGTATTGCCCCGACTGGAGGGACAAACCCCTGAGTCCTGCAGTTAGGGCTGAAGTCCGGTAGTCTGATTGGGACTGGAAGTCACCAGCCTGGAATGCCCACTCTCCTCCCTGGAACACCTTAATCTTAGCCTCTCTACACCTATCACGCCACCTATCCAAAACATTGATCTGCCCTGCCCAGTCCCTGCCCCCTCCCGTGTCACAGCCAGCAGAATCTGGCAACCCTGACTATGTTCTTATCCAGCTCCCCCCTCCATAAGACCCCTGTGCGCACCCACGCTTCTGCGTTGTGAAATTGGGAATGGGGGGATGTTTGAGGCACGACTTGGAAAGTGCATATGCAATAAAAATGTTTGGTGTTGTTCAACTAATACAGTTCAGTAATAGAAAAACAATTTCTCCAAGGTTCCAACCATCAGTACAGGAAAATTGATAGTAAATGTAGCCAAAAGCACATACACAATAATAGTAATAAACACTGTGCACATATCCACCCCCCACACACACACACTTACATTAAAGGGCAACTAAAGCCACAGAACAACACTGAACCAGAAAGCAGAACACCTTGATATGAAACCAGTAATCTGTGTCTTACCTCTCATTTTGATATGGGCACTGAGAAATTAACCAAAATAACATATGGTTTGTGCTTCACTTCACAGCATTCTAGTATCACACAGTTTGGTCAACGACCAATATGTTCTGCACATGCTCAGTTCTTAGCTATGGCAGAAACTTGTTACAGTTGGTCACACCCATTAATAATCTCTAGCCAATCCTTTTACAGAAAAGATAAAGCAAGGAAGCATGTGACTGGGGTCAGGAGGTGTGGTCTGACACTGCACATACACACAGATATTTCATCCAGTTCTGAACAGGCTTACATTTACTTTAATACAATTTACTGAAGTGGTATCTTATAGCTTATTGGTGTTTTTAGGGGGGTTGTTTTCAGATTCTGGAGTATAAAAAATTGGGTTTAGTTCTCCTTTAATTAAAATTTCCCTACCCATATAAGTAGAATACAAACATTGGATGTTGTGCAGCTGTAATAGAATGCCCAGTCCAGTTCAGTAATACAAATAATTATTACTAGTAAAAAATATTTGTAAAGACAGTACATATGAATAGGCCTGTAGTCCCCTTACTCAAGTCCAAATTCCTCTGCCTATCCGTAAAAATCTTTGGTAATGGTGTCTTATAATGTTTCATATATTACAAAGGGTGCCAAGTACTATAAAAATATTTGCCGTACAACTTTAAGAGGATACCAATTAAGTAATACTGTGCACACTAATGCAACCAGGATTTTTAGGATTTCTTTTAGACTTTTTTGTATAGATAAAGGTGGAATTAGATTCTTATGATTTGCTTTAATTATTAAACAAAACACTGCCATTCTGTAGGGTATGTAGAGGTTTTATATCCACACATAGCAAAACACACAGCCCCAAGGAAAAATTGAAGTTTAGTTTCTAGCTGCATAACATTTTATTTTAGGTATAAAAAAAATATCAATGTTTCTGCTTTATTGAACATATCACAAAAATCCTGGATTTTTCTTTTTGTCCAATATCGAAAATGAATAAAATCCTCCTCTTAACCCTGTTTTAATATTCACCAGATTTGATCAGGGGAATGCTGTCAAACTGCTAAGTTCACCCAGTGGGCCCTTACAATTCCCACACTTGTCACAGAGTTTGAGATAGAACAGCACACAGCAGAACATAAAAACCCCAAAGTGGTTTGACCAACTAGGCTGAATTTTGTATGAAAGAAATAAGAATTGATGGTACAGCCCTGCTTCAGGGGAAATCATTATTCAAACATCTGAAAAAGGATTACTCCATAGAATATCCCTATTTAGGGCATTAGAAATTATAGCCTTGACCCGAAAAGCATATTTCCCCTGTGAATCTACTTACCTTGCCCGTTCCTGTGAAGCTATTTACCTTGACAGTTTCCCAACATTATTCATTTTAAATGAATTTTTTTGAAAGGATGATTGCATCATACAGTGTATTCAAATTAAATGACAGAGGATTAATAAAAAGACAGTGATAAAGCCCTTTAGATTTTTTCAAACATTAAACGAAATTGGACTCCGAAAATCTAAGACTTTGGTATAGAAAAGTGACAGCATTTGTGAGGATTTGTAACAAATAAGTTAAGTAGTTACACTTATAGAAACAACATTATGCAGAGCTGCAGGGAGAGTATAATGGAGTGAACCAGATCATAGCACAGCTCTCAGGAATGTATTTCTCAGCAGCTTAAAGGGGAATGTTGGAGGGTATGCATTACAAAATGAATTATCTTATTAACCAGGTGGTCAGGGATTATAGAACCTGTAGTTCAGCCATTCGTAGTTCAAATATGAGCTTTTCATAACTGAAAAATGCATGTCTCACCACCCAGTCTCATAATAATGCATCAGGAGCCAGGAACAAAGCCTAAGGCTAGGTTCACACTAGGAACCGGACAGATAAAAATGCAACAACAAAAAACGTACTGTGTTTAGTACGTTCCAATGCGTTTTTGGTTGCATTTTTAAAAAACACTTTAGAAACGGACCGGAACTGACGTTGGTATACGTTTTGTTCTGTTTCTATCCATTTTTGCTTTCCGCTCCGGAAAAAAAATGCATGCAGCAGTACATTTTAAAACGTGACGGATCGGATAGTAAACGGACATGGGTGAAACGGACTGATGTGAACAGTAATATTAAACCTTATGGGAAAAAAATGTTTTTGCATTTTTTAGAAAATGTACCAAACACAAAAACTGACTCAAACGGACCTAGTGTGAACGAACCCTAACATATTACCGGCAATCACACTCCTTCCTATAACAGGTCCCAACTACATCCACACTGCTTAGCACTGTACGCACATGCAGGCATAGTATGTTTCTGCACAATATTGTAAAATTTTGCAACAAATGTGATAATCTGACAAAAATATTTATTTTTACTATCCTGATATAAAATTTAAAGAGGAAATAATTTTTAAAAAAGTAATTACAGGGCTACAGACATTTCAGCACATTCAGACAGTCAAACATAAAGGTAATTGTTGAGGGTTTATTAGAAGAAGTTTTCTAAAAAAGGTTTGGAAAATAAAACAAGTGACGTAATTCTATTTTATAAATATCCTGTTTAAAGAGGATTTAGCAAGCTTGTTCTTTTAAAAAGTGAATTGCTATTTCTAATGTAGCTGCAGTATTATTTAGTTCTGTAAGTTTACATGCAAAATAGATAAGTTTGCTATTCAGGCAGCATCTGCTAAAGCTAAAGTCTAGGGAGAAAAGCATAATTCTGACTCTGCATACAGCACTTGTAAGGGCTTCTTGAGTATACAACACTAGTCCACAGAAAGTATATCAACAAATTAGAAACAGTACAGAGAGACCGCAACTAAGATGATAAGAAGACTGGAAAATTTGTGTTATGAAGATAGATTATTAAAGGAATTTGCAAGGGGATTTGAGAATATTGACCAAATACTGTAGATTAAGGGATCTACAGACATTTAGCAGGGGGTGAAATAAATTCAAGAGACTTGAGGACAATCAATTTCAGCCTAAGTAAATGGTTCTACACTGTGAGTATAGTAATGTTATGGATGAAAATGATCAAAACGACGAGTTTCATTCCCACAGAGCTTCAGCGTTTTCAGCAATTGAATTTAGAATTTTTTAAAATTTTGATTGCGATTTTCAATCAAAATTTTTGATTTTCGAATGTATGATTGTTCAGTCTAATTTTCAATTTTCTAATATTCGATTTTTGATTTTCCTCTGATAAGTTTGAAGTTTTGAAAATTTCGATAACGGCAGGAACGAATGAAAGGTATGTTTTAAAAACGGGATTCATCACTAGTTATGGAACGATGTGCTAGAAAATGGGCAAGCTGAACATATTCAAAGGAATTTATTATTATATATTAACACAAAGTCTAGAGATGCTGCCTGCTATCCAAACTAAACTTTTTTTAAAGAAATCTGACCTGCTTGTCACCTTTAACTGTATTTTAAAACTGCAGCTTTAAGAGCAGAACTGTATACATCCATACATGAGTTTTTACAATTTTTACAATATGTATAAATATGTTTATAGATTTCTTAATACCGTACTTGGCTTTTATCATACTAAGTCATCTATAAAAGCCAGATGAAAAGATTCAGGGTTATAGCACTTTATAGATGAAACATAACTATACTTTGTAAAGATGTTTCCTCTATTGGCTAACTAAGATCATAATCATAGTAGGCTTTTATAGTTACAGGTTAACAGCCATCAACTTCATATGCCTGTTTATGTGTATTCCTAAACTATTATATCTCTGTAACATAAGCACTAGCAACTTCCTTTATTTCTAGAATTGTATCTTTTTCAAGTTTAAATTTTAAAGCATTTTTATACAATTCTTATACTTCATTAAGTAGACTGAGTACTGTAATTTTATCACAACAAGCATCTAAAACGAACCCAGAAACAATATACCCAAATTGACAGAAATGATAGATGATATGGAAGGCAGATATATAATTGCTCATTAATCACTGTGCTAACAAATGTTTTTCTGCTTCCTTCATGGATAGGATCGAGCACTGCCCAATGCAATGTTTTTAAGAATTTCTACTTTAATGACTATATCATTACCAGTAACATTCAATATTATTTTAAAGAACTCTCCCCTATCCAATAAACCTATAACACAAGACAAAAACAGATTGGTTTTATTGATGGTGAGAATGATAACTAACAAACTAATCACAGTGTATGTATGTTCCACACTTATAGTTAATGCCACATGGCCAGGGTGGTGTACCGTAATCCCCCCAAGCCCTTCACTCAGCTATTTTGCTAACTATAGGTAGACTGTAGTCTAAGAATGCACAAAACACATTTGGCACCAGGTATGGAATGCTTGTGAAATAAAGCTTCTTTCTTTTATCTGCAACTGAATCATTGGGTGCCTGTCCTGCATTTGGAATTTCTATCTAATAAACCTGCCTTTTGAAGTGAGCATATCCCCACATATAATATCTTAATTTTATTTTAATTTAGTTAATGTGTTACTGTAAGTTGTTTTTATTCAGTGTATTCAACTGTAATTAAAGGGTATCTCCACATATATAGCGCCAGAATCTTCCACGGCACTTACAATTACATTGTCATACATTACATACAGTGTAATACATATTATAAAAAGTCATACATATTACATACACAGGTAATACATAATATAACTACACAGAGTAATGAGTTACTTACAGCAATACCGTGATAATCCATATAGTGTAAAGGGAGCGTGGATGAAGTCAGGACCTGTCAGTGGAAGCAGCTGGATTAGCAGTTTACAATTGCGGGATTCCCTCCTGGCTCCTGTTGGATTACTTAAAGAAGTAAACATTTTAATAATGCTTTTGCCCATCAAAGTTTGGTTGGGTTCTTGACAGAAGACAGGAGATCCAATGCCTTTTTTCAGGCTATTTTCCATGTATTGAGGACCAAACTGTGAATAATGGAGTAAGTGATAAAATGTACTGTTAGTTATGGCTACTACATGCAGAATGTTATTATATGTCAATCATATAACAGTACTCCCTGCATTGCTGAAGTACAACTGATAGTGTTATACTTCCTCTCTGAATGTAATCATAACAAACTTTAATACTCTGTTAAGGTTGCAAAGACACTTTCACAGCAGAGAGTAGTCTGCATTATTCAGTAATAGTCTATTCCAAAAAGCTGCATATTAAACTATATTTCTAGCCATAAGAACAAACTTAACAACCATATTTCTAAAACTAATATGTTATATATGTCTGCTCTTTTCACATATTTTACCAGAATGTAACTGGATAGGTTATCTCCGTGTACTGTAACACTACATCAGATTTATTCTTGAGAAAAGTGACAGTTTAAAAGTGTCACTGACCTTTACATTTATAACATTGTGTAAAGAAAAAGCTTAGAAATAAAGATATCCTTTAATTACAGTTAAGATGATATCCCAAGTTTTATTTGGTGCCTAGAGAAAGGCTTTTTGTAATTGCACAATACAGTTGATAGAAGCTGATTTTCTTGTTAAGCCCAAAGGTTCAAATCAAATACAATAAGTCAGCTTCTTTTTCCAAATCTGCTTGCTGTATGTAGCACACAATACGAGCAAAATAATTTAATGGCTAAAACGTCACTAGATTTACTGTATTTTGACTGCTTCTATTCTTTACATAGCAGGTTGTCCAAACAATATAGTATATATTTCAGAAAATGTGATGTACTGTTAATTTGAAATTATCATTATGTTTGATAATTCATATGTTTATAAGAATCAGTGTATTAAAGAGCCATAAAAGCTTAACAATAGCTGGAACATAGCTAACTAGCTAACATTAAAGGGTAACTGTGGTCCAAAAAGGGCTTCAGGTAAATTGACAGGAATTGCTTTCCCAGGCATTTTTGCAATTTACATTCATTATTTCTTTTAGATAATTTTGAAGATATTTACATTTTTATGTTTGATATGGTAACAGCATCACTAGTTCCCTTGCAGTTCCTGCTCTGAAACCACGTGACAAGCCTTCTTCCCTGTGTCTCCTCCTCCTCATTAAAAAACCCCCATAAATGTACACACCTTACACACTCCCTGCTGTGGGCTGTACTGTTAACCCCCCCCCCATCATCATCCCCTTCAGTCCTCCTTCAGTCAATGTAACTCATCTCTTCCTGGTTTCTTATGCTTTCGCCTGCACTGAGCATGTGCCAACCGCAGCAGATTAGAAGGAGGAGCTAGTAATTGTGACCACAGATTCAGAACCTCCCACCCCTGAATTTCTGAGCAGTAATTTCTTTATATTTTGGGCTGTGCAGCAGGTAGAGAGGTGGTTGATGGCTCATTTTAACTGTAAGACCTTGGCCTTTTATTTAAAATCATCTTGTTTGGAGACCACAGTTCCCCTTTAAATGGATTACTGGTTCAAAAAGGCAGGAACAAAATCACACATTCTTTTATCTATACTAATAAAGGGCAAAGCCCTCACTCACTCACTCACTCACTCACTCATCACTAGTTCTCCAACTTGCCGTGGAGGCAGGCGGCTTAAATTTGGCAGGCTCATTCATTGCACCTTACTTACAAAAGTTAAGCAGGTTTCGTTTCGAAATTCCCCCTGTAACGGTGAGTATCTGACATTGCACAGACTTATGGTTACCTAGCTTACAAGCTATACAAATCTATAAGGTTGGTCCGATTTCAACCAAATTTTGTATGCATATACTCCTTTACCAGTAAAAGGTTAACAAATTTTTTTTTTTAGGGTGGGGGTGAATGGGGGGGAATAGAATTTTGAACTCCTGCACACTAACGGCTGGACCGATTTTTACCAAAATTTCAGGGTGTGTGCGGGGACTGGCTGAGGTGTAAGGGGAAGGGTTTGAAGGGTGGACAGAGAGGAATAGTGGTGGGTATTGGGGGCGGACAGGGAGGGGGGGGGGTGGTTATTTTCACCAAAATTTCGTAGTTGAATAAAAAATATAATATTAAATTAAAGTTAATGAGTGTTGCATTATCGTAAAGCTTATTGAATTGTCTTTCTTTAATATATCAAGTGCCAAGTGATTACAGCAATCTTGATACATTATTGCTTTCTTACTAAAAAGTATTTTGCTAGTCTTGATTAAAGGAAACATTGCATTTTCAATCATTTAGAAAAATTGTTAGCCAATAAAAGGAATACCTTAAATTCCAACATGTCTTTCTACTAATGTCTTCAACTCTGGAAACATCTGCTGGAGTATTCTCACTTGACATACTTTGTGCATAATCAGGGAACAATTGATCCAGGGTCCAACTTTCATTACTATCACTTTATCCATTCCCTTCAATAAAACCATTCTTGGAAGAGTCAGCAGGCACATCTTGTAAGCGTCTAGATCATTTAGCCTTGCTTTAGTTGTCTCATCCTTATTTGCTGGCTTTTAAAATCAAACTGTCTTGTTGAGTGGCATAAGGTGATTTTGGTGCCATGCTTTGATTGGATAATTTTTACCTTCTTGACAGATCTGGTAAACTGGTAAATTTGTCAGTTGTACACATCTGATATATGCCTGAGACTGCCAGCAGTCTGCTTATTTATGTTTCCCTGGTAGTCCCAAATTTTTTAACAAATCTCTATCTCCTGGCTGTAAGTCATGAAGCTTTACAGTTTTGTCATTTGTTTTTTATTTTTAGCATTTTTATTTCCTGAAGCAGCTTGAGCTTGCCTTTAGGCTTTTTGTAAATGGTCTTTCAACCTGTCCACATAGCCTTTGTAATGTTAAAATAGTATTGCCTTATGCTATAAATATGGACAGAAATACAGTGCTAAATTTTGCTAAAATCTGGGATGTGTGGATTTTAAACATCAAAATATAATCTGAGTATTAGATGTGAAGAAACACTCGACGATCCGGGACTGGATCAGAGTGGTAGATTCACCCCAGAAAAGGGAACCAGTTTTATGTCATCACTTTAGGCTGGCTCCGAGAGACACTTCAACAAGATATTTTGATGTAAGTCAGTAGAAATTTCATACCAAATATCTCTAGCATAACTGCTGGATTATTTTTTCCCTCTCCCCACTCTCCTCCCAGTATTGTCTACTGTTACCCCAAACACCATGCCTATGGGTAAGCGTTCTTCTCTTCCAAACAATAAAACGTAAGGTTAATAACGAGTAGACCCATTTCAAGTACTGTTGTAGGCATTAAATACTGATGAAACATGTTTACTCCAATGTGCCTTCTTCTCATTAGCCAGTGTACATAACAAAACATTTTCAGTGGCCCCTTTGTCAGGCTCTATTGTTAAAAAGTCTATACACACTACATCTATAGGACCTTGACTCTCAAGATGTCCCAAAGGAGCAGACTAAACTGGTAAATTCTTCCTCTGTATGCATCTTTAACATGATTGCCAGTAGGCTTCTACATCACCCTTTAGACCAGGCCAATAGAATCAATCTTGTATTAGGTTCATTGTCTTTTCTATATCTAGATGGTTTATGATCATAATGTAAAGTTCGATAAAATATCTTTGTGTTTATTCGGCAACATTAACTGCCATTTCTCTTCATCTGTATTATTTGGCGCACGCCTGTAAACCAATCCATTTCTTAATTGTAAACATTCCAATTCTCTAGCTGCAGTTTTTGCATCTGGATGATCACCTAGCAATAATATCCTAGGATTTCTTTCCCGTAGGGCATCTAAAACTAATTATCAGAATGCGTCTTGTTTGTGATCTTTGTATAGGTCTTCTAGGCATAAAATGGGACATGCAGCAGTGTCTGTTTAATACACAGCAGTATAGTTTTTGAATCCCCTTTGCAGGTATCCCCAAAACTTCAGCAAGGGTGGGACTTAACTAGTGATAGAGTACTCCTTAGCACAAAGCCCTTACGCCAGGAGAAGCAATCTCTACCCAATCAGTCCATTTATCCTCAATGGATTCCTTGGCAAACCCCTGGCTTAAACTAGTTTTGTATTTTGAAGATGTTTCACCTACTTTTTTGTAGTCTGTTTGCAGTAACTGATTTAGAGGTTGGGCTACTGTGAAATCCTTCCACAAACCTTCTGTAGTACCCAACAAACCCTTAAAAAAACAACTAAAAATTACTGAAACTCAGTAATGGTTTGAGGTTTTGGCCAGGAAGCAACTGCTTCAATCTTGCTAGTATCAGTAGACACTCCCTTTGGGGAAAGTACATGACCCAGATATGTGACTGAAGGTCACTGTGAAACAGACATTTCTCAAGAGACAACTTCAATCCCTCTTCCTTCAGCCTGTCAAATACTTTCAGCCTCCTTGATTCATGCCCTTCCAATAATTTTCCAAATACAATGACATCATCAAGGTAGAGTAGCACCTCCGGCAAGTGCATGTCTCCCATTGTGCATTCCATAAGTCCATGAAAAGTTGCAGGTGCTCCACTAAGCTCTTGTGACATTCTGTTGCATTAAAAAACCCCATTGGGTGTATGAAATATGAAAACAGTCTTTTCTCTGTCACCTGGATGCATAAGAATTTGATGGTAACTGCTCTTCAAATCCAGGACACTAAGCCACTTATTACTAGCTAAACAGTTCAATACTTCTTCAATACGAGGAGTAGTATATTCGTCTTCCAATTCACCAGAGGCTACCTGACTGGACTTTTCCCTGAATGGCTTTTCTTCATTTAACCGTATCTTGTGTTGGGTGCTGATTAGAGATGGCCGAACTTCGCAAAATCCGGTCTGGTCCTTAAAATGAAAAAATCCTCGAAAATACGAGAAATCCTCGTAATTTAAAAATTTTTCGAAAATACGTATTTTCACGCATTTTCGAAAATACGAGAAATCCTTGTAATTTCGAAAATTTTTGAAAACGCAGTTCGGAAAAGTTCGGAAGGCAGAAAACCGGAAAATATGCGATATCCACCGTTCGCGGACCCGGTAAATCCGCCACGGATCCGGGTTCGGATCCGCGAACTTGGCCATCACTAGTGCTGATGGCACATCCCACCTCCAAGTCATCTTGAGTAAAAATGTCACTACTTTCTTCCAAATGTTTTTGTAAGCGCCTCTCCCATTCTGCAGGAATGGGTAAATTCTCTAAAGAGGCCCTCTTTTTCTTTTGTTCCTCTTTTCCTGTATCCTTGAAATGATATACAGATACAGGGGATGCAGCATTTACCTTTAATACAATTTGATACAATACTTTGTTGAAACAGCAAATATACTCTAAGTTTCTCCGCCTCTAAACTGATAAATGAGGTCAGATGCCTTCTTTGTACGCCCAATTTCAACCTGCAGGATCTCCAGATAATCATAAGCATCACAGTCTTTCTGACTGAACTTTAGATTTTAGCACAGTCTCTGCTGCAGCACTTGTTAAACTCTCTGTAATCTGCTGTTTCTTATGTGTTTCTAGAACATCCCACCCTTCTATTACTTGTAGAGCTTGCTTCGTCAATGCATAATATTCCTCCTCTCGCAAAGGAACAGGCTGTGCTCCAGAAAATATCCTTAACTTTCGATAGCCTGCTCCAGAGTAAGTAGAACTACCCTGGGTACACTTTGTAAAAAAAAATCTTCCATGGCTGCAAAGAACTCAAACCCTATTCACAGCCAAAGTTGCTGGACGAGTTGACATCTCATAAAAGTGCAGAAGTCCTAATTGTGGAGGACACTCCAGCATTAGCATCTGGGTGTATGATAAGTGCCTTTTCATTTTAATTTCCCATATCCATGTCAGGCAAATCTAAGGGGCAGCTCCATTCCAAAGGCACCTGCAGATTCCATGTATTTTCATCTCTCTTTAAGTCTATGTTAAAAGTGTGATTCTGTGGGGCCAAATGATCCATCAATCTGTATGTTTGCTCCTGGGAATATTGAGCTACAGGTAAAAGAAGGGCTGTGCAATTAACAGGATCAGCACCCACTGACTGACAACATGCAGTAACAGAATTTGGCTCCGTTTAGCTTGCAGGGGTGGGGAAAACTGGAAAAGGCGAGGCTGTCAGGCAGAAAAAACAGCCCTTTATAATAATAAGGCCCAGATACAGGTAAACAGGAGATTTGGTCGGGCTGTAACAGCATTTACATGTCTTATAGATGTCAGTGTCACTTTTCACAGCAGCATGTAGCTCAGGATCTGTTTACTCGGACAGGAATAATGTCACTCACCACAGCTTTCTAAGATGGCAGTTCTGTCCTCAGCTGTTTTCTCTATTATACTCACTGCTCCCAGTCTGATTTAGGTCACTAGATGGAAACCGCTCAGGTCCTGGTCAGCTTTAATCAGGAAACAGCACCAACCTTCAGTGTATTTAATGGCACAACTGAGAACCTATTAGGATGCAGTCTCTTTTCCCACCTAGGGCAGCAGAGATACTTTCCTGTTCCTCATTCCATACACAGCACCCCCTTGTCTTTCTTTATCTCAGAGTCCTCTCTCCTCTCTTCCTCCTGGCCAAAACAGAAAATTCCTTTTTCATTGGCTGCCTTCACATAGAACAGACTAAGCATGCAGGAACTATTACCCTGGTAACCTAACTTGTCAGTATGCATTAAGGCGTATGTTACACTACTCTACATCAGCAAACAGGACGCATGAAAGAAAAAAGTACAGGCAGACCTTAAATGGGATTCCCTCAGGTCCTTGTATTTGGAGTTGCACAGATTCAGTTGTTCAGAGCTCTGCAAAAATTGGCTTGTTTATCCTTGAAATAATGTCTTAATTAGAGATGGGATCTGGGTCCGACATGAAACTCCTTGGTTCCGAAATCCAAATTATCCATCTGAATTCATACAGATCTTCCAGGACTTCGGAACGAATAGCTCCGTACATTTGAAATTTATTGAAAATTTGTTCCGGTTTGGGGTTTTCGGATCTTCAGGATTTTCCCGAGATCCAGGAATCCGAAAACCGAACAAAACTAGTGAGTTTCGGCCATCTTTAGTCTTAATATGAGATGCAATAATAAGAGGCTTATCAACTATGCTATGTGATAGTCCATGCCTTTCTTTACAAAATGTTCACTATTTTTACATATTAAAACTTAAATCTAAACAATCATGTGTGGTGATGAAAATCATTAACAATATAAAGTTTTGTATATCATATTATGCCCACATTAACATTAAAATACCAGGAATTACAGTGCAAACATTTTTTTTATCAACGCTGCAGCATTCAACCAAGAATTCCAAAGTAAATTTCACATTTGGCCAGGCTGTTGCATGTAATATTTCTGCTCCTTGCTAAGCTGTTAAGAAAGCCAGCACCTCGGGTGAAATGGATCCAGTGTGTACCACTGAGGGCCTGTCTCTTTTTTTAGTTTGGGCTGCTACTATCTACCTCATTACCTGTTGTCAATTTGAACTTCTCCATTGACAGATAAGTTATCTTAGTTAATCAGTGTTCCTGTAGTAGGGGGTTGTCCAACAGGGGATTTGCTCTTACCCAGACTGCTAGGTATATATCTTATTTATAAAAATATAATTGATATAGACCAAGCATTTTTCCAGTTATTCATCTGAATGTTTGTATGTTCTATTGATGGACAGTAACTGGGCATCACAAACGTGGGATGTTTAAACATGAGTCCCTTAATCACACATTTACACTGTAAGCAGGAGCAACATGGAAACATCCTTTTAAAATTGTCCCTCCTTTTCTCTTTAGTCTGAATGCACCAGTCTACTTTGTAGAGTATTTCCTCTCCTGTAGGAGATGACCGGAGGCATAGAGAATTATTTTACTGAACGATACGCCTAACTAAGTATGTGGCAATGTGCCAATGTTATCTTATGCACTTGTTAATGGCCTCACTCTTGACAAAGGGTAATATATATAATTAGTTACCTGGATGTCAGTGTTGTGAAAACACAGAATTATTTTTGAAAGCCACTGAAAGGAATCAACTGCTTTCTTTAAAAGTTTTCACCCTAGGTACGTTAAGCAGGCCATCCCGGTTGGACAGTTTAAAAGGTGCGACAGAATTGTTTCAGACCCATTAAAGAAGGATGAACAACTAGAAGGGATGGCAAAAAAGTTGCAGAATAGGGGATACCCAGAGGGATTGGTACAGGTGCCCAAACAGAAAAGTGCCCATGGTGATAATACCCGTGACAAGAGGTCATACAGCACAAGAGAATACTCCTTGTCATGAACTATGGCATAGGTAGTGACAGGGTGGGATGTGTAGTGCGCAAATATTGGCACTTATTAAAAAACGCTTACCCTGAAGAATTTCAAGAAACCCCCTTGGTATAGGAGGAGACATACGTTTGGGAAACAGATCATTAGATCTGAATTTACAATGCCCAAGCTCAAGCAGGATACATTTTTGGGTGGTAGACGCATGGGCATGTACCCCTGCCTGCATTGCACTCAATGCAGATTTGTTAAGAGAGGTTTTTAGACACCCAGTGCCTGGTATCGTGTTCAAAATTAACAAGTACATTACATGTGACACTACGCATGATGTGTATGTGCTGTGGTGTCCTTGCCAACTATTGTATGTAGGGGAGACTACGCAGCCCCTAAAGGCAAGGATATCACAGCACAGATCCAGCATTCGCCTTAGGGACGACAAGTTTCTGGTGTCAAAACATTAAAAAATGATGGGACATAAGGATACTGAATTGCATTTTATGGCATTGGAATCGGTCACAATCCCGTCAAGGGGTGGTGACCGTGAACTCAAACTCAAACAGAGGGAGGTCTGGTGGGTGCATAGGCTTAACACTCTGGCACCCCATGGCCTCAATAGGGATTATGACCTTTACCTGTTCATATGAGTGTATATCTGAATCAGTTCTTTTCCCAGGTGGCCAACAGAAGTTAATGGAGCATTTGGGATGTTTGCATAAAAAATAAAAAAATAAATTCTCAAGGAAGTATATAATAAATAAAATAATTTCTCTGTTTAATTTCCCATTTATATTGGTATAGGATATTACTGTGATTGTCACAGATTGTATATATTATTCATTGTGATTTGTGTCATCTGTTGTAAAGTGTAAACAACATGACTTTATTTCCTGTGTTCATGATTTAAATAAGGGTGTCTCCACTCTTTGTTCATTGCTATCTGTTGGAGCTTGAGAAAGGGGACATCAAGGAATGTTTTTAATTACATATGTATGTTTTATGTAACTTTAAATATGTTTTTTTTTAAATTAAAGGGATAAAGGCACTTTTATATGAAGAAATAATAAACATGGGCACTTAATTAAAGATGCAAGCAGTATTGCACAGTGCACAATATCACTTTAATACTAATGCACCTTTAACTGATGCACCTTGGATGTTTGATTAAACAAAAGTTTCAATTGTTTTGAGTCTTGAGAAAGGGCAGAGATATGCCTGAAACATTGCCGTTTGTAATGATGGGTGAATAAACCCTTTCCCCACAATTCACAATAGACTGCCTCGGCTGCATTATTTTGGAGATATCAATGGACATTTTAACCACAGGCAGAGCAGCTGGCAGTGGAAGGGAAAAGTTATTCACGGTAGAGCACTGGGTTTGAGGATTACCGAACAATACATTAGAAGGTTACGAAAAATCGAACGAAACATTCAAGGGTTACTGATTTTGAAGGATACATTTGAGGGTTACTGATTTTGAACGATACATTTGGGGGTTACTAAATGATACATTTGAGGGTTATCGCCAAAATGGAACATTCTAAGGATATCACTGAAATGCCACATTCAAAGGTCATGGGGGAAATTGAGGGTTAGCGAACGGTACGTAAATTCGCTAACTACCGAATTTTCAATAATTATCGAAAATACGTCCGCAAGTTCGGAAAACCGAATTAGTTTGTTGTTCGGAATGTTCGAGTAGTTTGAGTTAGTCTGAACTATAAAAGTTCGGGTCGAGCTCGGGTTCCGTTCTAATTCCATCTCTAATAGCTAGCCTTGAATATAAGGAGTAAGGAAAACACAGCTGAGGAACAGGGAACATGAAATATGCTTGAAGTAGTCCAAGTGTGGATAACCTTTTATAAAGCTGCAGGTTGTATGTTTAGTTTGAAAACATATGGAACCATGTGTAACTCAAAAAACATTCTAATCTCAACTTTAAAATTTCCGCCAGTAAGGCCACATTTGTTGCAGTGTCGTAGAAACTACAGTAATCTTCATCTGAGCATTAGACAAAAAGAACCAGAATTAGTCTTTTACAGTACATAGAGCAATAAAATATATTTCATTTTTAACCTTTCGCTCATAATTGAGGCTGCGTGTGTCCATTTTTAACATAATGTACTATGCTGTAGCATTAAAACGTAGCCAACAATTTTTTTATGATTAAATTTCCTATTACAGTAAATGAATGTTTATTTATAGACAAAAGAATTGCTTTGTGCGTGTTTATGTACCAAATGCGCTAAAAAATTGGACTTTATTATGAAGCAATATTGTTAAATAATATTTGCTCCTTTAATTCAATACTAAATTACCGATCGATATTGGGACTTTATGACTGTGGAGTAAAGTATTGATACCAGGCAGTATTTCATTACCATGCAGTATTGCCCATTGATTGCTGCTGGCTTTATTTTAATTTTCTTGTTATTTAAGACTTTTGCAATTTTTTTTAGCTCATTCGATTGTATAGTAGATCAAAAAACATGCCATGGTCAGAAAATTTTCAGTTTCCAATACATTTTTTGTCCAATTTTGTTAAAAAAAAATCAGATAAAAAACATGATAATGGTGAAAGTTTTGGCCAATAATTCAGTCCCATTCACTGTTAAGACCAAACATATATATATATATATTTTATATATAAACCTATATAAGGAAGTGTTCTTCTTGCCGGCCTTCACCAGGCATTGTGTTGCCTGGTGGAGGTTCATAGATGACATCTTCCTATTGTGGCAGGGCGACATTGGATCCTTAGGCGAGTTTCATGAAGCCATCAATCTTCTACACCCCACTATCAAATATACATTAAATTGTCATTCTACGAAAATTTCTTTTTTAGATATTTGGTCAATAAAAGTGATAAAATGGACACTGAATTGTACACAAAAATAACAGATAGGAACCAATTTCTGTCATTCAACAGCTTTCACCCTAGGCACATTAAGAAAGCTATACCTGTGGGTCAATTCACTAGGGTACAAAGAATTGTAACCAATGAGAGTTGTTTTGAAAAACAAATGAGAGAGATGGGTAACAAATTAAAACAAAGAGGTTACCCTGAGAGATTATTAAACCGGGTACATGATCTAAGTGTTAAAGGGCAAGTCCAGCCCTAAAATGAAAATTTACATACAGGTAAATCATCCCCCAAAACCCTAAACGTTAATAGTTTGAAATCTGAAATATACAAGTCTAACCTGAAATCCTGCACAATGTCCTGTTGCCCCTGTTCCTGCTTCTTCCAGTTAGCAACTGTCAGTTATGGATTTGACAGTTGACATCACAGCCAATGACTGAATGTTAATCCCCTATCTGCCTCTTCTGAGCATGCCCAGGCTCAGTACATGCTCAGTGCAGGTCTCTAAATTGCTCAGTTTCCATGAGGCAATTCATAGGACAAAGTATATCAACATATTTTAGAGAGGCCATTCTTTCTAAAAGATATTTTAATGAGGGTGGAGTTATCCTCTAAGCCAAAGTTAAGAAGTAAGGATGTAGTAAAGAAATAAAAATAGTTAAACATATTCCTTTTGTAACCGATTACACTATCGGAAAAGAGGGCTATAGACAACCCCCTAAAAATGCCCCGGTTTTATGTTTAATGTTATGGTTGTTTGGTGTATTTATAATTGGCTTTTATTGTCTTGTATGGCATAATAAAACTATTCAATTGCTGCTTTACAGTGGAGTGCTCCATTGGTGTACTTTTTAGGGGTTGTCTATAGCCCTCTTTTCATTGTATGGTTATGATGTTTATCACCAAGAGCACCGCCTGAGTAGGGCAATCACGGCAGATTTATGTTGCAAAGAGCTTATCCCCGAATAAATTAATTTATGGAGCCACCCCTATCATATCAGAGGGGGTGTACAATAAGCAATCAGTTGGTCAGATCAGAGTATAAGACACAAAGGGAGCAGAGTATGCCACACTTTTTATCTGTAATACGTAAAGGCGTGTACCCCTGCTTACACTGTGTTCAGTGCAAGTTTGTTCATAAAGGTGAGATTTTTATACATCCAAATAATGGACAATCTTTCCCTATTCGGAGTTATTGTAATTGTGACAGTAAATATGTTGCTTATATATTGTGGTGTCCATGCAGTCTGTTATATATTGGTGAGACCACCCAATCAGAAAAATCTAGGATATCTCAACATCGATCGAGTATTCGACTTATGGATAACAAGTTTCCGGTTCCTAAACATTCTGCCGAGAAGGGTTATAGTGATAATGATATCAAGCTTATGATTCTTGAGGTGGTCCCCACTTTGCCTAGAGGAGGTGATTGCAATCTTAGATTGCTACAAAGAGAGGTCTAGTGGATACATCGTTTAAATACTTTGTATCCATCAGGCCTCAATAGGGATTTTGATGTGCATCTGTATATAAATATGTGTTTGTCCCATATAGATTTATATATATAGTTCTAACTGTTGTCTTAGGCATAACACATATATGATAATACGATTTGTAATATGTGCATTATGTTTATACATGTTGCAGGTTATAGTCTATGAGGACTAAACATGATGATGTCATATCCTGTGGAAGTTTATAAATGTGCAGAAGTGGATGTTGTGAATTTGATATTACTTACCATTTGTTATGATGAAAGGGACACAAGCATCCCTAAAACGTTGCTATTTTTCACAAATGGATAATGAAAAAATTTAATAAATAAATTCCAGCTTGATGAAATCCTGGGACATATATATATATGAGTCACATCATCAATTGGGATCCTAGTGCACGTACTGTGAGGGTTAATGTAGGTAATGGGGAGTGGTATTTTGAACTGAAGGAGGGAACACAGGTTACAAATGTGTGTTGTCACTATGCACGTCACATCCTGAAGACGGCTGAATTGTTCCAGCCGAAACGCATTGATGTAAGCACAATTGAATAAATAATCTTTTGCTGAATAAGATGAAAAGTCCCACGAGTGCTCTATCACCTTTGGATTTACATATATAGTACCTTTATAGTAGCACCGGGGCATTTGGCAGTGCAGGCGTGAGTGCGGGACATTTTGGAAATGGACTATATATATATTAAGTTCAAATGTTCAAACAGCCGCACTCCAGCTTGAAAATGGTATCGTAATCCCGAAACGTTGCTGATGGGCAGCATATACATTAAATAAATTACGTGATAATTGAGCAATTGAGTGCGGATGTTTGAACTTGCTACAGTATATATTAGGTGTTTGCCACACCATGCAGACATGCACCGAAGGTATTAATTATATAAAATGTTGTGCTGCTACTATATTTTGTGTTCGTCAATGACGATCCTGGTGACGGCTTCATTGATAGCTGAAATGCATTGATCTTAGAAGTTCCAACACGTATTTAGCATGGTATATTTTGTGGCGATTTGTAATGTTTATTCTAAGGCTCGGCACAGAGGCAGTGAAGATTTGGGTAGGAGTATAATAATAAAATTTAAATATAAAAGATGTTTCTTCGTTACTATCATTTTTGTCTGGGGCACATATTGTAAACAAAGTATCTACTACTTCAGGCAAAATAAGATGAAAAGGTACACATTTTTCTATTAAAACAATAATTATAAGGGTTAAAGGGCATAACCGTCATATCTGAACCATGTGCAAGGGGCAGTATGTAAATAAGTTACTAGTCAGACCTATGCTTAATATAAAGAGAGCTTAAATTTTATACTTGTCAGAGGACTCAGAGGAGGAGTGAGAGATCGGGTAAGTTCCTTGCCTTTGTCCCTGGCTCTTGAACATTTTATTGAAGAACGGGAGATAAGACACAGCTCCATTACCTCCTATTCTTTACTAAACTTAATGGCAAAAAATTAATTTACCAGTGGAGATACCCTTTAAAAATAAAAAGCCTGCTAGATTTTTTTTTTGAAGCCTACAGTAAGCACTTCTGAAATCAATTGTGGCTTTGATCCTCTACATCATCGACCAAGTGGCCATGCCTTCAGCAATTACAGCATCTAGGGGGAATGTGTGACTGCTGTACGGTCTAACACGTTGGGTAAATATTTGGAAATTTTCACCATCATTTATACCAAATTTTTCTCTTGATGAGGCTACCACCCCTATTGCATAATCAGGCAAACCTGGTGTACTTGTCAGCTAATAAAATATAACAAGTTTGCATTTTTTTCCCCCAATAATTCATTGAGAGTGCAGATCCCAGCATGCACCGCTGACCAAACACGGTTAAACTAATTCTTTGAAACCGTTTCTTTGCTATATAACAGGCACTTGGACTGAACTCCTAGATATGCTGGCTGTAAATAAAATAGCAGGCTGTTCTTAGAAGACAAAAAGATAATATAATTACAGAAAAATTCCTTTTTGTGATTTTCCAAATCACAGATTAAAAATTAAAACTGATTCGGGATAAAACGTACAGTTCCTAGCATGCAAAGATGCAAAGTTATCACACAGAAGGAAAACTGTCCCACTGAACCAGTAATGTAAATGTAGAAATCTTTAAACTAAACATACAGGTTTTTATTTTAAATGAGAAAAATGCAAAAATACCATTCATTGCATTTAGATTTCCTATTTCTAAATTGCAGAGAATTTTTTTTAATTACAATTTTTTTCCATCAAGGTTGATTAATCTTTTTACAGAATATGTGCCTGTACTATCAAACCAGAATACCATTCCAACAAGCTGCAACCTGACATCAATCGAACAGCATGAATCTCATTCACCAGGATTTACTTTCTAAAAATACACTTCCTATTCACACTTATTTCTGAACAGAATTAAATACAGAAACTTAGGTTACCATGGTATATGACTGGAGAAATAATACAAGTAGAAGGAAATACCCATTACTTACAACAAAAGGAGATAAATGCATCTTATAAGGAAACTAAAGTAAAAAAATAAAAAAAAATAAGGCTATAAACAAAGTGCATAGTTTATAGTAAATAATGAACCTACTCAGAGCGACATCAGCCCAATGACAGTAAAGATACATGGTTTAAAAGTTTGTTCTATGGGGCTGCCATCTTAGCTCCTTCTCCTGTACCCACTGGGTATCGTACATGCCCAATAGACATGACTTAGGGACTCAATAGCAAACTCATATCTATTTTGCATGGATACTTATCAGAACTAATCAATACTGCATCTAACTTTTGCAGAGTGCTTTTACTTTTCAAAAGCAACTTTTGAACCGGTGTCCTTAGGATTGCACATGTGGTGTACTGTTCCCCCATCTACTTTCTGCCTAAACCTCAAACTTTTGGGCACTGGTAGTTTTTGCTGCCATAGTGTGTTTAAAAGGTATCTCCACTTAAAAAATAAAGTTGGGCCATTTAGATTTATTGAAGAATGGGAGGTAAAGGAGCCTTGTCTTCTACGCACATGCGCAATATATCTGGAGACTGTTCGCGACTGTGTGTAGCCACAGTTTTGAAAGGTCTATGTAGTCATTGTCATCTTTGAAAGACTGGTAAAGTGTGCACCCACCTTTAGTAAAATAAGAGAAGAACTGCATAGGTAATCCCGCACACACCTGAGGATTTCCAAAATTAACACATGCTGAATGCAATGGCAAACCAAGGTAAGTGGTCAGCTAGCAACAGACAGTAATACACCATGCACATCAGCCTTTGCAACCTATGTATTTAATACTTTATACACAGGATACATGTATTAAATACATAGGTTGAAAAGACTGATGTGCATGGTGTATTACTGTCTGTTTAGTATAGTAAGGGTATAGCCATTCATAAATGGAAAATAATACAAGACTGGAATTGTTACACATTTCTTTTACTGTGCTGTTCCCTTATGCAAATATGACTTTTACTGTAAAAAAAAAAAATCTATGACAGTAGAGGTTTTCTCTTGATTTCGACGGTACAGTACACAAGACAGGGTATTGTAAGAAGCTCAGAACATTCTCATAATTCCTTTTCTGTCAAAGTAGAAAAGCGCATTGAACTTTACTAAACTCCTTAATTAATTGTAAATGTGGCTGCTTTGAGGAAATTGCTAATGTTTTTCCCTTGATACTTGGGTTTTGCTGAAAGTAAATCTCCAAACTATTATTGTGTATTCAAAAACATGTTTAGAAGCTGAACTTGATAAAGGAGCACACAGCTCTGAAACATGTTGCTGAATACACAATAAAAGTTTTGCAGATTGCATTGTCTGAGGCTCGTCAACAAACTTTGATTGTTTGATTGTACCTTAACCACAACAGACGGAGTAGCAGCAAACTATGTGACTTTTGCTGAAAGGACATTGCTCCTAGTAATAAGTCCTGGTTCCGCAAAGAACCTGCTTTCAATTAGGAACTGGCAGTTTAGAAAATAAGTGGATCCGGCACATTTTTCAAAATCTTCTAAACTTTTAAAATTTAAAATTAGATTGAAATGGGTTTTTTTTTGAAAATTCTAAATTTACACTGGGTGAAATTGTGTTTGAAAATCAGATTTTCTTTTTTATTTCACCAATCCTTATTGATAAAGTAATTTAGCTATTTAAAGAACTATTTTTTTTATTATTATAATTGAAAGTACAGGGTCGGTGCTTTCATGCAAAACACCACAAGTGCTCGTGTAGTAGTCTTCCCCCCTTGGTGATCTAGTTACTAGTAGAAATGTCTGTGTGGCCACTGATTTAAGAAGCAGAACCAAAAATATTGCTAAAGACACAAATTTGCATTCAGTAAATAAAATGGAAATGGAAACTGTGGTAGATCCATTGGAAAATTATGTAAGAAATATAACTTTAGATCACGCTTATTTGTTAGCCTTAACACTTATTAAATCCAAAAGTCACCCTACAGAATTCATTGAGGATATTCCTACACAAACATTTGACGTTACTGAAGATAAACATAATGCAGAGAAAAACTCTAAGAAAAACAATGATGACAATGAATTTGTCAGTACCTGATCCATCCTATAATCCATTGGATACTTCTAACTTTAAAGAAAATTTTACAGAGAAGAAGATCCTGTCAATAGTACAAAACATTCAGGGAGATTCAATAAAAGTTCTTATTGTTTAAAATGGTGCTAATTTTGCCCCAACCAATCAGATCTTATTTAACATTTGAAAGCTAATATCTGATTGGTTGGGGGGAAATTAGCACCATTTTTAACGTACAATACTTTAAGAGGGAGAGTATCCATCCCCTAATCCATACCCCTCCTTATACAAGAGAATATCTTGCCGTCTCTAGCTGTTGCTGCCTGGCACTGCTTGTTACCTTTAAGTTTATTATCCACCAAAACTCCAAGATGCTTTTTCAACACCCAGCACAGAGGCAATTATAGTATAAGCAGCACAATGATTTTTATGTCCAAAATGCATCTGAATGTATCTAGATCCACCTGTAATGATTGCACTTCCTCTGTAGCTTTTAATGGTCAACAAAGTTGTGTCATCAGCAAACACAGAGACCTTGCTGACAATACCCACTTCCAAATCATTAATTAACAGATTACATAGAAGTGTTCCCAACACAAAACCCTATGATTCCCCTATTTAGTTTTTTTTTGTAGACTTCTGTCCATGACAAATATATGCGAGATTTTACAACTTGCTATAAAAAATATTGTGGTCTTTAAAGGGCGAGTCCACCCTCCAAACAAGATGGCTTAAAAAGAAAGGGTCCTTTGAAATAATTCAATCAAACTTACCCTTCCTGGAAGATTTGATTCTTAGAACCCCACCCAGTCTGTCATCAGCCAATCTGGATAAAAAAAAAATTCCAATCGCGATTGAGTACTCAGTAACCAATGCAGCATTTTCAGCAATGGATCCCAAGCTAATGCATAGACCTTATCTTAATACACGGTGAATAGAGCTGGGCAGTTTTTTGGGTGGCTTCTATATGGATTAAGGGCTAGGCCACACTGCTGCTTTTTTTTTTGCGTTTGCGCTTGCGATTTTAAAAATCATCGAAAACGCGTCAACGCAAAAAACACACGTTTTTCGGTGCGATTGCGTTTTGCATTTTTAATCACAATCGCATGCATTTTCCTATACTTATTGAAGAAATCGCAAGCGCAAACGCAAAAAAATCGCACATGAAATTGCATGCGATTGCGTTGCAGTGTGGCCGTGCCCTAAGTCCGATTTTGAATCAGACTTCACAAGAAAGTATATTTTTTGGGTATTGCACTTCCTGTACTAGTGTAGTAAAGTCGCACGATGCTGGAGATAATGCTGATACAGTGGACTGCGCACAGTATGAGGCGGGGTCAGGAGAATGATTGACAGGAAGAGGAGGAAGTTATGTAACAGGTACCGGGAGATATGACATCGACCTAAAAAGGTTTTTTATCATTTTGACCATGCGATTAGGGTTAGTAAGGGGAATTCATTTTTTTAAAAATATTTTTGGACATGCCCTTAAACACAACCATCATGCGTTTTAAAGGTAGGAAATGTAAGTCGCATTACGTGAGCTTCTATTACACTTTGTATTGAAACACAAAACCAACATTGAAACAATCCTGAAAGTACTTCACTCTAAGATATTCATTTCTAAAATGGACAAATAATTCTGGTCAATGAACAGGTAGACGTAACACTGGGCATTATCCCAAACCTCGGTAGAACCCAACCTACCCCATGTTCATGTTATATGGGGGGGGGGGGAAGATATGGTATAGAAAGATATTGTTTCCCTTGGAGAAGGTCTCATGGTCTTTAAAAGAGTGGTGTAGACTAAAGTACTGTGTATATATTACTTGCTCAACTGCTTTCCTTTCAATGTATCTCCTTACATCAAATATTATTTAATGAATAAACCAGAAATACTGTGTAACAATCACTCTGGAGGGAAACCCTTACCCCTTCCACAGGCGGAGCTTCACATCCAAGTAGTCTTAAGCTAGTGGCCATAATACATCAATTCCGAAATTCAGGGGCGACACAGCAATTGGATAAAATCTTCCTTTATTAGAACTTGTTAAAAACAGTATCAAAAGTGTACACCATCCATAGTGCCACAAGGTAGGATGATGAGGAGGGGATAAAGAGCGGGTGTGGGGGAATGGTAAGCCTTAGCCTGGTCCTAACACTAAAACTCCTCATTTTCACCATATCCTGCAACTAGAATATATCTAGTCCTCCCACCCCAATTGGCTCCCACTTATTTACACTAATTCACCATCTTGCACCCAGTTTAGTATTTATAAATAAATAGAGCTGTTATTTCCCCAGTTAATTCCCTTTTTGTTTTTCATCGCCACTTTAAAACATAATTTTGTACCCATTCATACAGAATGTCATCTACTGTCAAGTAAACTAACCCTATGTTCTCCATAATGTCTTTAAAGCATAAGGAGATTCAATAAAAGTTCTTATCGTTAAAAATGGTTGTAATTTTGCCCCAACCAATCAAATATTAGCTTTCAAATGTTAAATAAGATCTGGTTGGTTGGGGCAAAATTAGCACCATTTTTAATGTAAAGAACTTTTATTGAATCTCCCTAAAAGTTTCCTTAGTTATGCACAGAAGTACCACCAGTCCATAAATACAGCACATACAAAAGTTTACCAACCAGAGCTATATTAGGGCCCCTCCCGTCTCCCATTGTCCTGTGGTAAATATGCCCCTACAAGCAAAATGATGTAATAATCTAGTTTATGCTTTAAATAGTCATATGCTTTTTGTTTAGACATTAGCTGGTATAAAATTAATTCAGGATATCGGTTTGTAGGACTATCCAATGACTTTAATATCCATAGAAAAGCTAGCCATAGACCAGAAATTTCGAACTTGTGACCCTTCAGATGCTTGAAAACTCCCAGTATTCCCGGACTGTAAATGCTGGGAATTGTAGTTTTCAAACATTTAGTGGGCTGCAAGTTGAACATAGCTTCCTGCCATAGTCTGAAAATGAGCAAATTCTTTTTGTCTATCATCACCTATTCTGTCCTCTATTTGACACCTATTGGCAGGCCACAGTTGTACCTTTTAGGAGATCCAGGGTATGTATATATAGAGTATATGTTAGTTGTATATATATATAGCTAGAATACAACAGTTCCCAGAATTCATCAGCTACCGTATATACACGAGTATAAGTCGATGTTTTTAGGCTTTAAAAAAAGCTTAAATTCCTACCTCGACTTATACTCGAGTCACTAACCTGAAATCCTTCAGCGGCTTACTTCCTCTCTCTTCCCCATCCCACGGTGCTGTGTCTGACGTCAGTAGTGACGTCAGGCGCCTGGACTGTGGATGCGGAAGAGAGAGGAAGCTTTCAGGTAAGTGATTTTAGATAGATGCAGCCGGATTACCTTAAAGCAGGTCCTCTCCCCCACTGCGGGGGCTTTGGGGGGATGGGGGAGAGGTGCAGTGCTTGCTACTGAAGATGTTTGGAAACTGCAACTCTCAGCAACTAAAGTTGTTGTTTTGAGGCTTTAGTTGCCCTTTAAATGGACAGCAGAATTCCCGTACAGTAGTCCTATGTAGTAATAGCCATACTGGATTTGGCTATTACTGTATGGGACTACTGTATGGCAATTTTGATGTCCATTTAAAGGGCAACTAAAGCCTCAAAACAATACAGAATCAGGAGGCAGTTGTGGTCCTATTTTCTACCCTCGACTTATACTCGAGTATATATGATATATATTACTATGTAATTTTCTGTGTGTTTGTTGTGGTTGCTTATTGGTTCTGGGTCCTCCTTAACTGTTACTTAAGTTATGTTACATTTCTCTCTCCTGTTTTGAAGGAGTGACTAAGTTTCTGATATGTATATGTTTTAAATTAAAGTTATCAGCATCAAGGGATTGTGTGAAACTACACCTCTCTGTGTCAAAATCAGACACCAAGAAACTCTCCCGAGACAGCAATTTAGTCCGGGAAGATGCAACATAACAAGGAAGGATAGGCAGGAGTGTAGGGGGTATAGATTGCCCAGTAAGAAAATAGGAGGCCCCAAGGTGAAAAAAGGTTTGCACCTTGGCCCTAACAGTGCAGGGAACATGGGTTTATTATATTGCCAGTAGCCTTTGTTTGTTTTCCCCATATATGCATTAGTTGGAGTTTTCTCTTTTGTTACAGCTTGGCAGGTCTTGGTCATTCCGTCAGTAATTAAAAGATGAGATAGTTAGGAGAATTTGAGTATTGGTCTACCCCCCATGGTGGAGTAGCCAAAAGATAATGGTGGTGATAGGTCACCTGCCTTAAAGTGCGCTCATCTGATGTACCAGGAAAAGCAATTCAGCAGGGGGAAGATAAAAAAATAAATAAATAACATATTGGTAGGCCGACTGACAGGAACTAAGACTGTATTGTAATACAGTCTGTAATGTTTTATACCAACAAAGTTATTATGTAACGGATACCAAATGGGAAAGGCACATAGGATGCCTTAAAACAACAGGTATGAAATAAGTGAAAACATTTGGATCTTATTGGTTCCAGTTTTAATTATTTCATTTTATTAGGTTTTTGTTTTCATTCCAGTTCTAAAAACTGTAAACATCCATTTTTAAATATTCATTTTAACATTAATTTAACATACAATTTTAAATTGTCAAAGGCAAAACTGGGCTTAAACTTGCTGACAGGGTATCCCAGGATCATGTTAAATGAATGTATATTACAGTGATGCTCAGTAAATGTGCAGCTATCATTTCTGCCCCCATGAACATATGCAGACAGAAGTTGAATCCATTTATTTCAAAAGATAAAAGGTACACACTGGTGTTCTGCTGTTCAGTGCCAATTATGTTGCCATCTGCATATGTTTATGACAAAACATGAGCAACCAGAATGAGTAATGACTGTGCAAATAACAATAGAACATTTGTGCCTTTGATATTGGCAAAAATTGAAGCAAGTTTTATAGCACAAAATGTTATGCTCGACTTGATGAGATAAAATGTGAAAAGAAAGCCACTTAACCCTTCTCAGTGCAGAGGACAACACCTGGCCTATATACCGTAGATACAATGTTAACGTCTGTCAGCATGGAGTTTGACAATCAATGAAGATGATTGTGGTTATTTGTAGCCTGGAACTGTATTGGCTGCATCCTCTTTAATACATATAGAATCCAAAACAGCGTTGGTTAGAAACTAAGAATTCCATCTCAGTAAAGTGTGTGAGACTAGTAGATAACACATTCCAATAGTGGTAGAGATGATCATCATTGGAAAGCCCAACCTATACCAAAACAACAACAAAAATCTGGTTATCCAGCTGAATTGGAGAAAGAAATTTAGCATAAAAATACAATTCTAACTTTGCTACATTTAATGTGCTTGTACCAAGGGTAGGAGAAGTAAAAATTGAATAGAGAATAATGCAGGCCTTTTAGCATAGAGGAAAAAAAGGATCTGAATAAAGTTTATATTTCTAGATATAGTTTCTAGGCTACAAGGCTGGATACAATTCTTTAAAGCTGGCCATACACTACAAATGTCCCTCCCAATGTCCCTGTACCTTTACAACAACTTCCTGACACAATCATTTAGCATTTTTCTGTCTGTTCAGGGTGTTTTGCAGTCAGGAAAACCCTGTATGGCGCATCTTCCTATAAGCAACTGTTAAAACACTGCCAGCCTGCCTGGTACAAAGATGTTCATATTTGCCTAAAGCAGCAAATACACTGACATGTTTGTGGACACATTTTTAATCTTACATTTTTTAAAAGCATAAATCATTTTGGCTAAAACAGCTTATATTATTTTTTATAACCGTATTTTTTTTTTTTTTTTGACAGAGCTCTTTAAATTCCAGGACAGTAAATATCTATCCTGAAACCAATACTAAAACAAATATGTCTATTCAACCATTATTTTGCTGCCCAAATCTTCTATTAAAAGACATCTACGCCCTTTTTCCCCCTTATCTTTTCCCTCTCTCCTAACTTCACTATTTATTTCCCTTGTTCATTTTTTCCTCCTGTAATATGTAAATAGTAGATTTTATCACTTTTTCCAGTCTAACTTGATTATATAGTAAGGAGTCTCCTACCACTGGGTTCCAGTGAGGTCTCATTCTAAATCAAGCTACTGTAAGTCAGTATGTCGGTGCTTGATTGTGGTAATAACAAAAAATGGGGAGCCAGATAAATCTACTCTGAAGGTTTCATTCACCTTCAGATAGTGTAGGTTTAAAGGTTTCATTCATCTTCAGATAGGTACACTGTTGAGATGTGCATTGCACAGAGCTGTGCTATGATCAGGGTCACTACATTATCCTCCCTCTGCAGCTTTGTACCATGTGTTTTCCAAAAGTGTAACTATTAAAAGGGAAGTTTTAGAAGATTTAAAGAAATTATTAGGAGATATGGGTAGATTGAATGCAATAGCTAAGAGACTGGTGAATTCAAAGTAATCTTGTGGGTTTTGTGACAGTCTAAACACTTAAATGTTGGCAGAAAGATCTTTAAAAACCTGTGTTAATTAGTGGTTTAGCCCACCATGTAATCCAGTAATAAGTATAAGAGCAGCAGTACTAACCTTGTCAGCTTTTACAAGAATGCATCAAGTCAATATCCCCTAGGCAAAAGGTTTTATCTGATAACCTAATCAACTATAAACTAGAGATGGGATCCAGGTCCAACTCGGTTCCAAAATCCAAATGATCTGTCCGGATGGAGCATCTGGATTTCGGGACTTATTCTCTATAATTTCTATAATTATCGAACGATTATCGAACATTCAACAGCCCCAAGTTGTTAAATCCATTATTAAAGAAATTAATGAGAAAGTGAGGATGAATTTTTTTTTTACACAGCTACAGTATATACAAATAACAAGTACAATCTTTCAAGGTAGGAGAGGAATATAAGAGTGTGGGGGGGGAGTAGTGGCAAAATAAAGTGGACATACCCATAAGGCAGTCAGTGTCTGTTGCTGCTATGCTATTGAACAGTTTAAAATAAGTTTGTTAAAGTCTGTTAGATTTGCTGACATGTCAGCATGACAAATTGACTATTATCCGTTTAATGTCATTCATAAGATAGTGTGTAGAAATTCACACAGAGGGGGACGTTTGCGATTACAAAAGCAGTTCTGTAGCCACAGTTCTACCAGAGGATCTTTACTCTACTGGAAATCTACAGCAGCCCTAGGACACTAATAGCAAGAAATCCAATACCCTCCAGCGTCAAATCAGTGAATAGATATTTCTCACCAAGCAAATCTATTTATATTTACACAGTTTACCAAAATAACAGTAAACGTTAGTAACCTGCAGGTTTTTAAATGCTAAAGTACATTCAACATACAGTAGAAAAGGGAAAAACAGAAATTCAAACATGTTTATGTTTTATTTATCAGTATCAATAAGAATAGCACTTAAGTAAAGATAAAGGGTGGCAGACATCCAATTAACATTAAATGACCTTAAAAACATTCATGATGGTACTTAATGTATCCCTACATCTAATCTTTTGTAGAGCAATACCTGGAAGAAAATTGCTTTATGCCAATCCTTTACAGATTTGTTTTTTCACCTCCCATGTCCAACACTATTCATTTGCACGCAATAGGTGAGTGTTGGGATAACTGACTGGGCAGCTGTGAAGTTCACACAGCAATAATTCAGCCACTGGTCTGCAAAGAAATAGTATTGGAATACTGACTCCTATCTGCACCCTACTGTACCTTTATACTCTGTAGGGAAAAAATTCCTTAAATGGCATTTATTACAAAATATTTATTAGGCTCCAGGAATTCTTTAAATAGAAAGAGAGATACTGTAGATTAAACACATTTAACTGTAATAAGCTTTGAAAAGTATAGTAAAAACAATCTGCTGCAGGACACCAATAGCAGAATGGGAATCCTCTCTAAATGAAACACGTTTTATTTTACTACACACAGGGCCTGAGCATTAAAAAAAAAAAAGCCAAGGGAACCCCAGTCTCTTATGTGGTAACTATTAATCAGTTTTTTTCATGCTTGCAAAAGTCATTTGCTTGTTTTTATATTGAAAGAAGGGACTTCCATTTAAGGATTTATATTAAAGGCATTAGTCCTAGGACCTTTCAGACTGGTTGGAATGATTTTCATTCTTATGAATTTTAGTGTGTGTTGTGTGTAAAAAAATTTCTAAGCCTCTATGTGCTTTATCTTTGTCCTGATGAAGAAGCCCTTTGAGACATCGAAATGTTGAAATAAAAACCTATTTGGTTATTTTTGAGAAAGTGTGCCCGGGATTCTTTTACATTTTGTGTATACATTTACATGGAGGCACCTGGAAAATAACATTTGGAACATGTGCAGAAGTATCTATTTATTTGTAAGCCTCTTTGTGGTAGAAGCAGCCTTACTCAGCCCTTTACTTAATTGTCGTATGGCTTTAATAACTGTGGGAGCTTTGTGATATACAGCTACCCTGACCTCACCATATTGAACGGTTCTGGATTATGGAGTCTCACACCTTTATCCAGAACCGGTTGATACTTACCTTCCTTGGAAGTGGGAAGATTTTAGGAAGCCAGCACCCATTTAGTTTGTGTCCATAAGTAACTTTTGTTGCAGTGGTTTATATTGTCTACCCTCGCCATATTGAGCATGGACCTACCCTTACAACAACTTGGCGAATACCAGCTATGAATTTAAAGGAATCTCCTGGGGTCTAGCTTCTTATGCAGGTTACAGATTATAAGAAAGCTGCTTGTAGCTCCTAGAGGCAGGAAGTTGCCCTAAACCTCCCTCCCATGGCTTAAATAAGAACTCTGTCTACCTCAACGTCAGGGAGTGCTAGTAATTCCATCGAAAAAAAACAAAAAACATTGCAACATCAGGTCTGAGAAAATGAATCCTATAAGCTGGAATTTATAACAACTGAAACCAACAGGGTTTAGTTAAGAGCTCATTATCTACTAGAATACAAGTATTTAATAGGTTCAAACATTTAACAAACAAGTTTAACACTGTGATTATGCATTTTAAACATCAAATAACATTTTCCTTGCAAATTTCAATTAAACACTAGGGTACAAGCACTGCATGTGTCTTTTCACTGGCATGTGGGCAATGCAATTTTTGATGACAATCTTTAAGACTCCACCATAAGAAACTGGTCCAGATTTTAATTTGTCATATAGCTATTAGCATCAGCTAGAGCTTTAGTGCTAAAACATGATTTTTAAAATATACCCCCCAAAATATTCACAAGACATTTTAAAAAAAGAGGAAGAGGATTCAAACTGTAGAAACTACAAGATAAGCCTGACAGGTTCTAAATGCCGCCATAAAGAGCTTGTCCCTTTAGCCTCTGCTGTCATCCAGCACAAAACCTTAAGATTAGTACTAAGAATCCATCATTATCCAATTCAATTACAAACCTGGGCCCAAATTTTGAGATAACCAGTTCCTGAACGTCTGCTCATGATGCCACATCACTATCTAAAACTTTATTCATGTACAAACATATGTTCCTGTTGTCTGATTTCCCAGACACAGGTTTTTTTTCTATTTGGGATTTCATTTTTATTTAAAATGTTTAACATTTTTTGTAGAGGAAAAACAAATTGCATTAAAATTTATTAAAATACAATAAGCTCATTCAAATTTATAAACCTGCTCCAGAGCAAGCCACTGGAAATCCTATTACAAATGTTGCGAATTATTAGCAGTTGTTAAATTGGCTTTAACAAATTAATGAAGACAAAAAATGAAATTCTAGCTATGTAAAATATGGAGAAAATACATTTTCTTTTATGTAGCCTGAGTGGTTTCTAAAAACATACTGCTTGTAATGAGTGCAGGTGAAATTGTTCATACAGTAGACAAAACTCTTTCACTTCTCAGAAGCATGTGGATCATACAATTAAGTGGATCATACAATACACCTGAGAAAATATGTTTAAATTAAGGTCTCAGAAGAACCATGCAACTGACACTAATAAATGATATATTATTTATTACCTGAGAAACACAAATCACTAAAGGGAACATAAAATATCACTTTTAGGGGGAAAGATACTCTATTATTTTAATTTACATTCTACAATGAAAATGGAACATTGACCCAGGTCCCACATTCCCTTTTTAAATCTATTCATTAGGCTAAAGTTTAATATATAAAGGTGGAAAATGAGTTGCTTACTGAACAAAAAGAAAATAATTATAAAAACGAGAAGGAAAAGGAAACTGCAAGGTCAACTCACCTCTTCATCAGATACCCAACAGAGTATAGAAAGTTTGCATTAGCATAAACACATGTACAGTATTTTATTACTGTATGTTTGTCAAGAAGACAATGGAGAGAAAAGGATGGGAACACAACATCCCTCTGCAGAAGACTTTGTTTAAAAAGGGAGCACAAGCAGTTACATAGAACCTCCCTAATTGGGACCCACATTAAGGTGGGAATTACACAATACAGAACTAAAGCAAATGTAAATGTAAAACTTTACAGAAGATAAGAACATTCCAGGGTCCAATTAGACTAAGCCAACTCCCAGAACCCACTAGAATTAATCAAGGATTCTCTGGAGAGTGCATCCACTAAAAGAAAAGGAATGCGAAGAATATAAGTGGTGACAGGTATATAATGTATTAATTTAAAACATGCTTATGTAAAAATGTCCTGAATTTCATATATAGTCCTATAAAGCCAGAGCAAAATTAAGGTTGCCATTATAAATCTAAAAAACTACAGCATTATACAGTTAAGGCCACAAAAATAATAAAATTATCTTGTAAACTTGTGGACTACATCTGAAAAAAAGACTTGATATTTCTAAATAATAAGGTTTTGTCATATTGTGTACACACTTTTATATTCTCAATTAGAGACAGCTGACAAGTCACCTGTTTATGTTCTCCTAATGTAAGGCCCAAGGAACTTTAACTGCCAACAACTGTTATACAGTATGGTCATCTGCTCTGAAGAAACAGGCTACCCCCATTAACGTCCATGCTTATGAACATTGTAGCATGCATTAAAAAATTCTCGCCATAGCTGCCAGTGTAAAGAAAATCCAACAAGCACTAATGAAAACACAAGTGGTAAATTCGTTAAGGGCTGTCACACACCACCAAGCATCTGACTCCAATACGGGTGATAGGACAAACATTTATTTACACATACAGGTACAGACAAAGCTACACATGTCTGACATGATCATGTCTCTGATGAAGTGCCATATGGGCATGATATGCGTCAGACATCTGTAGCTTTGTCTGTACCTGCATGTGTGAACAAATAAGTTTTGTCCTATCACCCATTTTGGAGTCCAATGTTTGGTGGCGTGTGACAGCCCTTCATGGATTTGCCACTTTTGCCTTTGGCTACACAGCACCCAGGCCACCCACTGGATTTGGTGAGCTTTTTATTATTGTTATATTTACAAGCTCTTGCTTGTTTGGGCCGACCGTGACTTTTACGCACGCTGGAGCAACTGGGCTCGGGGGTGTCCACCTGGCCCACACTGTTACAGCGTGTAAGTAGACACGCTCAGGGTTATTCAATAAAAGTTCTTATCGTTTAAAAGTGTCAGTGTGGAGGATGGGACCACAGCGACAAAGGAATCTTCAAGCAAGAAGAGCAGGACTGCTGTAAAATATCCAGAGGGGAGGACTTAGCGTTTTAGGTCCTCACCCTGGATACTTTACAGGAATGGAGGAAGTGAGTATAATTATCCTTTAATAGAAGTAATTGATAACGGTGCGCCTGTCTTGGTTTTGTTGGCCAATATCTATAGTAAAGTAATGTTATTAAATGCGGATATATATTAAAAAAACATATATATATATGAGAGAGAGAGATCCTAAACAATAGCAGTAACAGTATATAGCATAAATAGGACAGATGTAAAAAAGTAAATGTATGTATGTATGTATAATTTTATTTATAAATCGCTACTTTGGTACGCACTGTAATGTTCAAATAAAAGAATAATGAGGCAGTTTGTAACTAAACAAGTAAAGGGAAACTGGTCTCCAAACAAGTGGCCTTTAATATAAAGAGTACACTCCTATCTTAAAAAAGACCCCAGGATCATGATTCTAGCTGCAGTCTGTTCAAAGTTACAGCAGTATAAAGGGTGTTTTTTTCTTCTTTTGCTAGTACTGAGGGTGTGTTTAAATTTGTGTATGGAGACCACAGTTACCATAAATGCACTGGAAGATAAGTAGTTCAACCAATACATTACAAATTCCAAATGGTAGTTGTGGAGAAACCAGGTACAAGCCCAGACTAAGCTGTGAATACAGCTTAGTCTGTATATAGGTATAGTCTGTATATATAGGTGCATATGCTCACAAGGCTCTTTGAAGCCTGTTAGTCCACCCACATGATTTACAACAAGGAATGTGAGTGCAGGGGTAAATATGTGGGAAAGACAAAAAGGATATTGACCGAAAGAGTTCAAGAGCATGCCAGGGCACTGAGAAAAGGTGAAGGGGAAAGAAGCACCCTCGAAAACATGCCATAGACAACCAAGATAGTAGAGTTGTGAAATTTTCATTTTTGGGGTTGGAAAGGGTCTCTTTGGGTATAAGGGGAGATGTGGAGAAATGGTACAGTGTGAGTCCAAATGGATTCATAATTTAAGAACATTGAAACCAAGGGGCTTAAATGATTAAATAAATTATAGCGGTTTCTTGGAACAGAACGTATATGTAGGACTTATGGTGTGTTTGCAACAGTTTAATTGTAAATTTTCAACTGTACAGATATGGAGATACATTGTAGCATGTTTTGTTGGTAAAGATGTAGCTGTAGAAACCATGTATCCTCTATAAATGGATAGCAGCGAAGAGTCTCACGAGACCCCGACGAAACTCATGTGGTTTGGGTGAAACAAACATATGTTTGTATCAATCGGGCCAAGGAGCGAACTTTAGAGCGGTGTATGTCCTAAACCTAACCACGCGGAATCAAAGTGGACCAGTGCGTTTAGCAGTGTTGGATCAGCATACTGAAGTGTACTGGCCAGCAGTACTGTAACAAACTTGGTGAAGAGCGGGAGCGGTAAGCTGAAATAATGTGATTATAAGAGAAGGAACTGTGCCATATGGTAAGCTCTACCACTTATGAACTGTTGTTCCGCACAAGTCCCGGTGATATTTGGCCTGTGTAGGTACATGCTGTCAGCTGCATATAATGAAGATTTGGTGGTATTTGTTTGGTATTACTATGATGGACTTGACTGCTTTCCTGTTAAAGCTAAAGGATTATTTATTAATTTTTTTTTTAGATTTTTTTCACGTCCACTTCGGGGACGCCTTAAGTTCCTTCCAGTACTGCTACATACTTTCCCATGGTTATTTTATTAAAGGGGGTGTGGGAGTTTGTATATTTTTTAGATGTGTATTTTCAATAGTGATTAAAGGGGAACTAAAGTTTCCAGACAACATTGTCCCAATAGACAGAGCACATTCACAAACATAAAACAAGCTGTCTCACCTCTCCCTTTGCTGTGGCCATTGGGTGATTTATGAAAATAACCTGTGAGTACTTACTAGTGGTCAGCTCCCACAATAATCCGCCTTAGCTGGGTAAACCCCCAGCTAAGTGTCTGCATACAGGCACATGCTCTGCAGAGCTCAACAGATCAAAACAAGGAAGTTACAGTATTGCTTCCTAGAAGCTGACAGCCAATCACATTACAGCACAGAGATCCTCTCCCTGACACAGAACAGGGATTTCAGAGAGAAACTAAATATACCCTTGGTACATATAGAATATTGTACTAGGAACATAATGTAAACCAAAAATAATAATAACCATAAATATTAGTTTGGGGATTCAAACTCATGACCTTCTGAACTGTATGTATTTTATAAGGTGAGCCACCACTGAATAAGCTGAAAGCCTGGATACAATTAGAAGCTTTATCTTTTGCATGGGATATAATAGAATAAAAAATGTATATCTGGGGTATTGAACTTGCGACCTGTGTATTTTTTAAACTCGGTGCACCAACACTAAATAAGCAGAGAATCCATCTACATTTGGAAGCTTTATCTTTTGCTAGGAAAAGAATAATTTTAAAAAAATGGAATATGGAAGTCCCTGATAAGACTTTGAAAGCTGCTTGTTACCCTGCAGTTTATTTACCAGCAATTCACACTGACTGGTAAATAAGCTGCAGGGTAACAAGCAGATTATCAGGGACTTCCCTATTGGTGTGGAGACATCTGTATAGAAAACACTTTGTGCATAGAGACAGTGAATACTGGGGTCAGGGGGCATGGTTCTTTGATGACTTCATGGGCTGTGGGTTGTACTGGCAACAACATGGAAGCCTTCTTAGTTACAGAATCTATTTCTCACATATACTAAATGCAACGTACCAGAGAAGAATCTTACAATGTATAGGTGTTCTGGAGAGAAAAACTTTCACATTAGGTTTTTAAAAATTTCAGTTTAGTTCTGCTTTAATGGTTTATACTTTACCTGTGAATTATTATATCAGTTTGGATCCTCTTTTGGGTAGTGTTTTACTATAGCCTGGTACAAATGTATGAGTGCCGATGTAGTTCTGTTGTATTCTCTCTGTAGTATCTAAGTTGAGTTACCTACAGCACCATGGTTAATTGTCCACTACGTATAAGGTATCATATATGGTTTGCAGTTCCATGACTTAATTATCACAAGGCTCTTTAAAGACATGGATTGTGAGTTAAACTGGCAACAAATTGAAACATGTATTGTACATAAAAGCAGCTTTCTAGAGAAGTATTTTACAATGTAAAGGCATTCTGCAAGGAAGCTTTCACATTCTGATTTTACAAAAATGGACTACTTTTTAAAACTATTTCTTAAAATAATATCAATTCTATAATCAATATGTAGAAATATATATTACTCATATTTTCATCAATATTTTAAGCTATTTCCTATTCGATATTCCTAATGGGGCACTTAACTGCAAATGTACCAATTTGCAGAAACAGGCTACAATTTTCCCATTGTACTACTGTAGTACTTACATTCCAGTCACTGCCACCAATATAAAGTAATCCCTTCTCTTTTACGGACTTACATCACACTCACACCCTCTGTATGCGAGTGCTTCATCCAAATGCCACAGGCACTGCTGCCTGCAAGCTGATTCTCTCACTAAAGCAAGTGTGTTGGCAGTCATCCAAAGAAAAAGTTAAACTTTGATAATTATTACCTGCTATATGTTGCTAGCCGGCTAGTAGGACGTTTTATATTGTAATTTTTGCTGCTTATGTCTTCTTAGCCAAGGACAACTCTTTGTTTTATGATTGTCAAATTAGTGGTAAAGCATGGAAATATAAAAAAAATCTGTTATTTCACTTTAGTGAGGCTAAAAATCTTAATAAACATGTTTTGCATAATTATTTGTTAACATTACCACTGTATATATAGTATGTTTGTATGCATATACCTATTGTTCTACTTGCATATTGTTGCTCAAATGTAGGACAACAAGAAGAAATTTGTCCCTTAGAACAAACTTATTTGCATTTGAGAAGTGCTTAAAAAGCTAGTGTAATTTAAAAGGACTTTTTCCAGTCACATTGGTAAAGAGGTTTTCGTTTAAGAGATTGGTCATGTATTTTTCTTTTTTTCTGCTAGTAAATTCATTTTTACTTAAATAGGCATGCAATTAATTCAGTATTAGTGTTGCTACATTATCTGCTAAGTAGTATGTGGCACACATAGGGGAGGTTTATCACCTTGTGATTTTACCACAATACTAGACATTAGGCCCATTACATTAACGGGCGCTAGACATGCTCCACCTTCCCAACACACACTGAGCTGTAAATATAAAATGCTCCCAGTGTTTAGTCCACAATGAAACGTAAATATATGAGTGGTAAACATAAAATGCCCCCAAAGACAGTAAAGCCAATTACTGACTCTGGAGTCACAGGAAGTCAGGTCGAGCAGCAGCAAGAAACTACAGCAAGCACACGCCCTCTTTCTCTTCTACTTTTAGGATAGGAACTTCTATGTCTACCAACATTGCATGCTATACAGACACATACGGATGCAGATAAGAGTTTTATTATACAGGATTAAGGAGAAATAAAGCTAAAAATCTAATACTGATGTTCTAAAAGTTTTAGATTTCAGCTTAAATCAAGAGACAATTTTAGATGAACGAAACGGGGGAGTTTCATTCCTTGAGCAGTTCTGCGGGAACCTACTGAAGATCTGGAAATTAATTTTGAATCCAATGGAATCAGAAATATTCATATTTTCAATTACAATTTTGATTATTCTATAGCATTTTTAAAATGGAATTTTTAAATTTCGCAAACGGGTTTTCAATTTTTCAAATGGAATTTTTGAAATTTAGATGAAAAGTTCAGAGTTTTGAGAAATCTGTTGAATCTCCGGATTTTTTTTAAACGGACAGTTCTGAATCAAAACCAAAGGTTTATCGCTAGCGCTAGCAATGCAGCTTGGGAGATGATCGTACTCATCACCCTTTTAACATTTTTCAGAATAATATCCAACATATCCAATATAGCACTTCTACCCTTAAAACTCCACTTTCATATACAGTGTTTAGGTTGAATTATGACAAGTTTTAATTCCCTTTACTCCCCTGTAAGTTACCAATTCACAAACAACCTGCTCACGCCAGGAGCACTCTCAGGACTTAATCAACCTGTTGCTTGTTGAAACTAAAGCATGTGACATGTGTTACTTTGTAACAATGTAATACAATATTTATCTATTTGGACACAATGTAGTTGAGTGCGTCTCATTTATATACTTTGTATAATTGAAAGATGATCTGAGTCCTTTGGAGATACACATATATAATTAGGTCTAAAAACCTCCCTTTACACGACAAGTGTAATTAATTTATTTTGAATAACGAATACAGCAACAAAAAAAAAACTAATGCTGGTATTTCCTGCAGGCACATAAATCTTAAAATGTAAATGGGTGTGTTTCAAAATCTTAAGCAAAAGGAAAGTGTAGTGGATGTAATGTGTAACCCAACTGTATATTTATATATAGTATAAATGAAATCTTTTGATAAGTAAAAACAGTATGCTATTCTGTTAATACTTCTCACAAGCAGGATTGACATGGGAATCTAAAAGCATTGCTTGCTTGCTTTATTGGCCACTGTTTACAAAAAAAGGGATAAATTGAATGTCCCGCTGTGAACAATTTTGTTAAAAGTATGTGCCATGGAATTCAGGAAATAAAACAATCTCTGTACAAAGATAACTCTGCAATGCACATTTCTAAAGCTGTAAATTAATTCACCTTGAATTACATATAAATCACACTAAAGAAAGTCAAATTATAACTTACAGAGAACATTTCTGCGAACATTACTTTCCTTCCGGATCAATCAGAACTTAGCACGTATCCCAACACAAAAGCTGCCCAGCTGGGTCTGCCATTCCCTGCAGATACTGCAGGCAGTTTATTATTATGTTCACTTTGAACAGGTTGGGAATGAAAGAAAAGAACTTTTGAATATCATGTCCATTTAATCAATGATCAGATTATTTTGTGCAGAACACAGTAATATCTGCTGTATTCAATTAGATCAACTGGACTTGAAGTTTAGTTCTTGAAGACGTTTCGCTAGTCATCCGACTGGCTTTCTCAATTCAGAATGACTTGTACAAGAATCTGTGGCAATTATGTACCCTGGAAAATCCCAATTAGCATATCACAGCCAGGTGTTAAGGGCGTGATTGGATAGTGGCTAAGAGGTGTTATAGAAACGCCCAGAGTAAGGTGTCTTACAGCATTGTACATGGCAGACAGTTGGTGTCGAACCCCACCACCTCTATTTAGGCTTGGTTTCTTTATTTTCACATAAATAGCCTCCTTAACACCTCTCTTGAACAAGTCACATTCCTTTGCCAATATGTTAACATTACAATCTTCAAAGGTATGTCCTTTATCCTTAAGATGCAGGTACATAGCTGACCCGAGAAATTGGCTCTTCTGTGCTGGGCCATACGTTGATGCAGTTGCTGTTTGGTCTCCCCCACATACAAATCAGAGCATACTTCACTGCACTGCGTATATGATGTTGCTTTTCTTGTATTTTTGTATTGGGTCTTTCGGATGTACCAATTGCTGCCTCAGTGTGTTGTTCGGTTTAAAGCAGCCAACTGTGTGCCATGTACAATGCTGTTTTGACACCTTACCCTAGGGATTCCTATAGCACCTCTTAGCCACTATGCAATCACGCCCTTAACACCTGGCTGTGATATGCTAATCGGTACTTTCCAGGGTACATAATTGCCACAGATTCTTGTACAAGTCATTCTGAATTAAGAAAAGCCAGTCGGATGACTAGCGAAACATCTTCAAGAACTAAACTTCAAGTCCAGTTGATCTAATTGAATACAACAGATATAACATGACCTGGATGAATGAGAACCTTCACAAGAAGACAGTAATATTTGCATAATTCATCAGATTCTGGCTAAAGGAAATGTCAAAATTTGAAGGGGAAAAAAACCTATTTTGGGTTTACCAAACTAAATAAACCAGGTTAACCTCTGACATGTTTGAATTGTTACATAAGGATATTTTTCTCTCAAGTGGAATGAAATATTACAGACTGCTTGTTGAAAGAAATCAACATGGAAACTAAATAAAATAAATTAAACTCAACATTATTAATGTTGCCAAACACAAGGAACTACATGAGAAACAGAATATGCCTTTTTTAATTCAACTAGATTCTAAAAAAAAAGTAGTTGGGCGCTATGCTTGCAAAGGTTGTAATTTATTTAGGTCATAATATATCCGTGGTATTCACTAACTGAACAATGATCAACTGACGATTTTTTGCTAGTCATCGACAATTCAGAATGACTTATACAAGATTCTGTTGGCAATGTATCTGGGATGTGTCTCCACATCTAGCAGGAAGGTCTCAAAATAGTATTTAACAAAAAAACAACCCATAAAGAGAGTCAAGTACTTTGACTGCCACCACCTTTTTGAAATGTTTAATTTCCTTAGCCCAGCTTGTGATCTAGAGGAGCCCATAAAAAGTGCGGATATCTGGACTGTGCCTTTGTCAAAACTGAAAGAAGGAATGAAAAAAACTCCAATACCACCAGTGAATGTGAGGAACAAGACAGGGCAAACAATATGGTCGCATATGTAATGAGGGTGTCAGAGAAATTGACAAGACTTTTCTAAAGACACTGTATCCTGTCTGCTTTAAACATAGCAACACACTGAGTTAGCAACTAGTGTATCCAAAAGATCCAATACCAAAACAAAAGAACAGCAACATCATATACACAGTGCAGTGAAGAGTGCTTTTGATTTGTATGTTGAGAAGACAAAACAGCTGCTGTACCAATGTATGGCCCAGCACAGAAGAGCCAACTCTTTGGGTCAGGACTGCTGTGTACCTGCATCTTAAGGTCAAAGTACAAATGTTGGATGACATCTTGGCCAAAGAACAAAGAGGCCATCTATGTCAAAATTAGAATAAAGAATAAAGTTGGGGGGTGGTTAGGTTTGATGCCAATTGTCTGCCATATGCAATCAACAAAACTAACTAAATCGAACTAACCTTCAAGTTGATCTAACTGAATACCACCTTTCTATTGAACGGTCGGTGGTATTGGGATTGGCCTGTCGCTGGCCATTCCCAGATTATTTTTGACATGCCCCAACCTTCCTTTATCAAGGCATAACAGCGAGAATTGGATCCACCAGTATCAGTCATGTTCTAAATCCTGATGTCTAGTTTATGGTTAAGGGCAGAAATAACATTTTATGACAGTGCAGGAGTGAAAACAAACTTTAGCTTAAATTATAAAGATTATTAATTTTTAACAAAGAAAAAAGTTAAATGATTTTACATCTTTCATTATGACAAGGGACATAATACTTGACTAATAAGGTGCTACCCACATTACATCATGGCGTGTATCGCAACACACACAGCCAGTGCCTAGGCTTTCCTACAAATTTCAATTACAATTGTGTACTATTGTCTTTTCTTGTTAGGTCCCATACACATGCACTCTTCTACTATAAAGCTATATCAATGTACAAGTATTTCTAAGAATTCCATGCAAAAGTAAAGAGCTGTACTCCCTAAGACACTTTAGATTCATAGAAAATTGAAACCTTGCTACCAGAATACAGCACAAAAATACTGCCCATTACCAAAAACGAATGGAAAAATAATTGTGATAATTTTGCAAATACATGCAAATATATGCTAAAACATAAATTGAACATTTTTTGAACAAAATTAAAATGTTCTTTTCACAAATTGCTCAGTGTGGGTAAGCAAGCATCAAAATATCCATTTTAAAAGATATGTATATTTATTTCTATTTCATTATGGAATGCTGCTATTTTTCATTTTATGTCCTGCAGAATTTGGTTCTGTCCATGATGTGACTTGATTATACAGTATCACATGGTTCTTTATACAGTAAAGGCAAGCTAAGAAAAATAATAAACAAATTGCTACACTTTCATAGATATAGAACCAATACCTGACAGTCATCAGCAGTCTACTTATTACAACATTGACATGCAAGAACAAAGATATTTATCTACTTCCTCTTTTCGTTTCATGAAATTTCACACTTTCCTGCTAGAAGTCAAAGAGTTAGCATTCAAACAGGAACTATAAAAACTGTAACAAGAATTGTAAGCTATGTAAAATAAATAACAAATTAGGACAGACTAACCGTAAACAATATTTTTAGGTATATTAATTGAAAGAAGATGAGGACTGAAAATGTGGGGCAAGTAAATAATGGGGATAAGTTACAGAGGATCCCGATGAAGAAAGTCTTAAACAAGTTTTCCCCCACTATAGTACAGCTATCATAGCAATAATGGCATAAAAGATGCACTTGCATGTTAAAAAGTGGATATGGTTTATAAACAAATAAATAAAGGTTAATATTAATAAATCTCCTTGACTGAATAAAATACATCCTCACATCCTTAGGGAACTAAGTTCAGTTTTATCCAAGCCATTATTTCCTTGTTTCTCTGCTTCACTCATGTGTTGAAACGTGCCTCTAAATTGGAAAAAGTTCACATCCTGGTAATTACAGACCTGCGAGTTTATTACAGGAACATGTTCTATCACATGTTTCAAAGACTGACCTTATAAGTAGTAATCAGCATTGATTTATAAAGAGAACAGATGTTGTCAAACAAACTTGATTGGCTTTACTGTTGGTGTAACAGTAGTTGTTGTCTACTTTTTTGTTTTTGAGAAGGCTTTTGAAACAGTTCCCCATAGGAAACGTATGTAAAATCTAAGGTCTGTTGGGCTTGGGCTGCACATTTGTACATGGATAGAAAATTGATCTGATGTTGTTAATGATACTTCATCAATATGGGTTAAAGTTCTACGTGGTGTGCCAAAGGGTTCTTTGTTGGTATTTTATCTGTTTATTTATGCTTAAAAAGTAGGTATTGCCAGCAAGAGTTTATTGATTATTAAAAGCTACAGAGGATGTGCAACTGTTGCTGCTAAGTGAAATTCAAGGTTGGTAAATGCAAGGTGATTTGTGCTTCTTATACTATAAATGGTTTTGTCTTAAGTGACTCCCTGCTGAAAAGGGATTTTGGATTTTTTTTGAAAAGCAAACTTAAATGTCGCAAGCAGTGCCAGGCGGCAACAGCTAGATCCAACAAGATCTTCTCTTGTATAAAGAGAGGTATGGATTCAATGTAGAAAAATATTATTCTCCTTCTTTACAAAGCATTGGTAGGGCTCATTTGGAATATGTGGTGCAGTTTTGGAATTCTGTGTACAAAAAATGACATTTTGGAAATGGAAAGGGTTCAGAGAAGTAAAATGATATTGAGAATGGGGGAGATGGAATATGAAGACAGATTGGATAAGTTACAATTAAGCACACTACAGAAAAGGCTCTTTAGTGGGATTATGATTACTATGTATAAATACATGAATGGGCTATAAAATAAACTATCTAAAACATTTAGGACACATGTACATCCCTGAAGATTGGAAGAAACGAAGTTTAGTCTTCAAGTTCAGAATGGGTTATTTCAGGTGGGATTCCTTCCTGACTCCAAATAGCAATCAGAAAATATCTCTGGATCAACCAGAACTACAGAATATATGTATTAACAGTAATTCTCAATATTTTTTAATTTTAGACACTTAACCAGACCACTTTTAAGGATATTCAATGAACTTGGAAGTTCTACATTTTCACTGTCCTCCCTGTAAAGAAACCTTTCCTAACCTGAAGGTGAAAGTTTTTACTTTTTTCTTCTAATCTTAAAGGGTATGTCCACCCTTCAAAAAAAATTTTTACCTAACATTCCCCCTGTCCCCCCAGCCCCAACCGCTCTATTAGTATCATCAGAAAATGCCCAAAACATTACTTACCTTCCCTCCGCCGCGCTGCCAGGCCCTCTGCTTGTGAGAAAATGCTATGACAGAATCTAAATACTTACCCATAAAAACCAAGCAAATTTGTCTGACAATCTATTTCTCATAAATTCATGCTGACTACTACTTATGTCCAATGCCCTATAAATTTCGTAATATATTAAGGGTAGGTCTACTGTAATACGTCTTTCCTGTTTGGTATCTTTTTGCTGAGTTTACTTTCCCATTTCTTAATGTATTATCAGCACCCATATATATATTATGTTCGGGTAATACATTTTTTTATTTTTAGTGTATATTGTCCTGTGTTTCACCTTTATAAAGAATCGCTTTTCCACTCCTTGTCCTTCTTGACAAGGTCTTGGCAAGGTGATGGACCTCTTGCTTTCAAATAAGCTAGGGCACATCAGAATTGATCCAACAAGTCCATGGATAGTAAAACATGGCTGTCCAATTATCATAGATGAGATTTTTAGCTATTTGTGATCAGATATTCTTAACGGTAAACCCTTTTACTGCCCAATTATAGGCTTTAACAGTACAGAGACTACTCCTCCGCCACGTAGTCCAACAGGTCCCAACAGATTCTGTATTCTATGTACAGCTCCTTTGCCTCCTGTTTTTCAATAAAACTGAATACCCAATTTTTTTTTTTGCAAAAACTTTAAGCTGTTGTTCACTTAGACTTCAATCTTACATTACAATGACTTCAAATCTTTGATACATTGTTGGATGTGTTTGTATATACGTTTGTATATACAGTATATTCAAACCATAAAGATGTAATTTAGTAAGTTTATCCACCCCTTATGGTAGGTGTGGTCATTAACTTTAGTATTGATGGTGCAGTGAACTACAAAAACACAGGTATAGAAAGGTGCTTAGTATAAAGGTGTTTTTGTAGTTCACTGCCCACCTGAAGAAGGGTATTGAGCCCCTTAAACATTGTGTCTTTTCACAGTAGTTAAAATATATTGAGATCACAGAGAATGCTTCCTGTATTATTACAGTAATTTGACCCCCTCATTTATATATATTTCCTAAAATAAAACAATGTTTAAGAAATTTTGGGGGTCGTCACTTATGTTACAAAGAGTCCTACATTCCCACCATGAACATTATATCTTTAGGTTTTCTTTCTGTACAGCAGAGGCCCTATCTAGGGATTATCAGCATCCACTGGGTGACTGAAAGAGGACATAATTTGAAAAGTCCTCAGGCCCTTCAGTAGTTATGCCTACCTAATTTTGATTGCATGTGGATGCTAGGGAGTAGGGAGGAGTCCGTACTTTTGTTGGTTATTCTTTAAATGTATCTTAATTTATTTTTTGCCATTTTCAACTAGATGTGTTGGGGTCCTCAACTTCCCTTAAACTGGTAACATACTATTAGAGAAATTCACCACAAGATGCAAATCAAATCATATGACCCCATGTTGAGATTATAAAGAGTAAAATATGAGCTCACACAGCACTCATATGAAGATATATATTATGCACAAACCAGAAAGTAAGAGCACACAAACATCCTATGCATGGTAAAATTTGTGGTAAGGATTTGTGGATGACTTGTTCACAGTAGGAAAGTGAAATGTTTGCAATTAAATTATTGTTGGGTAGGTGCTGTATTTATCATTTTATTTATATACCATAGTGCTTGTTGGGCAGATGGAGATATTTTAACAACTTTTTTAAATTACATAACTAAGCAAAACAGGTAGATTAGATCAATCTACAGAAATAATTTCTTGATTAAGTGAAACATATACATAATTTAAAAAAAATAATAAAGAACACAGTTTATCCATTCTATTTTTTCTAAAATAGGACAACAAGAAAGCTAAAGTACAGTAGATCCTATTTTCCCTTTTATAAAAATATAATGTATCTAATAGAGGTATTCCAGTTCCCACTTGCCAAACACCAACACAATGTCTACCGTACATCAAACAACACTATTCTTTGACAACTTAATTACTGGGGGTCACTGCATAAACAGTTTTGAAGGAATTGCACTTTTGACATGTTGATTTGTGACATTTTATTGGTTAATTATGAAAATGTCAAACATTCGTCATGTTACAACTCAACAAAACAACTCAAAAGGTTTTTTTCTTTATGTGTTTATTTTATATGAAACAAGCACAATATTCTCTGTTGCTAGGATGTAGACAAGCTCATGTTTTTATGGACAGCATTAGCTACAAGGTACCTTTGGTTGCAAATTTTCATACATATTTATGCACATAGATCTTTCTTCCATCTAATGTAAAGGACCCATAATAAAACCAGGAATGGAATTATGTAGAACATAATATTTTCTTTCTTTGTATTTTTCCAAGAAATCTTTCCCCACAGCATCTGATTATCTGCCATGATGATATTTGCGGGGGATTTTGTAATGTAGATGTGCATCCGACAATTGTGTAATTAGTAATATTTTTGCATGAATGAATGAATACAAATTCTGTTAAAGCAATGAATAGCGCTAATAGTATCTGCATTTGACTTTTTTCTTCAGACTCTTTTGTATTACAGGACCCACCGTAGTGTAAAATACAACACAACAGAGTCTAAAGAAAAATTGGAATGTTTTGGAGAGTAACAATTTAAAGCATACTTTGCCTTAAACTCAGGAGTGGTAGGTAAGGGACATGCTTGTCAAAACTGATTCGATACATTGTTATAAAAAAAAATCTATTTGGATCTTTGAGAGACCACCAGGTTGCTACAGTTGAAACAAGTTTACTTCTTGCAAATTCATGTTGAGGGCAATATGTTTACTAGCCCACACACCCACATAAAATTAAATGTTTAATTAAATGTACAGTACAACTATACATGTGGTTTATGTGGTAACCTGCCCTTGTGAATACGTTGGAAAAGCTGGTCTTAAACTCAGGTTAAGTAAAGATGGACATCACTCAGGTTTACACACTGCCTATAGTGATAAAATAAAGTAGAATGGGAAAGTTTAAGTATAAACTTTAAATTTGGCTTGAAAGTATACATTTTTGAGGGGAATGTGTGTCTGTGCTGTAGGTTTCAAAACGTAATAATCTTGCTATGGCAATGAAAAAGGACACTTTTTTACTATAGTTGCCCTTTAAGTATGGCTGACATGGGAATGAAAGGGTAGGCCAATAGGTGTGTACCTGTTTCAAGTTGGGGGGTATGTGTTTTTTGCATCTATAACCATTAAACTAATTTTTATTACTGATAGATCAAATTTAGTTTTTTTATGTATAAGTTTTTTACTATAGTTGCCCTTTAAGTATGGCTGCCACAAGAATGGAATGGCAGGTCAGCAGGTGTGTGTACCTGTGTCTGTGTGGGGGTTGGGAGTAATCAGTGTTCCGCAGATTCCTTACATACTGTAGGTAATAGCACACTTCTCCTGAGTGTCCTGCATGTCTGTACCAAATTTCCTTTATCTAGCTCAAAAGTGGGAGGAGATACAGTCCAAAAAGCAGAAGAGTAAAAGGAAAGAAGATTAAAAAAATGAACTTGTGAAGGTTCTCATTCATCCAGGTCATGGTATATCTGTTGTATTCTATTAGATCAACTGGACTTGAAGTTTAGTTCTTGAAGACGTTTCGCTAGTCATCCGACTGGCTTTCTCAATTCAGAATGACTTGTACAAGAATCTGTGGCAATTATGTACCCTGGAAATCCCAATTAGCATATCACAGCCAAGTGTTATGGGTGTGATTGCATAGTGGTTAAGAGGTGTTATAGGAACGCCCAGAGTAAGGTGTCAAAATAGCATTGTACATGGCAGGCAGTTGGTGTCGAACCCCCCCACCTCTATTTAGGCTTGGTTTCTTTATTTTCACATAAATGGCCTCCTTAACACCTCTCTTCAATCAGTTACGTTCCTTTGCCAATATGTTAACATTACAATCTTCAAAGGTATGTCCTTTATCCTTAAGATGCAGGTACACGGCTGAGTCCTGACCCGAGGAATTGGCTCTTCTGTGCTGGGCCATACGTTGATGCAGTTGCTGTTTGGTCTCCCCCACATACAAATCAGAGCATTCTTCACTGCACTGCGTATATGATGTCGCTTTTCTTGTGTTTCGGTATTGGGTCTTTTGGATGTACCAATTGCTGCCTCAGTGTGTTGTTCCGTTTAAAGCAGACAGGGATACAGTGTTTTTTGAAAATTCTTCTTAATTTCTCAGAGACCCCTGCTACATATGGAATGACCATGTTCTTTCTCCTGTCTTGCTTTTCTTCTGGTATTTTTGGTATTCGTGTTCTTTTCTTTCCTTCTACTTCTTTTGACAAAGGCCCAGTCTGGATATCCACAAGTTTTAAGGGCTCCTCTGAGATGTTTCATTTCTTTAGCCTTCGCCTCTGTGCTAGTGGGAATGTTCTCAGCTCTGTATTGCAGGGTTCTGATGACACCCAGCTTGTGATCTAAAGGGTGGTGGGAGTCAAACATCAAATACTGATCTGTGTGTGTTGGTTTTCTGTAAACCTCTACTTCCAGTTTACCATTTTCCTTAACTTCTACCAAGCAGTCCAAGAAAGCCAGTTTGTGGTTTTGTACCTCTTCCCTTGTAAATTTAATGTTTTGGTCTACCGCATTAATGTGTTCTGTGAAAGCTTGTACTTCCTTCTGATGGATTTTAACCCAGGTGTCATCCACATATCTGAACCAGTGGCTGTTTTTTTTCTTTCTTAAAAAAGAAAAAGTAGTTTGGCTCTTGAAGCCAAATTAATAAACCGGTTGCAAACATTATTTAGAACATGTCATGACCCATCTACATTTTCATACATAGGGATAGATCATATACCAGCCTTGAGAAAGGGATAGCTAGATCACCCCTCCAGATCCATATTTTTTGGATAAAAAAAAAAATACACAGGGAAATTCAATAAAAGTTCTTATCGTTAAAAATGGTACTAATTTTCCCCCAACCAATCAAATGTTAGCTTTCAAACATTAAATAAGATTTGATGGGTTGGGATAAAATTAGCACCATTTTTAAAGATAAGAAATTTTATTGAATCTCCCTGTTCGTCCTTATGGCCTTAATGAAGGATATTCAATGAGAGGTTTTCTTTATGATAGATAAAAGATAAGTTATATGTTGCGTATCCTGTTTTAGTGATGCATCTAATAATTGACTGTATGATATATAGATTAATATGCCATTGCGAGATGATATGGAGATCATGAGATTCTGAAATTATACTTCTGCTTTCTAGCATATTAATGTATTTAATACCTATGTCATTGATGTGGGAATTAATTGCACCTTTTTATGTTTAAACAAACAAAATGTGATGTCATTTGCTTTATCTTTTATCAAGCCAAATACCTGGCTTGATATCTATCATTTGGCTTGATAAACGTTTCCTGCACCATATGTATCAATAAAACATTTGAAGTAAGAAGACCTGTGAACGCTCGGGAATTTTTTTTTGTATATACACACACATTAATACATACATGCATGTACACACTAAATTGCTAAATTACTAATCTACCAAGGTATATTTTAAATAAGTTAAAAAATTTAAGTAGTTTACCTAAAAAATTCCATAAAGGAAAATCCATATCCATGTTGTTCTGCTATTCCAGCACATACAACGTTGGCTGATGCCCCAATCAATGTTCCATTTCCTAAAGAAAAACATAGGCTATTAAAATAATTGTTTCATTACAAAGACAATCTTGACCAAACAAAAAAATAGTTACCTAAACCCTTATATTGCTGGAAAGGTTCAATAATGTACAGTAACTGGAACATTTGCTGCTTTTAGCAGAATTCATGTGGCCTGTATTAATAGCCACTCCTCTCAACTGTAACTATGCAAGTTGATATTCCCAATTTTGACAGTTCCTTCAAACTTTTAGGGCCGCTATTGCTCTGGGTAAATCTTGCAAACGCAATTCAATATTGTGTTTGCGTGTGTTGGTAAATCCCAAAAAGGGTTTATCAACACCATGATTTTAACGGTGAAGGAGCAGAGAGTTAGGTATGTCACTCAACATACTGGAAGCACGGAATTTGAATGTTATCCGCAATATAATGTGTCACAGGTTGCATTTTATTTGGAGGTGGGGGGTTTGAGAGACCTAGCATGGGAAGCAGACCAAACGATTTATACATATAGGACACACAAGAAAGGCTGTGTCCTTCAAAATGTCAAATGTTTATGGCTACATACATAATAATAAAATTAAGCAAACAAGTGCTGTGTCCACTGGATTGTTTGTATTAAAGAAGAATCCCCAGCAGAGTCTCACAGACAAGTGCACCGTGATCAATTATGCATTCAGAGCGCTAATATCCTATGGTGAATGCCTAAGGGGGTGGGACAGGGGAGGGCACTCACCTTTTTATTCAATGGATGTTTGTAACTCTGTAATCCTGATGACGGCCGCAATCAAGATGGCCGAAATGCATTGATTTTGCTGCACATAATAAAGTTGTTGTAACGTTTGCTGTTCAAACAGCTCCAGTCGAGTGCTCATTGAACCTAGGTTCTTCATTGCAGATGCTTATTTTCGGTAGCACCCTGGACTTAACTATAGTGTAAGGAGTGTGGAGGATTCCCTTTGAACACACACAGTATTCATCACCTGAAGAAGGGGACACGTCCCTTCAAGTTCTTATTGTTTAAAATGGTGCTAATTTTGCCCCAACCAATCAGATGTAAGCTTACAAATGTTAAATAAGATCCGATTGGTTGGGGCAAAATTAGCACCATTTTAAACGATAAGAACTTTTATTGAATCCCCCCGATTGTGTTTCTGAGGATTGGTTTATAATAAATCGCTAATTCACCTTGGAGTGCGACTTCAGGCACTGTTTATTTCTGATATTCTTCTTCCCTTGGAAGTGGGAAGCTTTTTTAAAGTCAGTACCCATGTTGACTTGTGTGCAAAGGACATTTCTCCCATTTTCTGCTTCATGTTCATGTTTAACAATAAATAACTAGGTTTTCTATTTTCAGTTTGTTTTTTTTATCTTGCTAATTTAAGGATGTAATTTAATATAGTTCACAACATATATCATACTGTGCGAGCAGTGTATCTGTTTAGAGAAATTTAACAGACAAAAGGCACTTTAACCAAGAAATTGAAATGTAAACTTAACTAACATGGCAGTGACCTTGTCAGTAACAGGCTGAAGACTCCAATACTTTTACCGTGTTTTTCTGCTTTGAATATAGAACGAATGCATTAATAGAACAAATGTTCTTTGTCCTACAGGTTGGACTAAAATTATCTTTCGACATTTAGATGTCATCAGAAGAAAAGTTGACCTAGATGATATGTAGCCCGCAGATGCACATTAACATTAGTACATGTTTTGCCCTGATATTTATTGACTTATTAATGTGGGTTTAACTTTTCCTTTTTCAAAAGGAAATAGAAAATGCCATTTCTGCTGCTCTGTATACAATGGAACTGTCAAAAGCAGGAATATCAATGAAGTAGTCAAGTTCTTTGCACTTACAACACATACTTGCAGTGGGGCCTTCTTTGATTTCAGTAAAACATAAGATTAGCCATGCCATTTAGTGTTCAATGTAAGTGAAAAGCCACATCATCTATCACTGAAGCTCTATGCCTAATTCTGTACTTTACTCTGTGCAGCCAAACAACTTGCATATAATGTGAAGTAAGGTTTAATAGAAATAGAAAATAGAAGATAAGGCAGCAATTCAACATAAGGGTTACGCCACACTAGCGTGATTCCGGTTAGATTGGAAATCACGGGAACGCAAATATTCCCGCGATTTCCGATCTGCATGGGATTGCGCATCTGTTTCTGTTTTGAGTACACATTTTTTGCGCAAACACGTGCATTTCTATTATGGAAAATAGCGAAAATGTATGCACGACAACGCATCGGAATTTCCCACGCAATTGCATGTGATAATGCATGCGCTTCAGTGCATTGTAGTGTGGCCTCAGCCTAAAGCTGGGTACACACAGTAACGATAACGATAAAGCCCCCATACCGTCGGGGCTTTATCGTTATGTGTGTACCTTTGTGATATTCATAGGGAGAACGATTGGGACTGTGTGTATGCAGATCTTTGAAAGATGGCAGACAGAATCTTGCAGATCCTGTCTGTCATCTTTCAAAAATCTGTACTGTGTGTACCTAGCTTAAGAGGGGCTTTTAGATCTGTGGTGGGGTTTGTGATCTAAGTGAAAACCCATGCTGCCTATCTATAACCCTGTTAGGCTGTGATCCAAAGTGCTGAATTGTTGCCTTATCTTTGTTTTTAGATTTCTATTTAGCCTTACATTGTATGCCCTCTAAAAATGTGATTGTAGACTATTCATTGCATATACTGTCAAGACCACAACATTTTAGTAAAACATAAAACATGCTGAATAAAACAAACATGCAAATATATATCTTTACATAGATACACATTAAACAAATGTACTAATTTTGCTCTATGTTTATTATAGCTAATAGCAGCTTTGTTTAGAGCTCAGACAATTTTATCATATATCTTACTACCCAAGACTGTCAAACAAAAATATCTATCTGGAAAAGTTTATTCAAGAGGAACTGAATTGCCTTTTCCAACTATTTATCATTGCAATACAGTATTCTGAAGCTTACTGATAATTTAATTTAAAAGAAGTATGTGGAAATATTTGGAAAAGCAACAGTGAATATAGACTGGAAATATTTAAAAATTTGTTGCTGCAAGAAGCTTCCCTTCTTCCCTAAATTGTTTTTATTTCTAAATACCTTTTCAGTTTAAAGGTAAACAAAATCAAACCATTTAAAGGGCAGGTTCACCCTGAAAATAAACTTTTAGGATAAGAAAGGCATTTTCTTTTCAGTGACAGGGCCTTTCTGATTCGCGGATTTTTCGTATTTTCGAAAATTTTAGAAATTACGAGTTTTCACGTATTTTCAAAAATACAAGGATTTCTCTTAATACCATAAATATGTATTTTCGAAAATTTTTGAAATTACGAGGATTACTTGTATTTTCGGAAATACATATTTCAAGGGTATTTTTAATTTTAACGGGTCCGCTCGCGGATTTTCGAATTTTCGAATTTTTTCGAAAATTCGCGGATCCTCGAGCGGACCGGATTTTGCGAAGTTTGGACATCTCTATGCCAGAGGTAAGATCTAGCATTATTCAGTAGGTCCATGCCCAAGATAGAGCTAATGGTGTTTTTTCCTCTATTATTCTCATTTAAGCAAATACATACATTAAAATCAAGCTCTTTAGAAGGTGATTTTAGCTACATTCTAGTCTATGCGACTGGTTCTAAAACAGATAAGGTCATTTGAAGGGGTTACCAGCAGCAGAGGAAATTAAAGAAATTGGTTAAAGAGGAGGAACAGCACATACGATCAAATTTATGGAAAGTGCATAAAATCTTAAAGATAAAATCTAGCATTTAATAGTTTTCCATGGGTACTTTTCTCTTTCTAAAAGCAGCTAACCAGATGGATTAGGTCTGCAGAGAGTGGGATCCCTTTTAGGAAAGCCCACAGTTGCATTAAATAAGCTTCATTATTTGGTATGTTGCAAACTATGTATGTAAGTCTAATTTTATAGGGTCCAAACACCCTGCTGCGTAAGTAATCTTTTCTTGTTGACTTAATATGTTTTTGCTTACATTCTGCTTTTTACATTATAAAGCAGCAAAATAATTAATTCCTTAAATAGCATCTAGGGATAACGCTGGATTTCCAAGAAAAATGAAAGCCATGCTCAGCTGCACATTCAAATCATTAGCAAATGCAAATAAAATCAGCAAAAATATACAGTCAGCATGCCAAAATGCAATTTATTTAAGATACAGACATTATTATGATTATAAAAGTATGGAAAGGTGCATATGCAGATGTGTGCACCTCTTATTCCTCATTAGCACAGTTAAAATTCTCATTGCCCAGTAAAATTAATGTGTTGGTTTGAAAAATAATCAATAGAAAGGATTGTAATCTTTATCATTTATATGTAAACAATTTCGGTATTAGGTAAATTTTATTAATGATGCTTGTGATCATAATTTTTTCGTGTTTTGCGATCAGTTTGGGCTTTGGTATCTGCCATAATGGCTGGCAAATTGACTAGCAATTTTAAACTTATGAGAAGGCTGGAAAACAGAGGCTAGTGAGTGGACTGCCAAACCAAGACTGGTGAATAGGCTGGAAAAGAGAGACTAGTGAAATGTATTAGATGGAAGCCTGAATAGGCTGGAGGCGGACCTCAGCCACTTAAGAAAGGGGATGAAGAGGCTAGAAGTTCATGTAAAGGGATACAATGTTGCAAAGTGTTGGGTGCGGTTGGGAAAGTAGATATATAACGGAAGCAGGCTGGTGAAAGCTCACTTTTACCTGGATAAATCAAAAAATCTCCCTCTATTCCGATGTGTTAAACTGTTACTATTATGTTTATTGTACTTCTGTCACAGCATGGCCCACAGGTCGAATCCGGCCCTTCTGGCTGTTGTTTGTGACCCCCGGTGACTATACAGCATCCAAGATCTATCATGCTGCTATCCATTTGAGCAGTCTCAAGTAGATACCGCTATCAGCTTTTTAAACAGCTGATCATGATATATAGCAGGCAGATCTATATTTACGATGCTGCTTGGGACTGCACAAATGAATAGCAGCATAGTAAGGCTTGGATGTAGTCACCACTGTAACAACTGATCACGTATCTAGCCCGGCACTGGGGAGTGGAGGGAGGTGTGACAAAGACTTCCATTGGAGTTGGCCATTCCATTACCGTGCTAGAAGAGTAAGGTGGGTATTCCAAGTTAGCACAATTGCACCATAGGCAGAGGTCCCAATCCAAAACAGTGTGTTTCACACCCATTCCCTACCAAGAACCAGCACCAGGCACAAGCGTGACAGAGACCCAACCCTGCACCCACTAAGTATCTTTTTTTTTAAAAAATTCGGCCCACCACTTTGTCTTTTTGATTTTGGCACCTTGTGTGAATGAGTTTGACACCCCTGCTGTAGGATATATATAGGATGCAAGCAGACTTACATCAAGAACAGTACATTTAAACCCCTTTTTTACTGTGGGGTGGGATTGAGACTCATTTTCCTTTGATTACAAGGGAGATTTGCCTAGAGGCCATATTGCAATGGGTAGATCTCCCTTAGGTGATTCAATATATCGTGTGCTGCTCTGGGTGAATTTCGAATAGGCTTTACCTAAACGCCATCAATAAGCTAGCATTAAAATAGCATGCAAATGATACCAAATCACTTGTGCCAGATGATGTTTGCTCAGCCGCCACAAGCAAGGGGTTAAAGTTGCCCTAACTGATATTGAAAAGGTTAGTATTAATTTAGAAATACCACTGCAGCTCTCAGTAAATGCACCCCAAATTCCCCAATATGTTTTATCAGATATTAATTGGTATTTATAGGGTTACATTTGATCAGTGTTTTCCACAAATTTATATTCTCACTTCCTCACCCCCATCTACCTCTGCTTTTCCATACCAATAGCACAAGCAAGTAAATTATTAAAGGACATGTAAACCGAGACAAACCCTTTTGTTAACTAATAATACAGTAATTAGGATTAATTACCACCAATGTTAAATCCGCTTTTTTTTTTGACCTTCCTATCCCTTGTTTTTTAAGCTCTGGGAGTTTTACTTTTTAAAGAGGGCAGGACACAGCTGGTCAGTAAAGAACTGTCAATCACCAAGCCCCTTCCCCTGGCACACTACATGTAGAAACTATCCATTCTAAAAATATTTCTCTGTCGCTGCATAGCTAATTGATTCAGTATTAAGATCAGGAAAGGTAATAATCACTATCTGTTTCTCTGTGCTCTTTATGTGCAAATAAACCCAATCCTGCAGTTAGCTGCAGTCTGTTAGTTAAGTCTCAATGTAGCACTGTTTCTCAAGAAATCAATAACAAAGCCCCCCACACACACACACACCTTCCAACTCCTACAGCTAAAAGAAAATCTTACTTGAATCAAGCAGTGATTACATCTCCCAGTACTGCTAACCTTCCAATAGCAAAGCAGTTTAACTTTCACTATAACACAAAATCACTGGGTGAATGCTATTGGCTGCAGTGAGGCACAGAATCTTCACTGCACATGCCTCAGTTTTGAGAGTGGATGGACACAGAGAGAGGAGACATGCATAATAAATAGGAGTGAGCAGAATAGGACATGAGGAGATCTAATGACCGGAGCACTGAGAGCAGAAAGTGATCAAGTTTTTGGCAGCACTAAAAATATAGAAAAGGATAAGGGCAAGTCATTTTTTTCAGTTTAGTGTCCCTTTAAAAGTGGACATCTTACACTGCACTTCCAACCACACCCTACCTCTACAATGTAACACCTGTGCCAAGAGATTGCAATGTTTACAATTTATAATGGATTATCTTACCTCCTAAACAAGCTCCAAAGGCCAATGCAATAATTAGTGGCTTGATTGGTAGATTGACATCGGAATCTTGACTCAAATTTATAAGGACTGGAATCTTTGAAGGGGAAAAAAATATTTTTAAAACAAACAAACAAAAAAATCACCTTGAACCTAAATCAAGAATAACACACTTCCAAAAATCATATTGTCTTACATACAGTATAAAAGGGCAGTATTAGGTTATTTTATAGGATAAAAGTTTTAACACTTGTAATGTCACACCCAGAGACTTACCCAGAGCCGCAATCGCTCTGGTCAAATATACCTTTCGTAATTCTGGGATTTGTGCCTGTGAGTAAATCCAAAAAAATATTTGACCACAGCAATCTAAGTAAAAATTGTAGGTCCAGGTTGATATAGTGCACATAGAAATATCCATCAGGGAGATTCAATAAAAGTTCTTATCGTTTAAAATGGTGCTAATTTTGCCCCAACCAATCAGATCTCATTTAACATTTGAAAGCTAACATCTGATTGGTTGGGGCAAAATTAGCACCATTTTAAACGATAAGAACTTTTATTGGACAACCCTGTATGTGTCTACACCCCCATGATCACCTTAATATAGCCATGCTGGCATCAAATTAATATACACAACCAATTATATAAAGATAATCTGTAAATGACGTTATTATTATGAATAATAATAGTAGCACCCGGATAATCAGATAAAGAGGATATATTGACCAAGTTACTTATAATATAAAACGTGAATTATCCCGCACTAGATAGAAAATCCACCTATAGAACATATACTCCCATATATAAAAAAATTATTATATATATATTTATTAATAAACTACATAAGACACTATTAATATACATACCAAGAATATATGCACTAAAATATACAATAAAATACTCCACCCTCTCCCCTAACCACCCTTTAACTTAAAATATAAACCTTATATAAAACAAGCAAATTAATGATCAATGAGTTAAAATTTCCTAGGGGCCCCTAGTCCAGATATCAGAGATCACTGTTCTGGAAGCAGAGAAGTGTGATACGATATGACACACTTTCAATAGTTATCAGTAGGTATCCGGAGACCCCTCCTGTGGATTTAAGACGTGAGGAAATACGACACCGGAATCATAAGTTGATCCTTGGTTGTTGGTCCTTTGCGTATGAATATAGTATAGCTGCGCTGTGGCACCAACCCGCCGTCATCAGGGATACCTCCCCGTGTTGAATATCGGGGGAGTGTTTATCCTACGCGTTTCGGCTCGACTGCTGTCATCAGGGATACCTCCCCCTGTGTTATATGTGTTTTATATTATGTGACCACAGCAAGCCTTTCTAAATAATTGCTCTTAAAGCATTGCAAAATCCATACTGAATTTTGTTGCACTGGCTGCGCAGGTGTCTTTTGCCATTGCTTTACTAATTCCAAAAAACACTGTGTGAACCATAATGTTTTAGTTGGCTATTAAATTTATTTTATAAAAAGGCATGCTGAAATATCCCGTTTTCACAGATTTGTAGGTACCAACGAATACATAGATCATATTGTTTCAAAGAAATTCAGAGCTATTCATTTATACCCCCTGAAATTATACATTTATTTTAGTACAAATAAAAACCATAGTCTTGTACTGTTAAATACAAGCTTTTAGCTGAACCAGTAAAATTCTCAATAAAAGTGCCATTGAAGAAATTATTATTTATCCTATTTAGTTGATCTTTGGGCAAATTTTAGCACACTGTAGAGATTAAAGTAAGGATAACTAGCTGTAAGACTCTTTGGAAGAAGGAAATGACCAATATAATCAGTCAGTAATTCAGTAAATCATTTGCACCACAGGCTTGGATTTAGAGGTTTGTGCATATCATTTCGACATATGGCTATTAGAAAAAAAGAAAACCTATCAAGGCACATGAGTGACCATACTCCAGGCCATACCTAGTAGGTAGGGATGGCCGGTTCGCGGATCCGATCCCAGATCTGCCGCGGATTTATCCCATTCGCAAACGGCGGATTTTTCCGGATTTTCCGCCTTCCGAACTTCCGTACCGCGGATTTCCTCGTAATTTTGAAAATACGAGGATTTCTCTTATTTCCGCAAATATGTATTTTCGAAAATTTTCTAAATTACGAGGATTACTCGTATTTTCGAAAATACATATTTTCGAAAATTTTCGAAATTACCCGTTTCTCGTAATTTCGGGGGAAAAAAATTTCGAATTTTTTTGCCGAAAATTTGCGGATCCTCGAGCGGACCGGATTTTGCGAAGTTCGGACATCTCTACTAGTAGGTGGAGTTATTCTATGGACAATGGAATGCTCTACAATGCATTATGCAGACTACTGTTTATGCCAACTATAACCCTAGCTACAATTTTTTAATCTGTAGTTCTACCCCTTTTAAGAAAAACTTATTTTTTGACCTTTAAAAATACTTGTTAATTCCAATGAGTCAACTCAGAATTAATATTCTGTATACTGTATAACAAGAATAAAATTTCACCCCCAGACTATATTAAGCACTGGTAAAACAATGAAATGCATTTTATAATATAACGCTTTAAATTCAACAAGTTTATTACTGTATGATGATTTTTTAAAGCTAATTGAAGAGGACTAGTTTGATGCTAAAAGACAATGAGCTGTGTATTTGTGGTGATTTATAAAAGCTCAAATATGCTTCTTTGATTTAACCTGAATTTTTTTTTTTTTTTATGACAGACACATTTTCATGCCTATTGCATTTTATTTTTGCTGCTGAGAAAATCTAAAGTTCATTGCCCCAGATTCAAATTTTAAAAACGGCACAATTTGCAAATGTTTAGCGTTTTTACTATTCAGGAATGAATATGCTCATCTGTTCTTTGATGATCCAAAGCAGATGGCCCTTCCACAGTGTCATCAACCATACTATGAAACAGATTCAATTAAAACTAAAGTGATTGAATGCAGAAATTCATTATTTTCAATTTGGCAATTTTAAGAGCATTAAATCTGCTCTTCACGTTTTAAAAGTTAAAGATTAATCCTGTGTTCAAAGAACCCCAGAACAGTGTTCAGAATGGACAGTAATAAAGACAAAGAAAATTACTTCTAATCTCCATTTTGCTTCCCATTTAATTTGCAGTCAAATAGAGCAAATATGGGGGGAGATGTATTATTATTAGCAGCTAATGGCTATAATGGAGTATTTAGAGGCACGGTTTTCAACTCCAACTAGCGTTAGTTTCTATGCTACAAATGAGTACAAAAAACAACGCCTTCTAAATGCTGCCATAAAGTCAGGGCAGCTTACCTTTCTGGATTCGCTGAAACATGGAAGGTGAGCTGCACACTGTCACAAATAATAAATCTCCCAATGGTGCTTAAAAACTTTTAACGTCATGAGAAATTTTAAAAAAGTAAATGGGTAGTAAAACAGTGGCCCCTAACCGCTATCTCTTAGTGAATAAAGCTATTTCCCTTATCTGAGTAAGAAATGATTGCAGTAGCAATGATAAAACACAAATCTTCCTGGTGCATGGGGACTATTATATCAGGGATGTCCAACCTGTGGTCCTCCAGATGTTTGGAAACTGATGTTTGGAACATCTGGAGGACTGCAGGTTGGCCATCCCTGTATTATATAAAAAAGAAAAATGATGTCCATTATTTCTATATTGACCAGTGATCTTATACAGGTACATAAATATAGTCAGGTCCGTTAAAAAAAAAAAAAGCACTGCTCAATGCATTTCTGTCCGGAAACAGATTAAAAATATAGCGAAAACGGAGCACTAAAAACGGACCAAAACATGGACTGTCCGTTGTGGTCCATTTCTAGTGTGAACGTAACCTTAGAATTTGTTTCACTGCTTGGAAAAGCACTAGGGGTAAAAAACTGTTGACCCTGTGAACAAAAAGTGGTGTTAACTCCTGGTAGATTTTTGCCACGCTTCCAGGTGTACTATTTTCCTGGGCCTGCATTTTGTATTAACAGCACAAGCACACAATGCAATATCCCTATTGCAAAAACGAACATGATTTAGATAGATGTTACCTCCGCGCTTCAATGATGCAGTAAGTGTTAAATCTCTCTGATAGTTTTAGTCAGTGTCTATTTTTAAAATATTCAACTAATGCAGAAGAGATGGGGATAGACGACCACTACAGAACCACCCCAAAGCACTCCGTCTTGTCACTAAAATAATTGCTACGATCCTTTATTAATGCAGAATGAATATCAATTCAATTTGACATAAGCACACAATATATATTTATAGAGAGTGGGAAAAAAAACTGAGGTTAAGGGTGAAATCATAGAATCCACCTACAATGGGAGCCAATCTAGATCCACAAATTTCAATTCTAGAACTGATTTACCTTCTTTCATCAAAGACACTGGTAACTTTACTGATAAATTAGCTTCGATTGTCCCATGGAATAACGATTGGCTACTTATCACCGCAGACATACCTACTTGTACACCAATATCAACCATTCCAAAGGACTTGAAGCAGCCCGATGCTTTTTATCCTAAAGACCTTCCTGTCCCCCACACACGGAATTTTTGGTGAACTGTTTAGACTATTGTAAACAACAATTACTTAAAATTCGAGATGGAGTACTTTCTTCAAACTGTTGAGACAGCAATGGGTAGCCGCGTAGCACCATCATACGCCAACCTCTATATTGGCTTGCTAGAAGAACAATGTTGATAAATGTAAGGTGATGAATTTTAGACTTAAAAATCCTTGTGCTGCTTATACTATAAATTGCTCTGTGTTAAGTGAATCCCTGTTGGAAAGGGATCTTGGAGTTTTGGTGGATAACAAACTTAAAGGTAGCAAGCAGTGCCAGGCGGCAACAGCCAGAGCCAGCATGGTATTGTCTTGTATAAAGAGAGGTATGGATTCAAGGGAGGAAAATGTTATTCTCCTTCTTTACAAAGCATTGGTTAGGCCTCATTTGGAATATGCAGTGCAATTTTGAAATCCTGTGTACAAAAAGGAGATCTTTGAAATGGAAAGGGTTCAGAGAAGGGCAACTAAATTAATAAGAGGTTTGTGGGAGCTTGAATATGAAGAGAGACTGGAAAAGTTACAATTATGTACACTGGAGAAAAGGCACTTGCGTGGGGATATTATTACTGTGTATAAATACATTAATGGGCCATACAATAAACTATCTGGGGCATTGTTCACCAATAGAACATGTCAGAGGACACGTGGTCATCCCTTAAGACTTGAAGAAAAAAGGTTTAGGCTTCGGAAAGGGTTTTTCACTGTGAGAACGGTAAAGCTATGGAACGGTTTTCCAGTGGACATCGTTATGGCAGGTTCATTGGTCAGTTTAAAAAAAGGCTGGATGAGTTTCTGCAAACAAGGAATGTTGCAAGTTACGGTTATTGATTCATAAAGTAGAGTTGATCCAGGGAAATTTCCAATTACCACTTGTCAGGAAGGAATTTGTTTCCCCTTCATAAATTTGGTGGGATTTTTTTGCCTTCCTCTGGATCAACAGTTATTCAGGAAATGAGGATATTGCTAGATGGGTTGGACTGGATGGACATACGTCTTTATTCAACCTCAAATACTATACTATACTATACTATACTATACATCATAGAGTCTTCCCCAATCAGAACTAATTACCCATCACTTATTACATCACAAAGTCTCCCCAATCAGAACTAATTTCAATGCCACATTTATGCTAATAATTTATATCCAATGTTCTGTATAAAATTATTTCGGTATATCGATCAGATTTTTGCCACATTTATGCTAATAATTTATATCAAATGTTCTGTATAAAATTATTTGGGTATATCGATCAGATTTTTATAATCTCGTTAGATTTAATTATGTTCTTGAACAGCCTAGATGATAAGATTGTATTTACTGCTGAAATGTCATCCAATTGTATACACTTTGACATTCACATTACTGATGGTGCTATGATGACCTCACTTTATGTTAAACCTACTGACCGGGAAACACCCTTCTATCTGGTCACAGCTTCCATCTTCTGCATGTATTTAAAGGTCTACCTAAATCCCAGTTCATTGCTCGAATTTGCAGCAACCTCAGGGATAAGGAATATTATCTGGATGCAATGACTGATAAATTTGTATCACGCAATTATCGAGTCGACCTTGTACAACAAGCCAGAATGGAGGCTCTACATATATGCCCTAAAAAATATGGTCCTACAGGTGTTCCATTTATACAAAAATTCACCACTAAGTCGACAGACATCAAGAATAACCTGCAGAAATTCTGGACAGTTATTCAAGGAGACTCTAATTTGGGCCCTAACACTTAGGTCATACCACACTGTGTCTATCAAAAGAGTCGGTCCCTCTATTTCCAACTTGTACAGCCAGACCCTGTCTCTAAATATACAGTAAGAAGTCTTCTTTCACTTTTTCTCAAAAAAGGGGATGTTTCCATTTCTGCAATTGCAACATTTGTAACTCACTTATTGTGGGACCCTCATTTAATCACCCCTATACAGAAAATGTTTTTAACATCAAGGGCTACTTCAGTTGCAATACTGACTTCTGCATTTATTTGCTCAAGTATCCCTGTTTTCGGATTTATATAGGGAAGACCATTGGCCCTTATTTATGTATATGTTTATTTATATAGCGCCTCTAGGGGCGCTTGTATATTTAGTGATGTATGAGCATCACTAAATATACAAGTGCTTAAAACATGTAACATGAGGAAAGAGGTCCCTGCCCCTTAGAGCTTACAATCTACTTAGGTGGGTAACATACAGATACATAGGAAAGGGTGGAAGTGCTAAAGTAATAATTGGTGCAGTATCCACAGTCCTATGTTGTGCTGTGCTGAGAGAGATAAGTTGGCAGGTTAGATTTAAACTTGTTTATTGAAGTTTCTAAAAAGGAGGGTACGGGCAGGGACATATGGGGACACAATAGAAGAAATATAAGAAGGAGCAGCAGAGTGAAGGGATTTAAATGTTAAGAGAAGGATTTTGTAGATAATGCATTGTTTAATGGGGAGCCAGGTAGATGTGTGGCAGAGAGGAGATTTAATATCCCAATTGTTAGAGAGCAAGAGAATGCATGCAGCAGGGTTAAGTATGGACTGAAGAGGAGAAAGATGGGAAGCAGGAAGACCAGAAAGCAGAAGGTTACAATAATCCAGACATGATAGGATGAGAGCATAAATAAGCATAGCAGTAGTTGGAAGAGAAAGGAATCTATGGATCTTCACAATGTTACGAAGAAAAAAGTGACAGGTTTTATCAACATAGTTAATGTGATTGGAAAAGGAGAGAGAGGAGTCAATAATAATCCCTAAGCAACGTGCCGAATGAATAGGGTAAATGGGGGTGTTTTCCATAGAAATGGAAAAAGGTGGGATAGGACCAGGTGGGAAAATTAGTTTGGTTTTAATCAGGTTTAGTTTGTGGCATCGGTGCGCCATCCATGAGGAGACAGCACGGAGACAGTCAGAGATTTGTGATTGGGTGTCAGGACTAAGTGTGGGGGTGGGAAAATATATTTGCATATAATCGGCATACAGTAGATGGTAGTTAAAACCAAATGAGCTGATGACTTCTCCCAGGGAAATGGTATAGAGGGAGAACAGCAGGAATCCAAGAACAGAGCCCTGTGGAACCCGAACATTATGAGGAATCAGAGAGGATGTTTTATTATCATATGACACAGAGTAGGTTCTGTTCGAGAGGTAGGATCGTAGCCAGGATACCGCTTCATTATGGATGCCCAAGTAGGGAAGAATTTGCATTAGGAGGGAATGATCCACTGTGTTGAAAGCAGAGGAGAGCTCAAAAAGGATGAGAATATAAAAATTGCCTTTGGCTTTGGCAGCCTGAAGGTCATTCACAACTTCAACACCGGGCTGTCTCCATGTAGTGCCCAGGAAGAAATCCTGATTGCAAGGGGTCCAGTTAGTAGTGAAAATTAAGATAATTAGCGATACGGGAAAAGACAAGCCGTTCCAGTAGCTTGAAGGCTAGAAGAGAGACCGGGTGGTAGTTAGCAAAACAATTGGGGTCAAGGGAGGCTTTTTTGATTATGCCCAAAAGATGAGTATTGTGTATATTTTTGTATATATTCTCTGTAACTTGCATTCTCTTACTTTTCCTCTAGGTTTTACTATTGTGCTCCTTCCTGTTTGTATATAAGGTCATCACTTTCTCTCTTGTCTTTTATATTTGTCTGAAGAAGGTCCTACTCTGTATCGAAACATTACACTATCTGTGTACCCATATATGAAGCAATAAAATACATGGGTTTGCAAGATGGTCTATTACTCTGTTTATATTACAACCACTTACAATGGTTTACCATTGCGCTCAGCAATTCATGCCGTTTAACTATTCTCCTTAGTTGTGTGCAGAATTACCTCTTGGTTTGCCCGGTTCTAGAATTGGGTATCCCCAGTGCAATAAAATATAGGTTGGACAGGTGGTGTTTGATGGCCTTCCAATGTCCAAAAAGCCAGATGAACCCCATACAACCTTTTTGTAAGCTCTATGGGGCAGGGACCTCCTTTCCTCTTGTGGCAAAACTCTAGCACTTCTATTTATATAATTTGTAAGTGCTGCATCCCCATGTAGCACTTTATAAATTAACTATACATACATAAACCTATGCAAAAAGTCTTACCCAGGACTTTTCTGACTGGGTGTTTATAACTGAGTGTTACATGGGAGTACTTTACCTGTAGCATGGACTTCTCACTCTGGCTTGTCACATCTCTTCACTGTGTTTTTGACTTACACCTTGTGGTTTCTCCTGTTCATCATGGATTGACACACTGCCTCCATTTTGAGGCATGTTTAACCTGTATATTACTCTCTCAGATTATCATGAGAGTCCCCAACGCCACCTTCTTAAAGCCAAATCCACTTAAAGGGGTCTATATTTTTGTACCATATCATCAAAAATTTGATGTGATTAGGGCAGCATGGTGGCTCAGTGGTTAACACTGATGCTTTGCAGGTCTAAAGTCCTGAGTTCAAATAAACCCTTGGACACATCTGCAAGGAAATACTACACCAATAAAGGAAGAAATATAGTGGTAATGTGCCTTGATCAATATAGAAATGAAGCTTTAAGGCAGCTAGGAGATAAGGACCAATATTAGAGGTTACAGAATAGTCAGTAGGAAGTATACCAAAAAGATTGAGGGAGATAATTAATATGGGATTTAAGCCGGGGTCAGGAGGAAAAAAAAAAAAAAAAAGACTTGGGGCTAGGCCACACTTTCTCACATTCTCACACACTTATGATCGCTTGCAATCCATTAGTGCATGAGAAATACAGAGCAGTGGATTCCAAAACTAGGCAAATAGAGAAAAGGCAATGGCAAAACATTTATGGGAAGTACACAAGACCACATTGATTAGGTCAGGTTTATGGGGATTTGCTCTATGAAATTAGGAAAGAGAGTTTAAATTCAACTGTGTGAAAGTAAATGGGTCTATAACATAGGTATACAGGAAAAAGGCAATAGAGGGTCGCACTCCAAGAAATTATAACAATTTTATTGTGATCCACACATCACGATCACAACGTTTCGGGGGAATACCCCCTTCTTCATCACCTGAAGAAGGGGGTATTCCCCCGAAACGTTGTGATGTGTGGATCACAATAAAATTGTTATAATTTCTTGGAGTGCGACCCTCTATTGCTATTTTCCTGTAAAGCTACTGGTTCCAAAGGGAAGAACCCACAAGGCGTCTGCACCCACAGTTGGACAGAGTGCACCTCCACCATTGTTTATCCATTTGGTCTATAACATAGGTACTCTGACCACAAATGGTCAAATTAGGTAATCAATTTTGCATGCTTTCTGGGATATTAATGATTTTAAGGTTGCCACTTCATGTTGAACATGATATATGTAATTGAAAACCAAGGTAATTAGTGGGTGAAAAAGATAAGGTCTGTACTAGGAATAAAATGTACAGGTGAAATGCATGTTGAGCAAGAGGACAGCATGGAATGGAGGCAGTGTGTTGGTCCATGATTAGCCAGATAAACCACGTGGTGGAAGTGAGGATTCAATGCTAGTGGTGAGTTACTCCCATGTAACACTCCAAGTTGTTATGAATGCCCAGTCAGGTAAGACTTTTTGCATAAGTTTTGGTGTGGTTAATCTGTTGGGGTTTTTTTTTGGGACAATTGAAGGCCATCTACACTTACAAACACCACCTGTCCAACCTATATTTTATTGCACTGGGGTGGACCAGATGCATGTTTTTCCTAAGACTGTGGGGAACTGGGGCATATGACACAGATGCCTTGGATAACAGAACAGAACTTTTACAACAGAACTTAATGGATCTAGATTGGCTACCAGGTGGATTTTATGATTGGTATTGGATCTATTCCCATCCCTTCTGCATTTGTTGTATATATAATTATTTTACCCCTAGCACCATCCTGAATATAGGATAAAACAGCCAATTTGTAGAACAGTGCACATGCTTATTATAACATTATTGGGGAGCTAAGAATGTGTTTTTTGTGTGTGGGGGGGTGAATATAAAATAGCCTGTTCTCAGCTCAATCTAAATAGCATATATGAGGTTTCACATGCCAGGTCTGAACAAATTTAGTACAGCATTTTTGAAATTCCTTAAAACTGCAAACAAACTGAGCACAGAGGTAAAGAGAACAGTACAGCCCACAGCAGGGAGTGTGTAGGGCGTGTATATTTTTGTCCTTTTTTGCCTCCAACACAGGGTGGGGCTGTCGTATGATTTCAGAGCAGGAAGTGTAGTGGATCTGATGATGCACCATATTAGACATAAAAATATAATAATATATCAGGAAAGCAATTCCGGTCAACTTACCTAAAGTGATTCTTGAACACAGCTACCCATTAATAAATGTTATTAATAGGACTGCACTGATTGCAATTAATTTGAAAATATTTTTAAGTAGTGTCTTGGCTTGCATTGCCCCAAAATGCTGCTAATATCCTTGTCAAGTGATCTTTCAAACCCTTAGGTATGGTCTTTCCTCTAATTTGATAAACCTTTGCTCCATATGGTATCTTGACAAAACTTTTGGTTAAAATTTGAATGCGGGCTTGAGCCTAAGTATCATGGAAAATTACAGTATCTCCCACTCACAAACGGTGGTAATTGCTACCAAAAATATAACAGTTAGGATCCAATCTGAGGCTTTTTCCAATGGCTCAAAGGGGGATTCCATCAACGCTTGAAGGACTAGCCGAAAATACCATGGGTATTTTAACCCTTATAACATTGAAGAATCTGGTTGCTAAAGGATCTCTTGCTCAGGAAACTCCAGTAATTTCCAATAAAGCCAAGACTTGCCCTCTTACTGTACTTGCTGTGAGGCTAGGTTCAACCCCTAAGAATATTAAGTAAACTCAGGTTTGCATCTGGGATTAATGGATCTTCTTTCCGCTCACAAGCTAATTTTACAAATTGTTCCCAGACCCTATAGTATTGATCTGAAGTGGAAGGTTTCCTTGAGGCTATCAGGAAAACAATTAATTCTTCTAAAAATCCCTTTGACTTTAAAGGGCAAGTACAGTCTCTAAAAAACATAGCTTGAAAAGAAAGGTCATTTAAAGATAAGTTTAAAGATCTTACCCTGACTTCTGTAATCTCTGTGTAACTGCCATTCCATTCCTGTTTAGTTCCCTCTTTTCACTGACTAGGAGGGGAATGACATCACCACAAGCACATTTCCCTCCTCCTCGGTTTCGAGCCTGCTACAAGCAAAACTATGCGTGCTCACTGCAGATAAGGAACTTCCCCCTCCCCTCCAGGAAGAGCAGGGAACTCTCATCCAACCAGGTGGCTTACATCGGCAGCCAATCAGCATGCTCCATTTTCAGGACCTACAGAACACCTCCTCCACAATCAAGTGCATTCTGTAATCTGCTGAAACAGAGCTGAAATTTATTGTTAGTGGCTGCATCTTGCCTCTTACATGTGGATTGTGATTTAAACAACAGGTATATGTTCTAAAAGTCATTTTTCACAGCTGATTAGACTGTGTGACATGCAGGGCCAAGAGAATGATTGATAGAAGGGGGGAGCAATTAACTGGAGATAGAAATTGCACTTTTTTTTTCTACCATGCATTTAAGGTCAGTAAGTTAGGCAGAACTCTGTGTTAAAAAAATTATTGTTGGGGTAGACAGGCCGTTTAAACCCAGCCTCTCAATCACCAGGCCATCATTGAGAACTAATGATTTTCCTCCATCTGAACCAACCTGGAAACATCCAGATCTTTACCAGATATTCGATTGCCATTGCTTTTAATAGGAAACAAAGGCCTGCGGGGCCAGCTTGGTATTATTGCAATCACCGACCCCCTCTCCCTTTTTATCTTTTTTAGCATCGTCCAAATGAGATGAATTGGAGGGAAAACATAGAGAAGACCTTTGGTCCAGTCTTGCATTAAGGCATCCACCTCTAGAGCTTGTGGGCAAAATAATTTTTCACATATCCAATTTTCTACTGTTGACAGGAGATCTATGTTCGGTTGACCCTATTTTATACATAGTTCCTGAAAGATGTCCTGGTGTAGGCTCCTCTCTCCCAGACAAACTGATATAGACTTAAAAAGTCATCTCTCACATTCTCCCTTCCTGGAGTATGGACTGCCGTTAATCTTAGGTGTTTTACTGCCCAAGGAAATTTTTTGTCCGCTTCTGCATTCAGTGTCTTGCTCCTTGTTGCCACCTTGGTTCCAGACATAGACGACTGCCGTGGTCCAATAACATTACGTATGCTTCTTTTACACTTTTTTGCAGAGCTACTAACACTTTTAAGATGGCTCTTAGTTCCATTATATTTGAGGGCACTCCAACCTCTGAACAGGTCCCCTGGACCATAATCTGACTTTTTTTTTTTTTACATGACTGGCAATCATTAATCTGTGGTTTACACTCCTGCAGTGGCCTCATATGCCATCTGGCCCAAGGCACCATTGGAATCGCAGCCAACATAAGCCCCAAAACTCTCAGGACTTGTCTTACTGTAAATCCTCTTATTATCTGTTGTTGAATTACTTTGTCTTTAACTTGAACACTTTTTCATCTGTCAGCAATACTCATTTCCTCACCATATCAAACAGTGCCCTAGAATCGTCATTCTCTGAGAAGGTAGGAATATACTCTTCTCTTCGTTTATTAACCATCCATGTAGAGAAAGGATGCGAACAACAAGTTTTCTGCGGCCTTTACCTTTGAATATCGTCCAAATAATGATATGCCTGTAATCCTCTCCTTCTTCCTTCCAATATTAAAGTCACCAATATTTTGGTGAAAATTCTTGGGGTCACTGTTAGATTGAAAGGCAGACAAACTTTGTATGAACAGATGCGGGACATGCAGCTCATAGTGTGGATAAAATCATTCTCTTTATTCCAAATACATATGAATTAAAAGTTCATCGGCAGGGAGCCAGAGCTACCCAGATAGCAGCCTGACGCGTTTCATGGGACAACCCACTTCATCAGAGGCAGACACACATACTACAGATGAAAATCTAGTGCTGTGAACTTCAGACATTTTCTGTCATTTACATTAATCAGGACATGGAAATAGGTGTCTTTTAGATCTAACTTTACCATCCATGTCTCTTTGTATACAGCTTGGATAATCAAACCCAATGATTCCATCCTGAACTTTATGATGTTTACAAACTGGTTTTGGTTTCTTAAGTCCAACACCGTTCTCCAGGCCCCTGATGTTTTCTGTACCAGAAATGGAGGAGAATAAAATCCCCAATTCTTTTCCTCTAAGGGAATGTTCTCTACTGCTCCAATCTCTAGTAATTGTTGAATGTATTGCAGAATAATCTGTTCTTTTTCTTTTAACTTCAGACGACTTCATTGTACAAAACAGACTTTTATTTTTTCAGTCTTTCATAGGTAGGGCTAGCCTCATGTCATTGTTGGTGGGAGAATTGCCCTTCAAAAAATCCTGGCCTTTTACCAGTAGAGAAATGTGCTTGACAGCCTGCTTTTCTACCTTGTTGCCTTCTGCCTTGTCCGACGTTGAGGTAGATGGCTCCTCTGAGCTTAGAGACTGTGTACATCTGACCGCTTTAATTAGTGGTTCAATGATGGTTATGTCAAAAGCAGTTTCTATTTCAGAGTCTTCTTCCTTTTCTTGGTTTTTGATTGATGAGCTGATGAAGTCTCTGAATACAGGGGGGTATCCATGTCCGATAACTCAGAATTTGAGATTTCTTGTCTCACACTTTTCTTATGACTTTTCTTAGATGCAGAAGCTTCTTTGCTATTGCTGTCTTTATATATTCCATCTGGGAATCCATTTGGGCAGTAGAAGTGGAAGGACCTGCGGTCATCAAATCAACTTCCTCCACTGTCTTATCCTCCATCTTTGATTGTTTATCAGAGGCTGAAAGCTATGCATTCCCACTCATCTCTTTTAGAATCAAACTACAGTACTTACCTAATTCTTACCTAGAATCTTTAGGTTTGTAACCTCTGCTCACGCTTACAGAATCCATATTGTAAAAAAGTATAGATTGGTAAGCAGTGGCATACAAGATACATACAAGGCAGAAAAAAACAAGCAAGGAGCAAAAGGCATTACTCCCTTTGGACACTATGCCAAAAAGTGTAGCCACTGCACAGCAGAACCGCTACTTTCCCTCTGTCTCTGCACAGGGACTGGGTCAGACCAACTTGCAACCAGAAGCCACTGCATCCACTTCTTGCACGCGTACCACGCTTTCACTTCTGGTTTTGTTGGGTGACACGCAATCTCGAAAGACCTAGTGCACACCTAGATACAGAAAAAAAGTTGCTACAGGACTGAAAACTGGGCCCCCTAATCTTGGTCACAGAGGTTCTCTCCCCTCTGACACTCAGGGGTCTGACATTTGGGGGAGAATCAGGCTAGAGAGAGAGGGAGAACCTGAAAAAGTATTTAAGGTAAACTGCATACCTACTCACACCCAGGGGACCTAACCCAGCCTGGAGACTGACTGGCCAGGGAAATTTAAAATGATATTGGCATTATAACATGTATTGGGATCCTCACCCCTGGGTTTGCTCTAGTTCCCCCATACCATCTGTTAAAGTCTGGTTCATAGTGCCAACCTTTCCCTTCCTCCTCCATAAATCCTGTGACTATTACAATTGGAAGACTGGCTTTGTAAAGAGAGGGGGAGAGGCTAGACTGGCAATAGGAGCTGGACTTTGATTGTATGGGGGAACTAGACAAAACCAAGTAGTAAGAACCCAGCTTTATAGGTTCATACCCTGTGTACTATTATGAGAGGAAGTGGTTTAGGGCAGTATAATTGTCCTGTGATCCGTCACTGACCCGTACTATAACAAATATGTAAGCAGTAAATCATCCTTTGCATAAACATGGACAGAAACCAAAAATTTAGGATCTAGGCTGTGGGCTGTGGTGGTGCATATTATTGTAAAATCAGAAAGATAGAGAATATTACAGACTGAACACTTGCTACATTGGATTTCCTATTAAAGAAAACCTGCTTTGCATGCACTGGTTTCTAAGCAACACCTAACCGTATTTCATTTTCTTCCATAAATACTGTACCTAGAGACCTACCATTGTAGCAGTGAAAGGGATGTTGTCAATTAGAGATGATGCTAAAGCAGATACCCATATTATTAATATAATAGCAATTGTCAGACGCTGATCTTCAGGAACTGCCTATTATTGAAAGGGGGAAATAACTGTTAGATTGAAGCTTGTTTAAGGAACAATTTGTATAGCTGTGAAGTATAAGAAGAAAAAAAAACAAATATGCAAATTCTCATGTCAAAGTAAAATTATCAACAAACAATTCTGTCTAAATGTTTGCTTGACATACATGCCAATACATGTACTGCTAGGAAAAAGAAAAAATATCATGGATGTATTTATTTAAGCTCTTTACAACTACCATAATACACTTTAATATTCAAATGATAAAACTATATATGAAATCATTTCATGAGTAAAAATCATCAAATTCAAGGTTTTTAAGAGAAATCTTTAGGACCAAGGCAGAACTAAAACTCAGTGGACCCCTAGCAAAACTAATTTCTCTGGATAACCCCAGGAATGTGGGTTCTTGTATATATGTTGCTGTCTGTGTGCATACATGTACTCAGTGACATAACAGGGACCCGGGAGCTTAGAGGGCCCACCGATCTCTTGACTGGTTCCTCAATGGTTGCAGGTACGTAAGTAAAGGTATGCGCGATCAGCTGTTTTCAACTAGTGCTGGTCCTGTACCAGTGTTTTATAACAACTTGCTGCATGCACCTTATTTGTGGTCAGCTGTTTTAAAACAGGAGGTCAAGGTACCAGTCAGGAGATCAGGGAGAGGGGAGTGGGGTTGTCAAGGGCCTGGGACGACTCCTGTCCCTCCATGGAAAATTCAATGAGCAATTTTTACTCTTGTAAACAAGCTCATCGCAAGCAGACATGCTCAGCGCAAACAGACATTATGTAAGGTAAACAAGCTCATCGCAAACAGACATACTCAGTGCAAGCAGACATTATGTAACGTAGACAAGCTAATCACAAGCAAACATACTCAGTGCAAGCAGACATTATTTAACAAACAAGCTCATCGCAAGGAGCCATGCTCCGCACAAACAGACGGTAACAAAATGTGCATTGATGCTAGCAAGCTTTTCACCAACATTGTGGCCTCAGCCTCACTAAGTTACAATCGCCGTAGCGATTTATAAGCACGTTAGAATCGCAAAGCAGTGCATGTCAATGTGGGTGGCCAACTTCGCTTCGCTGCAATCAATTTTCAGAGCCCATGCAATTTTTTCAAACTTTTCACAAATTGTATGTGTTTAGATTAAGCAAAATTGCACAGCGCAAATGGATAGTAACGCGTGTGAAATGTAGAGTGGCCTTAATTTAAATGGCCCCTTGATACAGCGATGACTGGCCCCATTTATGCAGCAGTCACTGGCCCCTCAGGTGTGTGTCACCAACCTAACCAGCTGTTCTGACCCCCTCACACAAAAAGTTTGAACGTTAAGCATGCTGCCTTTTTTTGCATGAAATAAATCTCTCTACTATGTGACAATCTCCTAACCAGCTTAAAGCTGGAGTACACACTTTAACAGTAAAGGGACAATTCTGTCGGATCCAACAGAATCCCACATTTAACGTTAAAGTGTGTATCACAGAACCTTGCGTTCCCGAGGTTGACGAACGTTCATCTTTTCAGTTTGTATCCAGCTTAACATTCTGCTCAAAAAAAAAAAAAGCTCTAAACACTCGCCACATTGTATCTTTTACTTCAGGGTGCTGACCAGCATATAAAAGTAAAAGACCCAATGTTGCGATTGGTTTTCCTCGGTAGAATGCTAAGCTGTCTAGGAGATCGTGATTCGTAACAGTCGGTGAAAAACCCTCAACTTCGAATTTGTGAATTTTCACAATTTGCGAACCCTCAAATATTCAATGCAGTAACTGGAACGAGAGTTATTTTAATAAGTTTTGGTTATATGTATCTGTTCCCCAGACAATTTTCCAGGCCCCTGAGCCATTTACCTTAAATTTAATTTGAACTTTTGGAATTGTATCTCCCATGGACAATGGGCCAGTTTTCGAATTTTAGAAAACAGAAAGATGGGATGGAACTCGCTGGTTTTGAACTGCTCTAGTGTGTATAATTAAATTGTCTGTGCACTAGGTGGTGTTTGGTTTAGAGCCTCACATATAAATCCTACTTGCAGAGCGAGTGTGCATGCCTTGAGCGAGTAGACATTCTGTTTTGAAGGGCTAATTTTGCTTTTCAGGGTGACATTGTAGCACTGAGAAATGAAAGCATTGTAAACATGGCTTTTCCCCTTGTTTCTTTATCTCTTTTTATTCATGCTGCTACCATCCTATGCAAACAGCTTTTTAACATTCATCCACACTGCCCTTATCTGTAATAAACCAGCCTATGAAATACTGCCAGCCTATCTTTGGTTCCAATGGAAATACATTTGCCAATGGAGCAGTAGACATGTGCACAAATTGCCTAGCAAATCATTTTTTTAAAAAAGCATTTACATAATGTCTTCCATGAATGTTTGTATTTACCTTTATCAGCAATGCAGTCTGTTCCCCTATGTACTCTATTAGGTGCAGATGGGCCAAAGCCTAAATAAAACGAACAATGAGAAGTATAAACTAATTTGCTTTCTTTTTGCACAAACATTAGCTGAAAATTCATTGTTTCACATAAAAATGACAGGTTAATATTTGCAGCATTAGGAGAAAATGTCAACTTCTTATAGAAACATTAATTACAATATTATGTAAAGCTGTAAAATAAATCCCAGGTTGTGCCAGGAGAAATTAAGGCTAATGGTATATAATTTTTTTTTATTTTATTTTTTTTAAAGGTTTTCATGTTAATGAATCAACAGGAAAACATCATCATTACCAAGGTAAAATAATCCCAGCAATGATTTTAAAACATATTTTACTGAGAAAAACTGGTGTTTAATTTTCAAAAAAGTTTAAGGGAAATTTAAGAAAAGCTGCTATTTTTAATATAAAAAAACCCACACACTAATATATTCTTTCCATTTTGGGACATTCCACAAAAACCACCAGGCCAGTGATCTCCAGTGGAAATAGAACCAGTTTGTCAAAGCTGGTAATACAAGACCTTTTGGAGATATTCAGACAAACAGCCAAATGTTTAAAAGAGCATGTTTTTAAAGATCCCTCCCTAATATTGTAAAAATATCCTACCTAGTAAGTGCATCTAAAACAACTGTTCCAATGCTCCCTCTTTAGCCTCCTCTGAGTACAATTTATGCTCAAAGAGCTTCATTCACGCTCAGAGGAGGATTCCCCTAGCAGACCCTGCAGTCTTTGGCAAAGACCATGACTAACTGCCCTACCAGGAAAACACAAGACAAATGGGGCTGGGGCAGTTAACATCAGAACTAATATCTTTTGTTGGATACATTTCAGGAAGGTGAGAATATTACAATCTCCGGGTTTTGGAACAACTTTTCTTGCATAAAAACAAGTTGAGAGGTGTACAAGCCTGTTAAACATTGACTAGGTTGGAATTACAGAAAACTGTCAGGCTTATATATACATTTATATTATCTTTAATATCCTTTAAAGGGTTTGACATTGTAAATTATGTCATCCTGTCAATTGTATTACTGGGGTTTCCTCAGGAAAAGCTAATATGCAATATATATTTATGTATCTACTTTTTAGCTCTGGTAAAAATCTAAGCATTTTTTCCCATTATGGTAGCCATTGCACGGGTAATATTGTTAAGCCTTTGATGCATGATATTGATTTCTTCCTTTTAACTAAAAAGGCTAGGTCATGCTTAAAAAGCAGCACAGCACTCTTTAATATCCTATTTTGAACAGCAAAAAGGCCTTAGAATTAGTTCTACTTTTTTCAGTTCTGTTTGATGGGGCTCTGGGTTTTTAATATTTTCATAGTGACTTCCAATGTATTTATATAGTTGTATAGTACTTGGCTACATCCATTGCAGCTTTTATACTTTTATGGGGGGGGGGTTGTTTTCTATAAAATTCACTTGGACAAAACTAAGAAATATTACCTCCATCAACACAAACAATGCTGCAAAGAACAGAAGAGTTGCCCATTCAACCCGATGCAAAATTATCTCAAAATCATGGACATCGGCAAGAACCAGAAGCCAAAGTGAACCCAAAATTGCAATCCAGCCTGTTGAACAAACAGAGGGAAAAATAAAATAATGAAGGTTTTCTTTTGTAGCATTAGTTCTGGTCACCAGATTTACAGATGTGATATTTCATTACACAAAGATATGGTACTGTATACCAGATGTGCAGCATACAACGGTCAGGTCAACAGCCTAAAAAAAGGGCGTACCATCAGCCCTTGGAATCTGCCCATCTTAATTATTTTAAAAAATTTTTTTTTAATTGAGCACAGAGATAGCATGCCTATCCCTGAATAATGGTATCATTATTCTACCCAGGGCTGTTCACGTAACCTTGATTAGATCCAAGTTGATCCAATATAATATTTGGTGTGATTAACCTGCCCCAGTAAAAGCCTCAGAAAATGTCACCATGTTTATCAATATCAGAAACTGCTTCTTTTCTTTTGCAAACAGATTTATGGGGAAATGCAGTATTGGGCTCTATAACCACAAAAATTGAGCAAAACTCGTGCTTTATAATTAGTGTGGGTTTTATAATAATCATGCAGGACCCCTGCGGTTTGCAAAAAAATAATTACTGCTTAAAGTAAAATTTTGTGCTACAATTTACAGAAAAGGAGCTTAGAGGTTCAAACTTACCTTCCATGATCTCACAATGCAGTGAAAGTCTGACTTGCTTACTACACTGAGAGAGCATCAAAGCAAAGTGCTCCATATTATAGCTACTGATTTTTCTAAAATAACCCCAGGAAATATTTAGCTGGAGCAGGTTGAATGGTTAAAAAACAAACAAACATGCAGATCAATTCATTCTATGTTTGAGAGGGTCTACATATATTTGATTTATATAATTTTTACCACTTCATTTAGTTATTTTTTCATTAGATATTTACATTTATATATTTCAAATATTTGGAAATTAATGGATACACTGTACAAGCGCACAGTGAAAATCTTTTCTTAATTCTAATACCAAATACTCAATAAAATATTACATGTGTCAATTGCCATGACAAAGGTCTAGAACAGAGAGCCGCAGGGGCAATTCTTGGAACTAAATTCGCGCCAACCAATTTTATCTAGATTACTGTAACCCCTTACTTAACAGTTACCTGCGTAGCCTGCACAACCAATTAAATTACGCTTGTGTGGCAATTTTAGTCTGATATTTAAAGCCTGCTCTGGATTCACCTAAAGCCACCCATGTGATTTTGAATCGAGTAAGGGAGACCTATCCAGAAAGCGGCTTTGGGTAATTCTCCTTGAAAGAGGTTTCCCTTAGCCTGAAATCATTCAGATGGAAGGCTTAATAATCCAACAATAACCCAATATTATACAGAAGATTGTTTTTTTATAGCCAAATATTTTTATCTCATTTATAAATTATCTTTTATTCACCTGTGTTTGATTGCTGTAGAGGGATGGTTTAAAAGTGAGACTTACCAAGATCCAGGTGAATTTCAGAAACAAATGAATTGAGAAAGAATGTAAAGATGACAATGGCCAATACTGACAAACATTTGATAAGAAGGACCTTGTCAGATATCCCATGCTGCATGAAAGGAAAGGTAAGAGTCACAAAATCAAAAAATGAACAGTCCAGACTTTAAAAAAAACTGTATTTAACTGTAGACTTTTAGCGCTAAGACAATTTAAATCCAACCCACGGTAAAGTATAAATACCCTTTTTTGAAGTTCTTGAATATTTGTTTCCCAGTTTTTATCCTCTTGTGATATTTGTCTGTAAAATAGAAAAGTAATAAGCAATTCTTAACACCACGAAGCATATATAAAGGTATGGTACCCAAAGATATGAGACTGTTAAGATCAGTCTTAAAATAAAATTTAAAGGAGAACTAAACCCAAAAAAAAGTTTCAGCTAGAAAGTACTTGCTTCAATATCCTTCTCAGCATGGAAGATTCCACTCAGGGGCCTTTTCTTTACCTCTATGAGCTCATTTTAGGTCCTGTTTGTTCCCCAACTCTAAAGCTGACATTTTCCCTTGCCTGCCAGTACTTCTGCCTTGATCACATTTTCAGCACCTGTGTGATTTCCACTCCCACCTCTTAACCCCTATGATGTAGGAATATATTAAATCATCAATATTCAAATTGGTGGTACAGCTGATTAACACTTTCCTAGTAGCAGTATTGTAGTGTGATGTACAGTATATAGTTCTGGGTATCTAGTGTGTCCAGATCTGAAATAATGTATGTCTCACCTACGGCTTTCACTCCACCAAATCCGATATATAAACAATAAATTGCAGGTGAAACATACAAAGACACAGATCTGTAGCTGTGAATATTGCAAGTTTATTGCAAAAAATGCGTGCTACATGTTTCAGAATCACTCAAACACTTGAGGAAGGACAAGTGGGTCAGAAACATGTAGCACTATTCACAGTTACAGACCTGTGCCTTTGTATGTTTTACCTGCAATGTACTGTTTACGTGTTGGAGGGCCATATTTAAAAACCGTTGCAGTAGTATACCATGCTGTAAACTTCCATAATGATATTCTATGGGCGGTCTTAGATTTACGTTGGCTATCATGCATTTACAAGATTGCTGATAGTGATCATAAATTAACAATCGCCATAATGATCGCGAAAGAAGGCAATACCACACCTTTATAAATATGGCCCGTAGTGTGAAGGTCTCTAGCTCTCCCTGTCAGCTGCAGCAATATTAGTGGAAAGTGTAGCTTCTTAAAGGGGAATGTTGGAGGGTAGGAAGAGTGTGGTTTTAAAGAAACCACATGGTGCAGAACTGTAGGGGGAGGATAGTGAAGAGAACCTGATCTTAGCACAGCCCTGTGCAATGCATTTCTCATCAGTGTACCTTCTTAAAAGGGAATGTTGGAGGGTAGTTTTTAATTTAGTACAACAAACTGTAGTACAGAGCTAAGCTAAGAAATGTATTACACAGAGAAATTCATTGCACAGAGCTGTTCCAAGATCAGGGTCATTATATTATCCTCCACCTGCAGCACTGCACTATGTTCTATAAGTGTACGTATTAAAGGGGTATGTTGGAGGGTATACTACTTGCAGCTCTGCACCATGTTGTTTCTATAAATGTAGATATTAATATGAATTATTGGAGGGATTACTGTTAAAAGGGTACTGTTAGAGGGAACGCAAACATGTTATATAAAATTAATGCAGCAGGTGGGCTGCTTGTGGGAAGTTTTGCGTAAATAAAAACCCTCTTCCAACTAGGGTTCCCACCTTTATCTTTAAGACCCAAACACATATACAGGCCTATGTATTAAAAGTTCTTATCCTTAAAAATGGTGCAAATTTTGCCCCAACCAATCAGATTTTAATAACTTTTATTACATAGGTCTGATAATATCTACACAACAAAAGGTTGTTAGTATTTTCTTTAGAAGCATGATGCAGACTGATACAGTTTGTATTTAATGCAATGGTACTTAGCACTGCAACATGTAGATTTAATACATGTTTGGGTCTTAAAGGCAAAGGTGGCCTGTAAAATGCATTGCACAGAGCTGTGCTAAGACCATGTTAAAATCAATATGCTGCACCTGTAGTTCTGAGCCGTTTTGTTTTTATAAGTGTACCTTGTAAAGTGGTCAGTTCAATTCTACTGGGGTTGCCACCTTTCCCTTTAAGACTCAAACTCTTAGGGCTACTCTCTCTAGCGTGTTTTGGATTGTTGTTTGGGATCCGATTGTGCTAGTGGGAGTGCAGGCATATAATAGCCTATGGGACCGGCCCCACTATGTGATGCATTTCAGTGTGCTATTGGAGTGCATGCGATCACCATTTTTGGTCTGTATTGCATGTGCTCTGCTAGGGTCCAGATGTGGAAGCGGAACACCCATGCACGGAAGCGAGCACGATCGCGCATTATTGCGAATGTGCATCCTCCCTTGCACTTAAGTGGGGCCAGAGCCTCAGGAAATTGACCTGCTTCAAAGCTAAGTTCCATTGCATTAAATACATGCTGTATGGCTAAACTGAAATCAATGCAGCTTGCATTACACTTCTAAGGGCTAGGCTACACAATCGTATTTTTCAGGCGATTGCGATTTTCCAATTGTATTGAAATCACAGCAACACACCAAAAACTTACGATCTTGCAATTACATGCGTTTTCAGATTAAAAATGGACAAATCGCAAGTGCAAATGCATGTAAATGGCGTGCGATTGTTTGTGCGATTCAGGTGCGTTGCAGTGTGGCTGTGCCCTAAATGTACATTGCAGCAATACACACACTAATATAAATGGTAGAGTGCAGAAATAAACACATATAAAAACACACAGGCTCATTTGCCCAGAGCCGATATCACTGTGAGTAAATGTCCTGTCCATGATTCAATATCACGTTTGCGGACGTGGGTAAATCCCATACCCACTGCAGGAATTTAACACCAGCTATCTGCTGGCGTTAAAATCATGCGCTAAAACCCGATACTGAATCACGAGTGTCTGATTTTTTGCAAAACCCCCGTATCCAATGCTAATATGCTAGCGAACCAGTTAGCACGACTTTAACTCCATATTTTTGCCCAGCGAGTCTGGGTAAATGAGCATGCCAGTCTCTTACAGAAATGCTCACAAATATAAAGGGTTAACAAGTTGCTTCCTAAATACATATGAAAAGGGTTAACACCTTCCCCCACTCTGTTTGAGCAGGAAAATCTGCTAATAATATTCACTGCTATCTCTGATGATTGGCTGGAAGACACTGGCAGGTAGGGACTCAGAGTTCAACTGATATATGCAGCTTAGCATATTGGGGAGTGGGAAACAAAATCAAGGTAGCTAGTTAGCATATGCAGAAAGAATTTTGGTACCGGGACCACCAGAAAGAGGCAACACTAGAAGCCAGCTGTGACATCATAGATTGCCAATACTCTAGAAATAAATGATTTCTACAGTAAGAAGCTGAATTCAGAGGTGAGAAACAAATTGTTTTACTAAGTGACCGTTTTAGAGTCTGTGGAGTTGCCCTTGTATTTTGGGTTTAGTTCTCCTTTAATACATTGTTATATACCTCCATAAAGTTATACTAACTGAAAAAGCCTGCATGTTGTAAAAGATAATTTCAGCTAAAGTAAAAAAAATATAACCCAGAGTACCTCTGAAATGTTCGCAGCTTTTTTCTCAACAGGCTCTCCAGTGTCAGGACCTTTTGCATTAGAAGACATTTGACGGCAGTCTCTTCTCGGCTGGCAGGATTAATTCTTTGTGCGGTCAGTCTCCATACATGAATTTCATGTTTCAGTTCTGCAAATAAGCCAAAAATAAAGGTATAGACTAGTAGCATGGCAGGAAAACTGCAAATGATTTATATACGTTTAACCATCAGCATCTGACACTGGTTACAAATCTGAGCAGAATTTCTAAAAAAATCGGAAAGATTAGGTTGTGCGTGTTTAGGAATAGAGATGGACTAGAACTCAAACCCGAGTTCGAGCAGAACTATTCGAGTTTGAACGAACTTAGACTTCTCAAACTATCCCGGACCCGGATTTTCGATATTTTCCAGACTTTCGATAATTATGGAATGTTCGAACTTTGGAATATGCAAGTAAAATGTCTATTATACCTATACGCGAGTAAATATCGAATTTTGGAATCCGCGAATTGTTCATGGGATAATTATCGAATGTTTGAACGTGAGAGCTTGAAAGTAACAAAAGTAGTAAAATCAAGTTTTCGAAAGTCCTGGATATTCAAACGTGCTCCCCAGACCATTTCCCAGGTCCCACAGCCATTTTCATTAAGTTATCATTAATATTTTAATTGTGTTTTATTCAAACTTTTTGAACTATTTGACTCCCATTGACTTTAATGGGTCCGTTTTCGAACTTTCCATATAGTTCGGAAGTTCGAAAATGGACCGAACTTTCGGAAGTTCGCCAATCTCTATTTAGGAAGAATGGCAGATTGCTTTTTAAATTACCAGTGTATAATTTTTAAAATGCAGAGGTTATTTTAACAGGTTTAAAGTTAAATATTTTTTGTATAACCTCAGGAACAAGCTGTAACAATAAAATGCTTAAATATATCAAAATCCATTTTTAAATTAAAGGAAGTGCCCAGAGCAAATTAGGTGAGGGGTTAACACAAATGCTTTTGTTTTTCTTTATATTTCTTTTCAATCTTGTGGTAAACTGCCAAAGACATTTTTTCCATATACATGTGTGAAGTTTCTCATTCATCCATGCTAGAAGTTGTAGCATTCAAACATATGAAGTGCCAAGGATAGACATCATTGATATACAGTAGGTTCTCCTTAAAATATATCATTGTGGTTATGGAGGTATTTGCTATCAACACAGAATAACCTGGTACATTATAGATACACATAACACCATGTTTGCTTGTGAAGGTTCTCATTCATCCAGGTCATGGTATATCTGTTGTATTCAATTAGATCAACTGGACTAGGTGTTAAAACAGCATTGTACATGGCAGACAGTTGGTGTCGAACCCCCCCACCTCTATTTAGGCTTGGTTTCTTTATTTTCACATAAATGGCCTCCTTAACACCTCTCTTGAACCAGTCACGTTCCTTCGCCAGTATGTTAACATTACAATCTTCAAAGGTATGTCCTTTATCCTTAAGATGCAGATACACGGCTGAGTCCTGACCCGAGGAATTGTCTCTTCTGTGCTGGGCCATACGTTGATGCAGTTGCTGTTTGGTCTCCCCCACATACAAATCAGAGCATTCTTCACTGCACTGCACTGCATATATGATGTCGCTTTTCTTGTGTTTAGGTATTGGGTCTTTCGGATGTACCAATTGCTGCCTCAGTGTGTTGTTCGGTTTAAAGCAGACAGGGATACGATGTTTTTTGAAAATTCTTCTTAATTTCTCGGAGACCCCTGCTACATATGGGATGACCATGTTCTTCCTCCTGTCTTGCTTTTCCCCTTCACTGTTGGTATTCGTGTTCTTTTCTTTCCTTCTACTTCTTTTGACAAAGGCAGTAAAGAAAATCACAAAAGGATTTTATATAAAAACTAGACATTAAGTCCGTTACATAAATGGGCGCTACAATACATGTGTAGAAACATTTATTTTTCCAGAGCAAGAGACGTGGACCATTTTGCACTATATTCCTCAAATTGTTTATTCATTTTCCCTCAGCCCCTGTCCATACACTTTGGAGAGACCTTTTCCCCTCAGCCCGTCCATACACTTTGGAGGGACCTTTTCCCCTCACCTGAAGAAGGGGGTATTCCCCGAAACGTTGTGACGTGGATATGTGTGGTTCACAATAAAATTTTCTAAAGATTTGGAGTGCGACCCTCAGTTACCTTTATCCCTCAGCCCCTGTCCATACACTTTGAAGGGACCTTTTCCCCTCAGCCCCTGTCCATACACTTTGGATAGAACTGTTTTCCCTCAGCCCTCCATAAGCTAACTGTCCTTTTCCTTTAGGTGTGTTCTCTAAAGAGGTCTTCTGTCTCTGTTACGCTATTACCTGGAAATAGCAGGGACTGTGCAGCCATACATATGCTTCAGTGTCTAAACAGTTACCTTGACAATGCTTTCCGCACATGCGCATAATCAACCGGCGTTTCGCGCATGAAGGGGCTGAGAGGCTGCGGCGGGGGAGGTAGAGCACTGTCAATGCACTCTGTAATTGCCTGGAGTGAAATAACAGCAGCAGCCTGAGGAATAGAATGCACACCAAGTGGCAAAAAGAGGTAACTGCAGCACACACACGGACACAGGGACGCACACTTGCATTTTATTATATAAGATGCTACTCTGGAAAACCAATCCAGAATGTGACTGTGGTTGTATAGCATGCTTGATCATGTTGTAATGGCAGAATATCTAAACACATTTAAAAGAGGCCTATAGCTTATTGGAAAGAAAGTACAGTATACAGGCTTACTTTTATTTAACTGTATCCAGATGTAGGTGATTTACTGGTAATTGGCCGGTTCTTGGTGTTTGGTGGGTTTAAATAGAGGATTGGACTATTGTATTATTTTTAATCCAAAGTAATGGCCTTCTTTAGGTTATTTCTGGACAAGTCTTGGTTATAGTTAAATTTTAAAAAAGGCAGAATTTTTTTTAAAAGTAGAAGTTATTTTGTGAGGAAAGTTTAAATTTCCTCTTTCAGTAGGTTGAGTGACATCACCTGACCCTCTGCCTATAACTGGACCCAGACCAGAACAATAGTTGTCCCCAGGCCACTTGTAGCTTTGTGTGCACCTATGCATGAAAGTCGAGAAGTTTTAGAGTATGACCAACTTTAACTTGAGAAAGTTATTAACATATGGCAGATCACTGCTTCTGTCACACTGATTTTATCCATATGGGATGAAAAGTCTTGTCTCTTGACAATATGAGATATGAGACAATTATTCTCTTTAGTGAATTGATCAATATCAGTCAATAACTCCAGCAACAGGTAAAACATCCTCATACCTGAATATTTTAACCTAATATCTGTGGCAATCATAAAATCTACAGTCAATGTCCAAAACATTGTGTACTGTAAGATTCAGATCAATTCAGTAAGTTTTACCACTTTAGATGTTTTTATCTTGATACACAATTATGTAAAGAAACATTGGTCTTGCTTTCCATGGAACCAAATTTTTATTCACCACAGCCACAGTTAACAGGGTTATAGTAAACTATACAGTAAACTACTACTATTTACACTCAAACAGATTCACTAAGCTCTACCAATCTTATTACAGAAATATTTAAATATTTTATTTTGCGGGAGTGACAATAATCCTTAGGGGATTACATTAAGCACTTTTTGGTATTAATTTATCAAAGCCTTTTTTGGTTTGTTACTGTAGATTAATACCTGTTACCATTTGGATTAATGCATTAACAAGCAAACATAGATTAAAAATTATAAACAACAATCAAAATTTAACAAAATACAGATATGTTAGTCTCAACATGTTAGAACTTTTTGTTGTATGTCTGAATACATTTTGTTTACAGTTTTAATTTTGAAAGGTTAAAATAAATAAAGTCTTTGGTTGGAGGATTGACATAAATAACTTTTCCATTTGGGAAAAGAAAATCTTCTGAGTAAAGCTAATACGTTCAATAAAAGCACCATCCAATGTGCCACCCAGATTTTCTATACATACACAACTTGTTCACTTGGCCTAAGACACAAAAGGTGTCATACTGTATGTGCAGTAGTTACAATTAAACTAGGCACCCTCACCATATGTACAGCATTAGAATAGTAACTAGGTAAATAAAATATAATCAATGAAGAAAAAATATTACAATTTTACAAAAGTAAAATCATTAGCCCCTGTCCATACACTTTGGAGGGACCTTTTCCCCTCAGCACCTGTCCATACACTTTGAAGGGACCTTTTTCCCTCAGCCCCTGTCCATACACTTTGAAGGGACCTTTTTCCCTCAGCCCCTGTCCATCCACTTTGAAGGGACCTTTTCCCCTCAGCCCCTGTCCATACACTTTGGATAGAACTGTTTTCCCTCAGCCCTCCATAAGCTAACTGTCCTTTTCCTTTAGGTGTGTTCTCTAAAGAGGTCTTCTGTCTCTAACTGTTACGCTATTACCTGGAAATAGCAGGGACTGTGCAGCCATACATACGCTTCAGTGTCTAAACAGTTACCTTGACAACGCTTTCCGCGCATGCGCATAATCAACCGGCGTTTCGCGCATGAAGGGGCTGAGAGGCTGCGGCGGGGGAGGTAGAGCACTGTCAATGCACTCTGTAATTGCCTGGAGTGAAATAACAGCAGCAGCCTGAGGAATAGAATGCACACCAAGTGGCAAAAAGAGGTAACGGCAGCACACACACGGACACAGGGATGCACACTTGCATTTTATTATATAGGATGCTACTCTGGAAAACCAATCCAGAATGTGACTGTGGTTGTATAGCATGCTTGATCATGTTGTAATGGCAGAATATCTAAACACATTTAAAAGAGGCCTATAGCTTATTGGAAAGAAAGTACAGTATACAGGCTTACTTTTATTTAACTGTATCCAGATGTAGTTGATTTACTGGTAATTGGCCGGTTCTTGGTGTTTGGTGGGTTTAAATAGAGGATTGGACTATTGTATTATATTTAATCCAAAGTAATGGCCTTTAACTCAGCCTGGATTTTAGAACTAATTTCTAATTGTGCTGTACAGGTTTAACTTTGAATCACCTTCTAGTCTACGTAAGGGCTAGGCCACGCTATTGCGCTTGTTTTGCGTTTGCGCATACGATTCCGTGTGCAATTGCATGTCTGGTGCATTGTGGCTGTGCCCTTATTGACATTAAAATAGGCATATTCTTAAAGTGTGTCCTACATTTAGCCATGATTGAGAATCCTATTGCAAATACAAATTGTATTTGCTTAAATAAATATTTCAGCTCGAAGTACATAAAGAGCCAGAGGAAATTTAATTGAATTTTAATTTTAAAGGATTTCCCAATTTCTCTTACAAATTTGCATGTTTGTATTGTATTTGCCTGTTTTAATGCAACACATATATAATGCATTGACTGGCGATTTTAACCATTTTATTGATTTATCCTGCAGTTTTTGTTCATACAGATCCATTACTTTAGTATATGGCAGATCAATTTTCCTTGTAATTACTTTGAACACTTCGTTGCCATTTCCACAACCTGAAAATAAACCTTTACCAATTGTCTGTCAATGCTGCAATTGTGTAATGTGTAAAGGTGTCAAGTCAGAGGGAAGATGTCTGAAATCTGTCATTCTACAGTAGAACTTGCAAATTACCATGGACCTTCTTACAGAATACTGTCACATTAATAGGTCGATAGGATAGTGTAGAAAGTACAGATATATCAATGTCTATCAATGTCAGATTTAAAAGGCAGTCTAAAAACTAGAATCTATTATATAAATGAACAATCCGTAATTTCAGAGTTTAATGTTCTTTTCAATAGAAATACAGATTAGCTGGTCTGCACCCCAAAATGCACCCCCAAAAAATAAAATCTTTGGAATTTGGAAACATCAAACAAATAAATTATTTTTAGTGTTATGGATGCAAATAGCAAAATATACTACTTTCCAGGGGGGGGGGATGTCACGATAACTAAAAAATAACTAATTTATGTGGTGAAAGATTGTTAGAATTTTAGGAACCTTTGCTAAGGGTGTGTTTAAGTATCCCCCCTAAGAAATAATGGGGTTTTGTACTCATTTTCATTACCTGCGCCATTTCCAAATACTTGTGGAAATAACACAGTGCAAGCAATGCATTAAATTTAGCTATGATTGTTGCAATCCTTTTTTGCACCAAAATTAAAGCCTTTTCAATTGGCTTTAAAGGGCATGTCCACCCCCAAAACTATAATCCCCCCAACTACTGGCCCCATTGTGTAGTGTAGTTTAATCCTTACCTAACATCCCAGCTCCATAGGGTTCTCCTGTAGTCCCCCCCCAAGTCCCAAAAACTGCCCACCAGGAGGATAGCAGAGTCCATATAGGACTGCTGCTCCTCCCGGCCTCCGGAGAAGTTTGGCATGCGTACTGCAGCCCTTCTCCCCCTCCCTCCCCCTCCCTCCCTCTCCCCCTCCCGATTCCCTCCCCCTAGCGTTTAACCCCTTTAGTATAGTAATCCCACTGGTCCCCCAGCCCAACCGCATCATTTTATTTTAAGAAAGCTCCCCAAACTCTTACTTACCTCTCCTCTTTCCTCCGCTGAAGTGAGCTGCCGCTCAGCCAATCACAGACGCGGCTGCCGATCCCGCCCCTCTGCTTGCATTTCTCGCAAGCAGAGGGCCGGGAGCGCGGCGGAGGAAAGAGGGGAGGTAAGTAAGAGTTTGGGGGGCTTTCTTAAAATAAAAACTATGCGGTTGGGGCTGGGGGACCAGGGGGAAGGCAATATTAAAAATGTGATTTAAGGGGGGACATACCCTTTAAAGCTGTGACAATGTTTGCAACTTACCGCTCGCATACACACGATGAAATAACAGTCCCAAAGTGGTTACTACATTGTGAGAACAAGTGCAGGTCCTTTGCGACAGAAAAAAATTATTGCATCTCCTCTATTGTGAATGTTTCCTGGATATTGCTTCACAGGTAGTGAAGATATTTTATTTTGGAATGTAGCTACTGTACAACAAAAGGAATACATTACCCCCAAGATGCATTCTACTTTGTAATCTAGTCACAATCCATATACAATGCTAAATAATCAAAAGGTTTTGCATGTTCTCAATACTTTAGGTGCCCATATACTGAACTCTTACCTTCCAAGATTCATGCAACATTAGGAGACCCAATTTTGTTGGAGATCGCATTTCAATTGCAAAAATGAATGGGCCAGATGGGGAACATTGAGAACACCAAATTTAGGCATTTTATAGATTAGAATATCTAAAGTCATATCTCTAAATATCTATATAGTGTATGGTCAGCATTACCCTATACTACAGTTAAAACAACTCTATTAAAATATCAAGGGGTCCCTGACACCTTGCTTTGTATGCTGATTGGGGCACATTCCAGGGTATTTATTGCCAACATATTCTTGTACAAGTCATTCTGAATTGATAAAGCAAGTCAGGTGACTAGCGAAACGTCTTCAAGAACTTAACTTCAAGTCTATTAAAAAACTAGAAAACCGTTAACCCACGTTATTATTATATTGACCTGCCTATGGATTTATGCATATTATGGTCCACTGAAAAATTGATTACTAAACTCTATCGACATTTTTTTTTTCCACACAGCATTTTAACTTGGCACAGTCACTAAGTCTCTGCATTGACATTTCTTTTATTTTTTATTTCAAGTTGACCTCTTAACTCATTTCTCATACACTATAATGTGTAGCTTTTCAAAACTAGCTGTGATGTTTTGCTCTCAGATTTCTACAATGCCAATGTAATTTTTTATATAGATCCCAGAATTTTTACAATGGCAAAAAGTTTCACTGGGTAAAGGAATGAAATTATACATTTACAGAAAGTGAAACTGTAGATTTAGTACATTTTCTGTAAAAAGGTCTACATTCCGATTTATGTTCTGAGATTCAGTAAAACCTTGTTAAAAGGGCAAGGATTAACAAAGACAGGTTTACATTTTATTTACACATGCAGGTTGCTCGCTTCACAGGCAGGTATGGTTTTATAGGTCCGCTTGTGGACTGAAACATGTTGTAATGAAAGCACACTTTAAGCTGTTAGACTTCGTGACATTCCCATTCCTTCAATGACTTCTGGATTTTGTTTACACATTTGGGCAAGAAATATCTAAATGCTAGTGAGCATGAAAAAACAGTAAGTCTAAGGATTTATATTGATTCCTTTATGAAGGTGGGTGTTTTAAAGGGCATGCCCACCCTTAAAACAAAAACTGGTCACTTGTCCCCAACACCAACTGCTATTTTTAACTAGAGATGTCCGACCCATTAAAATGAAAATATCCTCGAAAATACGAGATTCTCATATTTTCGAAAATACGCGTTCTCGTATTTTCTAAAATTTTCGAAAATATGCGATTTTCTCGTATTTTCGAAAATTTTAGAAAATACGTATTGCCGAAAATACGAGTAATCCTCGTAATTTCGAAAATTTCTGAAAATACGTGTCCCCGAAAATACGAGAAATCTCGTAATTTCGGAAATTTTCGAAAATACGAGAAATCCGCAGATTGGAAGTTCGGAAGGCGGAAAATCTGGAAAAACCCGCCGTTCGCGAACGGGTTCGGATCCGCGAACCGGCCATCCCTATTTTTAACTTGGTTTTCTCACCAGATATTTAACAATACGTATTGCCCACTGTTCTTTCCCTTTCCAAGAGAGGTTGCCACCCCCTCCCCCTGTTCAATGAGATTTTAGGAATGACCATGTACAGAGGAGGCAGCAAGGGAAAGAGCAGCCAATAGTTGTCTGTAATGTCAGCTGTCACGGTCTTGACTGACTGAATAGAGGGAGGAGCCAGCTTCCAATGCCAGAATGGGAGCAATAATTATCCTTTAAAGGGCATGTACACCCCCAAATAGAGGTTAAGTAGGAATAATATCCAGGATTCCACCCACGCAACCCCCCAACGCATCCCCCTTGTTCATTACTTCCCTGCGGTGAACTTGATCATCTTTTAGTGTCTGATGTGTTTCAGGCTTGATTTCACTATTAGGGTACCATTTTGTGCTCACCCATGTGATTTGATATAACTTTTTAAAGATTTTTTTAAAAATAAAATAATTTTCAAATAATTTTCAAATAAGCATGGTATTATATTTTTTAACAGTTTGTGGATTTTTGCAAGTGATAAGGAATAATTTATGTCTTCCCCATGTTCTCACAGGTACATCCAGTATGGCAAACACAAGTTACAATGTATGTATCATTTGATAGGATTACTCGCTGTGAATTATCATCAAAGGTAGCTATAAAACACTTACCTTATTGTGACTGGAGTAAAAAGCAGCATAGTTGTTACATTGTCTAAGAATGCAGAGAGAACAGCTGCTATAAAACAGAGGATAATTATCATAGGCCAGATTCTTCCTTTGGATAGTTGGTAAGCCTAGAGGTATAGATAAAATAGTGAGTATGGAACTTGCTATAGTAAGTTCTGATTAGTAATAAGTGGATATGGGGCACATAGAGAGATCATTTTATTACGTGTGTAAGTGTGTTTACGTGTGTGCGTCTTGATAGGGAAAGGCCAAAATGTTGCGGTTTTTCACTATGTCTAATAAAACACCCTAGAAAGAGCCATGGAGTGCTGATCTTTTAAAACTGTGAATATATTGTATACACACACACACACACACACACACACACACACACTACTCAGACTATCAGTAGCCCAGGTGCTACAATTCAGTCCATATATAAGTTACTCAAAGTAAAAGTACACAGGGAGGGAGATTCAATAAAAGATCTTAACATTTAAAATGGTGCTAATTTTGCCCCGACCAATCAGATCTTATTTAACATTTGAAAGCTAACATCTGATTGGTTGGGGCAAAATTAGCACCATTTTAAACAATAAGAACTTTTATTGAATCTCCCTGTAGGTGTTTTTTAAGTGAAATTATTTTCATATCGTTATTATGTGTGTCATTGAAATGGTTCATTCATTCTTATTAAAGTGACCAGTGACATATATTTCAAATTAGGAGAAATAAATAAATAATTTATAAATAAATAATTCTATATTGATTAAATAAAATCAATATATGTCTCCACAATAATGATGTGAGTGAATATAAACACATGTTAATAGAGAGAGAGATCCTAACCTGTTTACCCACCACACCTCCTTTTTTTTAAAACTCAGATCAACATCCGCTCACATACAGTGCGTTATTTTTCCTTTATGTCCATAATTTACAGAATTTCCATGAAACATGTCTGCAGTTTGTCCTTTCAGTAAACTTGTCAGGCTCAGAAAACTCTGCCAATAATACGTTTACCTTCCTGCTCGCATTTTGATTTGTAACAAGACTTATACATTTTATTTTAAGCAAGCAGATTGCGGTTAATTTACCTTTTAAAATTTAAGCATCAAATAAACTGCATGTGAATGTAAAATGCACCAAATGTAAAGAAAAATTGTGTCAGAAAAATTGAAAAAAATGTATTGGATAAATTCAGTAATGTACAGAACGAGGCTAAATCTAACACTAAATAGAAAGTTATTAGATTAAATAATCACACTTACCTTAACAGCACAGTAATCAAAAAATCCAGTATCAGAAAACACAGCCACCAAAATCATCTACAGAAAAAAATATCCCCAGATTAAAACCCTTTTTTTCTTAAAATATATTCATTTGAAATACACGAATACTTATTTCTAATATAATAAATATGCTAGGCACTTTTAACTGGGAATACAATACAAGGATTGTGGAAACACTCCAATTAGGCTAATTTACACTACATTAGCGGAAGTGCTACTGATCTGGTCTCAACATTTATACAAAAATAGAAAAGATAATCAATGCACATTCCTAGGCCCCATAAAATATCATATATCTGCACACTGGCATATTTCAAAAGGAGGTGCAGTGGGGAGAATTTATATTCCAGTAAGTCAGTGTCACTGAATGACTTCCTGTATTCCACTGCCAGAATTACTTCCCCTCGGAGTTCCATGCCCTGTATAAAAGCACATGGCCTGCGGTCTTCATGCTTCTATAGGGTCATGGAACTCCTCAGTGGTGTAATATCCTTATATTACACTGTAGGTAGTGTATTATCCCTTATATTCTCCTACTCTTTGTAATATACAAATACTCCTTTCTAAAATACTAATTTGTAATATAGAATGCTCATTTCTAATATACTAATTTCTAATATACTAACAGCCAGATGCACCAAGAGGCGCAGTGACCGAAAATGAAGTTACAGGACATGATAATGGCTGGCATGCATCGCCCTGTAATACTCATTTGTAATATACCAACATTCTTTCTAATATATTAATTTATAAAATACTGGTGATACTCATTCATAATATACTAATACTCATTTGTAATATACTCATTTCTAATGTACTAATACTCATTTCTAATATACTAACACTAATTTGTAATGCTGAATTGCTTAAAGAAAATTAATAAATGTACATTTGTCTCTCTGGACTGTACCCCACACTCTTTAAAATGGCCACCAAATTGGGGATGATTTCATGAAATGCTAAAGGCAGCAAATGATGGCGTTACTTACCATCAAGTATAATTCATTAATCATAGGGTCAGTCTGTGAGTGATAGGAGTAGCAACATCTCCACGGTATGTTTTTTGGGCAACTTGAACAAGCAATCTAATTTCAGTAGCTAATAAGTAATATGCTTTATCAAATAATGAGATAAATGGCAGCTATTGAAATTAGTACTTTTAGTTACAAACTAGAATATGTTTAGGTTTTCCTTCAAGATCCTTCCTCTTCAACCCCTTTAAGCTGTAGATGTATTGGTTTGCGCAATGTTTCATTCAAATCATAAATAGCATAAAAGGCTTTTTCGGTTATACATATTGGTTATTTATTTTTTTCTGGAAAGCATTAGATCTCTGAATTGAAATTTAAGCAATAGAATAAGTAGAGCAATTGAAAGGTTTTTACATATTGTTGCTAAGAAATTGTTTGCTATTCATTCAACAATAATTCAAATCTATGTTTAAGCAAATGTCTGGCTGTTCCAATAATTAACTTCCTCACTGCAAGCATGAGATAAGCCAACAGCTCACTGTTCATTTCATAGAAATATTTGTTTATTATAAAGGGGAAAAGTGGGATTTATTGATTTTTTTACATAGCAGTTGAAAGGGGTTTCCAACCTGAAGTGGCATACATTATGATTGTTTTCTTAAACAGGCAAAGATTGGTCAGTCATGCCGGGGTATTGGGAGGACAGCAGGAATACGTTGCTATGGATGAGAGTAAAAGGTATTACAGAAAAAAAGGGATTTCTTTTAGAGTAGCTCCAATCACCATGTCCAACCTTCAGTGCTCAAGATGTTTGAAAAATAAAATGCTGGTATTTGCAGTTCCTAAAGGGACACTAAACTAAAAAAAATGACTTGCCTTTATCCATTTCTATATTTTTAGTGCTGTCAGGAACTTGATAGCTTTTTGCTCTCAGTGCTCCCTGTCGCTAGATCTCCTCATTTCCTATTCAGCTCACTCCTAGTTAGTATGCATGTCTCCTCTCTATGTATCCACCCCCTCCCAAAACTGAGGCACAGATGGAGTGTGGAACATGTGCAGTGGAGATGATCTGTGCCCCCCTACAGCCAATAGCATTCACCCAGTGATTTTGTGCAAAGTAAAATTGCTTTGCTATGGGAAGGTAAGCAGTAGGGATGGCCGGTTCGCAGATACGAACCCGGATCCGCTGCGGATTAATCCCGTTCGCGAACGGCGGATTTTTCCGGATTTTCCGCCTTCCGAACTTCCGATTTGCAAATTTTTAGTATTTTCGAAAATTTTCGAAATTACGAGTTTCACGTAATTTCGAAAATACGAGAAAACACGTAATTTCGAAAATTTTCAAAAATACAAGGATTTATCTTATTTCCATAAATACATATTTTTGAAAATTTTTGAAATTACGAGGATTACATGTATTTTCGAAAAAACATATTTTCCAAAATACTAGTTTTTACGTATTTTCGAAAATTTTCGAAAATACGCGAAAACCCGTAATTTCGAAAATTTTCGAAAATACGAAAAATCTTGCAATTTCGAGGGTATTTTTAATTTTTATGGGTCCGCTCGCGGATTTTCAGATTTTTTCGAAAATTCGCAGATCCTCGAAATCAATTAGCCATGCAGTGACAGAGAAATAAGCTTTACTTTTATAGAATGGATAGTTTCTACATATAGTGTGCCAGGGGGAGGGGCTGGGTGATTGACAGTTCTTTACTGACTAGATGTGCCCCGCCCTCTTTAAAAGGTAAAACTCCCAGAGCTAAAAAAAACAAGGGATAGGAAGGTCAGAGAAGAAAAAAAAAGCAAATTTAAGATTGGTGGTAATTAATCCTAATTACTGTGTGATTAGTTTAAAAAATGATTTGGCACAGTTTAAATGTCCTTTAAAAAGCTGGAGAGGTGCCAGTCCTAGACAATCTATCCTCTTGGTGTAAGAAGAATATCAAAGCACAGAAAGAGCTATATTAAAAAGTGTTAAAGGGGAAGTTCAGTGCAAATACATATGCTTTTAAGAAAAAAGAGCATGACCTTACAGTGCCCATTCATCATTTTGTCTGTGTAAGAATAGATGCAACTGAAATACTGACTTCCTGTTTGTAGGACCCCTAATAGAGACTCAGCGCCTGGGTTGATTTGGTTGCTCAGTAGAGATCTGAACATGTTTGACCCATCATACAATATTACAGCCACTGAGTAGAAATTACTGTTACGAACATTCCAAGGAAGTGGTGCATCCTGGGAAGAAGGACCATTGAAACCTTAAATGGCAGCTCACTAATGTTAACAGCAGGGAACAGCAAAGTGTATGAAATTAACTGATTTTTCAAAATGGGAGCAAATATGTAGAATAGCTAGGTATGCATAATACAAATGAATTTTTAAGATATTGATATTTTCCACTGAACTTTCACTTTAAGATCACTCTTGCCTTTCAGTGTTGAAACTCATCCAGTTATTTAGCTCCATTTCACCCTGCTAGGTTCAGAGAGCATGTGCAGATCTATAATGATCTAAGGGAAAAGAGGAGGCAAAGCTCTGTAGGTCTAAAAGGAAGGAACAGGGTTTCTCACACTGTTATGCAAGGCATATGCATTGTCTTAGGATGCTTCAAAGATGGCATGACACAGGACTCATGGTAGGGTTAACACTGCCATGCTGGGTATTAGGTCTTGAGCCAAATCCTGACTGATGGTGATCCATTCTTGCCTTGTTAGTGCTTAAAGTGGATCACGATACATAGGCATCCGCTTGTCCACCTACTTCCTAAAAATGTACTTGTTCTAATGGAATTAAGATCTGGGGAATTTCCACACATGGCTCCCAAATGTCAGTGTTATGACATCTGAGCCAGTCCATTATAGCTTTATACAAATCATTACAAAATTACACATGGCTTGTTGAGAGAGATTGCTTCTTGGACGTTTGGCATCCATTCTTTATTCATGGCAATGTTCTTGGTCAGTATTGCAAGTTCACTTCCTTGGATAAAAAGCAACACCACACATGGATTGTATCGGGATGCTGTACTCTTTTACACCATCTGTGCGCATAATTTGACCATACTGAAATGAAGTTTTTAAGCTAAATGCAGGGAGATTTAGTAAAAATTCTTATCGTTTAAAATAGTACTAATTTTGCCCCAACCAATCAAATCTTATTTAACATTTGAAAGCTAACATCTGATTGGTTGGGGCAAAATTAGCACCATTTTAAACGATAAGAACATTTATCGAATAACCCTGTAAGTCTATTTGCAATGAATATGCATTTGTTAACTATACACAACAATATAAAATCAATGGGAATTGTCATTAGGGATGGCCGGTTCGCGGATCCGAACCCGGATCCGCCGCGGATTTATCCCGTTCGCGAGCGGCGGATTTTTCACCTTCCGAACCGTGGATTTCTCGGATTTCCGAAAATTCGTATTTTCGAAGATTTTAGAAATTACGAGGATTTCATGTATTTTCGAGGATATTTTTCATTTTAATGGGTCCGCTTGCGGAGTTTCGAATTTTCAAATTTTTTTGAAAATTTGCGGATCCTCGAGCGGACCGGATAGAGTTCGGACATCTCTAATTGTCACCACAAAAACACCACATTTGTGTCACAGCCAAATTTTTTAGCAGTGACTGTAGACCTAGGCCATAGATAAGTTTTTGAGGGAAACTATTATCATTACTCTTTCTGTATGAAACAATGTATCTGAAAAGGTGTATTGACTAGAAAGTCAAGATAAGAAATGCTCCTTCTTACATTTTTGTATTTTGCATTCCACATGTCTCCTGTCTTGTCCCAGAAAAGACCAAGCCGACTGGGATTGACACTCTGCCACTCAAGAACCATTTCTTTCAAGCATAGAAATGGTGGAACTTCCTAGAGTTAGGTTCGTTTTCACACTTTTGTTAAAGTTCCAAAGATCGAAAACAAATCCATTAAGTCAATGGGTTTAAGTCAAGGGGACCAAATAGTTTGGATTAAATACAAAAAAAGCAATGGTAACTTACTGTAAATGACAGTGGCACCTGGGAAATGGTCTGGGGAACATGTCCATATTACCAAAACTTATTTTAACACTTCCTTCCCCCACTATCGGGCAATTCACGTTTTTGCATGCTACATTCGGGGGTTGCTCAGGTAAAAAGGGAAATGGAAAAAAAGAAAAAGGCTTTTACATTTTTGAAAACAGAGAGAACAGAACAGTCTTACAGGGAGTATAAAAGCTGTAATAAAGAGTGCAAGAAAGCAATTAAAGAAGCTAAAATAGAAAATGAAATACGGATTGCCGGATAAAGCAAGTCCAACCCCAAAATGTTTTTTAAGTATGTAAATGGTAAAAAGAGCAGGACTGAGAATAATGGGGCTGAGATGGTTGTAGAGGATGCCAAAAAGGCTAATCTGCTAAACCGTTTTTTACATCGGTTTTTTACTGTTGAGAATCCTAGTCCTTACAGCAGGGATTGTAATAATATGCAGGGGAGAAATGAGGAGTGTTCACATTGGCTGAAGGAGGATATGGTATGGAAACAATTAGACAAAGTTAATATCAATAAAGCCCCAGGACCGGATGGAATACACCTTCGGATTTTAAAAGAGCTTAGTTCAGTTCTATTTAGACCACTGTTTCTTATCTTTTCAGATTCACTTTGTTCTGGGGATGTACCGCTGGATTGAAAAAAAGCCAATGTAATACCAATATTCAAAAAAGGTAGTCGTTCACAGCCTGGTAACTCTAGACCTGTAAGCCTAACATCAGTGGTAGGGAAGGTGATGGAAACTTTGTTACGGGATCATATCCTTGACTTTGTCTCCAGAGCTCATCTTATTAGTAGTAGTCAGCATGGATTTATGAGAAATAGATCATGCCAGACAAATTTAATTGGTTTTTATGAAGAAGTGAGTAAGAATTTGGATTCAGGCACAGCAGTGGATGTGGTATACTTGGATTTTGCAAAAGCTTTTGATACAGGCGACAAATTTATAAATTGAGGACTGTTGGCCTTGAAGAAAACATTTGTGTATGGATAGAGAATTGGTTATTGGATTGCAAGCAGAGAGTGGTGGTAAATGGAGCAACATCTATGTGGGCTAAAGTTATAAGCGGAATGCCTCAGGGTTCTGTACTCGGGCCGCTTCTGTTTAATCTGTTTATAAATGACTTAGAAGAGGGCATTGAGAGCAAGGTCTCAGTGTTTGCTGATGACACTAAACTATGCAGAGCTTTGGAAACTTCAAATGATGCGCAAGTGTTGCAAGCAGACCTAGATAGATTGTCAAAATAGGCAGGAGAATGACAGGTGAGATTCAATGTTGATAAATGTAAGGTGATGCATTTGGGATTTAATAATCCCAGTGCCACCTACACCATAAATACCTCTCTGTGTTAAGTGCATATATAATGGAAAACGATTTGGGGGTTCTGGTACAGACTTAGCTGTTTTTGTATTTTGTATTTTTGCACCTTATATACTTTTAAAGTATTTATTGTATTGAATATGGTTGTGTGTTATATTTAACAAAATTAAGGGATTTTGTGTACAGCGCTGGTTTTACATACCTACCTTTTTTAGCAGTACTGGGTTTCATCCTTACCCCTGCTAATTTAATTATATATTTATAGGGACAATATGGTAATTGAGTGCCAAAGGGAGTTCTCTCCCTGTGTATAGGTAGAGGTCTTCCCTGACCTTTCTTCGCCCTAACCTAGCCCCCGCCTATATTTTGGCATTATATACCTCATCCTCACAATTTGGATATTTGATCTAGTCACTTTGTGACCTCATGATTTTGATGACATATGCTAGTAGTGTTGCATTTTGGGTTATGTAACTACTTTAAAAGCATACTAGACAAACACAAATACTCCAAAGTTAAATCTATTTAATGGATATTAATTTATCTACATTGAAAAAAAGTTCAACATTCTAAGTGCACTAAAAAATTAAAGAGAAGAATTTAATTACCATTCCAAACAGAAGTGCCAGTGTTTCATAATCAATCCACTCTACCACTTGCGCCAGGCTTGGTCTCTGCAATCAAATAATAAAAGGGTGTGTAAAGCTTGTTAATTAGCAATAAAGTGATTAGCTTCGGTATATAACATGCATGTGTTATTTGTTAATCAACTGTTCAATTTGAATGCATAAATGTTAATTAGAGCTTTTATGTAGCAATTCATGGTCATTTGAAAAAATCTTTTTATTGTATTTCGGACTTTATCCCTTTGTCCACTTGGTTAAGTACTTCCAGAAATAAATGCTTCACCATAGATTAACTGAACAAGCATGTTTTGGACAGTACCACTTTATAAGGCCATTTCTACTTCTAGTACCTAAGATACATTGTGGGAAACTCATGCAGTAATAATGCAGAATAAATGAGCACATGCATAAGGGTTATTTTATTGGGAAAGGGATAGGGATAGTTTCTAAAAGGGAACTTATGGAACTGGAGCATTTATTAAACCTTGACTCAAATGGTTTAAAAATATAGGGCTGTATTTATATGGCCATGAAATCAGTACTAATAGATTTACCAAATACAGACACAGCCATAAAAAATTATCAGTATTATTATTACACAAGGTAAACATAGCACAATATGCGGTCAATGGACAATACAGAGCAGTATGTTTATTTTGGGACACATGGCTGGATACCACAGGGCATTTTGCGGCCCCGATAAAGGTGCAGTATTATTTGTTATAGTGTGCATTTATAAATATTGTCCATGGAGTAATTTTTTCTAGGTTTGTTTTTCAAACCAACCTTTATTGCGACTGCAGCAGTAGATAGACTCAAATATTCAAGTAACACAATATAAATTAAAGATTACCTCTAATCTTTTCTAATACTGTTAATGCTAATAATAAAGTATGTTTCTGCAAGCTTAGTCACTGTTAATTTGTTCACCTTCTTAAGTATATTCCTTACATGTTCATGTGCTAATACCATTATCAGGATTATTAGGTCTCCCATGACAAATACAATTATTAAAGGACAGCTAAAGCCTCAGAACAACACTGAATCAGCAGGCAGAGCACCTTGACATAAAGCAGTATCTGTCTTACCTCCCATTTTAATATGGTTGCTGTGAAATTTACCTTTCTAACATTGGCTTTGTGCTTTATTTCCCAGCATTCCAGTATTAGACAGTTTGGTCAATGACCATTATGTTCTTTACACATGCTCAGTCCTAAGCTAAGGCAAAAACTTGTTACAGATGGTCATGCTGACAAGTAGACTCTAGCCAATCCTTTTACAGGACATATTAGGAAAGAAAACATGTGACTGAGGTCACGGAGGTGTGGCTATACACTACACCAGTGATTCTCAAACTCCGTGCCTCAAAATGTTTGAAAACTACAACCAGGGAAGCTAGAGAATGCTGGGTGTTGTAGTTTTCAAGCATCTGGAGGTACACCATTTCAGAAACCCTGCATTACACATACAAACAGATATTTCATCCTGTTCTTCAAGGGGATAACATTTACTTGTACATGTACCAAAGTGGGATTGTGCAGTGTATTAGTGTTTTTGAAAAGGATGTTTTCAGATTCTGTAGTATAAAAATGTGGGTTTAATATACAGAGGGCAAAAACATTTATATATTTGGATCATAGATAAAATGATTAGGAATTAAATGAAAATAACTAGTCAGCAGATAGTTAGCCACTTTTTAACACCATGGTTGGAATTTTTTGGCAATTAAATTATCATCTATTGAGCCATGTGGCATCAACCTGTAACATTACATTATATTGTTAAGGAACAAACTTACATCTCCAACTACTGCCAATGCTGCCAGAGCTGCCAACGAACCCAACATTGCTGCTAAAGTTCTGTGAACAATCTGAATACAAGAGACAAAGCAAATCAATTCACAAAATACAAAATCAAAATATTCCATTACCTTTTATATGTTGGTCATTTAGATTAGTTGGATATAAAGTAATAGTAACACTAGAGAAGGATTATCTACAAGGAAACCTAGGCATCTCACTATGACTCAGTAAACATCAAGGGGCCCAGGTTCCGTATTAAACCCCATACCATACAAGTACATAGAATAAGGGGATCCAAATTGACAGCCTTGCCTAGTGTCCTGATTGATCATAATCCATCTCTGAGCTACATAGTGAACAAAATGCATCATCAGTGAACCTGAAAAGATAGTCTATTCTATAGCTCTAAACTATATGGTGTATAATGTAATTATTCATCACCAAATATAAAATGACACCCACATTTGTATGGACATATTGGATAAAGGTTCATATGTAGCTTTGGGCACCTTTTTTAGTGAATGGAAAATGTATTTTATTGCAATTTAAGACTTTTCTACTTCGACCACTCGCATCCTGTCACTCAGTACAGTGAACTCCAGTTTGGAAATTATCTAGGCCCATGTCACATCTAGGACTTACAGGGTAAATAGCATTGCTGGGGGTGACTATTTTCACACAAAAAGAGAGCAAAATTCCCAGCACAGTTTGCCTTTAAAGGACAACTCCACCCTCATAATAACATCTTTTAGATAGAATGGCCTCTTTAAAATATGTTGATATGTCATAGTTTGTCCTTTAAATTCAGTACTGTATGCCTGCTATGCTTCTGGAAACTGAGCAATTTAGAAACCTGTACTAAGCCTGGGCATGCTCAGAAGAGGCAGACAGGGGATTAACATTCAGTCATTGGCTGTGATGTCAACTATCAAATCCATAACTGACAGTTGCTAACTGGAAGAATCAGGAAGCAGAAACAGGACATTGTGCAGGATTTCAGGTTAGACATATATTTCAGATTTCAAACTATTACCGTTTAGGGTTTTGGGGGGTGATTTACCTGTATGTAAGTTTTCATTTTGGGACTAGACTTGCCCTTTAATAATAATTTTAGCAGTCGTTCAGCCTTTAGAATAAAGATACCTATTTGTATCCTAATTGTCTTGGGTTTAAGGCTTCAGTTATTGTTGGGTAGAACATGGTCTTATTACTCATTTACATTGATGGTCAGGGGAACTTTATTTTAAATGTACAACAGACAAATTGCTTATAGAAAAAGTAGGAACTCACAGATGTGTGAATTATCTGGGGTTTAAATTGCCCCTTGCCTACTCAGAGCCTCATATGTCAATGGTAAATATAACATTGTTTTATTACTTATATTGATATTGACAATATAATGACTTGATTTAATGACAATATATTGACTTGATTTTAAATGCACTACAGACTCTTGCATAATAGGAGGGGCCTTGACGTGGTATGCAAGCTTACATATTTTGTCAAGGTGTGCTGCTAGTATCTCATTGTTATTAAAATATATATATTTTTATAGGAAAACTGCACGGGCAATTTTCCAGGTTTTTTATGTGTGTGTACAGATAGTGTTTTTTTAATTGTTTCTAACAGCTGCTTAAAATGTGGGTTACAGCTGGTCAGAGTGTGGGTTAGACCAAGCACTGGCAGTAGGGTGCTTTTAGCATCTATCAACACTACAGTGTGGGTTAGATCAAGAGCTGATGATTGTTTTTAGGTCTACATTCATGGACCTTGGAGAATCTTCCTTGACTAGAAATGGACTAGAACTTAAACTCGAACCTGAGTTTGAATCGGATTCTACAAATTCAAAAGAACTCGGACTTTTCGAACTTTTCGGATTTTGAACTTTTGATGAATTTGAGGATTTGGAAATTTTAGTATTTTTTTTTAAATTTCGAGGATTTTATCGAATTTGTAGAAACAATCCAACTATATGTCGCAAATTTACCTTTAACAGCTATTTTTAGGAGTGCCAACCACGAGTTGCCTTGTGAAAAGTCACCCTTTGGCCCGCTTTCCCCTATATGATTCAAATATAATTAAAATTGCAAAAAGGAAGATTAAAGGGGAAGTTTAGTGCAAATACATATACTTTAATGAAAAAAAGAGCAGTATTTTCATAGCCTAATGAACTTATCCTGCCCATTCAGCATTTTGTCTTTGTATAAATAAATGCTTTTGAAACCCTGACTTCCTGTTTGCAGGACCCTTAATAAAGAACGTTATGGTCCAGCCCAGCACCTGGGTTGATTCACTTGCTCAGTAGAGACCTGAGCACATTTAACCCATCCAACAGCCAATCAGTAGAAATTAAGTTGGCCATACACATTAACGATAATTAACAATAACAGTATCGGCATTGTGTAGGGACCAAAACCAACCAACCACAATGCTGATGAATGACTGTAGTCAGCATTACAAACATAGAAAAGAATCAATGCACATTCCTAGGCCCCATACAATATCATATAATTGCACAGGGGAGGGGAGGGAAGTGTTTTTAATTGTTAGGGTTTTTTTTGTACCTTATACTTTTTGCCAAGAGGCTGTCCAAATATATATACTTTAAAAAGTATCTGAACCCCCCAAAAAATTGATATTGACCCCCCCAGCTCTAAATGCTAGGGTTATAAGGAACACTAAACAAGTAAAAACAAGTAAAAATAAGTATATGCCATCCATTTCTATTTTTTTTTCACAGGGAGGTGAGAACGCTTATTCTCACCTCCCTGTGAATAATAGAATGCCAGGGGGACACAGAACAGACAAACTTACCTTACCGGGCCCTCCACTGACATCCTTCTGCAATGACAGAAGGATGTCATTGCAGAAGGATTGCCCCTCTCTCCCGACCACACGCCTATCTTTGGAGCATGTGCGCCAATACAAAAGATCGGGAAAGCAGGACAGCGCGGCTGTCAGTTCAGAAGGAACTACGAGTGGAGCACCGGGTAAGGTAAGTTCAGCTGTGTCTCCCTGGCATTCTATTATTCACAGGGAGGTGAGAATAAGAGTTCTCACCTCCCGGTGAATAATAGAAATGGATCGCATATACTTATTTTTACTTGTTTAGAGTTCCTTTAAAAACAGCCCAGAAACAGACTTACCCACTTTTTCCCCCTCTGTCTCTGCCATTACTGCTACTTTGAGAAACTGAAGAGCAGTAGGGGTCGGACTGGCAGCCGAATTTGTGAGTGACCGAAAGTCAGACAGCTTTTGAGCTCCACTGCGCATGCCAGTCCTCCTGGATTTTCATCAGGCCCTGCAGGACAACCAAGGAGCAGAGGAGAAAGGTAAGGATTTTTTTATAACACTACACATTGGGGTCAGCAGTGAGGACAATTTTATTTTTTGGAGTGGACATGTCATTTAATAAATGATAATCTTAAATCATTCATTAGGGTGTGCCCTGGTCTTTATCCACTGATTATTTTTGTGCTTATTTGATTTTGATTTGATGCAGGGTCTGTGCCAGGCTACTTTTTTCCTTTTTTTTAACTTTCATAACTTTTAACATACTGGCACTTGAAGATTAGATATTTAAAGAAATAGATCATTTTAACTATAGATGCCTCATAGTATGGAAGTATCTCATCAACCTATATGGCTTGTTTATCTGATTTTGTAGTAAACAACAAAAGTCTTGGCAGATTCCCATAATTGTAATCTAATGACCAGGAAAACATTTAAATTAACCCATAAACAGTCCCAAGCCTAGTTTGATGTGTACAGGAACAATGCATGCTCATCAGATGGTTGTATTTGTACGTGCCTGTTGTAAAAATAACTTTTACAAGTGTAAATATGTGTATTTATGTATATATGTATGTATTTATATAAAATTGTGATTTAAAAATATATATATATATATATAATTATACACACTATATTCCATTACATTATCGATTCAAAATGTTAAAATCTTTGTTTCACAGCTTTAGCAGATAATCAGTGACTCTTTGTTTTTCTGTTTGTCTAAAATAATGTAGCCAAACATTAAAGCGCTAGTGACCTTTAGTGAACTTAAAAAGGTGATTGTAATTTATTAAGACATTGCTAGGATGGCAGTCTACAGTCAGAGTATGTTAATGGCTATTAAGTTAGGAGTTGTCAGGGGGCTGTATCATTTAATTCCACCCCCGTAATAACCCTTATATTATTTTTAAACTTTATTATGAGCCAAGACAGGAATGAGATTGTTATTTTATAAGGTTGACTGCACAACAGTAATAGTTGCATTAGATGAGGCTGATAACCAGGGTAGGAAGGATGGAAATGTATTAATTACTACCCTGACTTAAAGCACTGATCACTAGGGAGTTAAGCAGTTAAGCCAATGTGTTTCTTGCCCTTTTAACATTCCCATTGTTACATTTATACAGTGCTGAAAGTCAGTTCTACAAAGGGTAGCAGATAGCAATATGCATTTCCCAGAAAGGTTTACTATCTTTAACAATGTCTGCCAATATATAATTATATCATGTTAAATTGCACAAACTTTAATGTAAGGTTATCCAAAGACTCTGCCGTTAAACTAAGAGTGAATCTGGTGGAACATAATTTTACGAACAAGGTTTTTACTGTATTTTCAAGCTTATTTAAGCTGACACTGTCATAGCACAGTTGTTTTTTACTATTTGGGTCCAGTTTAAAAATAATTAAAGCAACATTTTTAAATTTCATTTTTGTACCGTGATTTTAATTTTTCAAAAACAATTTAGACTTTTATTGACTGTTGGCAATGCTGAAATTATGTAATGCCAAATTATGGGATGGCAAAGCTACTCTGCAACTTCTTGAGAAACTGTGAAAAGAGTTCATAAAGACAAAATCAATAAGGCACATAAAAAAGACTGCTCAGAAATGGCCATTAAACAGCAGCAGAAGGGTGTGTCAGTGCAGAAGAGAATTGGGGGTCTTTAGTGTTAACAATGCCTTTGGTAAAGGTTAGTATAAGGGAAACTTATTATGTGTGCTTTACCTTTACAGAATGCAGTTTAAAAATTCTTAATGTACTTGCTTACTGTGTGTTAGCTTTGTTCTAGTGGACTAATGCTCTATTTTTAGAAAGACAGAATACACACGGTTATTCAGATCCCCAAACATACTTTTTTAAACTTAGATTTTAGTTTTCTTTCTGGTTCATTGCTGGCTAGGAAATAAATTGCAAAGATTACTTTTCTGTGTATAAACAGCAAATAAATCTGGTATTGTTAGGGACAGGGGTGTTGAAGAATGTTTGCAATGAGAAACACGTTATACTGTGAAATACGAATGCTGTGTCTGAGAGAGGCATAATCTCTGTGCTGAAACATGGATGACTGCCATCTTCTCGAGGGCAGCTTCCTTGTTTTGATCTGCTGTGCACTAGAGAGCATATTAATAAGTGTACAGCAAACCCAGAGAGAGAAATTATGGGAGCTAACCCCTAGTACTGATTAATTAAATGAAATATCATAAATCAGCAAAAAGCCACAGAAAAGGCAGAAGTGAGACACAACTTTCATTTTGAATGTGCTCTGTCTATTGGGCCAATGTTGTCTGGTGACTTAAAATTCCCTAAAATTTTATTGATTATATTGAACCAACCAAACAATCAACTTTTAAAATCACGTTTGTACCAAGCAACTGAAAAATAGACATATTCATAAAAGTTAAATAATAATGTTCAGCAGATTGTATTGATTTATTGTATTACTATTATCATTTAATGCTATATTCAAATAATGTGAATCCATTTGTACAATTGTCTCACAATCAAACAAATATCTCACAATGTTACAAATAAACATTCCTATCAGATCCATTTGTTCCTAATTATTTGTCAGTTGGGACACCATTTGGTTTTACTTTGCACAAATTGGATTCCAAATTGCATTGTTAAATGACAAAATATGACTTTGTACAATATTATCTAATTAATTAAAAACAATTACCCTCCTCCTCTTCTGCTCTTTATCCTTGCTAGATTACTATGATGAAACATTCCTATAAGTTTGGAAGAAAAGAATAACATTTTTATCATAAGATTGTGAATGCAGCAATTCATAGGAATTTAGTAAATATTAATATAGCAGTTCTGTTCCCATTACAATGGGAAGTCTGCAAACATGAGGTTGTTTTGTCATTGACTTTCCTTTTTCAATAAATACTTCTCTGTGTAAGATCAAGTAAATCCTGTTAATGGCTGCTGAATTTTATTAAAATGGCCAATGTAATTGCTTTAAAATGTCTTAAAAGTTATCTATCAGGTGATGACTTTCCTATACCTCATTTTGTTTAGCCCTATTTTCCCTACCTGCCTGTCAATTTCAATGCTAATAGGGTAAATGTTCATTCAAGGAAGGGGGGCCTTATGCCCCTGCAGATGGTAGATACAGTTTACTGTCATAACAAAATAGGATCTAATCTGGGAAATCCAGGAATGTTTCATATTTGCAGTAAAGTTCACTTGCTGCACTTACACTTTCAAATACCCTTTCATCTTTTAAATTTAGTAATCCTGTTTTTAATGGATACTTTAATGGATCTTATTGTATATTGTCCTTCTACATTCCACAATTAACATACATTATTATACAGTGCAATTATAGGATATTTCAGTTGAGCATTACACATTTTACTATTTTTAGTGGCATTAACTTTGACATTTTGTACCTTAAATGGTTATGTTGAGGGAGAATAACCTTGGTTATTACAGATATCTTTGCAGTAAATGTGGACAGCGAAACATACATTTCTGTTTGCAATTTTATTAAATTGTGTCAGTCATGTAGAAATGATAGCTTTGATGTAAAATTCACGGTAGGAGAGATGTGCAGTTGGAGGAATACATAGGCAATTTTCTTAGAAAAACTCTGTACCATTCATTTTTTTCTTCATTTTTATTAGCAGAAAGTATATAGAGCATTATGGATATTACCTTCCTGATTGATTTCTTGGAGGACCAAAACTCAGAAATTTGTTATTATGTGTGCTATTTGCTCGATACATAAGTAGGTAGACAGTTTGTACTAAAAAAATAGGCTTTTTATGTAGACTGCAAGGTCAGATATTATGTGAAATATAATCTATTTATCTTGCAATTCCATCCACCCCTTTCTATGCCTGGTATACATAGTACAGTTTTGTACCTATTTTTTAGACCGGCAGATTAGCCATCAATAAACTGATTGGCAGTCTCCCGGTTAGAAGAAAAAGTAGCGCTGACAACATTTTGCCATGACCAATTCTATGACAGTATGATTGCTTGAAAATCACCAACATCTCCAATCAAACTTGTGTCTTATTTGGAAGAAAATACGACCAAGATCTGATGGCCAAAGTGTATTTCAAACCCCACTAATCTAAATATTGTGACGGCTTGATTGGATAAAAATATAGGCTTATGTGCACCAGTCCTTATATATAACTACCAACAAATTCTGACAGTCAGTTTTAAAGAATTTGCAAAAAATGCAGAAAAGTGGATTAATGGGAAATTGTGGTGACACAATTAGCAAGGCATTCTTAAATAATTCTCTAGTGATTAAGGTTATATTTTGTAAGTGGCCAATGGATTAGCAAGGGCTGATGTCCAGCATATACCGGTACAGCAGGATAGCTGTTCAAATAATTCTGTTTAACTTAAGTTCCTTAAGTTGCCACAGGTTCTATCATAATGATGGATGACTGAATGGTTTTATAAAAACCTATGTTGATTGTTGTTTTATTTCGGATTACTTACTGAAATTTTGTAAAAAAATAATAACTTTTACTTAAAGAGGTATATAAAAAAAAACAATTATGTACATGTAATTTGTTTGCAGTTTTATCTCATATATTATATCATTTTTTAGGAAATAAATTCATTTGATTTATCCTGATACATCTTTTCAGTACTTTTTTTTTTTTTATGGTAGAAACAAAAAGACATGTTTGATTATTTAAGTTCATATAATAGATAAGTATGCTGTCAGAAATATAGGTAGCTGTTACAATCCCAAATTACATCTAAGATGGTACATAATGATACTTGACATTCCTTTTGAGTGTAATTTCTTATTGATTTTATAATAAATCTACTAAATGGCCAATTGTCTCCATTATGTTTGAAAGAAAAACATGGCATTCACGCTTAATTCATATTTTTGATCAATGGATGTATTTTTAAAGTGTGTTTTAAAATGTATGCAGACAGTAAAAGTTAAAAGTTAAATTTTTACTTATTAATGATAAATGAAACTGGCGAGTTTTTTTCCGCCAGTGGCTGCATAGAACTTATTGAAATTCTGAAAATCTGATTGAAACCCAATTGAAGTGGGATTTCTTTTTTTGTTTCATTAAATTTTTATTAGTTTTTATGTTCAAACATTACAATATGTAAACAATGTTAAATATCATCTAAGAGTTCTTATGCATTTGAGTCATTTGTTATTTACTTTTATACTTAATCTAATAAAACATAAAAAAAGAAGAAAAACAGATTTTAAATTTATCATTCAGTTGTCATCATTTAAAGGGCATGTCCACCCCCAAAACTAAAAATTTACCAGTAATTGCCCACCTTGTGCTGTTTAAAAAGAGTCCTACCTTGCCCCTGAATTCCTTGTGGCTGCTAAGGATGGCCGCATTGAAGTTAAAAAAAACAGACACTAGGAGGCTTAGATAGCCTATTTAGTATCTTCCCCCTCCTCAGCCCCCCGAGAATTTTGTCCTGCGCAGAAGAGCGCACCTCGCCGAACCCGGAAGCATCCGCTCCCCCCTCCCTTCCAGTGACGCGCTTCTGTAAAAAAAAAAGGCAAGATTTGGATCTCTAATGCTGTTATAATTGGCCAATCGTGCACCAGCACTGTCTCTGCCTCCACCAATCTGGTATGTACAGATATTATGTGGTAACCAGCCAGCCAATCACGCTCCTACAATCACGATCCTGCCTGAACACCCGCGAGCGAGCTGCTAAATCCAAAGACTGCACACTTGGGGGTAGCCACGTGTATTTGTTTACATGTGTGGCCATGACGTATTGATGTGGGCGGAGCCCAGTATTGTAATCCAAGGGCGCGCACAGCGTGATTGCGTCACGCGATTGACAGCAGCATGGACAGAGAGATGGCCTTAGGCTGCAGATTTACCATGAGTCAGAACTTTTGATACTAATCGTTTTTTGGAAAAACGAACATGGCGTTTCAGGTAGGGCACCACCTTACTACATTCTGAGAAAAGTTCATTTTTTTGGGGTGGACATGCCCTTTAAGGTAACGGAATTTTTAACCCTGTTCTTATTACATCAGCCCTTTCCTTATCCAGAATTTTCAGTCAGTTCGGGTTTACCTGTCTATTTGGATATTGTTCATGTCAGTAGTACCAAACCACCTCTATTATTGTTTTTGTTAGCATGCCCCCGGAGGATTTTGAACATTACTCTTTGAGAAATGGGATTTTTCAGCCACAATTTTGACCTTTTTAATCTCAATTTTTTTTTTTAACTTTTTGATTTTCAGATATTTGATGTTTCGAAAATGCAAAACTTTGCATACAGTCTGAATCTCTCTTACATATTTGTAAGGCTAGGTACAAAGGGTAGTTTTTTCAACACGAGCGACCAATATTTTGGTTAAAATATTGGTTGGAATATTTGCCACATTTAAATTTTTTTTGTTATTTTTCATCAAAATTGGACAAAAATGGATTATACATGAGCATTTTTCATCTGACCTCATGGTGTTTAAAGGCCACATGATAAGCTGTGCTAAAATGTTGACTATACTATTCCCAATCAACAGACAACATTTCAATTTATTGATAGGTGGGGATATGGGACTGGCCTATGTGTATTGTGTACCAGCCCTAAATCTGCATTCCAAAAATATACTGTAAGATTCTTTTTTAAAAATATTTCTATAATTAATATAATTTGTTCCCAAACAAATAAAATAAAAAAAATAAAACGAATACTATTATTTTAAGTTATATTTTCACACATTGTTAATTATGAGTTCTGAGAACTAATTTCCATGAACATGTAAACTAATAGGATTTTAATTTCCCCCTTGGCTACCGCACTTTTCTTTAGACCTTTTAAATTTTTAATTGCTCTCTTAAATCTCTTATGTATGATGAAAACCTATGGTAAATATATTAAGAACATAGGCATGGTTAAATATATAAGTGCTAAATATTTTATTAGTAATAAATGACTCACAATGTAACAAATCTAGTGCTATGGAAAATCTATATAAAAATATGTCCGTTAATAATTTCTGTATATAAACATTACACAAGTAGATTGTGGTGTGTGTTTTGGAGTGATATTGACTGCAACACAAAATCCTGTGTATAAGATCCTGTTGGGAGGACAGATTATTGGACAAACAATTTACCTTATTGGGAAAAAAACTTAGATAACAGTGTACACCAACTTACAAGGACACACAATATACAGGCCTGGTCAATATATAAAGTGGTGCACCATAAACAGGGGCACCCCTGATTACTGCACGTTATGCGGGGAACCAGTTTATGTGCACTGTCTGCTTTGCCAGACACCAGAGTAACCCACTGTGTGCCATGCTACCCATAATCCTTCCATAAAGCAGTGATCTGGTACAAATTGGTGGCAGCGGTGCTGGTAATACCATTTATTCTCCCTGTTTTCTCTGTATATTTGTTCTCTGTATTAAGCTATGGAGGCTCTCTTTCTCGATTTGCCATACGCTCCCTGATGGTTGTGGCCATCATGCCAATGTAATACAACCCACAGGGGGCAAGTTATAAAGTATATAACATGGGTACATTGGCACGTGATCCTTTCCCTGATTTTAATCCTTTTCCCACTGTGTGGGTGGGGGAAATCAGACCCAGTGATGATGGAATCACGTGCCTGGCACCCTAAACAGTGAAAACAGCCCAGTTTGGCTGTAGAGAGCCACGTATTAGTGGACTCCTTGACTTTAGTTCGTATGACAGTACGTACTAGAAGACTCCACAAGTTTCTGCCCCTCGTAACCGCAACACTGGTTTCCTCTTATTGAATGGAGGTGTTTTATCACTCTCCAGGATATTCCAATTATCCCTAACACTCTGTTTAATGCCCTCTGTTTGTTGGGAGTATTGCATTATATACAGGATCTTTTCGGGAACAATATTAGGGGGCTACTATTGGGCATATTCCTTCCTATTTCACCTGTAGTCTCCGTTCCCCCAGACTCCAATTCTCTTTTTCTAGTGAGGATAGCTCGTTCCCTTTGGGTAAAAACTTCACTTTTGGTTGTACCCCCTCTGGTAGAACTTTTGGGACATCTCCTCCAGCTCTATTTCACAATTCTGGGGATTGGTATTACTCCGCAGTACCCGTAAGAATTGTGAATGTAAAACACCCCTCTTTTGTGGGTATGGGTGATGGCTTCTCGCATGCGATCTGTACTCTTGGTGAACAGGGTAGTTTCCAATATATCACCCTCCATATAAATACGTAGATTCAAAAAACCTAAGCAATACTTGCTAGCAGTCATGGTGAGTTTTACTGGTGTATCGAGGGCATTAAGCTGACTGATAAACTCCTGACACTCTGCCATATCACCCCTCTAGATGATAAATAGGTCATCTATAAAATGCTTGTAGGAGGGCCAAACTTGGGGTAGATGAACTGGGTCTCGAACACCTCCATATATATCCATATATTTTTTTTCACAACTGCAAAAATAAGTGGTATTACGGTATAAAAGAGGTATTACGGTATATAAGCTATGTATGTATGTAAGTGTGCCCTGCAGGGGAATATCCAAACTTAAGTATTTGGCGGAGCTCACTGCTCCCTCAAGTATGATTGCATCCTCCTCACAATAGGTTGCAGAAAATAGTCCACGTATACCAAAGAGGAATGGGATGCCACAATAAGACGTCCAGTTGGGCTGGTCACAGTCTTATGAATTTTTGGAACAGTATAGGTAAGGGGGCACCTCGCCTCCTCAACAAACCAAAAATTTTGCTTCTTCCTTTGTGATCCAACCCACTTGGAACGCCATATCAACCTTCATACGTAGGATATTAAGCAGACTACTGGTTGGGTCCTGTTGTAACTCAATACAGGACCCAATCAGATAATGGACTCATAAGTTCTCTCTTATAATAATCAATATCCAACAGTACTATGGCTCCCCCTTTGTCAGAGGGTCTGACAACCAAATTTTGCTCAATTTCCCCCACTGACAGGTTGGACCACATGTACTGACCATTAACCACATTAGACTCCAACTCACATTTAACCATGTTGCTAAATACTTTAATCACAGGTGCAGTATTAGGAGGTTCAAACCTGCTCTGCCCTCTAAAAGGGGTAGGCTCAGATTATTGTTCCTAAAAAATTCTTTAAGTTTCAAGCCCCTTTGAAATCTAAAGAGATCAATCTCATCCATAAGTGGGTCTTGGCGTGGTACTGGAACAAATTTAAGTCCTTTGTTAAGAAGACTATATTCGTCCTCCGTTACATGAAGGTTACTCAAATTATAGACTACTTGCATCTCCGTGGTCTCGTGATCCTGTGTTTCCTCAAGCGCCCGCTGAAAGAGTAGTCACTCCTAAAAAAGATTGCTTGTGTCCGCCAGTAATTGCTGTCGCTGTTGAAGTGAGACACATATCAGATACATCTTTATCGTTATCCAAAGCCTGGGGACTCTTCGGAACTCTAACTAACTAAATCTCCTAAATCTAACTAACTAAACTAAATCTCCTTGGTTTCCATGACTTTTTTTTCTATCAAATAACCATCCATAGACTCTCCGATCACAATAGTCTGTGTCTACTTTGATCACTTTGTATTTTTTGTTGCAGGCTGTATCAGATTTTAAGTTATCACCATGTTTTGAGATTATATCTATATATATCAATGTACACATACATATAAATACATACAAACATAGAAAAGAATCAATGCACATTCCTAGGCCCCATACAATATCATTATCTGCACACTGGCATACTTTATAAACAAAGGGGTTTTAGTATAACTAATGGTGTTGAGTCTATTGATCCAGTAGGTCTCTTTTTGTAGTATAAGTTTGGATCTATCTCCCCCTCTCTTCAAGTGAGGTATATGGTCAATTCCAATATATTTAAAGTTATCCGGAGTGTGGTTTTTTTGCAAGTAGTGTTTTGCCACCGGTTTATTGCTTTGGTTGTCTCGAATTGCTGTCTTTATAGCCGGGCGATGGCCATCAATGCGTAATCTCAAACTCAGGTCGAATTTCCGATCATTTTTTCTCGGTGGCTCAGTTATGCTATCCAATGCACGTTTAACATTTTGATAGTCATCAGACTGGATTTCTCTCCCTCTGTTGTTAAACGTGCATTGGATAGCATAACTGAGCCACCGAGAAAAAATTAACGGAAATTTGGTGTTCCGTTTGTCCAAAAATTTTCCACAGGGTCAGAGGTTATTAAACGTAATCTTACAAAGTTTTGGCCTACAGTTGAGGGTGATACCTCCTTAGGACCTGAGACACGACAAAAGCCCCTTTGTGTATATACAAAGGGACGATCGTTATATACTGCACTTGTACAGCCTGATCCAGTGGACAAATTTAAGAAAAAAACATTTGTCTTTTCCAATCGGAAGGGCTGTTACAAGTGCAGTAATTGTAATGTTTGCAACTCGTCAATTACTGGTGAGGGATTCACACATCCCTATACTGGACATGTGTATAAAATATCTTCATACTTTAACTGTAATACAGAATTCTGCATATACATATTAAAATGTCCATGTTCTCTTGTATATGTGGGTAAGACGCAAGGCCCCTTTAAGCGCAGATTTCAACGTCACCGTAGTGACATAAAACTGGCTCTGGCCAAACCTGAGTCTACCACATTGAAATATGAAGATCCACCAGTTGCCAGTCATTTCAGAACATTAAAGCATCAGGTTGCCGATCTGTGTGGGATGGTGATTGATCATATTCCCCCTCTTTCACGTGGTGGTAATCGTGGGAATATCCTCCTATGCAGAGAGGCTTTCTGGATCTTTACACTAGATACGGTACAACCCAGAGGACTGAATATAAATCTGGGTCTAGCATGTTTCCTATCCAAGAGATGACATGCTATAATTACCAATTATGTGTTTCCCTGTTAAATACAAAGTTACTGTTTTGCAGATATATTGTTATATTGTGTTGTCTTGGATGTATATAATTGAAACTTTGTGTGAGATTCACCACATGGTGGCAGTATAGGCACTGTCTCTAGCCTATTTAAGGGTTCTCCCCTATTTTAATCATTTGTATGTGTCTGATGAAGGTGCGGAGGCACCGAAACGTCATAAGGTGTTTTTTAATGTTCCAATAAACACCATTTGCATCAAGACTGGTGTGCACAGTGTTTCTACATTTCGTATATATATATTCTGGTTCCTTAAGTGTCATATCCCCCTAAACTACTTCTTTGTTCAATTTATTAGTTGTTTTGGATAACAGTCTATCATGATAACTAATACTGTATTTGGACACTAAAAATGCCCTTGAGCTAGTTTGGGTGGAGATATCTCTGAGCTTTCATGCTCAATACCAGAATGAAGCACAAGTACCCTAAAGTAGTCAAGCCCATCCTCCCTTCTCACTTTTCAGGTAAATGTCAAGCAAATCAGTAGAAAAACCATTAGACATCCCTTTGATGGGAGGCAATAGAGGGCCCTATAGAGAATTTGTATGAAAATTCTCACAACTAGAACCCTGAGATCTAAAAGAGGACTCAGACTGTCCCTAGCCAATATGACATTTTTCAAATATTTTTATTTATTTATTTTTTTAATTAGCCTGGTCACTGCTTTCGTGCCCAACACCACAGTTAACACACTCGGTCACCCAGGCACAACTGACCCTACCAAAAGAAGATCCATAGGGCCTCCATTTTCCAGGAGGCTTCGGAAGGCCTCTAAGTTGACCTTTAGCAGCCACAGGCCTCAGAAAGAGTTTGATTGGGAAAACTGAGGTCCAAAAAAGGATCAGGCTTGTCCTGTCACAAATGTGAACAAAACAATACAAATAATTTGTTGTTAAACTAATATGTACTTAATTCTTACTTAATAGCATAGAAGATTTGGGTTCACATGCCCCGAACCCTTCACAGAGACATGCTTCCCAGGCAATAACTAATTAGCTTAAGTGGTAAATCCACTATCAAGATATCTGGTTGGCCTGGGTGCGGAAAACCTCCTCACAGAAAATCCACCAATATTGGCTCGCACGTTCCCAAAGGAAAACCAACTACCGGCTCATGCAGTTAAAATCATGGGTAAGTCTTTATTGAAGCATGCCTTGGGAAAGAGGTAGCTAACCTTCACTCCTGATAAGGACAGATACTACTTTTTTATAGTACTATTGCTTAACGGGCAATAAGGTCTACACAGAGCATAAAATAAAAAAGAGCCTTCTTTAAACAGAAGGCACTTCACAGCCTTATGCATAGCTTTCCTAGAGAAATGGGCAGAGACATGCAAAATTTCTCCTACATGTCCTATGGCTAACGCTCTTCGTAGAGGAGGCGCTAGTTGACAAAAATAATTTAACTATTTTTGTAGGACTGAAAAGAAAAGACAACTACAACACACTATATTCTGCTATTAAAAATCCTTTATTTATCTCTAAATAGGCATATGAATAAAAAAAATATATTTAGCGTATTTATTTCCCTGATCCCATTAAAATATAGCACATGAAAAGGTTTAGAACTTTAAAGGAGAATGAAAGGCTTGACAAAAGTTGAAGCAAATGCACATGAAATGCTTTCCTGACTTTTGCACTATACATCAATTAAATATTTTGCAGAGTTTTAGAGATATTTTCATTGTTATGTGTTTATTGCCACTGGAATATAGGCAACTGAAGAGTTAATATAGTGGATAATGCACCCACAACTGTAAATTATAAGGATATTAGAAGTCACCAAGGAGTTTTGTGACTATATAAAAGCACAAGGCCACAGGCCTTTTATATAGGGCACAGAACTCCAAGATGACCTCTAATATCCCTTTAATTTACAGTTCGGGTGCATTATTTATTATAACCTACCCCTTTGTGGCTTCTGGTTTCTATCTCCTCCTGCAACAGTAAGATTATAAGGCTATAATCTTACAGTTCCCCCCATAGAAATCCACTACAGGGGAAGGTTATAAGTTAATATACTATACAAAAGAAATCTCCAATCATTGATTTTCTGTGTAGTTAGTGAGATATCCACCTTACTTTTCTGGCAATGCAGAATTCTGGAGACATGTAGAACAGTGATTCTGCCTTTGTCAGCATGCTTCTGTTTATATCAGGGATAGGCAAACAGTAGATCTCCAGATGTGTGAAAACTACAACTCCCAGCATTACTGTATTTTCCACTTATCTATGTACTTTTAGTTGTATATCGATGTTCTATAACCTGCTTATACTTAGAGAATACTTAATAATTTGCTAGACTATAAAATTATTGGGGGGCACTCTTATAATTAGTCTGCTGCATTCATTAAAAAGTAATAGCATTTAACAACGTAATGTTTTCAAATTACAACTCCCATCATCACTTGTCCTCTGCTTTTTGTGGACAAATGCAAAAAATTAAATTATAGCCACAGTAGCGTTACTCAGATTTTCAGACTTTGGGTTACAACAGAAAAATGCAGGTTTCCCACAGTTCATAATGACATCTACTTGCATGTACTGCTCAACCAATATTTCATTTCGAATAGAGAGCTGTCTCATAACTAAAGATTCCCAGAACTGAAGGTTGTACATTAGCAGCCCAGTCAGGATATAAAAGCAAGCAACCATAACCTTACTGATTTCATACTAAAATACAATGGCATGCCTTGCTTGTTTGGCTGCTGAATAAATAAATAAATAAGTTTCCATGAGGCAACTATTTTATAGTGTTGCCTAACCACACCCCTAAACGCTGATTAGTCTAAAAAAAAAATCTTAAAAGTGATTGGTTCTTGAATCTTGGGCCAATCACTATAGGGTGATTGTCTAGGGGACACTATAAAACAGCTTAGGGAAGCACACTTTTGGTTCTGCAGCTGAGCTTGCAGGATATGTTCTATTTAAGCATGTCATTTGCATTAGCTCAAATGCTGGTTATGAGAGCTTAGTTGGGCTGCAGTTATCATACATATTGGTTACTGTGTAGTAGCCTGTCTTTGCTACAAATTCGTTATCGGAATGTAAAATAAATGATGACAATAACTTCATTGGTTTTGTATTTTTTTAATATGTAATTAAAATATGTCTCTTTCTGGCCACGCATTATGCTGCAGGTTTGACCAATATTATTACAGTTGCACTCCAAATCCCATTATTTTCTAATAGCAGAGGGCAATTTTGGAAAGGTGGGTTTTAGAAAAGGTTTGAAATGCAGTAAGTTTATCAGAGGAAACACATGCAGCAGGGCTAAGTGATAATTAATGCAGTTTAAATGCAATCAGTTTACAATCAATGCATCCTTGCTAATTACTTAAATTAAGAGTATTCTACATTCCTACAAACATAATGTGAAACTATATATAAATAATCCCTAACCATATAAACCGTTTAAGAAAAAGTTAAAGCATATTCTGCAAATTTACTGTCACAAGTACAGTATAGTGATCCTGATATATTATATGTTCATCATTAAAGGGGTGTTTAAAACTTGTCCCCTTCTGTACCAACCCACAATGGACACAGTTAAAACAAGGATATATATCTTTCTTATACGGTATATATATATATATTTATATATATAGTCAAATATACAACGGCACTCACAGGTCTTTATGGTATCCTGAGGTACGGCTTCATTGCTGAATCGCGTAGATAGCATTTTTATTTGTTGCTAATAAAAGTAAATTTTTATCATTAAGACCTGTGAGTGCCGTCGTATATTTGACTGTATCTATCTAAGTGATTGGCACCCAGGCGTTTACTATTTGGAACCGAGTGCTTATCGGCTTTACTCTATTATGTATATATATATATACATACAATACAAGGATTGTGGAAGAACTCCAATTAGGCTAATTTACAACTACATTTAGTGGAAGTGCTACTGATCTGGTCAAACATTTATACAAACATAGAAAAGATAATCAATGCACATTCCTAGGCCCCATACAATATCATATTATCTGCACACTGGCATACTTTATAAACATAATGTGTTTATAATATTATCTGCACACTGGCATACTTTATAAACATAATGTGTTTATAGTATACATAATGTGATCACATGAATGAAAAGCCTTCCAACCACATCAAGGTAACCCCAATCTGGAAGGTCCTAACGTCTAACCTAATCTAATCTAAAACCACAATACAAGAATTGTGGAAGCACTCCAATTAGGCTAATTTACAACTACATTTAGTGGAAGTGCTCCTGATCTGGTCAAACATTTATACAAACATAGAAAAGATAATCAATGCACATTCCTAGGCCCCATACAATATCATATTATCTGCACACTGGCATAATTTATATTATATAAATTTAATTTGTTTGTAAAGTATGCCAGTGTGCAGATAATATGATATTGTATGGGACCTAGGAATGTGCATTGATTATATTTTCTATGCTTGAATAACTACCTGGTAGCGTGTGGGTCTCGAGCAGCATATTACAGCATATTGGCCAGCACAGGAAGGTGGTGGCCTGGTTAGAATGCAATTACTGTTCTGTCTCCTAGTGAACCCTCTCTCTGCTGAAGTTAGAAGTAGCAGTGGCATGTGGTGCTGGAGTTCTCCTCCCGCTTTTAAATCTGACTGCCACTGCACAGGGAGCAGGGGGACAGGGCTAGTGGAAAGAGACCAGAAAACAGGCAGGTATGGCCAATGTCCAGGATTTGAAGAGAAATCTTCTGGAAAGTCTCATTTTCTCTCCCTTCCTTATGACAGCAACTCTACCCCATTACCACTGCAAACAAGTGGGATTTACTTGTAAAGGAGAAACTGTTGTTTCTGCAGTTTCCATTAGTACTAGTTAGATTGTGGTGTCAATGGAGGATTGTGTATTACACAGGATCAAAGGGCCAGTTATCAGCAGAGCTATAGTGCACATTTCTATTACCAAGAGTAAGTGGGAAATTAATTTTAAGAAATTACAGTAGAAATCAATGAAGAGGATGCTGCAAAGACTAGAGAACAGCTGGGGACAGGGTGCTGAATAGTAGAAGAGGAGTAGAAAGTGGAAATAGGGAATAAAATGGAAGAAGGGGGGCAGTGATATGAGCAATGGTATGAGGATTTTAAATAAAATAGAAGGAAAGGTAGAGAGCAGATGTCATAATAATGAATAGAGATGGGCGAACTCACTGAAATCTGTTCCGCTTGCAGATTCAAAGATTTTTTTAAAATCTAAAATCCGAAAATTCAAAAATCTTCAAGTGGACCCATTGAAGTCAATGGGAGTTAAAAAATATCTAAAAGTTCTGCCTTAAAGGTATATATAGCAATGGTAACTTAGCTCAGCGACCAGGAAAAAATATGGGAACACGTATAAATGCCCAAAATCTCAAAAAAAAAAAACACAGTCCATTTTGGTATTCCACCTAGTATTTTAGTGGAAATAGTTAGAAATTTTGAAAATTCTCAATTTTTAAATTTAAAATTTATAGAAATATTGAACTTTTTATATTTTCACGCAATTCAAAAAAATTATAAAAACTGCAAAAGTTGGATCCATGAAATCCGCTTCGGAACCAGGGTTGGGCTCGGGTCCATCTCTAATGATGAACCCTGAAAGAAAATGGAAAAGAAGATAAGGGAAAAGATATGAACACGAAGAGAAACCAAAAGGGCAAATGAAGAAGAGTAAAACAAATAATATCAGGAAAACAAAAAGTAATTGAATAAAGTAGTAAATGAATAAATAGAAATAATGAATGATATAATTCATAAGAGCAAAGGACTAAGGAGAAGAGACAGAAAGGAGGAAGTAGCAAAGTGACAGAGATTATCACATGTGTGCAGGTGAGAGGGCAGATATGATTGATTTTTTATGTATATAAAAGGAAGGTAGTAGGGGTCCAGTAAAGTTACTATAATTTGGGGGGAGTTGGGGATATGTCATGAGAGACAGTGAACCATGCACTGCCATGCCATGTAGAGATCTGTAGTAGTGCGTGTGTGTAAAAGTGCTACTAATTGCTCAACTGCTTAGGGCTCCTGGTGTTAGGTTACCTAATGAGACCAGGTAACCAGTCTGAAGAAGGTGCCAGACAGTGACTGCTTTGGGTCTCAAACTCCAGTGTGGTAATGTAAAGCCTCATACACATGTGCTATTGCGGGTCCTGACCTGCAACGCACGATGTGTCTGAACATTCGTTTCGGCCGATAATCGGCCAGTGTATGGGCACTTTAACGGCAGAAACGACCAGTCATTCGGAGATCCGCCCAGTCGGTCCGGCGACGATCCACGACCGAACGGCCATTTCAGAAGATAAAGTGCCCATACACGGCCCGATTATCAGCCAAAACGAACGTTCGGACACATCATGCGTGTGTATGAACCTTAAGGCTGGGTACACACGACCAGATTTTTCAGCCCAAGCGGCCGATATTTATGTCGGTCTGGCCGAAAAATCTGTGCTAATTTCAGCTGATTTTTGACAACAACCGATGTTGATTGTCCATTTGCCCCGGAACGGGCGAAAGGTCAATCAGACATGTCAGAGAATCACTACTGTTCCTATGCGACATTTGCCGCAACCGACAGTGATTCGCCCCCGCTTCCTCCTTGCTAGTGGCAAATGGTAGGATGGAATGAAACACCCCCCACCCAGTGTGTACCGCCCAGTGTGTACATAGGATTAAATAGTCACTGACACTGATCTCAAACTTCTATCTATCTATCCATTATCTATCTGTATATTATCCATCTGTCTGTCTATCTAATCTCTCTCTCTCACATGTTGATGTTATTTATTATACATTACAGTATATCATCCTGGTGTGTGTGTGTGTGTGTGTGTGTGTGCGTGTGTGTGTGTGTGTTTGATTGTGTGTGTGTGTGTGTGTGTGATTTATTATCTGTCTGGGGTGTGTCAAATATTATCTGTTTGGGGCCCATCCAAAATTTTGCTTTGAGGCACAGTGATTTTCTAATTATGCCCCTGCCCCCTGTGATGCATGTTCTAAACTGGGACACACAATTGTTTTATATGTGCTAATGGTGTACTCATTCATTCATCCAGTTCATGGAATATGTGTGGTATTCAGTTGGATGTACTGGACTTGAAGCTTAGTATTACTTGAATTTTGGTAACATTGTATGAGAGGAAAAGGTGAATATGAGAGATGATTTTGAGATGGTTTCTACAGGAATTGGTTAGTGCAGTAATTTTGGGTTTAAATTGCATGTCCACCCTTAAAACAAAAAACTGGTGACTTGTCAGTTATCTGCCCATAACACCAACTGAACCCCATTTTTGCTAGAGATGGCCAGATTTGAACCCAGTTTCCCAATTCAGAACGTTCGAGGATTTACGACCTTTCAGTAATCCTCGAATAGCTCAATTAGAAAATCTTTGAATGTCCGAAGATTCTCGAATTCAGCCATTTGAGGATTATCGAACGAGTCAAAGTCCTTTGCCCGTACGCCCATAGCTCGAAACTGGGACCTCCCTCCCCGGCACTTATAAGTGCACTTTTTGGCACTGACAAGTGCCTTTTGGGGCTTAAGGGGTCCCACAACTTGTAGGAATAACGAATAGCAAGGGTGGCACTCCAAATAATAACTTTATTAATACAGACCACACGACATCTCACAACGTTTCGGGGGGTAATAAATGTGCCCCCTTCCTCAGGTGATGTTACTCCAGTTGGAGTGCCACCCTTGCTATTCGTTATTCCTTTATATAATATCCATTAAGGGTTGGATTACTTTGAGGAGTGAGCACCCATACTTGGTGCGAGTGAAGAGGATTTTGTATTATTCTGTGTCCCACAACTTGTACTGGGATCCCCCTCCCAGCATTTAGAATACTAAAATTCAAATATAATTGGTTAACGTATGATCATATTATTTCAAGCATTGAAATATTAACCAGTCACAATTGGATTTGGTCCTTCAGCAAACCTTTATAAAAAGGGGCAACCCCCCATGAGCTGGTGCCTATCAAGCTTCCTTTTATACCCAGGGTTTGGCACTGATAAAAATATCTGCCCATGGTGAATTTGGGATATGTGGCTGAATCATTTTCAAAAACTCTCAAATGCGGTTCGGAAAAATCCAGAAAGTGAAATGCCAGAAAATCCTCCATTCGCAGATCTCGTAAATCTGCCACAGAACTGGGTTCGGATGCACAAACCGGTCCATTTTCAGTAACATGCACTTGAAAGATGCATTTGGATTTTTGTTTTAAAAGTATCTTTTTAATGATGGTTGATTTGTCTTAAACTGATAATGATGTATTTTATATTATGTGTTAGGCACCTGGCAATTAGATTAAGCTGGTGTTTTTTGATATGTTCCTCTAATGATGATGTCTAAAGGAAGAAGGAAGGTTTGTCTATATCCAAAACATAAATCTTCCAGAAATGTATATTTTTATGGATCTACTGTATTTAGAGCTATCATCTTCCGTGGTGCTTTACAAAAAATTGATACATTCAAATCTGCTCTTACCCTGCTTAAAATCTAAACACTTAGAGCAATAGCGGCTCTGGGTAAATGAGCCTTTCGCTATTCAATATCACATTTGATAGCAAATCCCAGTAATGCCAGCTATTTGCTGATGTTAAAACCCTGCACTAAAACTAGCGCAAACATGATATTTTATCGCGAGTGTCAGATGCATGGTTGATTTTTGCGTAACCCGTGCACCCGTGCTAATATGGATTTAAAGGACAACTCCACCCTCATAAGAACATCTTTTAGAAAGAATGGCCTCTTAAAATATGTTGATATATCCTACTTTGTCCTATGAATTCATTACTGTATGCCTGCTATGCTTCTGGATGCCTCATGGAAACTGAGCACTTTAGAAACCTGTACTGAGCTTGTACTGAACCTGAGCATGCTCAGAAGAGGCAGATAATGGATTAACATTCAGTCATTGGCTGTGATGTCAACTCCATAACTGACAGTTGCTAACTGGAAGAACCAGGAAGCAGAAAATGGGGCAACAGGACATTGTGCAGGATTTCAGGTTAGACTTATATATTTCAGATTTCAAACTATTACCGTTTAGGGTTTTGGGGAGTGATTTACCTCTATGTAAGTTTTCATTTTAGAGCTGGACTTGCCCTGTAAAGTCGCTCTAACCGGTAGCGAATTGGTCAGCGCGACTTTTACTCCATATATTTGCCCAAAGAGTCTGGGTGAATGAGCCTGTTTATCTCACACACAGGAGGAAACCCACTTAAGAATGGGGAGAACATACAAACTCCTTGCAGATGTGTCCAAGCAAGGATTCAAACTGAAGACTTCAGCGTTGCAAGGTATCGGTGCTAACCCCTGATAAAGGTTAAAACCTAGCTACATGTTTTTTTTGCTGTTTTTTTCTAGCTGTTGAATTCATTGTTGGTATTTGCGTAGCAGTATAGAATTTGAAGGACTATTTCCTTTTTTCAATCCAAAATATCTTTGCAACAGTACAGTACAGTGTATGTACAGTAATCTTGTAAACCATGAAGCAGTAACTAAACAGTTCTTTTAGCAGTGTTAAGGCTGCAGTGCTGAGCCAGCAACAACCACCCATGCTTGAACCAGTAATTGTCCTAGAAGCAGAATGTGCCACTTCAGCACTTTTTAGATTAAAAGAAGACTTATAAAGTCTATGGCAGCAGAGGTAAGAAAGAAGACCCTAAGCTGGTGTGCTTTAAAGCAGTCCCTCTTAAACTGTCACTCAAAGCCAGGAAAAATGGATGGAAAGGGGGACAATAAAACTAATAATAAATACATCCTCATAAAAGGCGCTTAGAGATAATTTATAGCTAGTACTTTGCAATGTCACATGACCTACTGAATTGTGTTCCATGGCCTTTGGTCTTGTGCTTTTATGTGGTAATTGAGGGTCTTTGTAATAAAAGTAAATAAAAAGTAGTAATACTGTAAAAAAGTGATACGCACCTTTATGGTTTATAAGGTGTTAATGAAAATAGCAATAATAACAAGTAACATCAATACTACTACCACTACTACTACTACTACTTCTAATAATAATAATAATAATAGTAATAATAATAATTATATCGGATTTTATTTATGATCTTGGGCATGTCAATGTTCTCTATATATGTAATCACAATGGTCATTTAGAAGGGTATTCTGTACATGTATCATATCCTTATATAGATTTATGGTTAAATATAGGTATAGAGCTCACTTGATAAACAAAACTTTCTGAATACAGACCACCTCAATTCAATGGACTTAAGAGTATCTCGATCGGGGAACATACTAATCTACAGAATATGTGCAGCAGCTCGAACAATAAGTGCATCTACATGAAAACAGGAAGCCCACAGCATAACTCGCCTAATTAACACAATCTGGGGGAAGCACTCTGATGGGCTTATTCACCCAATATGACAGAGTTTGGGACCCATGGATCTATGAAGACTTGCCAAGAAACCAGGGAATTAGCAATACAACGATAAATGGAAATAATAACAGTATTGAATAGAGCGAACTCTCTGGCCTAGCAACACTAAAAATCAAATAAGAGGCAAAAGAATATAACTGTGTACTGGAGAACCATAACTTATAATAATTGCTAAAATGGGATAAAATATAGAGAAATTGGCACCCATGTGTGGACACTGGCTGAAAAAATAAAATAGTGGGAGAAAGAGATATATTTCATAATAGATAGCTATTATAACCCTCTCTCTCTTACAGAACCCTAAATAAAATATGCAATATTCATTTACATTGATCAAGCTAATCCTGCATCTGGACCTCAGGAATAATATGTACTCTAAAAAATTTATTTTAAAAAAAGGGGCATGTCCACCCCTTTTCCAATTTTTTAATATATAGTAGGACTAGTTCCCCCAGTCCCAACCGCTATATTATCTTTTCCAAAGACTCCCCCAATCATTACTTACCTTCCCTCTCTCTTCCGCTGCACTGCCGGCCTTCTGCTTGCATGGAACTGCAAGCAGGGGGCCGGACCGGCAGCCGCGTCTGTGATTGGCTGAGAGGCAGATAATCACGGATACGGCTCCCGGCAGTTCAGAACGGCAGAGGAGAGAGGGAAGGTAAGTAGAGTTTGGGGGAGTCTCTGGAAAAGATAATATTGCAGTTGGGACTGGGGGAACTAACCCTACTATATCTACAAAGGGATTTACACTAGGGGGAGGAAGAACAAAACGGGTGGGAGAGGGAGGGAGAGGGAGTGAAGGGCTGCTTTGAGCAAGCCAAAAACCTCTGAGAGGACATCTCAGAGGTGGAAACAATTTCCCTGGTGGCTAGGCTCCTCGTGGACAGTTTTCTGGACTTTGGGGGAACTTTACAGGAGAACCATTTGGAGCTGGGATGTAAGGTAAGGATTTTTATGCACTACAGAGTGTGGCCAGTAGTGGGGGAAATTATAGTTTTGGGGGTGGACATGCCATTTAAATGACATTACTGACTCAACAATGAACCATTATTTGAATTCTAACAATAACGTCAAATGTTAATGTTTATAAATGTATTTATTTACACTATCAAAAATATTTATATAGCTTCCATTGTATCAATTACTGTATTGTAAAATTTTTTCAATATATTAGGTTACAGATGAGGAATACTCTATATACTGTACAGTTAATACTTTATAACTTTTTTTATAATAAACACTTACCAGGAATATTAACAAATATAGTTTTCTCCTCCATATAATAAATAATAGAATCTCGTGTTTAAATATTAATTAATGGTTACAGGTTATTATGTGGGTTGTTAATTACATTCATTGCATTACTTCCTTCACATAATATTGTTACCCTGATTGTTTTTAATAAAGCAAATTAATTTTAAAGGTTACAGTAAAGGTTACATTTTAAGATGAATTTAATGTTCAATATTACACATGCACTTTCCAGGGCATGTTTGCTTTCATAGAAAGTTTCTCGTTTTTCTTTCTTTCTACTTAATATCCCTGAACATAAAGAAATATCAAAGTATAAAAAATATACTAACCACAGATCCTTGTTTTTTTTACACTAAATATACATTTTCATGGCATTAGCAGTATGTGTGGGGGTCATTTTCCTGTCAGAATATATTTGGGGTATATCAGACACCGATCTAATGATATTGCATGAAAGATATGTATTTGCTTGTAGTTCTCAGCATTACGGACACCAATAACCAGATCCCCAACTCATTTTGCAGAAATGCAGCCCAAAAGTAAACGCCACCATGCTTCACTAATGCTTGCAGACGCCCATTATTGCACCACTCTTCATCCCTTTAGATCCTTAGCCCATCTGTATTCTGTTACAGATAAATATTTACATTTTTACTCATACAGTAAGTCCAGAGCACCTGCTGCCATTTTTCTTCACCCTAGTCCTTACTGTATGTTTTTATAGAGCATGGATTGTTGAGTTGTTTGGCCTTAACACATCTGATATATGGCATTTTGGATAATGAGTGTATTGCCACTTTTACATGAAATGGTATGTAAAGGTGGTAAGCGTGTGGTTGCTGGTCTCCATTGTTTTTAATGTGTGCTTCTAATAAAGATTGACCTTTTGAAGGAAGTGCAGCCTATCTTTGATTTTGTTTGGAATCTTCAACGCTGCGGAAAGCGTCTCCTGGCCTGCACTCCAATCCCTGTCAAGGTTTGTGAGCAGCTCACATGCATCTGTCTTATCTATATGTGACTATAATCCCGCAAAATTCCCGACTTACCTGTCCCTGTGCAAGTGTGCCTATAAGGGTACTTTAACAGGAGTGAAATGTTTTCCATTAGCATATTCTTAATGGTTACCAGACATTTTCTGAGTGGTCATCATTGGCAAAATGCTACATGTAGCATTTTTGTTTCCACTAAACACAAGGATTCACCCAGAAACCAATACAATGCCATTCATGTGAAAGTAACATTACATCTGGTGCTGGTTTGGAAGTCACATTAAATATAGATTTGATTTAGACTTTCCTTCTATTAGCTCCATTTGGAATTTGTAAATTAATAAGAATAAACACTTTGAATTTATGTTTCTACATCGGGGTGTGTGGATTTTACATTCATTTGCCCGAAAACAAGCAATCTCCCTGAAAATTCAAAAAGAAACAAGAGCATTACCAAAAAAAAAAATCACGTGTCTGGAACTATTCATTGTTTCTTGTTTAGGACTGAGGATTATTTATAGCCCCCCCTTTTATTAATTCCATTATATAAATGACCCATTCAAAATTACAGATATCCTTATCCGTATCAATGAGACATTACCCATTCATTTCCCCCAACAGAATATATATTTGCTTTTTGCTACCAGATCATTTCTACTCATGTCTTTTTCTTTTCAGATCACTATTTATTCTCTGTGCTGTGATCCAATATTGATGTTGGAAAAAGCCTAGCAAAATAGCGCAGTGAAAATTAAAAATATCCACTTTTACATACACCTTAATTGGGATCTCTGTGAATAACACAATTCTGATCCTAAGCCAAAATATGTGGGAATTTATTTTTAATCATTATTTTTTTCCATTTTCATTGTAGTGAGCAAAAGAACTGTAAGGTACCAGTGTTCAGCTTACGTTGAAAAATGCAATAAATCTAATTAAAATATTATCCTATAAAAGGTTTTAGTATATTATTATTATTATTATTATTATTAGTTTTCCAAATAGCTCCATTGAAGGGCTACCGTGGTACCAAAAATGATGTAGTAAAGCTGCAGAAAGTGTTTTCCTGTGTATTTTTGCCATATACAGTACTATAATTATTATTTTTTTAAAGATTTCAAAATATTTTCATTTCTATATGTATAATGGAGACAGCATCACATAACCAGACCCTCTGCACCCTTTTAAATGCTGGTTACAGACATAGGAAAGCCCACTCAACTGACAGAAACCTAAAAGCCCTTACGCTGTATCTTCTAAATGAACCCTGGTTCATATCTTTAGGTAAAACTTGTTATTAGGCAACATTTGCTCGCCCGAAACCTCTGATCAGCATGTTCAAATAACCTAGTCATCCCTAGAGTCCACCTAAAATCCTTTGATCACAGAGCCTTCTGTTATGCTGCCTGTTCAGTGCCACCTGTTCAAGTGAGACAGTGAGATTATCCCAGCAGTAGAGTCCTGCATCGGGACACTTACCCGCCAGGCTCTTCGATTTGCGGGTCGGGTTTGTGTAACCCACATTGAGTTTGAATTGTTTGCAGGTCGAGTTTGGGGAAAGAGAACTGCAGGTCGGGTTTGGGTCGGGTAGAAGAATTCCAGTCTTTAAAAAAACAAACAAACACTTTTTTTCCTGTCTGAAGAGAGATCTGTCTGTAATAACTTGAACGGAGAATACATTGTTATCAATCCAAGACAATATGCGGTATGCATAGCACCTTAGATTTTGCAGAGATTACTGGGTAAAAAAACAGTTAATGCTGGAGTGACTGGAAAGGCAAGGGTGTGGGTATGATTTTTTTGGGTTGGATACAGGTCTGGAAAATTTGACCAGTGCAGGACTCTAACCTGCAGTTTCAATTGATCCACTAGAGGGAAACACAAACGCATGGAGGTACGGACACAGCAGTTACACGGAAAAGTGAGTACACAGCAGTTAAGGTAGATACTGGGCTTCAGACACTGAGGGATGGTGGTACTTTGCCTTGGGACACTGGACACAGAGGGGGACTGGCCTTGGGACACTGAACACAGAGGGGAACTGGCCTTGGAATGCCAAAGGGGAACTGACCATGGGACACTGGACACAGAAGGGCAACTGGCCTTGTGACACTAGGTACAAAGGGGGGACTGGCCTTGGGACACTGGGCATGCGGGACTGGCCTTGGGACACTGGATACTGAAGGGGGCTCTGGCCTTGGGACACTGGACACCGAGGGGGGCTCAGGCCTTGGGACACTGGACACAGAAGGGTGATTGGCCTTGTAACACTAGACACAGAGGGTGGACTGGCCTTGGGACACTGGACACAGGGTACTCTGCCTTGGGACACTGGACACACAGGGGGGATTGGCCTTGCAACACTGGACACAAAGGGTGGACTGGCCTTGGGACACTGGAAACAGAGGGGAACTGACCTTGAAACACTGAAGGGGCAACTGACCTTGTGACACTAGGTACAAAGGGGGGACTGGCCTTGGGACACTGGACACGGAGGACTAGCCTTGGGACACTGGACACAGAGGGGGGATTGGCCTTGCAACACTGGAAACAAAGGGTGGACTGGCCTTGGGACACTGGACACAGAAGGGGATTGGCCTTGGGACACTGGACACAGTGGGGAACTGGCCTTGGAACACTAAAGGGGGACTCACTTTGGGACACTGGACAGAGAGGGGCAAATGGCCTTGGGACACTAGGCACAAAGGGGGACTGGCCTTGGGACACTGGACAAGGGGGACTGGTCTTGGGATACTGGACACTAAGGAGGGCAAATGGCCTTGGGACACTGGACATGGAGGACTGGCCTTGGGACACTGGACACATAGGGAGGACTTGCCTTGAGACACTGGACACTGAGGGTGGACTCTGGCCTAGGGACACTAGACACACAGGGGGGACTGTCCTTGTTACACTGGACACTGAGGATTCAGGCCTTGGGACAATGAGGGGAGGACTCTTGCCTTGGAACATTGAGGTGGGGACTTTGGTCTTCTAGCACCCATTTATGTAACAGGCTAAAAGGATAACTGTATTGCCTCAATGCATTTTTTTAAAATTGCTTTAAAAAGAGTAAAGGTATGCAGCCCCACCACACATTTTTTCCTGATTTTGAGCCTCTCTCTGCCTTCAATTAACCTTCAATTAGCCATGCTGTGAAGGGGGCGTATCAATTCTGCATGCTTCTAACTGTCATTCAAAGCTAGCATGCAAGAAAACACTCCCCCACCCACCCTTGATCAACTTGTTAATGTGGGATGTGTCCTAGCAACAGGACATTTCAAGTTTGTTTAACTGGCAGAGGAGGAGGAGAGAGGTTGTAGCAGACATTCCCACCAGCCAATGAAAAGTGTTATGTTAATCATGGCCCTAGGCCAACTAGGAGGCAGGATTTTTGCACTCATCTTTGCTGTGCGATATCTAAGGGAGGGCAGCACGGCTGTAAATGTGAGTAAGTGATTTCATCTGCCCAAAGTGTGGACATGTAATGGGGGTGATGTTGGATTTTTTGACACTGTTGTCCTTTAATGACTAGTAAGTTACATTGCACACACATTTTTACAGCATATCTTCTTGAACGCTTTCTGCCTTTTCCAACTTGCAGTCATGTGATCAACCTCTGCTTGCATTAATAGGCCCCCTCCCAAATGTCAATTTGTCTGTACAGGTATTCCTGTTTTTATCAGCATTATGTCTTATGTGAGCATGCTCTGCCCATGGGACTGAGGGGAGGAGCAGAGGGCCAGGTGATGTCACTCAAGCTATTGGAAGCAGGAAGTTTAAACATTCTCAGCAATATAGGTTTTTATAGGTTGCAGCAAGAGATATGATTCAGGACTCATTTTAAAGGATAGACAGCTGTTTTTTAAAGCCCTAAATCTCATTTTAAAGGAAAGACAGCTTTTATTTTAGCCCTAAATCTCATTTTAAAGGAAAGACAGCTGTTTTATTAGCCCTAAATTGTTCAGACACCACAGTTGCCCTTTAACTTTAAGGACAGCTATTAATGTTTGGCCACAATCTTCTGTGTGTGGCCAATCCAGTACTAGTGCTCAGGCTCAGTAGTTTTAGTTATCTTGAGGAACAAAGAGACTAAACCACTGAAGTATAATTAAAATATTTGCTTCATCCATTGTGTTTGTTGCTTGACATCTATGAAGTCAGGAAAACAAAACACAAAGAAAATTTGGATTACTCTGCATAGCCAGTGAACATATTAAAAACATATTTTTAAAACGTCATATAGCAGGAAATTGCTTAAGAAACTATAATGTGGGGTGCCATTTTTGAAAGAAAACCCATTCTCCTGCTTACCAGAAATGCATAATTTTTATATGTTAGGAATCATAATACTCTTTAATGTATGTTGGAAAGATCATAAATTTTTTCCTTATAAAGCTTGTGCTTTTGTGTTGTTATGTGCCCCATCATCAGCAGTATGTTTGATCCAACCCCTTAGAGGCTAACATGCATATGCATATTCAGAATCTCCAGGAGGGTTATAGAATATTTTAACTGCTTATCATTTTTAAAGCTAAAGCCAAAAAGGTTGAAATTGTCTTATGTTTCATTTAGAAACTGAGATAATTTATACACTTCATTATGAGAACAATGATTTTCACTCCCATCTGTTACTTGATGCTGATGCAAAATAAAAAAGAAAGTTACTGATGATGTACCAAACAATGAGTGATTTTTATCATCATAAGTGCCACAGCAAAGCAATCTCAGTCATTTAGGAGGTCAGTGTCAACAGCTGTCTGTCTAACTGTCTACCTAACATTATGATTTATTGTGATAAGGTTTAATGTCAGGCTGGGATGTATACATAAAGGATGTGATGGGAAATGAAAGAAAATAACACATTTATGAAAAAGTTAAATGCATTTGGTGGATAAAAATTGCATCCGCTTAGACCCATCAAATGTTAGTTTATCTTCACCAACAATTGTTGATTTCATCTGTTCCATAACCTTTCAAGTGTATGATAGTAATGCAGCCAGTTTTACTACAGTGCTAAATTAATTTATCTCTCCTGTGTTGGGGCTGTGTCCCTTTTAGAACCATGGTTTTGGTTTTGCATGAGTAAAATAAATTAGTAAAATCAAAAATGTATTTACTTAATAATTATAAAATACATAATTAGTAAAATAGTAAACTTACAGGGTTATTCAATAAAAGTTAAAAATGGTGCTAATTTTGCCACAACCAATCAAATATTATTTAACATTTGAAAGCTAACATCTAGTATAGTATAGTATAGTATTTGAGGTTGAATAAAGACATATGTCCATCCAGTTCAATCCATCGAGCAATATCCTAATTTCCCGCCTAACTGTTGATCCAGAGGAAGGCAGAATCCCCCCCACCAAATTTATGAAGGGAAAAAAATTCCTTCCTGACTCCAAGTGGCAATCGGAAATTTCCCTGGATCAACTCTACTTTATGTATCAATACCAATAACTTGCAACTTTCCTTGTTTGCAGAAACTCATCCAGCTTTTCCAGTTTGTTATCCCCCAAAACTCCAAGATCCCTTTCCAACAGGGATTCACTTAACACAGAGCCATTTATAGTATAAGTAGCACAAGGATTTTTAAGTCCAAAATGCATCACCTTACATTTACATACATACATACATATACCAATAAACCAAGGAGTGCGGGGAACAACAAAACCAATTTAAGTGATATATATATGCTATGCCTATTGTACTATTGCAATTGACATATGATACCTAGAAGAGCCGCCTCAATTATCATCCCATGACCAGAGATGATAATGGGAGTTGTAGTCCAGCTCGGGGTGGTCATGGAAGTAAGAGGGAGAGGAGCCTTTGATCACCTGAGGAAGGGGGCAAGTATTTCCCCCCGAAACGTTGTGATATGTTGTGTGGTCTACAATAATTAAAGTTTTATTTGGAGTGCTACCCTTGCTTTTTGCTGTTTCCTGTATAATATATCCATTTAAGGGTTGGATTACTTGGAGCAGCGAGCACCCATTATTGGACGAGTGCAGAGGACCCTATTGTGAGTTTGTGGAGAGGAGCCTTTGTAAATGGCGTGCCGCAATAAGCAAACAATGTCATCGCACTAGGTAGGGGGAGGAATTCCCCCCTTTTAACTAGGTTCAGCACCATTTTGTTTATTTGCAGCAAGGAAAAGCATTGCCCCTCACCCCCTCCCTGAACTAGGCTGCAGAGGTTAATTTGTCACAGCATGGCAGGTATGTCCTTGTGTGAGTATAAAAAGGTCAGAGCCGTTAAATGCCCTCTGATAAAGCAGAAGTTGGCATTCAAGTTCAATCTACGTCTGGTGGTTAATAAATTAAATGCAAGGCATACCTTAATATTTATGCAATATTTGCATATGTAAATTGGTAAACAATGCTGTGGCTACTCCCCCATCCAATAAGAAAACATGTCTTGTGTATTTATTACAAGCGTTTTGGTTCTAATAAGGTGTAAGGAGAGATTATTCCATCCCTGGTCTGGCCAAAAGAGGGAACTGTTGTCATGAACATGTGATCACTTGTGTATATGTAAGGGTGTTGGGTGAGGGATTCTTTTGTATAAATGCGCCTGATGAAAGACCGGCAAGGTGTGAAACATGTTGTGCTACATCTCCAATAAATATCACTGAAGCACTTTACTTCCCATGTGAAACTGTTTTGTTTTTTTGATTATCAAGTAGCAGGATTGGTGGGACAAAAACTAGCTCCACAAGAACATCCCCTCAGGATTGATGATGTTAGCTTTCAGATGTTAAATGATTTCTGATTGGTTGGGACAAAATTAGCACCATTTTTAACAATAAGACCTTTTATTGAATCTCCCCCTTGGACCATTCTAATTTTATACATATTTGCCTATTTAAGTACTGATATGTGAGTTAGGGCTAACCAGCCATATTCTCTTCTGGATGAGGGTATACCAAGATACTATACGTATTGACATTTTATTGCTCTACTTAATTGGTTTTAATGTTACAGAGTGAAGGTCTTTGGCATTCCTCTGGTACATGTGGGGCACCTAGATGCACCTGTATAAGGGTCCTCATCTCTATAGTATTGGTTTAGTTAGCTTAATGAGAATGTGGTTAAATTACAGAAGTAGCTGCATGAACAGTGACATTCAGGGGAAGGGGGTGCTGCATAGAGTCACAAACCTGTCCGCTGCATCCTGTTGTTTCATAAAGTGAGTAATTCAAAAAGCAAGTTAAAAGATTTTTAGGATGCAGGGTCTTAAAGTGGGGACTAGAACAAAAGACAAATTATCTCCTAGCAGGTCCCCATTTACCAGTGGGGCCCCAGGTAACCTTGCCAGTAATCCATCTCTGATTCCAATAGCCAGTATGACAGACAGTATGACAGAATTATGTAACAGAGAGACGTACACACTTAAGCTGATACGTTTATTGTGACATATTGTGCACACAGTAAGTCACAATAAAAGTATCAACTTAAGTGTGTGCATCTCTCACTTACAGAATTCTGATTTATCTAAATGCTGTTTGGTGGCTAACAGCTTTGAGTCAAAGCACCACAATAGCTTCTTCCATAGGAGTGCGAGGAGATAACATATGATGACAGCCAGTATGACAGTTTTCTTGTCTAGCTAGTCCACTAGCCAGTGTTGCTTCTTTCTATTTTTTTTTTGGCCATGTCATTACAAATGTATGTAATCTTTACACTTTTATTATGCTATAATCCTTAGTGTCAATTGCAAAATTTCACCTCCAATTGGCATTAGTGTGCTTGTGAAGGTTCATGGTATCCAGTTCATGGTATATATGTGGTATTCAATTAGATAGAGATGTCCGAACTTTGCAAAATCCGGTCCGCTCGAGGATTCGCAAATTTTCGAAAAATCCGCGAGCGGACCCATTAAAATGGAAAATATCCTCAAAATTACGAGATTTCTTGTATTTTCTAAAATTTTCGAAATTACGCGGTATCACGTATTTTCGAAAAATTTAGAAAATACGTGAAAACACGTAATGTCGAAAATACGAGGATTTCTCTTATTTCCGAAAATATGTATTTTCGAAAAATACGAGTAATACTCGTAATTTCGAAATTTTCGAAAATACATATTTTCGGAAATAAAAGAAATCCTCGTATTTTGGAAATTACGCGTTTTCACGTATTTTCAAAAATTCCCGAAAATACGAGAAATCCGCGGTACGGAAGTTCGGAAGGCGGAAAATCCAGAAAAATCCGCCGTTCACGAACAGGATAAATCTGCGGCGGATCCGGGTTCGGATCCGCACACCGGCCATCCCTACAATTATATTAACAGGACTTGATCTAACTGAATACCAAAGAAAAAATGGTTTCACCAACAAAACTTTGGTTATGAAAAAACAGTAAAACCAAACCACGTGGTAGGGTCTGTGTCCAAATATAATGTTAGATTAATACTACCATTGCTTATTATTTACTAAATCTAACGGTTCAGATTTGTTTAAATAGAAAGGAGAAACTTTGAGGTCAGGCATTGTACATTTTAGAAAGCCAGTAAACAAATCAAGAACATGGAAATACAAGAGTACGACTTTGAAGTTGTTTCTATAAGCCACTTCATCTGTCAATTGTGTGTCAGAAAATGTATTTCTATTTCAGTATATTGTCTTTTCCCGCATCATTGCTGATAAAAATATTTTTTTAAGTAAAGCAATTTTGTAATGGATAAATTAGCTGGTGAAACAAGCATTATTTAGGTAGAATGATTTCTAAAATGACACAAAAATGGTAGAATTCCAAATACACTCAAAAAGTACTATACCATCATACAATGTCTGTACTTTGGGTACAGATGATTGGTGTGACTAATTATTATTAAACTGTAATATATTGGGAAATAGCCATATAAACCACACTGCACAAACCTTTTTTATACCTAAAAAAATGAAACGTTTACAGTGCATAACAACTGGTGCCACTCTCTGGACTGTAAACGCACATTTGCATTTAGAGTAATATTCTGATGTAAGCCCTCATCAATCCCAATACAGCCAACCCTGGTCAGTCAGTCTGACCTCTATCAAAAACTCATCTCAATGCTATGAATCACTAAAAGCATGAGCATTTGAACATCTAGGAAATCAGGCAATATATAGTGAAAGGTGCCATCTAAAAGCTTTAAAAAAGAAAATAAACTATTATACAACTATAAAAAAAATTAGTCAGTGTGTTACGCATTTCTCGTCCTTTATCCCATTTCCATAGGTGTCAGTACAGGCAATAGTGTTTTTGGAAAAAATTGGCAAACAAAAAATTCCCCCACTAAATCAAGGATGAGAAAGTCCCTTCAAGACTTAACATTAATAAATAATATTGCTATTTTATATATATATTAGTAATGGCATTTATTGCTTATTCATCTACTTTTAGCAGAAAGATATTTTAATTTTATCTACAAGAGTCGAAATGGGTAATTAGAAAATTCCTTTCAAGAATTGTAAACATTTGTAGAATTGACCACTTATAAAATTCAGTTTGCCAGAGAGATGAACACAGCCGTTACAGTAAGTGACTAGAAAGAAAAGAAATCATGTGTCTGGATTTTTATTGGTAATTTTACTTATAAGCATATTGGGGGGGTGGGAGTGGAATGTCCCTTTAAAGGGACAGTTCAGTGGAAATTATCAATATTTGTTTAATTGTTAGTTTGTGTAATGCATACTTAGTTATTCTACATATTCTCTTCCATTTTGAAAAATCAGTTGATTTCATACCCTTTGCTGTTCCCTGCTGTTGACATTAGTGAGCTGACATTTCAGGCTCTAACGGTCCTTCTTCCCAGGATGCACCACATCCTTGGAATGTTCCTAGCAGTTATTTCTACTGATTGGCTGTTGGATGGGTCAAAGATGCTCAGATCTCTACTGAGCAACTGAATCACCCAGGCGCTGGGTCAAGGGCAAAACCATAACAGTCTCTACTAGGGGTCCTGCAAACAGGAAGTCAGTATTTCAGTTGCATTTATTTATACACAGACAAAATGCTGAATTGGCAGATTAAGGTCGTTGGGATGAAAAAATACTGCTCTTTTTTCTGAAAAGTACATGTATTTGCACTGAACGTCCCTTTAAGGCTTTATAAATATTAAGACTATTTTAAACCTTGGTAGAGACATATTTATTTCTGAACTAAGAAAAAAAGAAAATGGTTGGGAATGCTAGTCTAAGAAATTCATTAAATGTGGTTGATCCTTAAGGGCACTATGTTCAGTTGGGGATTTCTGGGTTATTATAATTTTCTGCCTTTCTCAGCTTGTTCTAGATTTGTCACAACTTTCCTACAAACCAAAAGTGATATTCCGAATGAGACTGCAGGAACAATACCCTATGGCACATAGATTTCAGGTCAAGTTATTTTTCGTGTTACTTTAAATGCCTGTAATTCAAAATTCAGCATATTTTAAAGGTCAAATATTTGTTTGCTGACTATCACAAATGCAAAACATTCAAACTTAAAAAAGTGCAATATTGGTTTTCTTTACTGCTGTCAAAACTAGCAGCTCTAGACAATTGATATTAGCTTACCTCAAATATGATTAGCACATAAACTCCTGCCAAGATGACAGCTGCGACTGTTACTTGACTCTCTATACTTGCACTGAGGTACTGATAAGATAAAGAGAGGGGGACAAGCTGGGTCCCCTGTAGAAATGCTTGAATGTTTATTGAAATAGTATCACTGTAAAGAATGGAGAAAACCTTTGAACAATTAAAAGATTCAACATGCTTGTGAAGGTTCTCATTCATCCAGGTCATGTTATATCTGTTGTATTCAATTAGATCAACTGGACTTGAAGTTTAGTTCTTGAAGACATTTCGCTAGTCATCCGACTGGCTTTCTCAATTCAGAATGACTTGTACAAGAATCTTTGGCAATTATGTACCCTGGAAAATCCCAATTAGCATATCACAACCAAGTGTTAAGGGCATGATTGGATAGTGGCTAAGAGGTGTTACTGGTTCAAGAGAGGTGTTAAGGAGGCCATTTATGTGAAAATAAAGAAACCAAGCCTAAATAGAGGTGGGGGGGTTCGACCCCAACTGTCTGCCATGTACAATGCTGTTTTGACACCTTACTCTGGGCGTTCCTATAACACCTCTTAGCCACTATCCAATCATGCCCTTAACACTTGGCTGTGATATGCTAATTGGGATTTTCCAGGGTACATAATTGCCAAAGATTCTTGTACAAGTCATTCTGAATTGAGAAAGCCAGTCAGATGACTAACGTCTTCAAGAACTAAACTTCAAGTCCAGTTGATCTAATTGAATACAACAGATATAAAAGATTCAACAATTTAATGCAATTTTTTACATGTTTTAAACAGAGGAAATAAGCAGGTGACATTTGTTCCCTGTGAAAATACAAATACCGTATATGCTCGAATATAAGCCGAGGGTTTTAGATTTTAAAATTAGCCTAAAAAGTAAACCTTGGCTTATATTCGTGTCAAAGTAAATTGACTCACATCAGCGAATTAGAGCATTTACATTTACTTTGCTTTTAAAAGGGGGAATCCCTCTTTATTAGGTGCAGATAACACACGTTTCGTCTCTATGGCCTTTATCAAGGCCATAGAGACAAAACGTTTTGTTTTGTTATCTGCACCTAATAATGAGGGATTCCCCCTTTTAAAAGCAAAGTAACGACTGGACATCCCTATTTGTTATTTTTTACAGTGAATTATGCATGTGGCAGTGTGGTGGCCAACAGGGTGAAGACGCCTAGCAGGTACCCAGCTTATCTTATTCTTGTCTGCTAGAGTACCCTGCTGCTGTAAAAATATAAACTTATTTAGATTTTTACTTATATTATATTGTTTTATTCCTTTTACGTTATGTGATGGAGTAGTGCTGGTCTGGCTGTTCTATCTTTATTGGGGGGAGGGGGGCTGTGTTGGTTAAACATGATCTTGTCGTTTTTTGGGGGAGTTTGCTTCAGTGTGTATTACTAATTTCATTTGAGCACACAGAATTTTACTACTTACAGGTTTCTGGTAGTTGTCATAATTTCTACCCTCGGCTTATAATCGAGTCAATCAGCTTCACTCATTTTCAGAAAAAAATAGGTACCTCGGCTTATACTCGGATCGACCTATATTCGAGTATCTACGGTACTTAAAGTACTATTAAACTGTTAATAAACTTTTTAAAAATGAAAAATAACTGGGACAGGGTGGTACGATTAATAATTCCTACCTCCCAATCTCAGGTGCTTATCATTTTAACGGTTTTGTTTTATTAAAAAAATATATCTTTTTATTCTCCTTATTCATTATTCTAAAATGTAAAATTATTTAAAATATAAAATTCATTATTTTAAAACGAATCTAGTAAACAGTTGTGATCATAAAAAGGGACCCTTGGTTAATAAATCCATATGTGCAATAGCTTAGCTGGGCAAAATATGTTGAACACTGTACCTATGACCAAGGAACAGAATTAAGCAGTTTAATAGTTCCTATACTTTATGAAACACACATTGGTATAAAATCTTTTTTAATGTTACTGGCAGTTAGGATATAATATCTGCACAAAAAAGAATTTGCATAATCCATCTTTGCCCTACAGGACTAAACAAAGCAAACCAGTCTTGCAAACCTCCACAGCTAGTATAAACCTAAAGTCAAGCTACCATATTTTAAATTGGTTAGCATGATCTAATATAAGAACAGTTTCTGCCCAATGCCTTTCCATAAATGAGACTCATATAATTATTACACTTTGTTACAAGGGGTGTTTTTGTTTTTTGTTTTTTTAAAATACCGAATCCTTGTATTTCACTAATGTACTGTAATACGGACCTGTCCAGTATTTCAAATGTTTTTTCCCGTATCACATGTTCCTTTGCTCTCGAGTTCAAAGGCAGAGTCCAGTTGTAAATAACCTGCATGGAATAAAATGAATACTTTATTCTGGCGGAAAAGAACTTGGCAGCAGCAAACAATGGCCTGTTTCAACTATCCAAGATCCGGGAATCTGAAAACGGAATGAAACTGGTGAGTTTCGGCCATCTCTACTGTTAATGGATCTTATGTGGGTTTTAAAATTGGCAACTGTATCTACACCTATTGACATTGCAGGGTTGTAACTAGAGATGGTCGAACTATTGAAAGTTCGGTCCGTTTTCGAACTTTCGAACTATTGGGAAAGTTCGAAAGTTCGAAAACGGACCCATTAAAGTCTATGGGAGGCAAATAGTTCGAAAAGTTCGAGTCAAATACAACTAAAATATTAATGGTAACTTAATGTAAATGGCTGTGGGACCTGGGAAATGGTCTGGGGAGCATGTTCCAATATCCAGGACTTTCCAAAAATAGATACCATGTACATTTTACTCGCGGATTCGAACGTTCGAACGTTCGAGCATTCGATAAATCATCGAAAGTCCGGGAAATATCAAAAGTCCGCGTCCGAAATAGTTCGAGAAGTCCGGATCCGTTCGAACTCGAACAGTTCGGCTCGAACTCGGGTTCGAGTTCGAGTTCTATGCCATCCCTAGTTGTAACCAGTTGCATAATTATGCTATGTCTAGATTTTTTTTTCCACTTATTAATAAAGGGCTGTTTATTATTTAGGCTATGCATCCACTGGAGTTATTAATTAGAAAAAGGTTATGGTGATTGCAAGCAGATATCTTAAGAGAATTTTAGATGTTTTGAGCCTCTTTCTGTCTGTGCTTGAGGTGATTTGATGAGGTGTACAATGCATTCACAAGCATTCCTTATCTAAAATCTAGACAATTTAAAAGCTCAAAGGTAGGCAGTATACATACTTTATAGAATGTCTTGCCCTTGTGCAGTTGAGTGTAAATACAGTATACCACATTTTCTCTAACCCTTGTGCAATGCATGTAGGAGGTTTAACCCAAAGGATTTAAAGAAATCAAAAAGAACGTGGAAAGGTACGATATGAAACGTGAAACAACAAGAAAATAAAGACAGATGTGTTTGTAAATAAAGGCTGGATATAATAACACTTTAAATCAATTCTAACTGAGGCCTAAGTTCTACTATTTTGATCCGCCACACTTTAATAGACATTAATGTTTAAAATATATATAAAGCAATTAACTCATTGTGCCACAAGAAACCTTAAAACAACATTTAATAACATTTACCTGGGAAGGGCGCCTTCTTCTGGAAACAGCATCCTCAATTTGGACAATTTGCACAATTATATATTCATCATTTCTTCGATCAAGTAGATCCCCTGCAAATGGTCCATCAATCTGAAGCTTTAAAAGGGCAGAATTTCTGAAATCTGTAAGATTCCCAGCTTAAAAGGTAATATGTGAAGGATCAATTACAAATGTGCAGCTGCCTAATCAAAAAAAAATCCTTGTTGAGACATTGGCTCTTTTCATGGAGGTCCCACAGGAACTCACTCGGATATTATACAAGGAGAGTTTGGACACTGAACTTAATTTACTGCCTGAAACACAGATTTGCTCTTAAAGGAGAACTAAAGTCCCAAGACAACATTGTCCCAATAGAGAGAGCACATTCACAAACGAACAACAAGCTGTGTCTCATGTCTCCCTTTGCTGTGGATGCTGGGTGATTTATGAAAATAACCTGTGTGTACTAAGGGTCAGCTCCCATAATTCACCTTATCTGGGAACACCCATCTAAGTGTCCGCCGGACACTTCACAGGAAACAGCAGTCTTGCTTCCTGGAAGCTGACAGCCAATCATGTTACAGCTCAGAGTTCCCTCCCTCTGACACAGAACACAGATACCAGTGCAGTTTTTGTGTAAACACATTAGAAATGCTCCTGTCCCTAACAATGATAAATTCCTATGCTTTACATACAAAAAAGAAAAGTAATCTTTGCAGTGTATGTCTTTGCTAGCATGGATGAAAGAAACAGAACATTTAACATTTCAGCAAAAAATAAAAGTAAGTATGGGGAATCGAACCAGAAACCCTCTATTCTGTGTCTTTCTAAAAAGAAAGATTTCTACCACTAGGCCACAAGGACTAATAAGTAATGGACTAGTACATGTAGAGTCTTTATCTTTTGCTAGACACATAATAAAAACAAAAAAAGGTAACATGGGAATCGAACCTGTGTCACAATAATCTGATTTTTTTCCTAACCCAGCACTTTAGCAGAGCACGCCACAGGTGAACTCTCAATCAATAGAAGTAAATGTCAGTAAAATCAGTACACTGTTTTGTATTGCTACTGGAAGACTGTCAGCAATTCACACTGGTTGGTAAATAAATAACAGAGCTGCTATATATAAAGATTGTACATATGTAGAAACTTCATATTTTTCTAGAAACATGGAAACAAACAAACAAAAAAAGCACTAAACTCAGGCAGTAGACCATGTTATATTGTTTCATAAGTAAGCTAGGGGATTTGAACTTGCGAGTTCTTTGTCTGATTGTTTCTAAACACACAGCATTTACATGGTGCGCCACCAGCAAATCAACTGTGATTCCAGGTACATTTAGAGGCTTTATCTTTCACTAGAAAGAGATGCTAGAAACTCTGCACATAGAGACAGTGAATGCTGGGGTCAGGGGGCGTGGCTCTTTGAAGCCAACATGGGCTATGAGTTGTACTGGCAACAAGATGGAAGCCTCCTTTGTTACAGAATCTATTACTCATATCTACTAAATGCAAATAACTAGAGAAGAATCTTTCAACGTGTAGGTGTTCTGGGGAGAAAAACTTTCACATTAGGATCTGAAAAACTGAAGTTTAGTTCTCCTTTAAACTTGATAGGCTGTTAAAGCAGAAACTTTTTTGCAGTCAGATATCCTAAAATCGGTTACTAAATGGTACCCGTTTACTAAGGTACATTGGGCAGACTGAAAATCCCAGACAATCTATAATTGATTATACAATAAGTGATAAGCACATTTAAAATAAACAAATATTTTTACAGATGAAGATATAGGATTTTACATGTTGAGTGCATGATTATACCGACAATCAATACAAATATATTTTTTTTTTTTATTATATATAAGTGATGAAAAATATAATAGGATTACTTTTGTAACCCAATATTTTGTACAGAGTGCCAGAATCAATAACATTTTAAAATCGCACTGGCAGGTTTTAAAAGAAGGGTACTTCTTTTCTTTTGCCCCCCGACATCTTATAAGAAAGGCAAAATGGTTTAAATCTATTTGGTATATTCAGATTTCTCAAGTACATACATGCAGATGGCATTCTTGTAGATTGAAGTCTTAATGACATTATTACATTAATAGCCAAGAGTTTATTCCTCCTAGAACTGAGGAAACTTTCCTTTTTTGATGATACTATACATATAACATGTTTGTGATATACGCAGTTATACAGTATGTCCCTGAAATTGGAGAAACCACTTAAACAGTTAAGGAAAGGCTCTCCCAACTTCTCCCAAAATCTTGTATAAGTGAAGTTAAGTTACTAGGCAATTGGGAACCTTATAAAGGCTGAGACCATACTGACGGACAGCAACGTGCATGAAAATCAGAAATGGATCAAAGAGCAGCACATGCAATGTTGCCACCCTCATTGACATACACTGCTCTGCTATTCTCTGCTAAACAGATAAGGAATTCATTTTGAGAAAAAAAGGAGGTTTGGTGGATATATTGTTTAAAAACTTTATACCCTCAGGGTCTGAACAAAAGTTATGACCTTCGTGTGTTTTTGCAATAACACTATTCTCCATTACATTCGGTTATAATGTTATATGATGCTGTGCATTATGTGTGAACACAATTTTAATTATGCATAGGGAGCAGGATTATATGGCTTTATGTATCGGTTGGACTACTTTGATGTCATATCCTGCTACGAGATGTCCGTTTGACCACAAAGCTTTTGCACATGCTTTGGAGAGAAATGGCTGGATTTAGCTCGTTTGCATTCCTTTCACCAAATGTTTATTGGCATTAAAGTCAATGGAATTTACACAAAGCCAAAAGTTGATATCACTTTCCTTATACTTGTGGTTCTTGGTAAATCTGGCCAACAGTACATTTTTTTAATTACGATGTAGGTGTGGGATTGTACTTTATTAGTATGCATGCCTTTTTCTAAACTGATACCCTTCTGGGAAGACAGAGGCAAGACTGTATGTGAAAGATTTGATGCCCTTACTAGGAAAATGTAGCAGCTCAAGGTCTGAAATAAATTATACATTACATCAGGGTATTGAAATTTTCAACTGTAGTTCTTGTTTGAGCAAGTTAGCAAACAAAAAAGATTTAAGGGACAACTCCACCCTTATAAGAACATCTTTTAGAAAGAATGGCCTCTTTAAAATATGTTGATATGTCATAGTTTGTCCTTTAAATTCATTACTGTATGCCTGCTATGCTTCTGGATGCTTCTGGAAACTGAGCAATTTAGAAACCTGTACTAAGCATCTACTAAGCCTGGGCATGCTCAGACAGGGGATTAACATTCAGTTATTGGCTGTAATGTCAACTGTCAAATCCATAACTGACAGTTGCTAACTGGAAGAACCAGGAAGCAGAAACAGGGGAAACAGGACATTGTGCAGGATTTCAGGTCAGACATATATTTTAGATTTCAAACTATTACCGTTTAGGGTTTTGGGGGGTGATTTACGTGTATGTAAGTTTTCATTTTGGGGCTGGACTTGCCCTTTAAATATGCATCATCTTTACTGTACCTACAAACAGGCAAGGTAGAGATCTATTTCACAATATTAGTATTATGGTGCTCCGGGATTTGCATTTCTTTACCAATTAATTTCATAGGTAGATCAAAAGCATGTCCACAGTAAAGTTTGTAAGAATTGTTTTGTCTTAGTTGTGCTTCCCACAGTTTACTGTGCTTCAAGACATATAAGGTAAAGATCCTGGTGTGTATACCAGTTGAGATTTGCCAAAAAATAAGCCCAATGTCTTACTATTGCTGAACTCTAAAGCCAAGATTTTACAATCTTGACAGCCGGAGCACCATAAATCTTCATGCAGTATTTCTGCAGTGAGCTTATTCTGTTTTGCATGTCCCATTGAGATTGGTTTTATTATGTGCAAGTCATTGAATGTTATAAATGTCTATTACAGGATAACAGCTTGTGTTTGGAATTACAGTTATTTTAATAGTAACAAAGTATACCTCCATTAGAATGTCAGTCAATACATTTCAAATACATAGTTCATAATCACTGTTCCTAAATGCCACAAACTTATTTTTATAGAACAGAAAACGTCTTGCCTTGGAATAACCTATTCAGCCTACACTATTAAAAATACATACCCTACAGCGCTATTGATTCCTTTCTTCTGCAAGTATGAATACTATAATCCATTCTTTTTTCTCTCTTTTTTTTTTTTAAATTTAAATTCATAAATAAATGCATTCAACCTGACAAAATTCTTGAAACATGACTTCTGAATTATGAATCAATCATTCTATTCAGGCATTCCATTAACCTTTAGATTGTGTGTGTTTCCAATGGGACAGTGTACAGTTTGTATAACTGTGTAAAATATCTGTCCCCTCTAAATAACTCCACACAGCGATTAATGTCTAGCCCACTGGGAACAAAAGGGAGTACACGCAAAAGTGAAAAATGTCCAAATTGTGCCCAGTTAGCCATTTCCCCTCACTGGTGACTCGTTAGTGTCACAAGGTCTCAGATGTGAATGGGGAGCAGGAGTGTTAAATTCGGTGTTATTGCTCTCACACTATTCATACTGGTCTCTGGAAGTTGAACATAGCACCTCATGACATAGAAAATTAAATAAAGATGGCCTAGGCTACAAGAAAATAGCCAATACCCTGAAACTGAGCTGCAGCATGGTGGGCAAGACAAAACAGCAGTTTAAAAAGGACAGGTCCAACTCGGAACAGACCTTAACCTTGCCACTGACAACCAAAGAAGTTGAGTGCATATGCTCAGTGTCATATCCAGAGTTTTTATTTTGCAAATAAACATTTGAGTGCTGCCACCATTGCTGCAGAGATTAAAGGGTGGGAGGTCAGTGTGCCAGTGTTCAGAGCATATTCAGCACACTGCATCAAATTTGTCTGCATGGCTGGCATGTCCCAGAAGGACTTTTCTAAATATTATGCACAATAAAGCCTGGAAACAGTTTGCTGAAGACAAATTAAGGACTGGAACCATAAACTTATTTGGTTCAGATGGTGTCAAGTGTGTGTGGCAACAAGGTGAACAGCACAAAGACAAGTGTGTTTTGCCTACAGTCAAACATGTTAGTGGGAGTGTGGTGGTTTGGGGCTGCATGAATAGTGCCAGCACAGGGGTGCTACAGTTTATTGATGGAACCATGAATGCTAACATGTAATTTGACATACTGAAGCAGAGCATTATCCCCTCCCTTCGAAAATAGGGCCAAAGAGTAGTACTCCAACATGATGATAATCCCAAACACACCTTCAAGATGACCACTACCTTGCTAAAGAAACTGAGGGTAAAGGTGTTGGCCTGCCCAAGCATGTCCAGAGCCAAAATCTATTGAACATTCATATAAGGGTGCCCAAAAGAAGGTGGAGGAGTGCAAGGTCTCCAACATGCACCAGCTCTGTGACGTGTCATGGAGAAGTGGATGAGGATTCCAGTGAAAACGTGTGAAGCTCTGGTGAACCCTATGCCCAAGAGATTTAAGGCATTGGTGAACAATTACAATAATGACCACACAAATTGACACTTTCGGTACAAATTAAACATTCGTCACTTAGGGGTGTACATATATTTTTTGCCAGAGATTTAGACATTAATGGCTTTGTGCTGAGACATGTGTTTTGTGCAATAAAGTTTTTTCAGCAAAATAAACCCAGATGAGTGCATCATACTTTCTGTATTGTGTGTTATTACTTATGGTAGCACCTTGGTAGCAGAGAAACAGACAGTGCAGAGGATCCAGTATATATATAAAATTCAAACAGACAAAGAGATGGCACACCACCAATTAGATATCTGCCTGGTTGTTATTTAAGAATGGTCTTCCTTTGAACAATTTATTCACCACTATGATTTCAACATGTTTCCACCCACATAGGGGCCATTATCTGGATTGATGACAGCCCCTTTGTGGGCGGAAACATGTTGCAATCACAGTGGTGAATAAACATTAAAACAAGACCTATGGGTGCAGTTAATAAGTATACAGGTCTAGTGAACTCATGGAATTTTGATTTATAGAAAGCCTTTATTGGTAATACAACATGTAGGCAATGGTTGGTTACATGTTGTATTTACATTACAATAAAGGCTTTTGTACAAAATCCCACAAGTTCACTGGACCTAGTGTTGTGCACCCCTTGCTCTTTATTTAAGTGTTTTCATAAGTGCAAAAACAGTTTTTTTGCCTAAGACAAGATAGAGAGATAGAGATAAACACAAATATAAGATTCAAAGCAAGATGATGATAGTTCTGTTAACATGAAATTGAAAACTTCATTAAGTTATCTATCTGATTTTGGGGGGGGAAATGTAAACATTTTCCATGTGCTCTGTTGTAGACAAGACATTAAGGGAGTTTCACAAAACTTCTTGCTAGGTACAAAAAGTAAAAGATATTAATTTAATTTTATTTTTAAATTAGATAAAAAAAATAAACCAATTCTGACTAAATGTTTCTACATTTTAATATCATTTTCCATTATTAATCAAGCTTTAGTTCTACTAAACCACTGAGGAAATCAAATTCAAGTGACATTTAGCACAGGTTACAGTATACGTAATACACAACAAATTGTCGCTTTGAAATAAACAGTCAGCTGTAGGATTTTGTGATATATTAAGGGCACACACACAGCATTTAAATTGTTGCAGCCCTTAGGGATGCTTTTTAAACAAATAAACGTCTAATAATTTCACTGTCTAAAGCTAGGTACACATGTTGCAATCTTTCCTCCTGACCGACCGGTCAGCCAGGAGGAAGGACTGTCGATTGCGGCAAAAGCAGCTGCTTTTAACTGTCCAACAGTTAGCCGTGAAGTGGTTTTCCGACCCTTCTGATGGTGCTTTCATCCAATTCGGATGTGACGGCGATCGGACGGAGCCCGCCATACAATAATTCGGCCTAACCGACCAAAACGCTGAAATGTCGGTCGGTTGGGCCAAATTATTGTATGGTGTGTACCCAACTTGACCAGATGGTAACATGCATGAAAAACATGCACATCAACATGTGTCTTACATGCAATAGCAATGCAATTTGCATAATAGTCTGGAATCGGAGCACATGCAATCTGCACAAAAATGGCCATCCACATTGACATGCACTGTTCTGCGATTCTCACACGCTAACAGATCGCAATCGTAAAAAAAACACAAGTGTGGCCTAGCCTTAAATCAGCAACCAGTTCCATACCTGCCAACAACCCAATAACAAGCAGTGCACCTTGTTTGGTTAGAAGGATACCTGCCAACAAGTCTTAAGGGTAGGAATGTATCTCAGTGCTTTATTTATTAAGCATTCTATTACGGTAAGCTTTTCTCTAAAATGTTTTATTTCTCAGATTCAAAAAAAAAAAAAAACCACAAATAAACTAAGGATACAAAAACTTTCCAAAGACGATAGGGCCAACATTTGCCAAGGGCTGCTTTTATCAGAAGAAGTGCTAAATAAAACCTGCAGAGATGGGACAAGCAAAATATTAATGCATTTATTATAAAAGCTGCTAAAGAACAACAGGTTTGACTTTTTATATATATTTATGATAGCTGATGGCTTATGTGTTCTTTACAGAAAGTATACATTCTTTTGCTTCTCACGACACAATTTTGTGAAAATTATAGATAAAAATATAATCTTGTTGTAAAAAAGCTAAATTATTCTAGTCCCATTTGCTGCCTAAAACTTTCAAAAAGTTCATATTCAGGTTAATTTTGCTTCATGTGGCAAACTAAGAGGGAGCAGATCTGTGAGATCTATGAATGCCCAAACTGCATTCTGCACTTCCATTTGGAGGAATGTAGGACTTACTCATTTCACTTAATTTTCCATGGAGATGGTTAAGGTATTTTTGGAAAGTTGAATGCAGCAAACCAAAATACTGAGCTACTGCTTTACAGTATCTTATCCAACACTGAATACACTGTACTGTATGGAAAGTACTTTAAAGGAGAACCAAACCAAAACTTTTAAAACAAACTAAAGTAGGTCACACATAATTATTATAAAGATTGGGTATAATCTTCAAAATAGTTTTGCTTGCGCTTGGGGGTATGGGTAGGGAAAGGGTTAAAAGCAGAAAACTCAAAATAAATAGGTTAAGATCAAAAAGATCTCTAAAAAAAAAAAAAAGTTTAAAATGACACTTCCGTATATTAAAAATTTTAAAGGGACAGTTCAGGGGAAATTATCAATATTTTTTAAATTGTTAGTTTGTGTAATGCCTTCTTAGTTATTCTACATATTCTCTCCCATTTTGAAAAATCAGTTCATTTCATACCCTTTGCTAATCCCTGCTGTTGACATTAGAGAGCGGACATTTCAGGTTCTGTAACGGTCCTTCTTCCCAGAATGCACCACATCCTTGGAATGTTCCTAACAGTAATTTCTACTGATTGGCTGTTGGATGGGTCAAATATGCTCAGATCTATACTGAGCATCTGAATCAACCCAGGCGCTGGGTCAAGGGGAAGACCATAACAATCTCTACTAGGGGTCCTGAAAACAAGAAGTCAGTATTTCGGTTGCATTTATTTATACACAGACAAAATGCTGAATTGGCAGATTAAGGTCATTGGGATGGAAAAATACTGCTTTTTTTTTCTGAAAAGAATATGTATTTGCTCTGAACTTTCCCTTTAAAACACTCACTTATGCCTATCCACCACTAGGGGTAATGCAGGCTTTATTCTGTGCTGTTCTGGTGCTTGCTTGGTATGTGTAGCTCCCAAAATCCTCTGTACACAGGAATAAGGTTGTCAACAAACTTTATTATAGCAATTAAAAGCAATAAAAAGCACTAAAAAAAAAACTTTCAGTTGCCATAGCAGAGAGTCCACTGCTAATGGACTTTTTCTGCAAGTTTTTTTTAGTGATTATTATTGATTTTATTGCTATAACAAAGTGTGTTGTTTTTTCCCCTGGCAACGGGGGTGGATGTTTGGTTAATACAAACCTCCTATCCTATAGGCTTGCATTTTTATTATCTTAATGCAAAAAAAAGAAATTGCGGAAGTAGTAAGGCAGGCCGCTTTTGCCCAAACCAGTGGAAAACTCTTTAATATCAGATAAGATGGGTTTTATACTAGTTTCACAGGTCCCGTCATTGCTAAAATTTTTGAAAACAGTGCAGTCCTCCTGATTAAATAAAGTTTAAGTTACTTTCATGCTACATTTTAGTGCAAAAATTAAAGCCTGCTTAATAGATCTACAAAGAAAAAGCAGAGAACACACCTTTCTGCCCCTGCAATGCATTATCAACCATAAAACGATGACTGTATATTGGGGACAGGCAAGGGACAGTCCACCCAAATAGCAGTTACTTAAAAGGACAGTCCACCCCCACAAAAAAATCACCCTTTTTTTAATTAAAATTCTAATTCTAATGGGGACACTTGTTCCTGTTTCCCGTATTGGCCCCTAAGTGGAAAGCTAGCTACTAACCAAACTGCAATTCTGAGGCTGCACCCCCTAAAAAAGGATGGACTGTCCCTTTAGCTGCATGCTTACATCAGTATGCTTACATCTTTAAAATATTGCTATGGCTTTAAAATATATTGGCAATAAGAACCTCCCAGATTGCACATCATTCGGAAATCTAACATTTTAGTTACCATGTGGAAAGATTGGGCGTGAAAAGCAAAGCAAAGCATCATAATATTTTACTCAATCTTTTAAAGTAATGTCCTGGAGTTAAATTTAATTAAAAGGCATATTAACATAAAATAATTGGTGGGACAAACTATCGCTCCATTTCAAGCCTTATTCTGATAAAAATAATCTTAGATTACCAGAAGAGCACTCTAATTATGAGAGTCCTTTGTGAGCAAAACATATTTCACAAAAAGAACAAGGATACACTAAAATGAAAAAATCGACTGCATGATTAAACCCAAGCAGCCAGCAGATTAAAGGTCAGCTGTAATTTTAAAACTACCCTTTCAAAGGCATAGAGCTACAGCAGTTCAAGTACACTATTCCTCCACAGCATACTCACAGAACAGGCCACCACAATTATAAAGAGTCCTGCAATCTTGAGATTCTTCAGAAAGCACCTAAAAGAAGAAAAGATCATAAATTAAATTTGGTATCAACAGGTGCATAAATATTTTTAAAGATCATTTATCTGTATTCATTTTACACGATGATCAGTAATATTTAATTATTGTATTTCTTGCATTTATAATTTGTCTGTAAGCGATTCTGATCCACTACGGGTCCTTTCAGAGGCAGGATTGTCAATTGCCTGTTCGATCCTTTTTCTTTTGTATAAAGATCAGTAAATGAATTCAGAATCTCCTTGGGTGCTTAGCAATATTTCCGTCTTTTTCTCATTAAATATATTTGATTATGTGGATTTGCATTTTAGCTATAATTTCTATGAAGAATGCAATCGTCCAAATGAATCTTTGCAAGAATCTGACAAAAAACATAAAAAGTAAAGCTATGTCCAGTGATTAAAGTGAAGATGTGGTAATAAGAATGTGCTCTCACTGCAATGCAAAGGGTTTAATAGGTCCATTTAGAAAATATATGGAAACCACCCCTTAAAAAGTGGTCACATGGTAAATAATGTGCAAAAATACAGGGAGCCTTCTGGTTTAAATCATGATCAATGACCCAATACTGTATTAACTGGTTTCTAATTTGGTAACTGCATAAATCAATCCAAATATAGGTAAGCTGCAGGCCGTGATAAAAATATAAAATGTATTTTAGTCCATATAATTAAAATATGTGCACTCACTAGCAGAAAAATAAATGGAGAAGAGCTTACCAAGGTAGTACATCCATAAACCCTGTATTGGATATCTTTAAAACATTAAACATTCAAAATGGCCAAAAAATCATGGGGGGGAATTGTTTGGTGCATATTGTAATTTCCCTTTCCGGTCACCTTTCCTGAGCAGCATTCACCAGCAGGGGGCCTGTTCCATGCTGGTGAATGACTGCCAGGGGTGCCCTGGAAATACATAGCATATATGGCATTCATTATCCTATTGTACAATGAATAAATATAACCTCATCAAGTATTATTTCAAAAGACTTTACCAAACAACAAAATATCCCTTAGGACTGAACAGAGAATTTGAGATAAATAGTACTAAGATGCTGGATCCCGAATGCTTCCTTTTTCAATAAGAATTTCGCTCTACTGCCCCTTATTCTTTTAAAGAATACTATAAAAAAAAAAATATATATATATATATATAATTTGAAATTTGACTGAAACATAACCTTTGTGTTTCTCGATAAGGTGAGTAGAGATGGCAAGCGGCGCTCTTCACAACATGCATGTACCCATGAAACACGTTGAGCTGTATCTCCTCCATTTTATTTTCTGCTGGTGAGGGCACATTTAAAAATGTAGATTTTTTAACAAACTGCTTCCTACCTATGTTTCGATGGAGATAAAGTGATCACTGCGTAACAAGAAAGGAAAAGGAGTTCTGTACCCCATTGTACATATTCCCTCCAAACATGTAAATATCTTACCGACAGTGCAACATTCAGCGATACAATCTTAAACCTTTTAAGCATAATTGGATTAGAGTTTTGGGGGAGGGGGAAGACTGAGTAAATGTGATTTTGCACCAGATTCACAATTTTAACATGGTGCAATCAATTTTAAAATGGGAATAGCTGAATTTGTGGCTAATATGTGTCACAAACACATGCAAAATGTTAAGACTGAATCAGAATTCAGTAAGCTTTGCTTTAGGATTTCAGCAGAGTCCAGTAGCAAGATCTTAATTTTATTAATAAAATACTAAGGACTGCACAACCCTTTAAGTTCTTTGCATTGCGGACTCTGTACTCCATGATGCCACTGCTCTGTATAAGTAATAACTGCAATTAAGAAAAATAAACCTAATAGGGTCTCACGCTAGTATAGGAACACAATATTTTGCTTTAATAAAAAAATTTAAAAAAAAAGATTGCCTCAAGCCTAGAATTGGAGTATCTGGTATACTCTATTCCTACATAAGGACTTGATGCATTCATCCTCTGCATTATGTTAGCATTATTCAGTACACTGACAATGATTTCCTTTGCAGATGACCTGCTGAGAATTAAGAATGCATTTACTGCTACATTAGTTTTTCGCAGCCCATTAAAAACCTAAAATGGATTAACTTAAAATGTTCAAAGGAAACATTTAACAGCCAGCGCTTTAACATGAAAGCCTTTGTATGTTCCAGTGCATTGCCATTTCATTGTGCACTGTACCTTAATTTGGAAAAATTTAATTTTTCTTGAAGGTTGTCTAAAAGCTCGTTTTTCTCAGTAGATTCTGATCTGGAAAGGCTGCCAACTTCACTTCCAAGTCTGCACCTTCGTTCAAATTCTGAAGAGCTGTTCTCCAAAGACTCCCCGCCAAATAGAAAATCTGGCCTGCTCACTGCACTGCATTGTGACCTAGAAAATAGCATAGAAATTGATTGCATGTCAATGGAAGTGGCCATATCGCGTGCATTTAGGGAGCACATACGATCAGCAAAATTGCAAAAATCGTAGCGCAAACAGACAGTTACTTGCTAGAAACATGTGCACACTTTTTATTTGCATGGCCGTCTTGTCCAGTGTGGCCTCAGCCCAATATAACAATACAGTTGGTGTATGGTGAAAACAAATGGCTACTCTGTTGCCACGTTATTCCTCTGCGAAAACCACAGTGATCTGACAGCTGTAATCCACTGCCGCATAACATCAACTGAAAGTGTTTGACATATAATGTCAATATAATGATTTTCTGTTTAATGGCTTATATAAATATTCTTCTGGAATTGAAATGCAAGCTGTAAACAAAAACCGAGAAGACAATGAAAAGACCATATGTTCTTTGTAGAGATTATAATGAAATATAGTGCTGACCAATTTCAAGTTTCCAATAAAATGAGCTGTAAATTAATGATAGGGATTACATTTCCCTATGTATTGTATGATTCTTACTCCCATTTAGAGCTTCCACCTGCTAGTTCACATGTTCACAGCAATAACACCTTGCGGAAAATGAACTGCACAGCATATCATTACCTATATCAGGGTTTTCTCAAACCATGTGCCTCCAGATGTTAAAAAAAAACTACAATTCCCAACATTCCCTGGTTTCCCTCTGCAGTTGAGGAATGCTGGAAGTTGTAGTTTTCAAACATCTGTACACAGTTTGAGATCCCATGATCTATATACACAAGTCTAATGAGTTCCCTCCAATATAACAATCAATAAACTGCTCAATTAATTTATAGAATGAAAGGCAACTTTGCGATGTTGTATAACATAGCATGGGTATAACAAACATTTAACACATCTGTTACTAAACAGGCAGCTTAATCATTAGATTAGCATTTAAAAGAAGGCAAAGGAAGCTTAACTATGCAGTTCATATTTGTGGTACATTCCATATGTATGATGATCATCAATCTCCCACAAAACTGGACTAGAGATGAACGGAACTTGCAAGTTCCACAAAACCTATTAAAGTCCTGAAAATCCGATTCAAACCCAATTGAATCAATATTTTTCAAATTTGATAACATTTTCAAAATTTGATAGGAAATTTACGTTTTTTTTCAATGAAAAGTTCAGAGTTTCGAAAAAATCAAAAATTATCTTTCAGATCCGCAGATTTTTTAAAACCAGCAGTTCCTAATCGAAACCAGGATTCATCACTAACCTGGACTAATAATGTATCAATAGTCTCACTTTTCAGGAGCACCCTTATCATAACTAGAGATGTCCGAACTTCGCAAAATCCGGTCCGCTAGAGGATCCCATTAAATGACCCATTAAAATGAAAATATCCTCGAAAATACGAGAAAAAATTTCGAAAATATGAGAAAACCGCATATTTTCGAAAATTTTCAAAAATACGTATTGCTGAAAATACGAGTAAGCCTCGTAATTTCGAAAATTTTCGAAAATACGTGTCCCCGAAAATACGAGAAATCTCGTAATTTCGAAATTTTTCAAAAATACGAGAAATCCGCGGATTGGAAGTTCGGAAGGCGGAAAATCCGGAAAAATCCGCCGTTCGCGAACGGGATAAATCCGCGGTGGATCCGGGTTCGGATCCGCGAACCGGCCATCCCTAATTATAACCCCTATGCTATGTGAGCGTACATTCCTGTCATAGGGCAGTTGCCTTCTGTTTCAGAAGCCCCAAGGACTTATTTATAGAGGTACTTACTTTGGGTTTACTTTTTTCTGGTCAATTGATCGATTTTTTGCTTACCATTTGTTCTAAAGGAGGGGAGATTTAAAAAAGTTCCTAATGTTTTAGAGCATGTAATATTACGGCATTCTACTTTACCAGTGCATGCATTTCAACAATTTTAAGTAACATGCATATGCTTGCTATTTTTCTTCTTTGTTTTTCTTGATATAATTTCCTTTTGCCTCACATAATAAGAACACTCTGTCACAAAAGCTGCTTGGTTTGTGAGCTGGTAAAATTTTATTCTTCCTTTTCAAAGAAATAAAATTGTGGTTCAGTCACTCCCATAAAACCATTACATATTTTCAGAAGCTTTTAACAGTAAATCATATACTAATCTCATTCAGCATTAAGCCCTGAAATACAATTGAAGCTTCCAGTGACATTAGCAAATGGAAAGAACTCATAATTACACGTTCAAAACAATTACACAGTGGCGCAGTGTCAATGTCTAAATATTAAAGCAGACAGTTGTTTTCACAGTTAAGATACATTAGCAATTTTATTTTCCTAGAGAGTCAAAAAACTAATTTTACCAAATATTAGATCAATAGAAACATTTACAGTACAGAGAGCAAATCAAACTGGCAGATTATTAAAACTTACGGTCAATTATTAATGCATTTTATTCAACATTTTTAACAAGGCAGACCTGACTATGACTTTTGTAATAAATATAATAATCGGAACCTTTAGAGTAGGATTCACCACTAAGGCTGAGGCCGCACTGTACCGCACCCCCGGGTGCACGGAAGCATGTGATTGCGCAACAAATTGCAAATCGCACGCGCAGCCCTCAGCAGTGCAATAGCGTGGCCACAAACTGGGCCACATTAGTGTGCACTTTAAAAAGCGCAATCAGATCACACTTAAAAGCGCATTAGTGTGGTCTAGCCCTAACCAAGTCAATTCAACAACAGACTAAAAATGCAGCAAATGTTTATTACCTACCTTATTGGGGCTTAAATGGGCTTGGGTTTAGTACATTGGTCTAACTGGCTAAGAATTATGAAATATGGAAGTAGTGCACTGAGCATAAGGTAATTAATCGCTTAAAGATCGCTTTCATCTAACATGCAGCATTGCATTACACAGGCACAAATGCAAGTATTGTAATTTCTCTCTTTGGAAGGGGTAGCTTAGAAACAAATTAAATGGAAAAATATCCAAATCACCATCTAGTGGTCTGAGACAGATTGCTGGATTTGTTTTTCCAACATTCAAAGTCTAAAAGATGTCTTTTCTATTTTCGCCACAATTAAAATCCAATATTCTCTAAGAAAATAGAAATTCTTTATTCTGGCAGTACATACTGTATAAGATTTCACATCATTAACAAAAGGAATATTTTGCAGATCTTATAAAATAAGCCCCGTGTGCTTTTCTGTGCGATACACCCCTGTAGAGTCCTGCACCTACATGCCAAACATCATGTATTTCCTTGTACCACACTCACTCCTGGATGGTACCATCACCTATAATTGTACAAAAAAAATACGAAAAAAGTATAGGAAAGAGCACTCACGGGTCTTTTTGACAATTTATTCACCCAAAGTGCAAGTGCATCAAAACAGTGCAAAATCAGCGACGTTTCGGTCTGGTTCTAAGACCTTTATCTATATATGTATATATATATATTTTTTTTTTTTTTTTTAATATTCCCTATCAAATATCTGTTGTATTCAATTAGATCAACTGGACTTGAAATGTAGTTCTTGAAGACGTTTCGCTAGTCATCCGACTGGCTTTCTCAATTCAGAATGACTTGTACAAGAATCTGTGGCAATTATGTACCCTGGAAAATCCCAATTAGCATATCACAGCCAGGTGTTAAGGGTGTGATTAGATAGTGGCTAAGAGGTGTTATAGGAACGCCCAGAGTAAGGTGTTAAAACAGCATTGTACATGGCATACAGTTGGTCTTCAAGAACTACATTTCAAGTCCAGTTGATCTAATTGAATACAACAGATATACCATGACCTGGATGAATGAGAACCTTCACAAGCATTCCCTATCAAATTGAATACAAGAGAATCAAACAGCAAAAGCAATATCTGGACTTTCTTTTTTTGAAGCAAAATGTATTTAAACAATTATTGTTTTAATGATCTATCTTTTATATAGTCTTTCGTGTTTAAGATTCTATTGCCTAGGAAAGCATTTATAGGATTATCTGTGTAACACAGTCATTGGTAACAATACGAAGCACCAGAATCGCACATGCGATCAACGCACGCAATTGCAAATGTCCAGCGTTTGCGCATGCTATTTACGAATTTTCCGTTATGGTAAAGCATGCGATTGCAAATAGCTGGCGTTTAAATCCCGCAGTGAGGAATTTACCCACGTTCACAAACGTGATATTGAATCGAGACCGGAACATTTTCCCAGAGCAATAGCGGCACAGAGCCTGACTGTGTTACAGTTAAACTAGACACTGTAAAAAAAAAAAGTTGGAGCTCTTGTATATTCATAGGTAACACCACCAAGTTATTTATTTCTCTTGTTTTTGTAACAGGATATAATTGCATTTCTATTTCCATTTCATTAATCTGGATTACAAATTTTAACCAACAAATGTTACAATAAGGACATTCTCCTTGATAAATCAAAAATAATAATAAAAGACAATTGGATTAAAATCAACTGGAGGGACTCCTCTAACTCTTTGCTCTGTCTAAAGACACTCATATGATAAATTTTGTTACAATAAGGACATTCTCCTTGATTAATCAAAAATAAGGGACATCAGTCGGACTCCTGCACACTCCGTCATTTGGACTTGTGATGTATTACACTACTGCACTTAAGAAGATATTCACATTCATTTTTACAGGATTGCTTGTGGGTGCACCCTATTTATATCCTGGTAGCCCCAGTGGATTTTGGAACTGTCACAGGTAGCAGTTAGACTACCTTGGAACTCTTTGCTGCTATATTTATATATTCTCCAGGCCTATTTGTTTTTGCTATTTCTGGGAGATTTTTACCCCCTTTTTATATGGAGAATTATTTATAAACCCCCTTGATCCAGTCTTAAGGGGGGGGGACTGTGGAGTTCTTGTTTTTTAAATGTTATATGTACATTAAAAGCAGTACAATTTTATTATTATTGCGATTGGTATATTGTCCCTGGCTGGACAAACATATATTATAATAGGTTTGTCTATGTGAGGGTTGCATTATATTAAATAATATTTTTTTTTCTCTGATAATAGATTGGTTTGTGTCTTATTAGTGCTGATATCATAGGGTGCTTACTTCTGTTTTTTGTTACTACTGAGTTGATGCCATGTGGCTTTATCTTGGCATATTTATTCCTAGGGTGGGGGAGACTAGGTGCACCTGTTTGGGTTTGTTTGGCAATATAGATCTTTCCTTGGACCACTAGCAAAACATCTTCAAGAATTAAACTTCAAGTCCAGTTGAGTCTAAATGAATATCACAGATATAGTGTACCATAACCTGAATGAATGCAGGATACTTGCATACTGAATGCTAGAATACAAACATATTGCAGAAAAGTGCACAAAGTTTGAGAATCCTTTAACCATGAATAGAGCATTTTTTTTTTTTTTTTTTTTAAAGAGGCCTGCCAATCTCATACTCAATAAATCTATATTAAAGAACCACAGTTTCATATGGGTGCAAATATGTTCTCCAGGTGTTTTTTAAATGTGCCATATTCTGTACAGTAAATTTGTTTGCACAATAGAATCTTCCTGTAAATACTTTATAATTTAATTTTACAAATCAATGGTTCTGAGGGAATTGAAATTTGAATATTTCTTTAAGCCTTGTGAATCAAAAGAAGTGCTCTGTTTTTAGAGACTGTAGCATTGTTTGTTGCAGTTCAATAGAAATTTAAATCTATGACTTCTTGTGATGTCTTTTTTTCCCTTTGTCAAGCCAAGTACACCAAGGGTTTCCTTGGAAACTGTTTTCCTGACACTTCTTTGATGCACTCCTTTATCTGCACAGCCGTTTGCTTTACCTTACAAATGGGAGCAAACATACTTTCGATATACAGACATTTCATTTTGAAGAAAGAAACCTAATCTTTAAAGTAAAAACTAGGAATATAGTTCAGGAATGAATGGTAATTGATTGTATTATCTTTTCCTACAAACTATAGCATTAGAACACACGCTCCTAAGAAGTCTTTCATATACATTTTAAAAAAGAATTAAAGCCCGAACATAGCAACTTACCAGAAGAGAATTCATCAATCCAGTATTTAGGATTAGCTGGTTTATTCTGTAATTTGTTCTGGACTTTTAAAATCACCCTTGAAATGTGCAGATTTGGTTGGGATTTGCCGGCAGGGGACTTTGAGGCTGATGCAATAAAAGGTGCAAGGGTTTGCCTATACTCTAAATTTGCAGAAACCAATCAGATGTTATCTAATTGCAGTAGCCCAAAAAATATCTAGCATCTGATTGGCTGAAACAAATAACACAGGCAAACATTTGCAACTTTTATTGCATCACACCGTTTGTGTGTGTGCAAATGGGTTCTGGTTATAAAGAAGTGACGGAAATGGTGCCATATTAGACAAGATGCTGTTCGGGTTATAAAGCTTTTAATATCTGTAATAATGTTCCTTTTTGCAAGATCAATCAGAGTTCTTATTTCCTTTGAGTGAAACAAACCCCAAATATGAGGTCACGTTACCCTAATTAGGTGTAATCATAGTAGCAATCAGCTCCTGGAGTAAGCAAAAATTATTTTACGATTAAATATTATGCAGGACCTGAGTCAGTTAAGGTCACTTAGCAATCCTATTATGGCCTGATAGACTACAGGTGGGAATTCACTGCGGGTCGCAGCAGTAAATTCAGGGGTTCAAGCACGCTAGCCTAGTCAATACCAGTTACCGCAATTTTTTGTGGTGGCTGCGTGGATATTGTTAAAGAGACCTACACAACTCTGCACAGCCTATTCAATAGAGGGGTTTCTGTTGCTTTTTTAATTAGCTGGCATTAAAAAGTCTCTTTTGAAATTTACCCAGAGCTGCAATCTAATATTATATACTGGAGGGGGGATCTACCTAGAACAATGGCAGGTCTGGGTAAATCTCCCTGGTTAGGTTTTCATACCACAAAAACTCAACTTAAAATGTATTGAATTAGGTGTCCAAAACAATTTTACCAATAAATAAGATTTATATATTATAACCAAAGTAAATAACACAAAGTAATATATTTATATTGATTGCGCATGATTGGTCATATTAGCTGCATTACATTAAGCGTGTTGCATGCTACGGGTGGCCTGGTGGTATTTATATTTCCTAGTTAATGTATGGGATATCATATACACAGCCTTTTTCTCTTCCAGCTTAGGTCTTCATTAGGGAAACTGTGATCCGACTGAGAATTATCAATATTAATGGTTCAGTATACTATACTGGAAACGTTTAAATAAAAGTCCGATTTACTGGATTAGGAAGGATTCAGTTAGGTTGGATAGTGACTATAAATCTGTTATATTTCTTTCCTCTATCAATAAATATGGACTTTTAAAAAAAAATATGACTGTATTAAATAGCTTTTGCTTTTAAAGCCATTTATACAGCAAACAGATTGATTTTTCACCTCTTTGCAGGAAAAATTTATTGACCAAAGAAAAATGACAAATATCAACTAAGGTTTGAGTAATGACGACTAAAAACTATTTTGTTTGAAGGTGAACAGCCCATTTAAAATATCTACTTAATGTGGATATATGTAGTTACATGGGATTTTTTCAGAAAGGAGAGTTATGGATACTTATAGCTCACATTCTGATTCATGTCTGGAAGCTTCTCACTGATCAGATTGATTGGACTTTATACTAGAATGGCAGCAATGCATTCAGATGAATGGTAAAGCCATGACCCTGAAATAAAAGGAGATTTTGTTCTAGGAAGAGTAAAAAAATTTCCAAACAATGTTATTTCATATACAGTATACACGTCTACCTTCTGCCAAGGGAAAAGCTAGAAATCATTGGGCCCAAAAATTTGGGATGCCCCCCCCTCCATCTCACAGGATAAAAAAAAAAGCTTGAACAAAATAGCTACACTAGCACCCCCTAGAATTATTATTTTTACAAGAGATCAAAAACAAGCTTCACTTCTTAATGGAGCAACTTATATAACTGTTTAACCAACAGTCAGTCTACAATTCACCTGCACATATGTCTACACAAATTCACACAATTTTCTTATATATTTTGCTTAATACATTGTTTCCTTTCTTTAGATTTCCTACAGTATTACCATTAACTTCCAGTGCCAGCAGAATTTCCCACAATATTTCCATTAACTCTTTATTAGTGCCAACACTTTCTCCAATGTTACCATTATACCAGCATACCATCCCCTCAGTATTTGCATTAACCCTTTCAGTGTCCGCAGACTTTCCCACAGTATTACCATTAACCTTTTCAGTGTCAGCAAGGTTTTTCACAGCATTAACATAAAACCTTTCAGTGCCAGCAGACTTCCCCCACCATCTTACCATTGACCTTTTCAGTGCCAGCAAATGTCCCCAGTATTATCATTAACCCCTTAAGTGCCAGTAGAATTTACCACAGCATTACTATTAACACTTTCAGTGTCATTAAAATTATACCATACATTTATAACCATATATCGTTCTTGTCCCCCTTTTCCCTCCCAATAGCCTTCATTATCCCCCACTTGTCAGGTGTGATGGAATGTTAAGGATTGTAGTTAATCAACATCCACTATAAAGACACTCTGGCTGCTCACATACCTTCCCTCTTTTTCCACTCCCACTTCCACCTCCCTACATATTTTTTAACCATTTCCCATCTAAATCCACTATTACATTAACCTTGTGGCCTGCTTGTTAAAAAAAATAAACTCCTTAAAAAACTCCTTAACTCACTGTGTACTTACTGCCTTCTCTTCCCCTCCACAGCTGGTCCTACACTGGTCCTTTAGTAAGAAGACATACAGATTGTGTTTCCCAGAAACATTGCAATGCCAAGGAGGCAGTAAATCTCCTGGGTCTGCATCTCACCAAGGTCCCATACAGGCAGTGGGCCAGTACAGTAAGATAGCGATCTCTTTGAAACCGAATCTCATTTCTTGCTAACGTGTAGGAATGGCTTTGGTGGGAAAAAGGAGCCAGAGCACAGAGAGAGTGTGCAGGATTTTTCCAAGGGGCCACCAGAGTCTATCCTCTAGTAGCTTTGGGCTACTAGAGGATGCGTGGCAAACAACGCCCACGCATCAACCCAAGATGGCTCCCAAGCACATGGAGCTGCAGCCGATACACAAGAAAAGCCCACACATCAAGAGGAACCGCTGAGCGACCGCCCACCCCACCAGAATGAAGGGGATGCCGACCCCCCAACCTACAACATGTACAAAACCTGATAATTATGCCATTAAAGAAGGAAACACCTCCATAATGGTGGGCTTAGAACAGGTATCAGGGAGGGGGGAGGGAAAGGGACGTTGGGAGAGGGGAGGGACTATATGTTTAATTCAATGTTTGGAATCTACAACTGTTATCTATGCTAAAAATGCCTTGCTAATAATGATATACAATGCAATTTGGTGTATGTACTTTCTTAAATATTTCATAGATTACCTCTATACAATACCCTTAATCAATCAGAGGACTCTACGCCTACCCCAGATCTGCGTACGCTTCACCCAGAACACGCAATATGGCTAATCTCACCCTTATGGCTTGGAACATACGTGGTCTGAATAACTGTATCAAAAGAACACAGATATAGTGGGCTTACTTGAAACTCACATGTCAAATACAAGAACGAGACTCCTACAAAAGAGATGGATAAACTGGGCGGCCCATAGTTATCATGCCACCTACTCAAGAGGAGTTACCTTACTTATCCGGTGAGATACCGCATAATAAAAGTCAAACGGGACAACCAGGGCAGATATGTAGGAACACCACCAGAAATCGACAACATACTATACACAATAATATTTATATATAATCCACCATCTGCTACAATGAATATACTATACAGCCTGATGCCCTTTATAACAGAATACCCGCACGCCAAAATAATCTGTATGGGTGACTACAACATGATATTGAACCGTCAACTAGATAGACTACAATCAAGCCATACACCAATAACTCACCTCACAAAGACACCACTCCAAATTTTTATGGATGATATGGGATGGTTAGACGCCTGAAGACACAAGCACCCACACCGCAAAGAATTCACATGTTACTCAGGGACACACCACACTCACTCAAGAATTGACCTGGCTCATATACACAGATCGATAGCCCCAGAAATCATTAACATACAACATCTGCCAAGAGGCATATCCGACCATTTACCACTCCTACTGACAATGAAACACCTCAATGAACCCAAACCTAACAAACCATGGAAAATACACCCGTTCTGGCTGACCCTAATACCTCAACCAGACATCATTCCAGAGCAAATAGAACTATTCTGGGAAGAAAACAACTCAAAAACTCATACCTTCACAAGCTGGGACTGCTTTAAAGCTTTTATTAGAGGAAGACTTCACTCCACTATATCCCATATTAAAAAATTAACAAGATTGGAAGAAGACACCCTAGCCAAACAAGTACAAGAGGCCGAGCAACTATATAGCACAAATACGAACCAAGAGCTCCAAAACAACTGGCTATTACTACAAAGGCAATACAACGCTAAAGGAAAAGACAAGCCGGAAGCAATTCTTCCAAAAACAATCCTTCTACGAAAATGGCAACCAATCAGCCAAGCTCCTAGTAGCCCTAACCCGCCAAATTACCCAGACCCAAACAATAATAGCTATAGATGAGCCAGAAAAAGGACTAGTCACAGATACCACCAACATTCTAAACTCCTTCCAAAACTTCTACACCACAATATACCAATCAAACACCCCGTATACAGAAAGTGATATTTACGACTACCTAACAGACACTATATTCCCTACATTAACCAACCCACAACACACATTACTGGAACAACCCATAAAAAAAGAAGAAATCATGACAGCAATAGCCAATCTACACAACGACAAGGCTCCCGGCCCAGACGGTTTACCCATAGAGGTCTACAAGAAATACGAGGTGGGAATAGTGGATCACCTACTACAGGTATACCAAGAAGCAGCCAAGGTAGGATGCTTACCCAAGCAAGGCAAAGAGTAGAGGAGCACACTACTTCAGTGAATTTTTCTTTATTTGTGCAAAAACAACAGCATACAACGTTTCGGGACTCTAGGCCCCTTCCTCAAGGCCTAGAGTCCCGATGCATTGTATGCTGTTGTTTTTGCGCAAATAAAGAAATATTCACTGAAGTAGTGTGCTCCTCTACTCTTTGCCTTGCTTGGATATTGAAGCCCTGGGAGTAGGGGGCTGAGAGGACTGCACCTACCAACTTGTCTGGCTAATGAGCCAACAGCGGTGTGCCATTGTACATTTTGAACTGAGGATACTTACCCAACACCTTTTACGAGGCAAATATTATTGTCCTTCCACCGACAAAGTGCGCCTCTTATAGACCCATATCCCTCCTCAATAGCGACTATAAAATTTTAGCAAAGATCCTAGCGACCAGAATGAAAAATGTAATAACGGATATTATCCATCACAATCAAACAGGCTTTATTCCCGGAAGATCGATCTCAACAAATATCAGGAGTGCCCTGACCCAGACTCAAATACAACACGACAACCCTGTTCGCAGGGTGATGGTCTCCCTGGACGCCCAAAAGGCCTTCGACTCCGTTGAATGGGGGGTTTTGTGGGCTTGTCTACATAGGTTCAGCTTTGGTACAAATTTCATCAACTGGGTAAAAATCCTATACAAAAAACCAACCGCCCAGGTCACAGTTAAATCTAGAAGATCCCCAGCCTTCAATTTAAGATGGGGCACCAGGCAAGGATGCCCATTGTCCCCGCTACTTTTCACCATCGCCATTGAAGCCCTGGCGATACAAATTAGGGCGAACCCAGATATCAGAGGTTTAAGATATAGGCCTGTATACAGAAACCCTGGCCCTCTATGCTGATGATATACTGATCTGCTTGGAAAGCCCCGAAAGAGAACTGTCTGCCCTGGTGGAACTCATGGGCAACTTCAGTTTATACACGGGCTCACATATAAATTGGGAGAAATCTTCTATATACAGTATAGACGACATCACAGCTCCACGCGGCTACCGTGCCCACAACAAAATGTCCAACACTTCACATATTTGGGCATCAAGGTAACAAAAGACCCAGTAAATTTCTATGAACTCAATGTAAGCCCATTGCTAGAACTAGTCAGAAACAAAACTGAACACTGGAGAAACATCCCACTAAATTTAATGGGCAAAATTAATCTAATAAAGATTATACTACTACCAAAAATATTCTACACAATCTTGCACTCAATGGTGTATATACCCAAATCCTTCTTCAAACGACTAAACAGTCTCCTGGTCTCCTTCCTATGGGCAGCTGGCAGAACCAAACTAAAGCTAGCTGTATTGGAATGTCCCAAAGACCAAGCAGGACTTGCACTGTCTAATCTTAGGCTGTACTATCTGGCAAGTCAACTTAGGTATAATAATGTGTGGGCAAAAACAGACACTGAACCTCCAATAGCTGAACTAATGTTAGCACAATATCTCAAAGTAGACTTTATCACCTTTCTTAGCCACCCAGAGGGGAATGTAGAACAGAAACTCACATGCTTACATCAACAAGCATTAAGAATTTGGAAGGAATCCAACCTCCTATTAACTACACCGATACACCTGAGGAATCATCTCTTTGGAACAACATGGAATTCCCTCAACTTAAAAACTTAATATCAGCTAGTGACTGGCAGAACAGAGGAGTCACCCAACTCCATGATGTAATGCACAACAAAATAATTCACCCCTACGACCTGCTGAAAGATAGATACAACCTCCCACACTCCTTTTTTAAATATCTACAACTCGGACATTGTTTAAACGCAGAACTCAAAAAGAGGGACAATGACATCTCGGCCCAACCGATGATTGGTATTCTGCGGACACAGGGCGCCCAGGGACTGACCTCACGTATCTATTCTAAACTGATCCACACAAAAGTCGACACCAAAAAATGACAATCATAACCAAATGGCAAAAATGTATCCCGGATATAACCCCAGAGGACTGGGACGTATTCTCGGGATACTAGATCCAGAAATATGGAACAAGTTCCAAATAATCTTCCTAAGAGAAACTCTTTTCTTTGCACACAAAGAAATAATACTAAACTGGATGGCCCCGGCCCCCCCAAAGCTCCAAAATTGGATTTGACTTGTAAACAATGTCCTCCCATATGAAAAACTGCTATATGTCCACAGAGCCTGCCCCAACAAATTCAATAAAATCTGGGACGGTTGGTGCAACGCTCCCCAGACTATCATATAGCACACACTCACTGTGTAACAAATAACACGCAAATAATTAAGATACAACTGGTGGAATGTAGGTTACAAACCATTACTATTATCATTGTATATTATCTATGTGTATTAAATGAAAGATATCATAAAAGGCAAAAGATATTACTTTTATATACAGATTCCTTTATGTATGCAAATATAATTTAACAATACAAATAACTGCCAAGTGACGTGCAAATAGCAAACTGTATAATTTACTATGTTACATTACTGTGTTAAATACTCGGAATGCTTTATATATGTCAATATTACGATGTCACTTAATAAAACGAAGTAAAAAAAAAAAAAACAGATAGGTGTTACCATGCAACGTTGTGTTCATATTTGCATATTTTTTTGATGCGCCACTGTGTGTTTTTCTTTGCCCCAAAAAACCCAAAGGCTAGTAATTGTGGAAACATGACGTACAAATGGTGTAATAAGCATTATTGTGCAGTTGTATCCACAGTAGGATTGACCTCTGTTGGTGTCCACAAAACATTAAAATGCTTGCAGCAGTGTGTTTTCACATCACTACCCAACACAATGCAATGGTGGGAACAGGACATATTGAATAGTGACAAAAAAAGAATGTCTCAGTTTTATCACATACTATATGAGTTGTAACGCTCAAAACCAGGCATAGTGTGAATGAGCCCTTCTTCAGGAAGATGCAATATTAATTCTTATTGTAAAAGGGAGTGTTAAACCCAATACTACCCAATGAACTAATGGCTAAGTGTCACAAAAGTAAGTGTCATTTTAACTCCCTAAGCCACTATCTGTAATTGCAGCATACATTCAGGTGGTCTGCTCCTTGAAACAAAGCTAGAACTGATGCCAGTTCAAAGTCAATTCATATTTCATAATAATTCAGGGTAAAAGAATTATGGACTTAAGCCGACACTGGAATTAAGTCGTAATCGCCCATACCTTCTAAAGGATTGTATCATAAGAAAAACCTAACTAACTTACTTCTCAGTCAAACCAACTCTTTAGATTAGAAATCTTTAGACTGTATGATGTTAGCCAATCACAGAACCGGTAATATTTTGTAAGTGAGATGTAAGGTACTCAGAAGTAAAGACTAGAGGGAAAATAGAGTTTAAAAGTTTCCCTTTCAAAAGGCAGGTTACACCTTTCGGGGAGGGCACACCCCCTTGGGATAAAACCCTTCCCCGATTCAGAAGGGCATAAATTGGGGCACTGGACTCTGCCCAGAAGTTCTTCATAACATCAAACCAAGGAGCATCACTAAGCCAACTGGACGGACCGTAAATTGGCTTCCATCTTGAAGTATCATATTGGACTGTCATTTTTTCCCATATTGGATTAACAAGTTTCCTGGACTTTGCTTACTGTATGTATTATTTCCTTTATCCTATTTACTCAACTGTGCGCTACCTTTTATGTTATAGAATTCACCCTAGCATTTTTCTGTACCTTTTTATGCACTCTTTTTTTACCTTTTAATAAATGAAATAAAATCATTTAAAGGTTAATTGTCCTATTCTGAGTATATCCCAAAACGAATCTGTGTCTTCGAAATTAAGCTACTGTATAGGAAGTACTGTTTAGATATATGTAGGCCTGTGTATAGAGTGGTGTGGATAACCTTTTTCTTAGGGGTGTGGATAATCCCTTAGATATGTTTAGCATGTCATTCCGCTGTCTCAGAATGTGGTGGTAGCTTACCGTATAAGTATTTAATATATGTTAGTGTGTATTATATGTTCGCTACCCCTCTTTTTCCGTTCTGTTAGTTCGACTTTTCGGTTAATTGGAGTGTCTTCTGACAACTGATAAGAGGGTAAACAGACCAGAGTGGAGGGGTTGTGACACTAAGTGTGTGTTTTATACTGACTATGTGATGCCTGTGTTAAGTTCAAAAATCTTTGGACTTTACACAGCGCAACTAATGTAATTCACATTTAAGGGCCACCCTTAAAACAAAAAACTGGTCACATGTCTGTTGCCTGCCCCCAACAAATATATTTAGCACATTATTAGATGTATTATTACCCAGATATTTAAGGGTAACCATTCTGGCAGAGTAAGCTGGGTCTTCCCTCCATGCAATCAATCAAGGCTGTGACTGCTGGCATCACAACCAATGATGGACTATTAATACCCCTGCTGCCTCCTCTGCACATGCTCAAGCTTCTTAAAAGCTCTTTGAGCAGAGGAAGAAGGCAGATTACTTCTCCAGAACAGAAAATAAATTTGGTACATTACATTAAAGGGCATCTATAGTGAAAAAAACACATTGCCCCTTTGCAAAGTTAAATTCATGTACTCTGTGCTGCCTTAATCCTATCTCTGTCAGTGACTTTGTTTAACCATGGTGTCAGATCTCTGTGCAGCACTCTACCCTTCCCCCTCCCCTCTGTTACCTCCTCCATGTCTCAACTCTGGCTAACCGACAAGCTTATCATGTGCAGTAGGAGTTAAAGTTCAACATCCTGAAAAACACACCCACGCACAGTGGCCAATAGAAAGCAAGCTGTCCTGGAGACACGGAAGAAGAAGGAGATCAGTACAGTTTACGATCTCTTACTTTGTGACCCATCATCAATCAGTGAAAGCTATTAAGAAGGGGGGTCAAGTGCAGCCTTATATCTACCATCAAAGCTACCTCTCTACCCCTGCTAATGCTCTTATCTCTATGTTTATTACAGAGCAGGGAGGGGGGGGGGGATCATGTCACAGGGATTTGATTGACAGTCCAAGTAGGAGTAGAGGAATGCAATCACTATTCTTCTAACTGGTGTATCTCAGGACAGCGAGGGAATCTGAAAAAAGTGAAGACACTCTGGGGGTTGTGGGGAATTATAGAACACGTGGAAAGAAAGAAAAAAAGTTCATTTTCCCACGATACATGCCCTTTACGAAACTGTTAAAAAGAGCAGTTTGGGTTGTGAGCCCTTTAAGTAACAAAGCATTTGGGTCTTATCATTGCACACACCATGCTGCTTACCGACTGCGATCCTGTGATTCAGTGATGTACTAAATCGCACTGTTTAGAACATTGGGGGATCTTGGCCTGGTAAGTACTACGTGGCAAAAAATACTGCATTACTCACCAGCCCAATCTGTTCACTTGATCTGCAGCAGCCTAACATACATATGTGTGCTTTTAACTGGTCTACTGCAGCTGAAAAAGATCTAATAACATCTGGTTGATTGTTGCAGAAGCAGCATTAAGCTCAGATATAGCAATTTACCTTTATCCCTCTATATAAACATGCTTAGTTTAATGTGGAAACGGTTTTGCCATCAGGCTACAAAACACGCCAATGATTTTTAAAGCCTTGAGGCCTTTGGTTACTTATACAAAGATTCATTGCACAAGTACATTTATGTCAAGTTACACCACACTTATTTTATATAGATATACCTGTCGCTATCTATCCTTTATATTCTATAAATCTATTTATATTTTTACAGAGTTTTAGGAGCAACTAATTAGGTGGGGGTATACAACACTATTACACATAGGAAAGCTCTATATGTATGTTTGTAATTATCACTATTTAATTAAAATCACCATAACAAATAACACTATACAAAGTATAGTACTACTACCGAATTACAAAACAAATGATATACAATTAATAAAATATACTTACTTTACTGGACACCCCTAAGTTTTAATGGAAAACTCAAAATGGTAAGTATAGCAACACCTCTAAGAGTATTAAAGGGTCTCCATGTAAACACGAAAAGGAAGTGGAATTTTACTAACATCCAATGAGGTTCTGATTTTACACTGTTAGCAAATCAAAAAATTCTCTTAGGCATTGTACATGAAAAGACAGGAAGTGTAAGAAAGTTCCTGTATTATACCCAATCATGTGCTGTATGTAAAACATGAGAAAGTCTTAACCAATTAAAAATTCTTCAGATTCACACATTTACTCCCCCCCTCCCTTCTCCATAGAAAGAAATAAGACAATCCAGTTTCTGTTTGCTAGACAGGAAGTGAGGTCTGTATATGATAAAATGACTGCATGTCTCTGAAAGTACCCAGCATTCTCGGAAAAATGGCCATTTCCCCCTTTTTTCCCACTATTGATATATTAATAACGTTAGGCTGTGAGGTACCTTCTGTATTCCATTTTATACTTTGTGGGGAGCTTTTAGCTCCTTTAGGGGAGAGGAGGGGGTACCTCGCCATAATCATTTAAGCAAATTCAGTATCCTATACTCCCAAATCCTAACCCCACAACACTTCACCATGCACAGTGGTTTGATAACTCACTAAAGGACTTAAAAAAAAGTGTGCAGACTAGAAAGAAAATGGCGCAAATCTCAGAATTCCGAAGACAAACACATCCTTGTCTCCTATCTGGAAAGCTACCAAAATGCGATCACCAAGAAAAAATCCTCCTACCTATCACAGAAGAGCGCAAAGGCCACCAATAGGCCAGACCAATTATTTCGCACAGTTGATAGAATCTGTAACCCATCCTGCCAAAAACCCCAGTATAAATCCCTCAAAGGAGCTATATGAGAAATTTGCTTGCTACTTTTCTGAAGTCTATAAGGTCTCTCATTCAGTCCACAGCACCTAAGACTTATACGCCTGTTAATAGTTGCAAGAACAACCTAACACACTGGACCGATCCTCCAACATCTCCACCAGACAACCTGCGACCTGGACCAATGAAGCTAACGCTGAAATGCCCTGACCTGCTTGAACCAGCATTTCACAAAATAGTAACTTGCTCTCTGCAAGCAGGGAGGTTTCCCATCTCTCTAAAAGAAGGAATCATCAAACCCCTTCTTAAAAAAAACATTCCATAGATCCAGATGCAATGAGCAGCTACAGACTTGTCTCCAACCTCTCATTATTAGGTAAAGTTATTGAAAAGGCTGTCTATCTGCAACTTGAAGCCAGGCTCTCAGAAAACAACATCCTGGACCCTCTACAATCTAGCTTTAAGAAACACCACAGTTGTGAAACAGCCCTCATCAAAGTCTGCAACAATCTGCTCATGGCAAGGGACAGAGGGGAATACTCAATCCTAATCCTGTTGGATCTCTCAGCAGCTTTTGATACAGTGGACCATGGAGTACTGTGGCATCAATGGCTCAGTCTTCCAGTGGTTCAGATCATTCCTGACTTACAGAACACAGAGAGTATCCCTAGGACCTGTCATGTCCAACCCTGCAACTCTTAAAATTGGAGTGCCACAAGGATCAATCCTATCCCCTCTTCTGTTTGCAATTACATGTTGTCACTTGGTACAATTATCCAACAACATTGTATGATGTACCACTGCTATGCTGATGACACGCAGTTATACCTTTCCTTCAATACCTTTCCTTCAAACCCCAAAAATAAATTCTTGTTTAACTGAGCTACAGACGTGGATGAATGACAACTGGTTGAAACCGAATGCTGACAAAACTGAGGTCCTTGTTTTCCAAAGCCAGCGCTTGGCACCAAAACAGCCCTACCCTAAATCAACACCAATCAGGATTTGGATTTCAGACATAAAACAGCTCCGACCTTGTGCGCAGCCTCGGTGTGTTAATCAATGGGGAATTGAGCTTCAGAAACCAAATTTCGGCTGTAGTCAAATCTGCCTACTTTCATCTGAAGAACATTGGAAAAATCAAACATCTGATCCAACCAGAGGATCTTCCAACCCTAGTTTACACCTTCATCACATCATGGCTGGACTACTGCAATACCCTTTATGTAGGTCTCCCACAAAAAGACCTGCACCGCGTACAATTAGTGCAGAATGCTGCTGCCAGACTGCTAACAAACCAGCCTTGCCACTGTCACATTACACCGATCCTTCGCTCACTGCAATGGCTACCAGTACAATGGAGAATACTCTTCAAGATTGGACTGTTGACTTTCAAATCACTGCACAATCTGGGCCCTGGATACACAAAGGACTTGGCTGAAGCTGCACCACATCTCTCACAACCTCAGATCAGTAGGTTCCATAAACTTGGTCACTTCCAGAGTGCGCCTCAAAACCTTTGGAGACAGATTTCAGTCATGCTGCCCCTACCCTTTGGAACTCCCTACCACACCCAGTAAAGACAGCCTCTTTTCTGGAGTTATTCAAATCCAGACTGAAAAGCCACCCGTTTAGCCTGGCAATTCCAGATTTATAGAGTTCTTCCTCTATACCACGATTTACCAATCAACCAATTATTGGTCTGAGCCATGCTTACAGCGCTTTGAGTCCTACGGGAGAAAAGCGCTTTACAAACGTTATTTGTTGTTGGTGCTGTTTAGATTGAACTGCACATTGTGGCAGGATTGCTGGATCTGTTCTCAGATCTGCAGGTTTATTCCACTTAGACTCCATGAATTATAGCTGTCAGATAGGTGGAATAGGAAAGTGAGGGAAAGTTTAATACGGAATATGATTCCTATTGCCTTAAGTGACTCATATAATCCTTTCCGAATCCAATAGTGTAATAGCTATGGATGTAATGGAAGGGCAGATGGATCACTTGCATGTTCAAACCCTTGGGTAGGAATCACTAAAGCATGACGGTGGGCTTTAAAGGTCTGTAATTCAGGAAAATGGCTTTATTCCAGAATTTATGTAAACTAAATTTTCCAGCTTTCTGTGCAGCCAGAGAATGTTGGGAGTTGTGAAAACTTCAACACCCATGCTATTTATCATTATACATTATTGTATCTGTAAACATTCATTAACCAATGGACATAAAGAAGAAACTTACAGCTAACAGAATGCTGGGAGTTGTAATTTTCAAACATGTTAAAGGTCAATACCCCTGCTCTATACCATTAGTCTGTATTACATCTGGACAAATGCCTTAGCTACAGAACATTAAGAAAAAAACTTAAAGATTTCTTGGATTTGTAGTTTTCAAACATGTGGAACATGCTCTAAATCATTATGTCTTAGCTACAGGTTATAAATTAGATACTTTGCATGCCCCCATCCACTTCACTGGGAGTGAGAAGTATGTGTTTATATATCATATTATAAGGGTAATGCTATTATAACATCATGAGGCTGTTAGGTACCTTCTGTTATAAGAAGACTTTATTTTATACTCTGTGGGGAGCTTTTAGCTCCTTTAGCCCACCTCTACCTAACCTGCAGTATATAGCCAATCTGTATCCTGTGCTGTAAATCTGGAACATGCTTTGGTAAATATTAATAAGTATGAACCTGGCATAAGTCCAGTTGATCTAACGGAATACAACAGATGCCCACTTTGCTGTATATATTTTATATTTCCAATGATAAAAGTATTTTCTTGGCATCCCAAGTCTAGATCATCCAAAGTATAGATATCCTAAGTATATTGGAGTTTAACAAGGGAATCTGCTGATCTGACATTTTTCCTTTCTATCTTTTCCAACAGGTACACATTCCATATCCATAGCCTTTCCTCCTGTGCCCCATTGTTATTTGTGACTGTAAAATTCATATATCTGGTACGCATTTCATATCCATAGCCTTTCCTCCTGTGCCCCATTGTTATTTGTGACTGTTAAATTCATATATCTGTATGCATTCCATAGCCTTTCCTAAGTGCTTTATTTTATTAAGGGGGGTAAAAGTAGTTTTGTTTATTTCCTGACAAACTCCTATTGCCCTGACTCCTGAGATGGTATCTTCCCTGTTTCAGCCCTTGTATCACAGCTGGAGATCACTTTGTTGTCCAAATTGAACTCTGCTAATTAGTTAATTACTGTGCCTGGCTTTCTCCCTATAAGTTCAGACGATCATAGGGGGAGCTGTGCTGGGGTTAGAGCTGTGCTGTGTCAAGTTTAACAAGGGAGTTCAACAACAAAGAATTAGAGAAGGAGCTGGGGATCCAGTTTCACCTAAGTCTTAATATCTATATGTATTTGTATTCCACCCCTCCTTACCAATTTCCCAACTGTCTATATCTCTCCATCTCTTCTCTCTACTAGAGATGTCCGAACTTCGCAAAATCCGGTCCGCTCGAGGATCCGCGAATTTTCCAAAAATTCGAAAATCCGCGAGCGGACCCGTTAAAATTAAAAATACCCTTGAAATAACGAGATTTTCGTATTTTCAAAAAATTTTGAAATTACGAGTTTTCACGTATTTTCGAAATTACGAGTTTTCATGTATTTTTGCAAATATGTATTTTCGAAAACACGTATGTATGGAATTAAGAGAAATCCTTGTATTTTCGAAAATACGCGTTTTCCCGTTTTTTCGTGAATTTTCGAAATTACGAAAAATCCGCGAATCGGACGTTCGGAGGGCAAAAAATCCAGAAAAAATCCGCCGTTCGCGAACGGGATAAATCCGGGTTCGGATCCGCGAACCGGCCATCCCTACTCTCTACCCCCTCTTACTGCTCCCATTCGCTATATTAGCTCCTCACTAGCACTGCTCTTCCTTCTTGTTCAAATGCAAAAAAGAAAAACACTTGGAAATCCTCCTCTCACCTTCTGTCTTTGTTCGTCCTACTACTTCTGTCTGCTGGTGATGTGTCCAAAAATCCGGGGCCATGTATCATCTCTTTCTGCCATCGTCCGTGCCCTGTCTTACCTTCGCTTGCCCCCTGTCATGGTTCAATTCCCTCCAACCTTCTATCTATTCCTCTGATTCCGGCATCTTGGCTGTCTTTCTCCTGTGCTCTGCTTAATGTTCGCTCGCTAGTTAACAAATCTACCCTCATTCATGATCTATTCTGCTCTAATAATTTTCACCTTCTTGCCCTTACCGAAACCTGGCTCTCAACATGACTCAGCTATCGAGGCCTCCCTTGCTTGTGGTGGGCTCTGTCCCTCCTTGGGTCGTGGTGGGTGTGTTGGCCTTTTACTTTCCGTCTTCTGTCGATTTACTAACATTACCTCCATGTCTGACCTTCCATTCATATCTTTTGAGGCTCATTCAATTCAGCTCTCCCACCCATTGTACCTACAAGTAGCTGTGGTGTACAGACCACCATCTACAGCATCTGTCTGCTTTTTTCTCTGACTTTGAAACTTTGCTTACTTTCCTCCTCTCTGCTGACTGTCCTGATCTGATTCTGGGGGAATTCAACTGTCACATTGATGACTCCTCCCTCTCCTGGCCTTTTCGCTTCCTACAATTAACCTCCTCGTTTGACCTTCAGCAATGGACTAACGCTAGTACTCACAAGTATGGCCACTTCCTGGACCTAGTGTTCACTAAAAACCTCTCAGTCTCGTCTTTTCAATCTAACCCCTTCCCCCTTTCTGATCACCATCTTATCACTTTTCAGGCTCAACACCCTCTTCTTCCTCCTGTCCCTCATCTTGTGCATCTGTCCGTAATACTAGATCCATAGATCTCCCGGCACTCGCCTCCTCCCTTTTGACAGTTGATGACCCGGACTCACATGCTAATTCCTATAACTCAATCCTGAATAACAAGAAAGACTCTATTGCCCCCTTGCATTCCCTCAGATGAGGAACCTCTAATGCTCGTGCTCCGTGGCTCAACCCCACTTCCCATTTTATATGCAGATGCACGCATGCTGCTGAACGTGCGTGGAGAAAGCCCTGTACAAAGGCTGACTTTCTCCATTACAAGTTTATGCTTATAAATAACAACAAATTGAATCCCTGTCGCCTGTTCCCCATCTTCAACTCCCTTCTGTGCCCCTCTCCCGCTGACCCTCTTCTTTCTCCACACTCTCCTCAGGACTTTGCCCATTACTTTCAGCATAAAGTGGAGTCCGTCCGTGTGCAGATATCTGGTCCTAGGGATGACTCTCAGATTATGTTGCCCTCTCCTCCCTCAGCTATTCTTGGATCTTTTGCTCCTGTGACCCATTCAGAAGTCTCTTGCCTGCTTTTATCATGTCCGCTCACAACCTGTCCTCTTGATCCCATGCCCTTTGTAATCATGTGCTTACCCCCATACTCACCCACATATTCAATGCATACCTTACATCTGGAACTTTCCCTTCTGTCTTTAAGGATGCCCATGTTAAGCCCATACTAAAAAAGCTCCTCCTGTTTAGCCAACTACCGCCGGTCTCTCTCTTACCGATAGCATCTAAACTGCTAGAACGATTAGTCTTCTCCCGTATTCATGCTCATAACCTGTTGAATCCTTTGCAATCTGGATTCCATCCTGCGCATTCCACCGAGACAGCTCTGTGTAAGGTTGTAAATTATCTGCAGGTTGCAAATGCCAATGGTCACTTTTCTATTCTTATCCTCCTTGACCTCTCTTCTGCTTTCGACACAGTCAATTATTCCCTCCTAATGCGGATACTCCACTCTATGGGCATGAAGTGGCATCCTGGATTCTATCCTATCTCTCTGACAGAACTTACTCTGTATCTTATGCTAGCAATACCTCTTCTCCGGTTCCTCTTGGAGACGGGATCATATCCTTGACTTTGTCTCCAGTCAGCATGGATTTATGAGAAATAGATCATGTCAGACAAATTTAATTGGTTTTTAGGAAGTGAGTAAGAATTTGGATTCAGGCACAGCAGTGGATGTGGTATACTTGGAATTTGCGAAAGCTTTTGATACTGTGCCACATAGGCGACTAATGTATAAACTGAGAACTGTTAGCCTTGAAGAAAATATTTGTGCATGGATAGAGAATAGGTTATTGGATCGCAAGCAGAGAGATGGAGCTACATCTATGTGGGCTTAAGTTCTAAGCAGAGTGCCTCAGGGTTTTTTACTGGGGCCGCTTCTGTTTAATCTGTTGATGCATGATGGGATTTATTAATCCCTGTGCCACCTACACCACAAATAACTATGTGTTAAGTGCATCTGTAATGAAAAAAGATTTGGGGGTTCTGGTAGATAACAGACTTAGCTGTAGCAAACAATGCCAGGTAGAAACGGCTAGAGCTAGCAAGATATTGTCTTGTGTAAAGAGGGGAATAGATTCAAGAGAAAAATATTATTCTCCCTCTGTACAAGGCACTGGTAAGGTCTCATTTGGAATATGCAGTGCAGTTTTGGAATCCCATATACAAAAGGGACATTTTGGAAATGGAAGCAGTTCAGAGAAGGGCAACTAAATTAATAAGGGGAATGGAGGGGCTTGAATATGCAGGCAGATTAGACAAGTTAGGGCTGTTTACATTAGAGAAGCGACGTTTGCGTGGGGATATGATAACCTTATTCAAATATATTAATGGACCATACAATGAACTCTCTGGTGCATTGTTCACTAATAGTTCATATCAGTGGACTCGTGGACATCCTTTTAAGGTTGGAAGAAAAGAAATTGTATCTTCAGGTTAGGAAAGGTTTCTTTACAGTGAGAACGGTGAAACTGTGGAACTGTCTTCCAGCAGATGTGGTAATGGCAAGTTCATTAAATAGCTTTAAAAAAGGCCTGGATAAGTTTCTAAAACTAAAAAACATTGAGAATTACTGGTATTAATACATATAGATCTGGTTTATCCAGGGATACTTTCAGATTGCCGTTTGGAGTCAGGAAGGAATTTTTTGTCTTTATTCAACCTCAATTACTATGTTACTATGTTACTATGTTGGTGTGGGGGTCCCGCAGGGGTCTGTTCTTGGACCATTATTGTTCTACCTCTATTTCCTTGGGAGATGTTATTACCTCTTTTGGCTTCAAATATCATTTATATGCAGACGATACACATCTATTTGTCCACCCCTACACTAACTCCTGACATCCAATCACGTGTCTCTGACTGCCTCCTTGCCATCCAATCACATGTCTCCGACTGCCTCCTTGCAATCTCTTACTGGATGTCTCAACGCTACCTCAAATTAAATCTTTCTAAAACTGAACAGATCTTTCCACCTAAACCTGGTCCTGTCCCATTTTTCTCCATCTCTGGCACGCTGCCTAGGGGTAATTATTGACTCCTCTCCTTTTCTAACCACATTAACTATGTTGCGAAAACCTGCCGCTTCTTCCTCGCAATATAGCCAAAATTTGCAGGTTCCTTTCTCTCCCGACCACCGCTATGCTTATACATGCTCTTATCTTATCGCGCCTGGACTATTGCAACCTACTACTTTCTGTTCTTCCTGCTTCCCGCCTCTCTCCCCTTCAGTCTCTAATTAACTCCGCCACATGTATTACTTCGCTCTCTAATAAACCTGATCCCAAATCTCCTCTGTACCGGATAACAACCTGGCTCCCCGTTAAACAGTGCATTGTATACAAAATCCTTCTCCTAAAATTTAAATTTCTTCGCTCTGCTGCTCCTCCTTATATTTCCTCTGTAATCTCCCCATATGTTCCTGCCCGTACCCTCCGCTCATCGCAGAACCATCTCCTGTACAGACCCCCCCCCCCCACTCGTACTGCTTCCTCTCACCTTAAACCTTTCTCTCTTGTGGCTCCCGTCACTCCAGCACTTATACCCATTCCATTGTATCTGTATGTTACCCACCTAACTAGATTGTAAACTCTACGGGGCAGGGACCACATTACCTCTTGTGGCAAATCCCTAGCACTTCTATTTATATAATTTATATATTTATTTACTGAACTATCTATGTATTAGTCCCCCTTGTATGACTTTATTGTATTTCGTTACTGTACAGCACTGCATCCCCAAGTGGCGCTATATAAATAAAGTATACATACATACATCTTTCCAAATCAAGGCAAAGTTTGCCACCTTAAATAAAAGTATCTTTGTACATTTGACTTGCCTTTCTATTAATCTAAACAAAATGGTTCTCATTGCATAGCCACTAAATCAAAAACTGGATCTTTAATTATATGCTCTAGAGACATTAAAAAGAGAGAACATGTTCTAAAATTAGAAATGAAAGACTAGGAAACAAGTCAATTATGAAATGACTGTACCTGTCTTATAGAATAAAGCAATGAGTCTTATGCAGCTGTACTACGAAATTCAGAACCAACTGCGTAATACAGAAAGCTCTCAGCAGTTTCACATGCGATTGTGACATTGTTTATGCAGTCCACAGATCATTTCTGTAAGCAGTGTTCTCCCTAGGGTCTTTTAACCAGACGGCCCACCTGGCTACTTTTTCATGCCACCCGGCTGGAAAAAAATTCTTGAGAGAACACTTTAATAAATTAATTTAATAAAGAATTTAGATGTAGATATAGGTTTAATAGGTGTGCCAATAGGTCAGTAAAATCTCCCACCAAAACTGCCCAATCAAGACTCCTTTTTTTACACTTTTGAGATTTTAGCATTATTTAATTTCCCAGTGGGGGGCTAACACGGTTCCCTAATGAAAGTAAAAAGAAGCTGGGCAACGAACTACATTATTCCTCCTAATTAAAGCAAGGAGTAATTAAGGCAAAAATAACATTTAATTCCGATTTCCTACAGGTACTGTAAAATTGTTTATAAATGACAAAGCAAGTAAATTATGGCAGTGCATACTGTCACCAGCCTTACTTTCGTTTTTTACAAACAGTATCTTCCTTAGAAATTGAAATAGAATATTAATATAATCGATGCAAGGGAGCTTACCGTATTAAAAAAAGCCTAAAAATCAAGCCTCATACTTGAGTCACTCACCTCTTATCCTGTAATCCGGCAGCCGCTCGCTCTGATCCCCTGATCTACCGGATGACATCACTACTCAGCGCTGGCGCATGTGGGGAACCTTTCCTAGGTTGGGGGATTACAGACCATTATACTCCATTATTGGGGCAGTGTATAGAAGGCCCTTTAAAGTTTAATTGTCTTTTTTGGGAATTGGGACTGTTCTGAATATTGAGCTTCGTGGCAGTTCTATGAGTTACCCCAGTATTGACTGGTTATTGTTTATCCCAAGGTGCAGTTACAGATTTAATTGGGGGGGGGAATTGTAGGAGGTCCTGCAAAATTTGTTCATGTGGCTAGATCCAGACAAGACTCACTTATTTCTAGAGAAATTCCAGACACTGCAGATATTTGGAAACTACAACTCCCAGCAACGAAAGCATGCTGGGAGTTGTAGTTTCCAAACATCTGGAGTGCCTAGGAGTGGGGGTTACTATATGGGATCACTGTCCATTTAAAGGGCAACTATTGCCTCAAAACAATACAGAATCAGGATGGTATCTATTGTTAAAAAGATGCCTTCTACATTGTTTTGAAACTTTAGTTGCCCTTTAAATGGACAGCAGAATTCCTACACAGTAGTCCCATACAGTAATAGCCATACTGGATTTGGCAACTAAAGAGTAAAACAATACAGAATCAGAAGGCAGTAGTGGTTATAATTTCTACCCTTGACTTATACTCAAGTCAATCAGGTTTTACTAATTTTTTAGGTAAAAATAGGTACCTCGACTTATACTCGGATAGACTTATATTCGAGTATACACCAATATATCCTGTAAGGTGAATCCATATACTATTGTGGGTAATTACAGTTAGTCTTTTTTACAGTCTGAAAAGGTTTACGCAGCACAGTTTTAGGGGAGCATACAAAGTTTACAGATATTTCTGAAAGAAGTCAAACCCTTAAAAGCAGGCAGCTCAATAGTTGCCTAACAAATTTTAATAATTGGAAAGATTTTTTATGTTTCCATGGCAGCACGGTTAGCACTGATGCCTTGTGGCACTGAAGTCCTGAATTCGACGCCACCCTTGGATACATCTGGAAGGAGTTTGTATGTTCTCCCCGTGCTTGTGTGGGTTTCCTCCAGGGACATCCGGTTTCCCCCACAATCATAAAGACATACAGATGTATGTGTCAAATAAATGTGCTTAGATTGTAAGCTCTTTGGGGCAGGGTGATTAGGGTGATCCCATATTTATTTGAAAAATGAAGGTGCAAAAAAAATGGCATAACATTGCGGCCCAAAGGCCTATGACTATATGAACATATAATCATGGATAAATAATACAATAACATTTTATTATATTTTAGAACATTTTTAAATAGAAATTGTAACAACCTATAAGAGGCTAAATAATCAGGGTCAACTTTTTATTGAATTTAACAAAAAAAAATCTTTATTATTTAACTCATGTGGTGCGGATTATACACAAATGCTTTGCTGAATATACAAGAATTTCATAAATGAATGCACACACTGTATTGAAAAAGAGAAGGGGTTGAGTTGAGAGAATAGATTACTTACTGCTTTTCAGAAGAAACACTTAAAAGTGGAGTATTCTCTGTAAAACTGTTGTCTTTCGTTGGGCTGAAGAGTTTAGACAAACTAAAAGGATATCTATAAAAAAAAAGTTTATTAAATAAGGATTTTTAAAAATTATATAAAACAATAAAAAAAAAAAAAAATAGTTTTATTGAGAACCAAAATGTGCTTTTCCTTCCCAAGAGACCTCAGAGATCATTGCCTATTTTGCAATACATTCAGTCTGGTACTAGACCATGGGAACAAACAGCACTATTGATCACCTGAGCAATTACAAGCAAGTATTGTGTTAGCAGCCAGCCCTCAATCGCAATGTGCCAACAGATCACATTGGTATCTGTCGGCACATTGCAAGGGGAACAAAAAACATGAGCTGACCGATCGCCCATACGCGGTAGGGGGTAGGTCGACCATGCAGCCATACACAGGCCAACAGTAACGGCTCTCTTTAATTTAAACTAAAGGGAGCCGATACCAACAGACGGAAAATTTCTGTCTTTCCTGACAGCATCACCGTCGGACGGATTAGACCCCTACATTAGCAATAGTTGGAAAATCCTGTCGGTCCACGAGGGGATTAACCTAATGAGTATGGCCACTTTTACATCCACTGTGATATTAGTGGCAGATGATGACATTTGGCAGCCAAAATTATTTAGTGGTAACAGACTGGATCTAATCACTCATAAAAAGGTAAAAGGCACTGATTAATGGATAATAGCCGAGGTTTGAACAGCTATATTTAGAACTTTAAAGTAATTATGTAAACTCTGTTTCAGTCATGGGCCATACCCCGACTATTAGCCAATGCTGCTAAAACATCACATCTTGTGGGAATTCGCTAGCCCTATAGAAACTAAAGGTTTGTATACACGTGTGATCGCAGGTGCCAACCTGTGACGCACGATGTGTACCAACGGACGTTTCTTTGGCTTTATCGTCCATAACGGACGCTCGTTCGGGGATCTGTCAGGCTGGTCGGGCAACGATCCCTGACCGAACAGCCATTTTGGACAGATAAGTGCCCATACATCGTCTGAAACAGCCGTTCGTACACATCATGTATCGTGGGTCAGCACCTGCGATCGCACATGTTTACGAAACCTTAAACCCTTAATCTGAAATTGTTCTCAGATCACTCATGCAGTGCCAGAGACTGGAGATTAAAACTATTATATTGTGTACATCAAATGTGTTATCTTGTGTATACTGCATATAATAAATGGTTCAACTGCTAAAAGCAGCACTTGGCAAATTTACTTCAAGATGAAGTTACAACAGACAAAGAAACTGCTTATAACCAAGCATTGTCCTTGAACCCATGTCGAAAAAGGTTAAGGTGGAATCAATAATATCCATAGCTATGGGATTAAATTATAGCTAGGAAATAAATCGCTTATCTTTATTATCATGGTGGAAATAATTTATTTGTATCCAACATTTCATTTATTAGTTGTCCTGCTGACTTTTACTATTGTCATTTACAGGAATTTGAGGACCTTGTGCAGTTGAAAATAGAAACATTGGATCATTTGGTTTTAAATTATCATCTGTACTCAAATATACTTTTCCACCCCCATGCTAAGTCCCAAAACCAAATGATGCATCTTACGGTCTCTGTGCCCATCTTTTTCTATTTCTGTTGACAACAACCCCATTTAGCCTTTACAGTCGGCACGTTGCTTAGGGGTAATTCCTCTCTCGCTTTTCTAATCACATTAACAATCTTGTTAAAACCGGATGCTTTTTTATTTGCAATATTGCGAAAATTCATAGATTCCTCTCTTCTAACTACTGCTATGCATATCCATGCTCTAATCCTATCATGCCTGGATAATTGTAACCTTCTGCTTTCTGGTCTTCCTGCTTCCCATCTTTCTCCCCTTCAACCGATACAAAACCCTGCTGCATGCATTGTCTTGCTCTCTAATAATCAGGAATTTAATCTCCCCTGTCCCGCGCAACCACCTGGCCTACCATTAAACAACGCATTATCTACAGAATCCATCCCCATATGTCCCTGCCCTTTCAGCTGCCAGCATTGACATGATATACAGTATGTACCTGCTTTCCATGTCTCCTCCATTGAATTGTTCACTCCTCACCTACTCTAAGTTCTAATTGGAGAGTTGGGTGGAAGGAATAGGAATAGGGATAGGGATCTCATGGCTGCTAGTCACAGGGGGCACTGTTATAAAGTCTGCAGCAGCTTTTACCTGGCATTTCAGAACAGTTCCCCTCAGTACTATTAGCTGAGCTCATCCTCCCCCCTCCTTCCTTCACCTTCAGTTCATTTGCAGCATTGTTTCCAAGTAGAGGGAGCTGAGTTCAGGCTCTCTACTCACTACAATGTTACAAATTATAGCAGCAGATCAAGGAGAGCTGAGCAGTTCTAACACAGCAAGTAAAAGCTGACAGGGAGATTCTAGGAAGAACACTGGATTGCCCCTTTGCAAAGTTAAATTCATGTACTCTGTGCTGCCTTAATCCTATCTCTGTCAGTGACTCTGTTTAACCATGGTGTCAGATCTCTGTGCAGCACTCCCCCCTTCCCTCTGTTACCTCCTCCATGTCTCAACTCCAGCTAACCGACAAGCTTATGTGCAGTAGGAGTTAAAATTCAACATACTGAAAAACACACCCACGCACAGTGGCCAATAGAAAGCAAGCTGTCCTGGAGACATGGAAGAAGGAGATCAGTACAGTTTACGATCTCTCACTTTGTGACCCATCATCAATCAGTGAAAGCTATTAAGAAGGGGGGTCAAGTGCAGCCTTATATCTACCATCAAAACTACCTCTCTCCCCCTGCTAATGCTCTTATCTCTATGTTTATTACAGAGCAGTGAGGGGGGGATCACGTCACAGGGATTTGATTGACAGCCCAAGTAGGAGTAGAGGAATGCAATCAAGTATTCTTCTAACTGGTGTATCTCAGGACAGAGAGGGAATCTGAAAAAAGTAAAAACACTCTGGGGGTTGTGGGGAATTATAGAACACAAAGAAAAAAAGTTCATTTTCCCACTATATATGCCCTTTAAGGAACAAGTGTAAAATAAAATAGGTCCACTTCTCCATGGCTTAATGCTCAGGTACAAAGGGAAATGGAAAAAAGAAAATGGCTTAACATTTTGAAATCATCAGAGGGAGCAGAGTATAAAAGCTGTAATAAAGAGTGCAAGGAAATGAAATATGGATTGCAAAACAAAGCAAGTCCAACCCCAAAATGTTTTTTAAATATATTAATAGTAAAAAAATGTGGGACCATTAAAAAATGGAGCTAAGATGGTTGAAGATAATGCCAAAAGGCTAAACCATTTTTCTATTGGCATTCACTATAGAAAATCCAATCCTTATAGCAGGGACTGTAACAATATGAAGGGTATAAATGAGGAATATTCACTCTGGCTGACAGAGCATATGGTACGGAAACAATTAGACAAATTTAATATCAATAAAGCCCAAGGACCAGTTGAAACAGTAGTGGTGCTACACTGGGGCATTTGCCCCAGTTAATAGATGCAGTGCCCCCCTTCCAAACCGCACCGCTTTTCCTGTTGTGCTGATTGGGCCATGTGTTGTTCTAGCCGGGCAGTGCACTACTTATACTCCCTATAGTTAGAACATAAAAGGCTACCTAAAAATATTGGAGTCTGATAATAAATGATGCACAACTTCCATTTGAGGAAACCAGACTCAGACACACCTCAAGAAATATGTTGGTACATACCGATATGGAAGTCCGCTCTGAAAATATTGAAAAGGGCATTTGGGGAACAACAAAAATGGGTTGTTACCGGTGCACAAACTGCGTCACATGTCGCTCCATGTTAGTAGGAAGAGACTTCCCCCACCCTCATAATGGTAAACGCCTCAGAATCAGGCAAAGATTATTGTGTCAAAGCAAATAAATAATATACTTTAGAACTTGCCCGTGCGGGCTTTTCATGTGGGCAAGACTGGAACTACTTTTCGGGAGCATATGGCAAACCACCGGGCTTCAATACGGTCTGCTCTTACAGCTACCAACACTACACTTACTAACAGTAAGCTTTGCGAAATGCTGTTTGCAAGACACTTCAAACTGCTCGCTCACTCCAGCCTTCGATGCCCGATTTTTGATGGCCTGACCAGAGAACTAAAGACAAACATAGACCATAATAAGTTACTGTTACAAAAAGAATCCAAATGGATACATAAACTGGACACCCTAGCCCCTAGGGGTTTAAATGAACAACAGTCGTTACATTGTTTCCTGTGATCTTTAAGAGACTGGATCCAGCTACACTTTGTTTCTCCATTCCCGTATAATAGCTCATATCTATGGAATATATTACTTCCTTCCTGGTTTTTAACTTTATTCTTTTTTGAATTTACTTATTGTATCAATAATGTGTTTTTAACCTTCTCTCACGCTGTGCATGTCATGACTGGGCCTATAAAAACACAATATACGCATACTTCCCAACATATGGAAAGTCCAAAGAGGGACAAATTGAAGGTGTGCAGCCATGCGCGCAGCAAATTTTTTTGGCCATGCCCACTTTTTAAAAACCACACCCACTTTTTGAGGTAACACCATTTTAAAGACCACTACTGCCATTTTACATTGTCGAGCTGACTACACTGGCTAATGAACTGAAAGGCTTGATAAAGCTGGGTAATGAACTGGAGGGCTTGATAAAGCTGGGTAATGAACTGGAGGGCTTGATAAAGCTGGGAAAAGAACTGGGGGGCTTATGAGTATGTGAAAAAAGCCAGAGAACATGCTTTGCCTGTTACTGAATACCCCAGACGGATGTTGCATTAAGTGTAAAACAGGCACCCCTATAGACCCTCACTTCCCCCATGTACCCCTCACTGCCCCCATGTACCTTACTGTTTAACTAAGTGCAATGTCCATCTATGGTTTGTTTGCAGACTGCAGTAACAGGCCCTTCAGTGAGGGAAGGGTTAATAAGTTGTCTGTTACAGAAAACAAACCCCAGATGGACATTGCAGACTTCCAGGCAGATCCAATCTCTCTCTGTACTGACCTAGAGCTCTAGACCATGTGTTTGCCCTGTCCCTTGCTGTATCCCCAGCTACCAGCAGCTCTGTTCTGAACAAATAGGCTAGCCCCGCCCCCAGCAGGCAGGAACTGAGGCTCCAACTCATCTATCTCTATCTCTCTCTCTCTCACAAGCTAGCCTTCCCGGAAAGTTAACACAAGATGCAAAGCCAAACATACCCTTTCATTAGATAAAGTACTTACAATTAAAGATCCCAAATTTTAATATTACTATAGTGTAGGAACGCATAGAAAACCAATGCCACTTACCCTTCCACAGCTGATTATATTATTTTATCTTCCTATATAAAAACAGTAAGGTGCATGGCTTGTGCAGATTTCTGAAGATCAGGGTGTTACCAAAAAGGTTGTCCCATATTTAGAATTGAATTTGTACTAGTGCTATCACTATAACACTTCTGAAAGGACCTTATTTTGACACAAACCCAATAAGAAGACAAACCTTGGCTCATCCCTAATTCCATGCCAAATATTCAGGGAGATTCAATAAAAGTTCTTATTGTTAAAAATGGTGCTAATTCTGCCCCAACCAATCAGATCTTATTTAACATTTGAAAGCTTACATCTGATTTGCTGGGGCAAAATTAGCACCATTGTTAACGATAAGAACTTTAATTGAATAACCCTGAATACCATATAATAGTAAAAATAACACCACTTACTAAACCTTTAAATACATTGCAATTTAAAAACAAGATTGATATTTCAAAAATTGCAGTTACAGCTCCTCTTATTTCAAACAAAACTTCTCTGTATGTTGTCATACTGTCTCAGCTGCTAGAACCAGAGAAAAGGGGAGTTCATTTTACAATTTTATCCTAGGATGCAGACTGCCAGTGTTTCAAACATTAGAAAAACACAATGTGGAATTAGCCACAATTAGTACAAGAACCTTCCTGCATACAGATCTTAATGCCAAGAATGACAAAGCTTTGCACAACAGCATTTATGAAAAGAAGCATTGGAACATATTGTAAAGACCATTACACAGCATGAACAGTACACCTATAATATATGCAGTTTTAAATAAAATTCTCTTGGAAGTCATACAATTTACAATATAAAATATAAACGGGGAGATTCAATATCGCTACTCCCGTTACTTACCTTAGCCCGATCCCGCGATACAATAACTGATGTAAACGAGATTACGTCAGTTATTGCATCGCGGGATCGGGCTAAGGTAAGGAGCGGGACTTTAATGCTCCGCAAGCCGTAGCATTAAGTTTCACGCTACAAAGTAGCGCAAAACTTAATGCCACAAGTTTTGGATTGTTAGCACATCGCTATTTCCAAAAACATTCGGAAATGGCGCTGTGCTCTAAAATCCGTCCAAAACCCATGTTAACCCAAATTTTTTTCGGGTTAACGTGGGTTTTAGACGGAAAAGGGCCATATTGAATCTCCCTCCAAGAATATAAAGTACCATACCTAATATCATTACCAACATGGAATATCCTCCATTCGCTGCAGTTTTGGCCTAGATCACATGTGTTATTTTATATTATATATATATACTATATATATATATATATAATATATATTATATATATATAGTAAGTAGCGAGCGGCACTCACCTATGAGCGTCCACCTGGGTGCCTCCGTGGTGAAATAAGTAGCAATAGGGAGCACTCCTAGGGTTTATAACAGAATCCATTATTAGTGGCTATCTACGGTTTCGCGTATATAGAGTGTGTGCTATTGTATAGTAAACATCTATAATAATATATAATATATATATATATATATATATATATAATATATATAACACACACAATATATAGATATATATTATAATATATATATAATATATATATATAGATATAGTGTGGTATATATATATATATATTCTATATATACACACACACACACACAACACACAATGTGTTATATATATATATATATACATATATACAATATATAATATAAGTATCTATATATACATATATACATATATACCTATATACATACACACACACACACACACACACACACCACACACCACACACGTATATCTATATTACCGTTGTCCGGATGCACCCTGTTATTTAAAATTTTCTTGTTATTGTCAATCCTTACCTGCTTCTACCTATCACCACTGCTACAATGGCGGAGGAGACAGGGACTGCAGCTGCGTTTGCTACGCTGGATATCCAGAGTGATTTTTACTTTACCCAAGAAGATATAAATAAAATTCTGTTTCAGGATTCGGCTATAGCTCTGAGCCCAGACACAAACAATAGGGATAATTTCTTTAAACTGCTTAGGCTAAAACGAAAGGAGGTGGACTTACACCTGCACGGAGTTTTTTTATCAGATTACCATAGGGCTAGAAAAATCCCAAGGGGCTTCAGAGTGCGCAATGTCCCTACTATAGGACGGTTTGATCCGGACTTTTGCACAAAATGGTGCGGTATTCTTAACCGCTGTTCATTCGATCTGCTTCTGCTTGTAATTGAACAAGTGGGCAAGGAATTGCCAAAAGTAAAAGATGAGATAAAAAATATGGAGTATATTTATGGAGATAATCTATCCAAGGACCCTAATTGCAATTGGCTTGAAAAACTTGAAATCCAAATCCGAAAATATAAAGTGGATCTTTTGTCTTTTAAAAAGAAAAAAATGGCTTGTGTGGAATTGGACTATACAGAAAAACGGGTTTATGGTTGGCTATATGGAAAAGGAGATAACCAACCTCGCACATACAGACGTAAATACCGTAGATCATTCAAAACTGTTGATAGCTCTGATGACTCTAATACGTCCGGTATTGAAAAAGAGCAGGCAAGTGAAAACCCTAGTGGCACTCAGAATAAAAATCAGGATGTTCATTTTTTAGGAGTTTCAACAAGAGCTACCACAAAAATAAAAAGAGGAACTATACAAGAAGGGGGGGTTGCAGAAAGAAAAAGAGGCTTACCCCCAAAGCCCCCGAGGAGAAGATAGTATATAACCTTAGCCAACACATCCTCACCCCCTGTGAACTGTCTGTATTAAATAAAGGCTTATCGTTTATTCCAGTTCCTAAACACGACCCTTTCCGTGATGAGATTGACCTGTACAAGTTTCAACGTAAACTTAAACTTAAAGAACTCTTCAAAAATAGTGAACAACCCATACATCCGTTTCAACCAAAAAGTCTGTTCGATCCCCCCCTTACACCACCAGCCATAAAGGTCTTTGGTGACATGGTGAAAGATGACATGAATAGGGCCCAACATATATCACGCTTGAATACTAATCGATGGTCTAATATATCTAAAAGTGAATATCAGGCCATCCAAACGCTGAAGGATGACCAAAATTTGGTCATACGCCCAGCCGACAAGGGCGGGGCGATCGTCCTCTTGGATTTCGAATACTATAGAAAGGAATTATTGACACAGTTGGAAGACACCAACACCTATAAACCACTCATTAAAGGACCCTACTATGAATCTACAAACAGCATTGGATCATAGACTCCAGGTGGCAATAACCAAGGGGTGGATAACTGAAAACATGCGGAAATATCTGTATAAAGAAACTCCAAAAGTACCAATAATTTATACAGTACCAAAAATACACAAATCGACAACAAACCCCCCTGGCAGGCCCATCATCGCCGCCTGTGATTCTTTACTGAAACCTATTTCCGAATATGTAGATTTCTACCTCCAGCCGGTAGTAAAAAAGATGCGATCTTACCTTAGAGATAGCGGCCAACTATTGGATATCCTAAAACAGTATAATGGTCCAGTGGATAACACAGTCCTAATGTCATGTGACGTTAAGAATTTATATACTGTAATTCCACAACAAGAAGGAGTCCAAGCATGCAAGGAGGCTTTGCTACAATCGGGACACACCACACCACCGATAGATTTTTTGATGGACCTCCTCTTGTTCTCGTTGGAAAACAATTATTTCAGATTCGAGACTAGATACTTCCAACAGATAGCAGGGACGGCAATGGGGTCCAATGCAGGCCCGTCCTTTGCCAACCTGTTCATGCTTCAATATGAGGAGAAACATATTCTGCCACAACTTGGAAACAAAATTCTCGTCTACAAAAGGTATATAGACAACCTTTTTATTTTATGGCATGGCGCAGTAAGGGAATGCGAGGAATTCATGGAGGGTTTGAACTCCATGAACAACCCTATAAGGCTGACCTATAAAACTAGCCTAGAATCCATCGAAAACCTTGATTTAAAAATATACAAGGATGGCAGTAAATTGCAGGCAACACTTTATAAAAAACCTACCGACCGGAATACACTGATGCACGCTACAAGTTTCCTCCCAACACCACAAAAGAAGGGGATAATCTTCTCACAAATGCTGAGAGTGTTAAAAAATAATACTGATCCAAAAAATATCCAAAACCAACTACTGGAAATGAAAGAAAGATTCATCAACAGGGGCTATGATATCAAGACCATCGAGAACCAAACCAACCGGGCCATAGCACAGGCAGAACAAATGGAACCAAATGATAAATCAAAAAATACGGAACTGGTAAAATTCATTCCATTTATTGGACAATATACACCACAAAGTAAGATTCTTACAGACAGCATAAAATCCCGGTGGGAAATAATACAAAATGATGCCAGCTTGCCATTTAAAAATAGCAAACCACGCCTAGCGTTTAGGAGAGGAAAAAATTTAAAAAAACCTCCTTGTCCAAACTGATTTTCAGGAGAAATGGGCGTCAACTATGACATCATGGCTCCCTGACATAAAAAAAGGGTGTTTCAAATGCCAGGGGTGCATGGCATGCAGATATGTTATTACTGGCCAAGATTTCCCCCATCCATTAGATGGACGGAGAATAAAAATAAAACATAGGCTGAATTGTTTAAGCCAATTTGCCATTTATTTCATTGCCTGCCCATGCGGGAAATACTATATTGGGAAGACGTCCACGACCATCCGTGAAAGAATGGCTAATCATCGCCAAGCAATTAGGAACGCACTGGAAATGGATAAAAATAAAATGGGAACAATGGGACACCCACTGGCTACGTTTAAGTGGATGGCAATTGATCATCAAACAATTAGGAAAGGCGAGGACAGAAATCGCGCATTATTACAAATGGAGGCTCGGTGGATTAGGTTTCTGAAGACTATGTCCCCAATTGGACTGAATGAACAATTGTCCTTATCCTGTTTTCTTTAAGAGAAAGTGATTCATCCTATTCACTAGAATACCTAGGAGAGAAGGCTCTATTGTAACCTTACTCTATAGTTTGCAGAGTAGGATGTACATCTCCCACCTAGTCGTCACTTGGATGGACACTGTACCCTTATTATTTTTAACCGATGAGAGATCCGGCTTTCTTCCTCTAATAGTGACTAGAGTAGCCGTGTACATATTAAGTTTTGAGTATGAATCCTGATGGAATTTATGTTTTAAGCTAATGGTGACTATTGCACCTGATCGCCGGACTAACAGTATGTACTATGTCCCTAAATGTCCCCTTATGTATCCAGTGATATTTAGTGTTTTTTATACTATTTTATTATGTAACCAGATATGTCTTTTTATTACATGATTCACATTGTCAATTAGTTACCACGCACCTTTTACTATCACCATGGGTGAAGGAGGTCCCTCTCCTTTTAGTCTTATTTATTGGCTATTTAAATATTTTTATCCTAATATGATTGCACACTGATCCATATGAGGGTGTGTATTTCAATGTTTCTACGCTCTATTTTATTACTTACCCTTTGAGCCTCTGTCTATTACACAGACAGTTGAGACACTTAGCACTTTTCTATTAATACGCACTTGTTTTAGAAACCTGCCTTTGGTCTTTTAAAGTGAGTTTTGGCACACGGATGAGATTAATTAGTCCTCTTAGACCCCGACACGAATTGGGTATTCTTAGACTTTAGACACCGTAATATACATTTTTTTGCACGAGAACTGTCACATGATATGGATGTTAATGGGGCTGTGACTGAACTGCACTTGAGCAGATCCCGGGATTGCCTCTGAGGGTTAAATGGGTTTGATAGGTGGGGTTGAGGGAGGGTTGGGGGGTGTGTCACTAATCACATGTTATTTAAACCCACTTACAGCGTTCATCTGTAATCCTGACGACGGCCGTAAGCATAATGGCCGAAGCGCGTTGATTCTTGTTGAATAAAAGTTGTGTACCATGAAGTAAGTCCTGCGAGTGCTCCGAGTTTCGTTTTTCTATATA